>JAYRBT010000001.1:25804427-25996447 GCA_036023395.1 Myiotriccus ornatus
TGGTTAACCCTCTGCCAGGTGTAAAGTTCCGTCTTCAGTATCCTAGCTTACAGAGAGCCCAGGGCCAGCTGGGCTCCTCCACACTCCCTCTCCTAGAAACTCAGTGGATGCCTAGATGTGGGCCAGGGCTGGTCACAGAAGGGAAAAACTGAGTGAGAAGGATGGGGATTAGACAGGTGAGAAACAGCTCCTAACCCCACACAGCATGTTATGACCCCATGCCTGTTCACATGAACTAATAGGTGTAGCAGGATCCTCTGCCTAAGTGGGAGTAAAACAGCTCAAGCTTTACCCTATTTCCTAAAGTTAACAGTGGTGGATGGAGAAGGGGGTGTCATACTGCTTTTGGTGTTGAAGAATGCTGAGACGAGCCCAACTCACCAATCCCAAAGTTAAATATTCTGGGGATGTGAAGAACAGTGTTTCCTGACAGAAACTAGAACCAGTGAGGATGCAGTGAAGTTCCTGATAATGGAACTGATAGTATTGATAACTTATTTAAAGCTGCTGAGCTGACATGGCTAGCCTAGAAACATAGGACTGACAGTCAATCGTTTTACAGTATAAAAGCCTAGTTCCACATTTTAACAGCAGGTATTCCTAAGACACCCCTTCTAGAAGCGTCTGTGGAAACTCCTCCCTGGAGTGGTTATGCCCCTGCAGGTTACTCCTTAGTGTTGAGCAGAAGAGATTTGCCAACGATTGTTGGTATGGATGAGTAACATCAGTCTATACTTAATAATTATTTTCCTAGCTTTAATATTGTTCCTTCAATATTGCTTAAAAAAATAGCACACTATACTAGTAATTATAACTATCTATACTGTGTGGTAAATAATCATGAATGAAGAGTTTTAGTCTAAACATTATCATCATCAATAAAATAAATATTTTATACATGCAAATAGATTTAGTTTGTCATTCTTAATCCTGGAGGACAAAGTTGCACAAAGGTTCAACTGGAATAACTTAACTGCTTCTTTCAAAAGAGACTTTCATTTTGCAAATTCCTTTTTTAAACTAATGAACTAACTGCAAATAAAAGGCACTATAAGTCATTACAATGTCTGAATATTTCTTAACAGAAAGTTCTCTTGGCTTAGGAACTCAGCATAACACATACTCAACACACCAGTATTCTACATATTAGTCATCTGTTAGCCTTTTTTGATGAGTCATACAAAATTACTCAGCTTGGATGTTCAGAGGAAAACAGAGATCCTGCTCAGATCGATGAGTTATGAAAGAAATCAGGGTCCAGAATTACCCTTATGTTCTTGGACTGCTTCAGCCATTTCCAGAAGCTCTTTGAGGTTTGCATATGTTTTAGTTTGCTATACGAAGATGCATGGGAAACCAGAACTTCTGCTTTACACACTGAGAAATGTGCATTAAAGCAACATTTACAGGAAGCTTTTCTCATTGCTCACTAAAACCTGGAAAGGTCAAAGAAGGCTAAAAGAGCTACTATTATAAATAATCCCCCATTTTATGAAGTTCAGATGGAGGAATGCTGTATTTTAGGCCTTGTCTAAAATCGGGAGACTGGCAATAGCTTTGATACAGTGAAGAAAGGCCTTCGAAATCTTAACTTAAAACCCAAGAAAATTGTGATTATCTATAAAGATCATGGAATTCAAATCATAAAATATCATACATATATATACACAGTATAAAAAGTTAGAAGTGTTCATTTCATATTAGCAGAGAGAAAGAACCCAAAGGAAAAGTCAATAGGCAGTCACCATCATAAGAAAACTTCTTCTGAAGTTTTCCTCAGAGGATACAGCAGTGAACACTGTGGCAGAGTCCTCAGCGCACTGACATACATCACCCCAGTACTTTGCCTGCTGGTGTTCAGGGCTCAGTTCCACTGCTCTGCTGTACAGAGCACTGAAGGAATAAGAGCTGTGGGAAGGCTCAGCAGGGTTCTCCCCTTTCAATCCCAAAATGATTTTCAGCTGGGCACAAGCCCTTGGCCCCTGCCCACACTGTGATGCAGATGTGCTCACGTCCCTTGTCAGTGACTCACTAGATGAATTTCTAAGTCGTGTAATTCTCAAATGCCGAGTTCTATTCATTGGACCAGATACATTGTTATTTGTTTTAACAGAGAAATGTAATGACATTGATTTGAGATGTGCTTCTTACTGTCAGATTCCTAAGACTGCAACAGAAAAATCTGTGTCCAAAGGAAGCACTCAATTAACCAGGGATGAAGATAACACTATGAAAGAAACACAAGGCACCTGCCCCAAATATAAATAAAGCCCCTTTGTGATGACTAAAGGAAATGGGTAAGAAAAAGCAAAATGACAACATTGGTTTTACCCCAAATAATACTGCTAATGCAAAAAAAATGGATTACTTGATAAAAAGTAAGGGGAAAGCATCCAAACTGACAACACTGATTACTTATGAGAACATAAATTACCACATAATTGAAATTAGCAGAGACCCAAATATGAACGTTTCATCTGGCTAGAAGCAGACAGTCCTCAAAAACAGAAATTAAAATCACATTAATCAGTACATAAAAAGTTAAAAAGTTAAATTAATCTGGTTGGGGAAAAAAAAAAAAAACCAGATGAAAATCTGGTTGAAATGCAATGAAATGCTACCAATTATTAGGATGGGATTTGAGAACAAAACTGATAGTGTTCTTATGCCAATATAAAAATCCATAAGGATTGAATCTGGACCATAGTTCTGGTCCCCAATCTTAAGAATATAAATTAACACCGATATTACACAGAGAAAGGTAACAATGACAATCAGTGATACAGACTGGCTGCCATAAAGGGAATGATTAAAAATACTGGTCTATAAAAGACAAAACTGAGTGGAGGATACTGTAGAGGGCCCAAAGTCATGAATGCCATGGAGAAGGTGAAATGGGATGAGTGTTCCCTGTCTCCTCCAATACAAGAACTAAGAGGCATCACATAAAACAAGCAGGAGACAGGCTCCAAACAAATACAGGGAGGTACTTTTTTAGCCAACATGTAGCTGAGATGTGGGTCTCCATGACAGAGTGCCGGCGGTGCCAGAAACATACCTAGCTTCCGAAAGTAATCATCACACTTATCAGCAGAAGAAAAAAACCCAACACACTGGGGTTCAAAATATGAAGACGCCGTTTCAAGTCAGAAATTTCTACCGTCACAAATCATTGGAATTGGAGAGAGCTTTTTTTTTTTTTAATTGCTGTGCACTTGCCCTGTTCCAAAACACTTGGCAGACACCTGCTGTTGGGCACTATTGGAAACAGGATGGTGGCCCAACAGCTCTTTCTTACAATTCACTTGGTGGCCTGGTTTTCAACTTTTATATAACGTCACTTCTAACTTCAAAATGGCAATTCCTCCCTTTACTTTCAACAGGAATCAATGCCAGAAGCATCCTTGTGGCTATTTTGGTTTTTTCCTTCATAAAACTGAACTTTCTTTAAAAAATGAAACTCCCGTTATAATTTTTTTCTTAATGAGACAGAAAACCCACTGGCCTCAGCAAAGCAGATGTCATTTTGTCCACTGTAACAGTTAGAAGTGCATGGGGAAAATGCAGAGGAGCTGAAAATGAGTACAAGGACAGACAAAAAGAGAAAATGCATGGAAACAAGCTACAGAAAATTTTGAAGAGTCGCAGGAAACATACAAGAATCAGAAAACTGGAAGGGTGGCATCAAGGGTGTTAGAAACACCATGAGGGCAAACAAAGGATGATATGCAAAGTAAATGGCAGATGGAAGGGCATGCAACAGAGTAAGAATTGTAACACTGAAAAAAAATATGATTTTATGGAAAAGATAAACATTATCTGTAGGGAGTACAGTGTTATTAAGAACTTGAAATGACAAGCAAATAGGAGGGGGGGAAATTTCCTCCAGAAGATACCCCACTAAAGGACACTTCCTCCAGCATATTATTTAACTGAAGATAAAACAATTAATTTGAGGAATCCAATGATTTTTTTTTTCCATTTAATTGTCAACAATATGAATAT
Source organism: Myiotriccus ornatus (assembly GCA_036023395.1). Lineage (NCBI taxonomy): Eukaryota > Metazoa > Chordata > Aves > Passeriformes > Tyrannidae > Myiotriccus > Myiotriccus ornatus. Next base: position 25,808,433 of record JAYRBT010000001.1, read on the forward strand.
CTCATATAGTATCTGAGTTACAGCAAAATGTGTGCACCACTATTCATAAACCAGAAATATACTTTTCCAGGTTTGCTAACTTTGAAATCTACCTGTAAGTCAACAGTTTATATATCCTACCTAGGTCCCAAGATGGTAAATGATCCACAGTTAGAGCCAAGGTGTACAGTGCTCCAACTCCAAAGTTTTAGTTGAGTTCTCTTGCCAGTGCTAGATGTCTTATTACCTGGTTTCCAAACTTTCCAAGTGGAAAAAACCAAACCAAAACAAAACCAAACACACTCCTCTGGAGGAGGGTAACACTGAGTGATATAGTTGCAACTTTCTGACAACAAATTAACCACTAACATACCATTACAAGTCCAGCACAGCGAGGTGGAGGTGTGTATTACTAGGATGCTCTGGCATTTAGGTATAAAACGTTTGACCTTGCAGCCTCTACAGCAGAATTTATAGCCATGTCATGATGCTGAGTGATGCCACTCCTACTGTCACAGCTTTATCACACCTCTGCTGATACCGGATGGCCATTCATGTCTAGCAGTCAGATAATTCATAAAATTCTCGGATTTCTTTTACAACTTTTTCACCCACAAAATTACAACTAGCAGTTTAAATGTCTTGCCCTAAAATGCCCAAGCAGGCTAAAGAAGATTTACCGGCAAAGCTGAATTTGTTTGTATCCAAACCCCGTGGTTTGGGACATAACTACGGACCCCTAATCTTTAAATGCCCGCAAGGCGGGGGCGGTTAGTCTCCGGCTCCTGCACGGAGGCGGCGGGAGTGGAGCGGATGCGATCCCAGCGATCCCAGCCCGGCCGGCTCCGTGCTCCCGGCGAGCCCCGGACCGTCCCGCGCGTTAACGGCCGCGCCGCGGGCTCCAGGGAATCCGCCGCCGCTCCTGTAAGCCCAGACGCCTTTTCCCTGACTCAGGGATAAGTCCCGGAAACGGCGCCGGCGAAGTCTGTGCCCAGCGGAGGGCGGGGAGCGGAGGGAGGGAGGCAGCGAGCCCCGCCGGGCTCGCCGCGGTCCCGCTGCCCGGTGACCCCGCGGGCGTCCAGCTGATGGCGCGGCTCGGCTTCCCGACCCGTTACCGCCGCTCCGGCAGCAGCCTCGACCGCCCGCCTCGCCCCACCGCCGACTCGCCGAGCCCCGTCCCCCCGCTCTCCGCCCCGGCGCGGGGCGGCCGGGATGGAAGCCGCAGCCCCCCGGAGAGGGCGAGCAGAAAGCGGGCTGTCCGGAGAGCGGCAGCGATGCGGAGCCCTACGGCGGCGAGTAGGGTCGAAGGGAGCCCGGGCCCCAAAGCTCGGCGGCGGGCACCGCTCTGCACACCCGCAGTCGCCCGCAGGTCCGGGGGAGCGGAGGAGTTGCCCGGCGAGGCGGTGCCCCGCCGCCGCACGGTCCCGCTCCGCCGGGAGCGGCCAAGTCCCCGCCGTGACTTACCGTCCCCAGAGAGGTGCGGGGCAGCGCCGGGGCGCGCATGGCTCCGCGGCCCGCTACATCCCCATGACAGGGCCCCCCACCTCCAGAGGAAGCCGTCCCAGCCCTACGCAGCCCCGGCCGGAGCAGCACGGAGAGCAACTACCCCGTCTCCAACTTCCTGGCAGCGGCAGCAGGAAAGAGAGCGGCGGGCGGGAGGCGGCCCGGAGCCGCGCCGCGCCCAGCCCGCCCTCCGCCGCGCACAGGCTGGCGTCGGCACTTTTCCTTGAAAACCGAGATGGTCAAGCTGAAGAAAAGCAACGGATGGCTAAAACTCCTACAAAACACACAGGAAAGGAGTCAGAGGAGGTTCACTGCAATCTTAAAATTCCTTGACATAGGAGCGTTTAATCCTAAATACGTAATTTTCGTGTGAAACTTAACCATGTACTTGTAAGAAAAAGACATTTTGCATCTTTACTGCCTTAATTTTAAAGAACGGCATTTTTCAGCCATGACCAGCGTTTTTAGAGTCTATATGAACATCCCATAGTTTTTAATTTAAAACACGCATTTTCTTGTATGCTCCTATGAACCAGCCATACTGATAGTGCCAATACAAGTGAAACCTCCATAACATTCTGCATGAGCTCTGTTTCATTTACTATACACTCTTAGCATGTCTGAAAAACAAAAATACGGTTAGGAGTAAGAGGCTAAATGATAAAGGACTCCCCTTTGTTTGTTGCCCATTAAGACCGCCCCTTGTTTTCTCCAAGTATCTCTCTACTAAGTCAAAGGCATTAAATCAAGGTACAAAGCATCATTTTGGAAGAACTTACCCATTTCAAGTGTATAAGCCCAAAATGGGTACAATTCACTTCATGGAGTGCCTGAATTCCTATGGACAAATCCAAACACCTCCAGAGACTGTGCCTACTATAGAGTTGCTTATCTGTTGTGTGGAAGCCAACAACGGCATGTGCACAGGACAAAACAAAGAGGGCACTTTTCTGCATTTCAGTCTTGGAACAACTCTGACTTTCTAGCTGCAAGTCCCAGGAGGGAAAGATATAGCAAAATAACCTCTTATCAGGTTGCAGCCATCTCCAGGGTAAAGGTGGAAAAGATTTACCAAGTTTTGTCCTGTTCATTTCCTTGCCTCGAATGAGGACAACACAAAATCAGACCCTGAAGGGTAAATTCTTGCACACCGACGAACACATTCTGCAAAGGAGGAAATATCTTTAATAGTCTGTTTCAGGTTTAGCACATGCTGTCATGCGAGTGGATGAGGCACACCCTTCAATCTTCATGGAGCCTCAACCTTCAAAAAAACCACAAAAAACACCATTTCTCTAGAACCACACAAATGTCACAGAAATCCCCACAAACCTTCCCATTTTACTCCTCCTGCAGCTCAGGGAGGGGACAGCACTCTCACAGCCCGCTGCACGTTTGACATTTACACTAATGTCAAACACGTGACTGCACATCCACTTCCTAGCTTTTGCCAGAACTGGCAGCTCTGTGCCTTCCTCCATCCCTGCCACCTCCCTGCAGCCTGCCAGGCCTCTGGCACTTCCCAAGGTCCCTATGGCTTTGTGCCAAAGCCTAGAGGGACTGAGCCCACCCTTCTGTCACACAGCTTGTCTGCCAGCCCGGGCACTTTACTCCCGGGCTGCAGAGATGTATTGGGTTTGCGTGGTAGCGAGGTTTTGGTAGCAGGGAGGCTACAGGAGTGGCTTCTGTGAGCATCTGCTAGAAGCTTCCTCTGTGTGTGGCAGCGCCAATGCCAGCCAGCTCCAAGATGGACACACTCCTGGTCGAGGCCAAGCCCGTCAGAAATGGTGGTAATGCCTCTGTGATAACATATTTAAGAAGAAAAAAAAAGTTATTGCACAGATGTAACTGTGGACAGAGAAGAGCAGAATGACAATATGTGAGGAACAGCTCTGCAAACACCAAGGTCAGTGCCAAAGGAGGGAAGGAGATGCTCCAGGTACCAGAGCTGATGTTCCCCTGCAGCCCATGCTGAAGACCACGGTGAAGCAGCTGTCTCCCTGCAGCCCATGGAGATTCACAGGAGTGCAGAGATCCACCTGCAGCCCGTGGAGGAGCCCCATACTGGAACAGCTGGATGCCCAGCTGTGAGCCCGTGGGAAGCTCACTGGAACAGCTGGACGCCCAGCTGTGAGCCCGTGGGAAGCTCACGCTGGAGCAGGCTCCTGACAGGGACCTGCGGCCCCACAGAGAGAGGAGCCCTTGCTGTGGCAGGTTTTCCTGGTAGGAACTTGTGACCCTGTGGGGGACCCACGCTGGAGCAGCCTGTGCCTGAAGGACTGACCGTGGGAAAGTGACCCACGTTGGAGCAGTTCGTGAAGAACTGCTGCCCGTGGGAAAGACTTGCCGGAGAGGTCCGTGAAGGATTGTGTCCTGTGGGAAGGACCTCCCTCACGGGAGCAGGGGAAGGACTCCTCTCCCTGAGCAGCGGTAGAAACAACACCTGACCTTACCCCCCATTCCCCGGCTCCCTGCGCCGCTGGAGGCGAGGAGGTAGAGCCAGGGAAGGAGGCTATTTTGCTTCCAATCATCCTTCTTGGCTCTGATCTTGTTGGTAACAAGTTCAATTAACATCCCCAAGTTCAGTCTGCTTTGCCCGTGACGGTAATCGGCGACTGATCTCGCTCTGTCCGTATCTCAACCCGCGACCTTCCAGTTTATTTTCTCTTTCCAGCCCGCTTGTGGAGGGGAGCGATAGGACAGCTTGGGTACCTAGCATCCAGCAGGGATCAACCCCCCGCCGAGACTCTCCCGGGCTCCCGTCCCTCGCCACCCCTCTCGGGCGGGGCGGGGGCTCTTGGATCTCCCGGCAGCCTCTGCGCGTTTCCCGTCGCCACGGCAACGGCGGTGCTGTCATGGCGGTGGGGTGTCATGGCGGCGCCCGGTTCGGCGGTGAGTGAGCGACCGGGGCGGCCCCGGGCCCTTCCCGCCGCTCGGCGCTGAGGCCCCGCTCCTCTGCTTCTCTCCCCCAGGAGCAGCGCTGGCTGCGGGAGGTTCAGGACTTCGCTCGCCGGGCGCTCCCGGGGCCGGACGGGCAGGAGCCAGCTGCGCTGGAAGCGGTGCTGCGGTGCCTGCGGAGTGCGGGCGGCGGGGCGCTGCCGCTCGGCTACAGGTGACGGCAGGGCGGGATGAAGGGAAGGGGCGGAATGGGATGAAGGAAGGGAGCAGGGGGGTCCCCTTCTGGCCCGGTGCCCACGCGCGGCCCTCCCGGGAGCTCCACGCGGCTCGTCCGTGCGCGGTGCCCGCCCCGGATGGCGGGCGTGGGAGGGATGTTGTCGAACACGGGTAACCGCACGCCTTTCTTTGGCTTCGGTGCGCCCCCGGCCGCCCTTGCGGTATGATTAAGCACCATATCCGCTAGCCTGCGGTAGGCAGAGAGTGTCATCGAAGTGAGGCATCGCGCTGAGGGCGAGCTGCTGTTTTGTACGGCACTTGCACGGCAGCTTCCCGGCTGGATCCTGACAGCCTGCCCAGGAGGGTGTTTCTGCGTACAGTCTCCGAAGCTGTTGGCCAGCCGAGGTCAGCGTTCAAGTGTGCACTCTAGGATAAAGTGGTCCATATTTTAATTGGTAAAAGGTTTTTGGATGCTCACCACCACGAAAAACATGTAGCTTGTTGGGAGATATCTATATTGGAAGGTTTGGCTTGTCTGGATCTATCTTTCTCTTGCTTCAGCATATGGTGGGAGAATATCTACTAAAAACTTTGGCACAGACAATTTAGGGGTAAAGGTCAACTGGAATTGACTAGGGACTCGTGACTTTTAATTTTCTACTAATAGTTTATAAATGTACGTGGTAGATCTTTTAAGTCAGCTAAACTGATCTCATCTAAGCGGTATTTTTTCTATATATTTTATGATGTTTAAACCAGAATTTGGTTTATATTGAGGGGAATATATTCACAGAGAAGAGTTGAAAGTACTTGGTAGTTGTCTCATGTGAGGCCAGTGGTCTGTTTCTGAGCAACATGCTACGTCTACAACTAACTACCAAGCTCTGGATCACCTGAAGGGAGTCTGTTTAGTTCTCTGTATGTGATAATCAGGACCCAGTGTACTACTGTAGTTTTGGTTTTTCCCGAAAAGCACTCGGCACATTTAACAAAAACATGAGCAGCACTGTGTTCTCCTTGTGGATCATAGGTGTCAGTATTCCTGATACCGCTCTGCCTTTGAGAATGGAACATTTTCAACTAATCTCCTGTTCAGATTCCTGTGAAATACACAAGTACCTGCATAAATTTATATCTTCTCATTAATTTTTTTTTAACATCTAAATTCTGTTTATTGCTGATTCAGTTCTGGCTTTGAACTTTTGACACCTGACTAGTCAAGTGAAACTCTTCAAATTCATGCTCCCTGAACTTGATTATGTCCTTCTACTGAGCAAGTGTGTGTTGTGAATAAAGCTCCAGTTCCACAACCTGAAATTGTTAGTGAACTTCACTGGAAACAAGTACTAAAGTCACTACCTGGAGAACAGTTTGTGTTCGCTCTTTCAGTGCTGATGCTAGCACCAGTGATGAATGCTGCCATGATCATAATAAACACTGAAAAGGTTTAGAATTTACTGAGGATGCTGCCTTGTTCTCTCTCATGTTCAGTACCATGGTCAGTCTAAGCATGATAGATGCTAAACTGTGGATGGCTTCAGATGTGGTTGATTTAATTTTGCGTCTCATCCTTCCCCCTCTCCACAAAGCCAGAAGGGTGGGTGGAAAGATTCAGGGCTAAGCTTCGCTCTGTTCTTATAAGTGAAAGCCCAATCTAATGTTACTGGCTACTGTTTCTCAGCTTTGTATTGTGCAAACTATCCACAGGAGAGAATTTGTTCCAAAACTGTCACAATCGTCATCTAGAAGTTGTTCAAAATTATTTTCACTACAGTTCAGCAATTTCAGCACCAAATGATGGAACTAGTCTCTATTTACCTGTCTTCGTTACTGATATGTAAACTGTGGAGAAGTTGTGGGGTTTTCCCACGGAGTGTCCCATTCAAGCTAGAAATGTCTGAACTAGTAACTATTCTCCTTCCCGCCTCCCAAATGTACTTGAAAACATGTTTATTAAGTCTCATTATTATTTCTTTTCAAATTTTCCTCATGCCTGCTCACATAACTGTAGTAGCAAAGGATGTCTGTTTTCAGAGAGGATGCTCAAGTAGAACAGACATGTTTACTGAGTTGAGAGAGATAATTGATAAATGCCAATGAATAAATTGGTTCTTGCCATGTTATATCATCAGACCACACTCTGGGTGTGCTAAGACTCGTCTGACCTAGCCAAGCACTGTCCACTGCAATGATCGCTGTAATTTCTAAGCTTTGCAGACAGAGTTTTTCCTGCATCCTGCTATATTCTCACTTTTCGTTTCTTTTTCCTTTTTTTTTCCCAGTTTCATCTCCATCTCTGACCTACAGCATCAGCAGCGTATACCCTGCTGCACCCACCTGACCTGGAGCAGTAATGAATATAAAAAATGGGCTCATCAAGGACAAGATGCTTTACCCACGCACAGAGCTTTGCCAAGGACTTACCTGATCTTGGTTGGCTATTTAACAGATGGAAGGCAAGAGAACAAAGAAAAGTTGGTAGATGGTTGCCTATATGTGAAGGACAATACTGGGATAATTCCATGTGAGGTATGTCCTTGGTCTGAGGGGTTCTGTGTTTATTCCCACTTCTGGGGCAGTGTTACGAACCATCCAGGGCTTCAGATGTTCTGCCAAAGTCTTTATTGAGGGAAATAACACATCTCTGTAGCAGGCAGGAAAACTGCAAGCTTAGAACCTGGGGAGAGGACAGAGCATGTCAAATTTTTCGTTGGTAGGAGAAGAAATACTGAACATGCTGGCCCAGAAAAAAGAGACAGCCAGTATACTTCTGTTAAATTTGCCATAGTACAAGGCAGCCTGGGAGACCTCCCCTCTATTTGCTGAATTCCGGCTAGTGGAGCAGAAATAACTTTCTGGAGAGTTGTACTGGGTGTTCAGTGATGCATTGATAAGTTTCAGGAAATAACAGCTAGCACAATAATTGACTTAAAAGCCTTTTGACGGTCATTGCAAGGGGAGTCTAGTTAAGAAACAACCCCTGGAGCAGTGATGACAGAGAACTGAAGTTGTGCTTTCCAAGCAGGCAAAGACTAGAAAGAAGTTGTATTGGTATGAATTTCTAACTGAAAACACAGGGAAAAAGAAAGCAGGTGAGAATTTTAGAAAAATAGTCTGAAAATAACTAAGCCTTGCAGTGAATTAATTATCACCTTTGGGAGGGTGTTACTATAACGCAGGAAATGCTGGCTGTAGAGATCAGCAAATCTCTTCCAGGTTTGCTTCTGGAAGGACAGAAGTTCTCCATGCAAGGAAGTGGGCAGAAAACACTGCTCTCATTTAGTAATGAAGCCCGGCAGTAGACGAGTTTGTGATGTGCAGGCAAGGGTGGATTAGTAAAGAATATTATAAGTAATATTGAGAAAACATACTGTAACTCATGTCAAGCTTTTATCTCATCTTTTGGTTTAGCTCCTGCGTTTTGAGCTTGAGTGGCTGGAGTCGCTGTTCCTCTTCCCAAGCTGGTCATATATACCACAGACAGACCAGAGTGCAGCAGGGTACTTGGAAATCCTGGAGGATCCAGTGCCAGTAAACGCTCCCAAGGAAGGACTGCACAGCATTCCAGTCACCTACCCACCATCAGCTGAGCCACTGCTTACCTCCAGGTAAACACATAACGTGCTCAATTCCATCAGAGCACTGTTGGTCTGGTTTGACAGGTACCATGAAAAGCACGTGGCTTAGGAAGAAACAAATTCTGTTTCTGCCACAGGTAAAAGCATGGCAGTGAGTGGTGGAAGTAAAAGTTAAACAATAAAGCCACTTTTGATTAATCATCTGTTTTCCAGGACTTAACTGGAAGTTTTTATTCTGTATTTTGATAAAATAAGACAAATCTAAATTATTTCCAGATGTATTTTGATATTACAGGGAGGATATGAGAGCAAAGTGTTAATTCAACTTGGAGGCTAAAATTTTTAGCACAACTTTTTTTTTTTTCTTTTTTTAACCTCTAGTGAACCAGAAGTATAATTGAAAGTAATCCTAGATTGTAATATGAAATTAAGATATGCCACTGGTCAAGTTCTTATCATATTATGGAGATAAAGGTACCAGTGAAATGTCAACTGATAAGGGTAACTGTTCTTTAGTTTACAATATGTGAAAATGTAGCCAATGGAATTGCAAATCTTACTGAAGTTGATAATTCCAGATTGTGCTAGATCATGTCTTATCTTCTTGAGCAGAGAATTCTTGATGTAATGTAGTTACAGTATACAATAAAATGTCACTAGTCATGCTGCTGTCGTTTCTTTTTAGTTATCTTTTGGTTTAATTGGTTTATCTGCTTGTGAGAAATGTATTTTAAGCCAAGTGTTTGATTTAGCTCAAGGGACCTTTCTAAACAAGAAAACTATTTCCATATTTCAGTATATGTTCTCAGACTTTTAGCATAAAGCTCCTCTGCTATTGACTGATATTTGACCAATTTTTCATGTTCTTTTTTTAAAAATGTTAATAATGAATTGCTGGTATTACTGTGTGTGGACATCTGATTTGTTTTTTTTTTTCAAGTCATAAAGTTAGATAATTGTTTATATGTTTTAGACTCAAGAATGTGTTTGTTTAGAGTAAGTGGGATGATTATCCTCAAGTCCAGTAGGAGCTGAAATGAAAATTACAAACAATTAGTTTGATTTTTTTTTTTCATTTTTTGAAATGAAAGTTTGAAATGACAAACAGAAACTACTAAAGAAATATCACCTCTCTCTCCTCTCATCTGCTTTCAGTTTTGCTGCTCTTTCACTCTGTGCCAAGTTTTTTAGAAAGACTCCGTTATTGCTTTCAGGCCTCTCTTGTTTATAAGCTTGGAGCTTCTACAGTGTCACGTTCCGTGGATTTACAAATCCAAGTTCTGTTTTCTGCTGAAGAATTGCTCGTGACTTCTTTTTTCCTTCTCCTTTAGACCTATAATTAGCTTCTTGTTTGTGGTAAAGCTTTTGTAATCTGACTGTTGTCATGGAATACGTGAATTTGTTCAACATAACCCTTCTGTCTTCAAATATTAAGTTTTTTTAAAGCATCAAAGAGATTTATTATATACAAGTTAAAGTACAAATTTTGTAGCCAAATACAGTTTTGAAAACCTCTCTGAGAGATTATTCATATTACCTTGTTGGATCCTTTATTTCTAAAAAGTGCATGCTGCATATGTGTTTATTTTGCTTTTGAGATACTTCTGATTTGTTCTTTCATCTCTGATTTCATTTGCTTCTTCAATTGCCCTCTAGGATTCCATGTAGGAGAAGAACAAAGCTTACTGTAGCAGGCGAATTGATCAGACTGGGGCCTCTCCTTTGTGTTCGCAACAAGACTTTCTTCTTTCTGTTTCTAAAGTGCTTCACCTCAGCTGTTTGTGTCCCTGTGCTGGTGCAGGTAAGTCTTTGGAATTTTGTTCACAAATTCATGTTCTGTGTATGTGCTAGTTGATTAATTCTTTGAAGCTTGCTCTTGATTTCCCAGTTTGATTTATTCTTCCTTTTCTAGTGATTTTTTTCTTTTTTTAATATTACATGCAGCAATAAATTGTGCGTAAGAAGTCTAGTTCTGTGTCCTCCTACGTCATGCAGTTGCAGTGTCTCTAAATGTCTTGCAAATACCACCCTTTTGCCAAGAGTGTGAGACAATCCTCTGGAGGGAAAAGGGGGTTTTGGGTGGGGTTTTTGGGTCAGGAAGAATTTTTTCCAGTGTGGTTGATGCTGCTGTTGCTTTGGTTTTTTTCTACTGCAGGAACCCAGCCAGCTGGCATGGCATCATGTCCTCCAGTTGGGTCACAGGTACACAATAACAGGCCTGAGTATGTCCAGACTGAAGAAATGTGGACAAAAGACGTTTGTCACTAGTGTTCCTTCCTGCCTTCTACCCTACTGTGCAGAGCATATGAGGGAGCAGCCACTGAACAGTACTTGGCAAGAAGAATCCACTCAGTCTTCTTCTCTTGAGACTGCTGAGCAGCTCAGTGGCTCCTTGGAGCTGGGAGTTGAAGAGGAGGGGCCAAGATCAACCAAAGAGTCCAAGATCATCTCCTATGTGGTAAGGATTTGTAGGGTTAGCCTTCACCTGCTCATCCTATAGCGTTTCAGCTCGTGGCCTGCAAGGACTTATTTTCATCATGAGTTTATTTCCTTACTGCTCGGGCCTATGAGTCTCTTAGGGTTTGGAACTCTCTATGCTCCTATAACTTTCTGTTTGCTTGCTATTTAGGGAGTTGTCACCAAAATACTCAATGTCCAAGCTGGTCTGTTTTTACTGGATAACCAAGTCTGCTTGTGCCTTGCTTACCTGCCAGTGTTGAAATCTGCACGTGGACTCCGACCAGGAGCATGTGTGGAAGTAAGTTGAGACTTGTGAATCATAAAGCATTTCTGGAAAAGACTCAGGCCCTGGGGATGGCTTGTGAGTGTGTGGGTCAACAGAAGGCTGCAGCAACACTGGAACTATGTCAGCAAGTATCTGGAATAGAACTGGGGATCTTACTGTCTAGGATTAGTCATTAGAGTTGCAATTACTATTATCTGATTCCTTCCTAAGATGTGCCAGGTGCCTCAGACCTGGATTATAGACAATCCATTAGAGTGACCAAGGGTTTAGGGTGGGGTGATGGTTTTGGGGAGTGGTGGCAGACTAGCTATCTCTTATGTTTATGTCTGTGTATCTCAGCTCATCGATGTCCACCTTCTGCAGAAGCCTCTGGTATCCTTCCCTTTCATTGTACTTGGTGCTTGCCTGAGCAGCACTGTTGTGCTGAAGAGTTTTTCAAGGCTCAGCACTCCCTACCAGCCACCGGCCTCTTCAGGAAATCTGTGCTTACAGCTGCTCTTCCGCTACAATCTTGGTATGCCACTCTACCTCTGGCTGGTGAGCCTCCTGGAGACCTTTGGGGAGAGGTGAGGACAGTTCTGAAGTCAGGCTATATGTAAATGTGCTTTGTAGACTACCTGGGTGTCTTCTAGACCGTGTTCAAAAATTTTTATGCTTGTATGCCATTAGCAGCTGGTTCTGATTTATCAGCCTAAGTAAGCTATTAATCTAGATTTCACACGATGTCCAGTTGCTTGTACTTTGCATTTGTTCTTGTGAGAAAATACCGTACAGTTTTCAGGTGCATGTGCAATAAGCCCACTACTCTCGGGAAGCTGTGGCACTCCAGGACATTGTGCTCACGTAGTCCTGCCTGGGAAGTTTTGTCCTGAAGTATGGAAGCACTGTAGGGATGTCTGTCTGCCAATGTGGTTTGCTTGGCAAATCAAGATGGGCACTGAGGCTGCAACTGGAAAATGCTGCTACAACTAGATCACAACTGATACAAAGGCTCTTGTGTCCTGGCTGCTCACAGAAGTGGCAGCAGCTGCTCAGCATATCCCTTTAAAGTATTCTGAGTATTGCTGGTAGTGTGATCATTTATTTGAGAGCCTCTGTCTTAGCAGATTTTCCCACCCATGCTTACCTCTGGGTCTTCCAGATGGCTTCCTGCTCTCCCTGATGGCTTCACTCTGTTTGCAGGATGGCTGTGGGCCAGTTTGTGGGTTTACTTCTGGGTTCTGTTAGTGAAAATATTGGTGTTTTTTTCTGGAACAGTTATGGTTGATCACTGTAACTGCTGCCTTGGACTTTAAAATGTATATATTTAATCTCAGTCAAGTAGCAGTTTAAAGAATGTTCAGTGTTCCTGTCCTTTACTGTCACTGTGGAATTTTTACTATGCTTTCCAATAAAGCAGCTTCAGTTTTGCCCTGGGAATTGTGCTAGCTACAAGTATCAGTTTTTATTATCCTTTTCACTTTAAATGTGATTGCTAAGTCCTGCTACTGCTTGAAATTTGTTCCAGTGAGTTAATTGCTATCTCTTTTCATTTGAGTTCACTTTCTGTTGTTAAGTCATATTTTGACTGGCAGTGTGATCACTTCCAGGCCTTCAAAAGCAGTAAGCTAAACTTCTGAAAGGAACACCGTGTGAGGAAAATATTGGAACAAGACTAGTCCATGTTTGTTTCTGACTTATTTTTTGCATCCTGTAAAAGAAAACCAAGTGTACCTAACATGAGTAATGATACCAAGCATAGCCAAAATGCATGGAGATCCGTTTTCATGTCTTAGAAGGAGACTATTTTCACTTGGTTTAGGTTTTTGGCTACTTTAGTTTTGAGATTTTGTTACTCTATCCTTTTCTATATTCTATATTTTCCTATTCCTTGTCTACTTGTCCAAAAGGAATTTGAATTGGCTTTAAGCGTTCTTTTTTAATTACTTGATGTTCTTTTTTTTGCTCTCCTTAGTTCCTGTCCTACACAGTATTCACTCATAACAAGCAGAAAGAATCCCTGACTTACATGCAAGACTCACTAAAATGTGAGGACTGCTAATGCTTTTAACACTCATAATTTCTTTTCAGGTTTTCTTGTTTTTTCGGGCACCATCAACTGCTTAGCTGTACTCACCAAAACCCAGGAGCTGCTGAAAAGTTCCTTATCCCCCTTCTGCAAGCTATGGTGCCAAACAGAGAGGAAACAAGAGATATTTATAATGAAATTCTAGCAAAAATACACCACTGTCCCCTGCAGAAAGTGAGTAAATGCTCTGTGAGCTGTTTGCTGTTTGTCTGATGGGAAGAAAATCAGCTGATTCATTCTTTCTCTCTTTTTTCATAGTATTTGACTCTGGACCCCCCATGCCAGGCCCCATCTCTGTCTGCAGTTTGCCGTGTGGCAGAACAGAAGAGCTGGGAAGACTTCAGTCCATCCCAGTTGCTCTCTCCCTTGGAGGCACAGCATATGGGCACCCAGGAGCTGAATCGCAGACTGGCCTGGTCCTACTGCATATTCTCAGCAGGAAGTTTCCAGCCCCGACTGGTAAGTGCCTTGTTCCCTTTACTGCCTGTGCCTCGATTGTTCCCGGATCTCCCCCTGCCTTCCAGCACCCTGTCTAGTGCATGCCTGTCCTTCCTGTTCAGAAATGACACCGCTTTTCTCACTGACATGTGTTGAAAGCAGGCTGAATGTCAGCAACCACTCCACACACTTTGTATTTATGACTTTCAAAGATGGGAATTGTTTGATGTTCGTAGCAACTTCCTTTCTATTGTAGATACTGCTGGGTGTGCTGAGGGTCTCCTCCAGGAGCAGTTCCCTCCAGCTGCAGGACAAGAGCAGCACACTTCCCTGTGTGATATCCCGGAAGGATGGTAGTCCCTTTGCCAATACAGCTCTCATAGGTATGACCCATTAAACTATATTTGAGTGCTGAGCTTTTGCTCTTCTGCCACCCAGCTCCAAAACAAGGAAGAGACTTGATATGGAGATGCTGAACTGTCACTGCCTGACCTCGTGACTTTAAAATGAGGATATTGAGTTTACTGGTTTTATGTTCTCTTTTTATTTAGCTCAGCTCTTTTCTCTGATGTGTTTGCAGGATCACTCTTGCAGGTGGAAAACTACCAACTTGTAGTGGAGAGATTCCTTCAGACTGATTTTCCTTCCTGGGAGCACCTGGAAAATCTGGAGCATGTGAGGAAGAAAAAAAACAGGTGAGTCCCTTTATTCAGTATGCAAGTAAAATCACCACTCTCCAGTTCCCCAGCTGTTTTGGGTCTGTGGTAAAGCTTCTGATCAACATAGCATTTCAGTGCCAAAACAACTGTCCTTGCCTATTTGTAGAAAATGAGCTCTTTATCAGCAATAAACCCACCATCTGTATTTTGTTTAGAATACACACAGCCTAGTAGCTGGCCTCCACTTCCCTCTTTCCCACAGCTCCTGCTGAGTATCTGTGGGGCACTCCCCAGCCGTGCTTTTCCCAGATAACCATTTGTTTTGGACAGCCACCTCTCCAGGACAGGGAGTTTCACTGCTACCATTTGTTGTTTCAGTGTCTATGTGCAGTTCTACTTTGAGGACGTTCAGGTTCTCCATGCTGCTAAAGGACAACTCCAGAAAGGCCTTAGGAGTGAAAACAGCTCCTCTTTGAGGAAGAAGAAAGACGGCAGTGTAACACCTGAGCTGGAAGCTCCTGAGGCAAAAGTACTGAAATTGGAGAATCCCAAGGCAGATACTCACAGAGATGAGAACTGTCAGGAGGGGCAGAGCAGCACTGGAACAACCAGCTGTGTATCTCACCTGTTCTTGGTTACCCAGAAAGAGGGGCTTATGTTACGCAATTACCAACTACCCAGAGAAGATGGAGAACGACAGGAGCTGCAGCACAGTTTCCAGGCCACGGTGCTGTGGCTGGGCAGACCTCAGCTGTGGAGCCACCCCAGAGAAATTGGGAATCTACTGGAGCTGGAGGACACCAGCTGTGATGGGGAAGAGAGCAGGACACAGCAAGAAGTGAGGCAGCTTTGGGGTGTGGTTTGACAGGTCAGGGAGGGGGTGGCTCCTCAGGGAGCCTGTGTGATAATTAGATGTCTAGATTACTGATCAATGGGAAAGTGTTTTTTGTGTTGAGTAGAGATCTGTGTTTATGCAGGCCAACTTCCTTGTGCCACTCCAAGGAAGTTCCATCTCCTGTTTGTCACCTTCCTGTAAATGCATCTACTTTCTCGTACCCTTGGTTGTGCTAATCTTACTTGTCTATCAAGACATTGCCTGGGCTGGGCTTGCTCTCTTCTTGCTGTATTTTTCATTTTGTGCCTTTTTCATAACACTTCTCATCATCATCTCTCTCTCCTCCCCTCCCTCACCAGGCACTGCTCCTCTTTATGGGAAAGTCTCTACGATGGTTTCCATTTCTGCACCAGGATGGGCTGTATCGCTTCATTGTGCCCTGCTGCTCGGTAAGAGAGACGTCTTGCTGTTTCCTCTTGGAGACTTGCTGAACTGCATGTGGGAGTTGAGGAATCAGAGGGTGACTAAGCTGTTTTTGAGGCTTGGAATTTTCATTTGTTTGCCAAGAAACTTTTTCAGTTCTGTGTTTGATTAAAATTCTCAGAGCTCTGAGTACAGTGGATTTTTTTTTTGATGTTGTTGTTCTCTAAACCATTGTTCTTCCACTTTTTCCCTAAATAACTTTAACCTCCTTTCTTTAATAGTCATCTTGCTTTATCACTCTTACCTCAGGACTTGGAAGTGTTTGACAAGCTCTCTTTTCCACCTGTGCCAGCAACATTCCTGACCAGGCCATCCTGCCCCCTGTGCCTGCCTGTCCAAGATACCTGGCACTTACAGCATGAGACCTGGCTCTCCTGTCTGCCTGAACACCAGGTATGCAGTGCTTTATTGCCCTAGGCTTTCACAGATGACTTGTAGATCTCTCCAAAACTAGCTAGAAAATTATCAGTACAGAGTATCTTGTTGATGCTCCCATTCTGTTCTAAGCTCCATCAGAGGCTGCTGCTGGACTTCACATTTTTCTGCCTCAGAATTAATCTGGAGAGGAAGCATGAGTTGCTTGACCGACCTCTAAGTTTGCAGGACTTGTCTACACTGCTCTGGCTGGGAATACTTGTAAACTGCAATCTATCTGAGGCTGTGTGTCCCTCACTTCTAGCTGGCAGCCAGGATGATGCTGAAAGGCATGGACCAGAGAATTTTCTCCATTCCAGAAGTGCTTAGCAACAGGTATGTTGGTCTGCCCCAAATTACAAATGACTGTGTCTTAGGGAATGGGTCTGTATTCATTTTTATTGCAAACAGCTTTTCTGTTCAAAGCATGTTTAATCTGAGGTGATACACATGCACACTGGAATTTTCACCAGTGCCTTACAGTAAACTCTTTTTCTTTCCTCTAATTAAGAAAAACAATTAGGAGTTAAGCAGATAGGTTGTAATGCCTTGCTCTTCTTCACTGCTGAGCCTGAAGAGGCAGAAAGCAAGTTAAAGGGGCCTCTTGTCCCTTGGTGGGGTAGACTGCAGCAAGCTGACTTCATCCAGTAGCTCAGGTGCTGAAGGACAGGTTCCTCTGAAACTGGGCTCAAGCAACAGCACTTCACCCAGTTCTTTTTGGCAATCTTCAAGTCAGGCGTTCCTCCACTACTTTTGTCTTCAGGCAGGACAAAAATCCTGGTCTCTTCTCAGTTTTACAGGTTCCCTTGTTTCTTTCTCTGGTGAGATAGTGGAGAGGACCTTGTGTGCCTCTCCCAAGAATGAAAAGCCATCTGTGACTGTTCGCCTTCCAAGGCAAAAAGGTAAGGTTGTGACAGCTTGTCCAGTTACAACAGATTGATTTTTGTTTCCTTCTGTTTCAGGGGGGCAGTGCACTTGGCTAACTGTGCTGCTATATCTGAGAATAGTGGAAGTATGCCAGGATGTTGCATCCCATTGCATGTCAGAGGGCTAGGAAACTGCACACTGCATGCTTGGGGATGGGAATGCTGTACCTGGAAAACCTGTGAGGTGCAACACCATGATGGGAGGAAAAACACTTCTAGCAGGTCCAGCTCAGTGATAATGTGTGCTGCCTGTGTGTGAGTGAGCTCACGGGGTGTGTGGTTCTGTGCCTCCGCAGGGAACCTGCTAGCCAGTGATCACAGTGTGAAGCTCAGCGTCTCAGTTGCTTCAGGCTCCCCTGTTGTGATGGACATTTACATTACTGCCACCTACCTGCAGCATCTCTGGGGTTTGCTACCTGGAGCCAAGATCCTCTTCCAGAACTTGGAACGCAAAATCTCAAGGTACCCCTGTCTTTAGAGCCCTGATCTAGGCTCTGAGCTATCTTGTTGTCTTTTAAACCATGTCTTAAGTTCTTCTCTCCTGTGGACTTTCCTCATCCCTTGTCCATACCTTCATGTCTCCCAGTCCCTTATTACAAATTATTTTCCTACCATGTTACAAATGAAGATCAGCCAAGTCATCCCGAGAAAACTGAACATTTAGTTTCTATAAGCTCTTTTTGACATCTACTCTTTCATATTGCAGATTTCATAATGTTTATTGCACATACATTGCCTGCAGCTGTGTGAGCATCGTATCTCTGCCAACTTCTCACCTACTGTTTCCTTCCAGGTAACTTTAGGGTCTGTTCTCACTTTACAGTGTCCTAAGAAAAGTTTCTATGTTCTAAGCTTCTCAAATTCCTATTTCTTCTAGTCCTGCAGGAGAAGCCTCATGCCCCTCACTAGTGTTTCTGTCCAACTTACGACCTCACCTGCAAAACCAATCCCGGGCACGGATTTTATGCCACTTGTCCTGTGTACTGGCTGTGTACCTGCAGTGGGTTTGCTCACTTTGCAGCAGCATTTTCAAGGAGGTATTCAAGCTTCCACGGAGATAATTTGTGAGAGGCCTTGCAGATTTTCTACTCTGACACATCCTTTGCTACCATGTTGAAGAAATAAGAGTTCCTATCCCAATTCCAACCCCTCTTTTCCCAGTGCCTAAGAAGGACTTGCATATTAGAAGGGGACCAAAGTTATAACGGATTAGAAGTACATCTCTAATGCCAAGCAGGCTGGCAGGTAGAACTGAGGGTGAACTGAGCACATGCAAGGGGAGAATCCTACTCTGTTAATGCCCTGCTCTTCCCATGTTCACTGCTGTTGGGCTTCAGCACCTCACAGCAGGTGATTTTTCTCCCCATATAAACTTTTCCCAAGACACTCAATGGAAATGCAGTACAGTTCTTTAATCCTTTGCATACTTAATTAGGAAAGGGTTTAAAAAAAGCAATTTCCCTTCCCCTTCTCTCTTATACCCACTCATACATAGCTGTAGCTTTATTCTTCCTTCAGGGGAGGTGCACCCGACACAATCCACCATGTCCATCACACACAGGAGTGAGACAAGCCAGTGCACGGTAAGCACTGTAGAGACTGGGCATGGAAAGAGGTGGGAAGGAGGGAGCAAATTGCACCACAAAAGGAAGGGGGAAAATCAGACCAAGGATGGAATGTAGACAGAATAGCAAAGATAGAAGTTAGAGGTGTCACGTCTTCTGAGATGTGAACAAACCTTCCTCTCTCTTTACTGAGATCTATTGTCTGGGTCATAACCCTTGTGAGGGAGCCCGGCATTGTCCTGACCTCCCTCTGCATCTCACCCTGCCTGCTCTCTCCACAGGGTGCTGGTGGAGGACGGAACAGGTGAAGCTATGGTGCTGTGCAGGAATGAACATGTGGCAACAATGCTGGGCCTGAGCCTTCCCGAGTGGGAAGCTCTGCAGAACTGTGTGCAGAGCAGGGGCAGTGTGTCCATTCAGCATGGAGAGGCTACTGGCACGGGGGTGAGTGGGTTATTCCAGTAGCGACTGCAGCCTCAGCTGGACTGGATCTCCCTTTGCTTGTGGGTGTTCCGGAGGCTCCCTGCCTCACGCTGAACACTCTCTGGCAACACACCCTTTCCTTCCTTAGTGTCTAGAGGAGCCTGAGGATCTTGTTGCTTGCTACCTACGGAGTCTGTGCAGAAGTCCTCTCATCTGTCGCCCTATCCTGCTGGATTTCAGCCTAGACAGGAAGCCCTCCAAGATCCTGCAGCCTGGTAAGCAAGAACTGCTGGCTTTTCTAATATTTAGTGTGGAAAGGAAGGGTGGAGGCATCTCACCAGGCTGGGAAAGGAGAGGTGCCTTTGCTGCCCACAAAGCAAGGTCTCTGAAGGATTTCCATGGCATTGTGAATTCTGTAGTGCAGAGCTAAGATGTGTCTTAGCAAATCCATGCTTATAAATATACAGAAATAATATTACAAAAATCACTATGTAAAACAATATGTATGAATTTTTCTACTTTACACAGAAACATAGAGCTATTTTAGAACAAGGTTCCCACTCCTTGGATGGGTCAGGAATCTGATTGCAAGAGTTACTGTGCAGACCTCTCAAATCAAGTGTTAGACTTTGGACAGGACAGCATGTAGAGTTAAGAGCAGGCCTGGAAATCCTCACCATGGGCACAGTATTTAAAGCACTGAAGTGTTTTGAATTCATGGGCGCTGAGGTCTGAGCTCATGCTATCACAAATGTGCTGTTCTGTGTTAAGGGGACATTCTTTGTAGCTGTTTGCACCAATACTAGTGCTTGAAAATGAGTCCAGGTGCTGCAGGGGTTTATTTGCTAAGCTCATCAGAGGATGCCGTGCTGTGGAGACATTATTTTTGGCTGTTGTGTACCCTATCAGGCCAGGTTGCTGACACTGATAGGAGATACGAAGCTCAGTGCATCAGCTATGTGAGTAGCACATAGTTCACAGCATTTCATGCAGTACAATGTCTATTTCCTGTACAATGCTGGCCAAATGCATTAATCTGCCTGCATCCTGGATTCATTAATTGTGCTGTCCTTTGAGATTTAGGAAATACCAAGCAGCTGCTGCAAGGCCTTACCTCCCTCAGCAACTTCTGCAGCCGTGTGTTAGAACAGAGCCACAGCCCTGTACTGAGTTGTTACTGGTTGTACCTTTCCCCTTCAGCTCCACCACAGCTGAGAAATTTTCGGTGTGGTGACGTGGAGTTTGTGTCACAAGTGGGACCTCGTCTGAGCCTGCTGTGTCTGAATGTGGAAGAAGTGGAACAAGATGCCTTAAGCTATCTGAACAGTGAGAGGATTGGGAGGACATCCAGTTACTGCTGAGTGAGAGACACTGTTTAATGTCTCTCCCACTGGGAGAAGAATTATGGAAATACATGCTGGGATTGGAAACTTTTTTTATCTCCTTTGCATTGGGAGCACAGGCCTGTGAGCACAGGGTGAAGGGTGCAATCAAGAAACTGCTGTGACTTGCAGAATTCCTGAATGGTCCTTCTGGACCATTGTCCACCACTACTACTGGACTACGTTTTGGAAGAGAGATGTTCAGTGCTTCCTAGGTGATCACCATTGCCTCGGGCCTTGGGCACACAATGTGTGTATTTTATGTGGTAGTATCTACTAAATAAAGCCATTAAAATACTATTTTAAAGACACTGTATCTATTTTAGTATTAAGGTTTACTTGCTAGATGGGGAATGAGGCAGAACATCGATCCTTGGTTTATGAGCCAGAGACAGGCATTCTGTAGATAGCAAAACTATACAGTTGCCACAAGATATGGTCTTCTTAACCTAATTGAAATTATTAAAATTACACTTCTAAAGCATTTCCTTAAAGAAGAGAAGGGAAGTGAATAAGTCACTGTATGGAGACCAAATCACGATACTAAATCACAAGATTATTTGGACGTGGCAGCTTAAACAGCAGCCTGAACATTACATGGGGCTGGTAAGAAGAGGCAGGCAGCGGGCTGTGATACAGGCTCACAGCATACCACAGGCTTGCCCATCTGTTCCTGAGCAGGAAGGAGTTGCCATGGCAGTGCCAGTATCTGTGGTGGCGTGGCAGACTAGCCAATACAACACATAGGACATCACCATCTGAAGAGATTCCTCTCCCTTCTGCTTGCATTGATGACTGAGTGTTCTGCACTTGGTTTTGGCAAAATAGCACCCAGATCCTTCACCTTGTTCTCCAGGCTAGTAAGTTACTTCCTTGCCTTAACTCGGTGTGCAGTACTGACAGCACGTTTGAGCAGCTACTGTTTGGGGTTTTGTTGTTCAGTGTTTCCCCTCTGCCTTTCTCTCTTTCCTCTTAGTTTGAGCTACATATTAAATGTCAGGCAGTGGGTTTATTTGGCATGTGTAAAGTATCTTCCCTCTCAAAGCCTACTGTCCACTTCTGAGACCAAGGCATGAGTGACACAAGACCTGACTGTGTCACTGACCATGCAATAAAGTTCTGAGACGCCATCCTGAAAGAGGTCTATGTAAGTTTTGCTGTGACAGCCTTATTTTCTGTAGGTGCTTTCTGCAAAACAGTAAAGACTTTGCTAAAGCTTATCTTCCACCTTCCAGAAAGAAAACAAAACAAACAAAAAAAAACCCCAAAAATAAACTATCTCAGCCTGAGGAAAATTCTGACTGTATGTGATGTAAGATGAAGAGATCAAACTGATTAAAAAGTGCAACTGAAAATAATATGTTTAACAGAGAAACAGGCAGTTTTACAGAAATAGATAAGAAGTGCCAGGTAACACTTATAGAGCCAAATTTTCCTATTTTGTTTTTTAGTTATATCTAAGTTGAATAACTTTGCATCTGAATTTGAACTTTCCGTTAGTATCTTACAAGTCTACCTCTCCTCATTCTGTATGTTGGTCTGCCGTCTGCTGCCACACTGAGGACTCACCTTCCTCTTTTATTTCACATTACAAATATAATCATCAGTCCTCATCAGCACTTCAGATGTAGTTTGCCTTTGCCAGGTTATTCCAAGCCTGTTAGCAGTTTTCTAACCCATCGCTGTTTTGCCGTTCACAACATCTTTTTCGGAAGGGGAGTTTGATTATAGTATTCCGAGAAGACTGAGGAGATTGTTTACAGTTTTATTAGTACAGTCAGAGAACCACAAGCCAATCAAATCTGTTTAGGGGCAATTAAGATTTGCTTGTTTTTAGTACTCAGAAGGAACAGTTCTCAGACGTATTGCAGGAAACCCTCTTCCTGTTTGTCTCTGAGCTTCTGCCCATGATCAGAGTTCTGGTCACTGGGTTACTTCAGACCAGAGAACATATCTTGTTCCTGCAATCAGAGCTCTTCCTTCATACAATTCTCCTTATCGCATTCCTCGCTCTCTTTCTGGAGCCAAACAAAGTATCCTGTTGTTGGTGGGTAAGAAATAATAATTCAAGAGAAATTATCTGATTTTATGTTTGTGCTACTACATATTCTGGAACTGGGAGAAGCCATTAAAGTTCTCTGCCCAAGAGAGATCAAAGTCTGAAGTGTGTCCTGCTGTCAGCATAGCTGGAATAACTACTGTTTGTGGAAAGACAGAGACGTTCCTTTTAGCTGATTTTCTTTAGGTCTCCACAAGTTCACCCCTAGACCTAAAGCTGATGAATACTAAAGGCAGTTGTCCTGTGCTTTGGCTGTCTACAACCCTCCTTATTCCAGGTCTGTGTGGGATTGCTCAGGCTGGCAGCACTTTCTAGCCCTGTTCAGGGCATCTGTAGTAGGTGCTATTTACTGAAGACACTGCACTCCACAGTGGAGGTGTCTGAGTAAAGTGGGTGCAAGCAAGGCAAGAACTGGAGAGCAGAAAGACATGTCCTCCTATTCTGACAGGCTCTGCTTCTGTAACCAAACTCAGCAAGAGGGTCTACATGCATGTCAAGCATGTATGCTTATGAGTTTCCCTTTCCAAACTTACCTCCAGGCCCAGCAGAGTTTCTGATTGTTTTGTAGAGACGTTATATCAACAGCAGATACAGGGAAAGCAGAAGCATCCAGTGACAGGCTGGAAAGGAGGATGACACTGACTCTGCATTCAGGTTCACCAGCTGCAAGTTAGTCTCCCTTGTAATGCTGCAATCTGGAGCAGAAGAATAGTGAGAGGCTACCAGAATGGGAACACAGCAGGAAAGGAAAAATGGATGTCTATATTTATTCCTTCCTACTTTTCTGAACATTGATAAAGGTAGACCCTGCCTCTTGTACTGGAGACTCATTGCAGTGAAGCCCGCACTGTAGAAGACCGATGACCCTTCTCATGTAGAACAAGAGAAGATAGGCTCTTTGGAAAATTTAATTTTCTGTGAATAAAGTGGCCTCTTAAATAAAGGGATGGGGCTGGAGTCAGAGAGATTGTCATAACAGCTAAAGGGGCCTGCTGGTTTGATACAGAAGCAGGATCTAAGATGAACTGGCCAAAGATAGTGTCAGAAGTTGGGGGTTTTGGTTGATTTGGTTAACATTCAAAGGAATATATTCTTTTGAAGTTTGTCTCTTTTGATTCCCTGTCAGTTCTGTCCCCATGCCAAGGGAGTGGTCATTAGCCTGAAAAACATAAGAAATAGCAGGACCAAACACAGACCCTTTGCTTCATCCCAGGGGACAGAGAGAGAGAGAGAGGTGCTCGGATTAGCCATGCTTTCAGTCCTTCCTTGACTGACACAGGTGCTGCAGGAACCCCCAGTTCACACGGGCACTGTTTAAACTCTCTTCTCCCCCCACACCTGTGGTCTCTGGATGGTGTCAAACTCTACCTGTCACTTTGATGTTGCCTGTAGCCTTGGCAATGTTGTTTTCAATCACACAGGTGTAGGTGGCATTAGCAGTAATGTTGTGCAGAAAGGAAACCACTTTCAGAGTGATGTTTTCAGCGTTCAGCTTGTAGCTGGTGTTAGCAGTGTGAGGAACGTGCTCCCCGGCGCTGCTGTCGACCGTCCAGTGCACGGTGGGTCGAGGGAACCAGCGCGGTGCTTCACACTGCAGCGTGTCCCCACTGCTGCTGTTCTCTACATGCACCTCAGGGATGCTGAAGGCTTTGGGAGGGAAAACAGGGAGAGTCAGTACAAGGCAAGTGTGTAGGAACTGGGCATGAGATACCCAACTGCGTCTGCCAGTCCTGGGGATTTCTGGCTACTTGCTGCTTAGCACCACAGCTAGCCAAACCAAAAACAGTGGCTCAGACAGAGGTCGGTACAGGTTAGGCTACAGGAGGGTGACTACGGGGGAGCTAAAGGTCCTAGGACACAGCAGTCCCGTTTGATAGGATCTACTGAGGGCGTGGCACAGCTTTAATGTCTTTAAGTCATTCTGCTTGATTTACAAGCTGGGTCCTGGGCTCATAAACCAAGTATTTTCCCGGGAGCTCCTGGACACAAGAGCTCCCAGAGGAGCCTGGGCTGAGGACTTGGCCAGCCTGAGACTGCTTGTGCCTGCCAAATGGCCCAGCATCTTTGGCAGGAACCACAGCTGGCACAACTGCACTCACCTCTGTTGAAGACTAGAGCATGGAAGGAGGTACCTGCTATTCTTAGTAGGGAAAGGCAATGCCAAATATGATTGCTGTTATCAGAGGTGGGGAGAAGATGACTCACCCTCCCCACTCACTGAGAAGGGAGCCTGACCAACACCTATGGCTTTATAGAACCGCAGAATCATTTGGGTTGGAAGAGACTTTTAAGTTCATCAAGTCCAGCTGTTAACCCAGCACTGTCAAGTCCACCACTAACCATGTCCCTCAGTGCCACATCTACATGTCTTTTAAATACCTTCAGGGATGGTAGGTGACTCCACCACGTCCCTGGGCAGCCTGTTACAGGGCTTGACAAGCCCTTCTGTAAAGAAATTTGTATCAATATCCAATCTAAACCTCCCCTTGTGCAACCTGAGGCCATTTCCTCTCCTGTCACCAGTTGCTGGGGAGAAGACACCAAGCCCCGCCTGGCTACAGCCTCTTTTCAGGGAGTTGTAGAGAGCAATAAGGTCTCCCTTGGGCCTCCTTTTCTCCAGGCTGAACAACCCCAGCTTCATCAGCTGCTTAGGACTTGTGCTCCAGAGCCTTCATCAGCTTTGTTGCCCTTCTCTGGACATGCTTCAGCACCTCAATGTCCTCCTTGTAGTGAGTGGCCCAGAACTGGACACAGGACTTGAGGTGTGGCTCCACCAGTGCCAAGTACAGAGGGACAATCACTTCCCTGGTCCTGCTGGCCACACTATTGCTGATACAGGCCAGGATGCCATGGGCCTTCTTGGCCACCTGGGCACACTGCTGGCTCATATTCAGCCACTGTTGACCAGCACCCCCAGGTCCTTTTCCACCAGACAGCTTTCCAGCCCCTCTGCCCCCAGCCTGTAGTGCTGCACGGGGTTGTTGTAACTGCAGGACCTGGCACTTCACCTTACTGAACCTTGAGACAACCTTCCTTTACATAAACAAAGACAACAACCAACCAAAACAGAATAGAACAAAAATTCCCCCCAGCAAAAATCAAAATAACATCATCATAACACCAAACTACAGTGGACATTTACACAAAATCCATGCCTTGTACTTTTACCACAATTACAGCAAAAGTTCCCATCTCTAACAGTAGTTCAGTAGTTGTTTTGCCCATTACCTCTCCCAGTTACCATCCTTATCTCAAAATCCTCATGAGTTCCCCATACGGGCCACCAAAAAGACTGTGGGCCTTGGCCCATTGATCCAGATTGTCCAGATCCCTCTGTGATGTGATGAAATGGGGCTGCAGCCAAGAAAATCTCCCCCTGCACCTGCTGGGGCTGAGAACTGACTAAGGTGTGGTCTGAGCTGTAGGATTTACACTAATGTCCCTCAATTAAACAAAACATTTAAAGCCCATTGCAAACTCAGGTGTGTTTTAAGGCTAATGCTATCTCAAATAAAACTTTGAAAGCTTTGCTGTCTGTATAGTCTTCATATTTCTCACACATATGTGAAGAGAAATGAGCTTTTTAGGAAAGCAGAGTTCACCGATTTCATTGGCAATAAAACCTATTACAGCATTTCACTGGTTCCTTCTAATGCCTTTTTTACATTGATTACTTTAAAATCCAATCAAACCCTGTAGCTGTTTTTTCACTGCTTGGGGAGCTGCTCCACACAGCAGGGCAGAACACATGTTTTTGGTAAGAAATGGGAGACTCTGAAATTACACTGGGCAGATGTTCCTGTGACAAGAACTCTCATTATTGCCTTTCTGTGCCAAGATGGGCTTCCCGTGAGTGATAAGGGGAAGGGACTCTACTGGGCCAAAGGAGGAGACTGGACCTGCAGAAAAGCATTCTGTCTTGTTCAAGGGCTCTGCTGGTTACTACTGTCCTGCTGTGACTGGCATTAAAGACAAAGGACACTGCTGGTATATCTCAACTCACCAAGTAAGCAGTCACCCATCCTAAAACTGCATTTCCTTGACTTGGAGAGGTCTGAGAGTTTTTCCTGTCCCAGTTTGAGTTGTGGGGCAGTAATGCTGGTCACAGTGATGAGAGGGAGAGTGCAAACACTGGAGTCAGCAGGAGACCCTTAAGTGGTTCATCCATCACTCTCCAGCATGAGGTGAGCCTTTGTTACTGCAGCTGAATTCATCTCACTGGAAGAGTGTGCAGACCTGGTGGTTCACAGATCTCCCCTGAAGGACTGACTCTTCAGTGTTTGGAGAGCCATGAAGACTTTTTTCATCCTTTCTAACAATGCCTTGGCTACTTAGAAACCTTCCCTGGAAGGTCATGGGCTCACTGTACTATGCAATACAACCCTGAGTTCAAGGGATATGCTGGGACCTCAGGAGTGCCAGCAAAAGCCAGTCAGAGAAACACTAAGAACACCTATCTGTGCAGGCTCCCATTGTCCCCATTGTATAGTCAGTGTAACTCACCACAAGTTCGTCAGGAAGGCCCAGAGGTGACAGAAATAAGTGAAATGCTGACGAGTTCAGTGGGAGTGTATTGCTTTGTGCCTGCAGTGAATATGATGGTCAAGCCCAGAGGGTTCAGAAGAATTAAGCACCCATTAGTGAAAATTCATCTGTGTCTGTGTGAGCTTTGAGGTTAACTCATAGCAAGGTGAACAATTAACTCTACCAAATATGTAATACTTCAGATGACCATGACATGGGAGGTTTGTTGCTTTGATAGTAATTTTAAAAAACGGAATACTTAAGAAAAACAAAGAAAAATACATTAAATGGGCTACAATTTTTACTATGCAGCACCTCTCCTGACTGGAGATATATCTTAATTCTAGAGAGGAAAAGCTACCATGTTATCTTCAACAAGTATAAAATCTGGATTTTTATAAGATCAATTAGCTACTGCCATTTTTGGGGCGTTATTTGTAGTAAGTTACATAGCTGGTAGATTACATGTGATTAATAAAAGAAAAAAGCATTAAAATAATAATCTTTTCTGGAATGAGGATGAAGGATGTCAAAAGAATGGGTAAACAGCCCTGTAAAATTTAAAAAAAGTACCCTGTTCCTACTCAGGGGGGAGGACCTGGTGGTGGCTGCTGGAGGAACGGTGCTGTTCACACGGCCTCCAGCGTCATCATAACCACAGGTAGGTCCAGCTGAGCCACATTAACGTGTGTTTTGCAGCAGGATTTTCTTCCTTGCACCCCTCACCTCCTGTCCTGTACTGCAGCACTGCTGCCCCGCTCCCTCTGGCTGTGGTGACAGAGCACTGGTAGGTGCCAGCATCGGAGAGCTGCACATCCCTCAGCTCCAGGGAAGCGTTGCCGCCAATCACCTGGTCCGCAAACACCGCCGTGCGGCCCTGAAACAATGGATCTTGCTCTTGCAGGTGGTCCTTCCCACCCCTGAACTCGTGAACCAGCCCAGCTACTCCTGCCTTGGCCCACTGGATCACTATGCTGCCCATTTGGATATCAGGCTCGAAAGTGCAGTCCAGGATGCTGCTCTGGCCGATGTTCCCTGGAGACGTCAGTGCCATCACGCTGATGGAGTGTTTTCCTGCAAGGAGAAAGCAAGGGAGTATGAGAAGGGTGAGGCAGGGAATGTGAAGAAAGACCAGGCTGCCCTGCAGCTGTCAGGAACCAATCCTGAGGCTGGACAGGCACTGACACGTGGCAAGGACACGGGCAGCAGCTACCAGTGCTGCTAGCAGAGGTCAACTCACGTGGTTTATATACCAAGTTAAAACACAAGAGTGTTTCTTTAGCAGGCAGCATGCTTCAAAAAGTAGCTCCTCATACCTGTTTGAGAAGAACTCACATGATATTATCTCGCTTACTTATATATATATCAGGGATTTTTCTCTTTTCA
This sequence comes from Myiotriccus ornatus, assembly GCA_036023395.1. Lineage (NCBI taxonomy): Eukaryota > Metazoa > Chordata > Aves > Passeriformes > Tyrannidae > Myiotriccus > Myiotriccus ornatus. The sequence goes on from JAYRBT010000001.1 coordinate 25,836,515, forward strand.
CGTGCCAGAAGAGCATGATCTTTATATTTGTCTTAGTCAGCACCTCCCTCTTATACAATTTAAATGTGATTGTAAGGTATAATGCTGGCAGAGAAATAACAGGCTGCTCTTTCCCCCCTAGTGGAATCCAAACAATTTTCTTTCATTTAAGAAAAAGTCAGCAATGCCCCTCAAGTCAAATCTTAAGCTGCAATCTTCAGAATTAACTCCTTCACAGAGCCAGGTGGTCTTTCCCATGCATCCCTTCCCTTCTCATGCTCACTTGGCACACTCCAAGGAGGCTGCACTTTGGCCAATACTGAAACAACACACCTTTGTTATCTCTGAGGGAGCTGGAGAATGTGCCTCATCCTGGCAGATGCCGCAATAAATAGTCATCTCCTGCTACCTGGGAGAAAGAGTACAAAATGTGCAGGACTTTCTGTGTGTGTTGGCTTGGGGGCCCAAGCCCAAGGATAATTTAGCTAATGCACCACTATACCTCCAGCAGCACAGGCAGCACTACACTTATCTAGCCTTCATTCAAAGGTCGTAGGTGGTGCTTCCACACACAACCACAGCCCATGCGCAGGACGGACACACGGATGCAGAGGCAGGGCAGAAATTCATCGCCCCACCAGTAATAGCAAGAAATCTGAGCAGTCACATACCTGAGACACCAAAACCAATGATCAGGGCAATCACCGCAGCCAGGATGATAATGACTGCAGTCATGCTGTTTGGGGAAAAAGGAACGGACAGCATTACTGCACAGCCCATCTCCTCCACACCCTGTGCCTGAGGTGCCCACCTGCAGAGCCGCCGGCAGGAAGGAGGCTGAGGCAGGTAAGCCACAGACCTAGAGCCAGGTGGACAGGGAAGCACAGGACCACAGTAGTGCTGAACATCCAGGTGAGCACTCGGCATCAAAGCGGGAGGACCATGTGCTGGGAAGAACCCCAGGCTTTGCCTTAGAGCAGCCAGCTGGTCCCAGTGGAGAATGCTCCACTCTGCATCCCCTGGTGCATAAGTAAGACAGGCAGTCCCCACTGGTACTTACAGGGGAACAGTGACTCAGGGGGATGAGCAGAGCAAACAGGCCACTGACCCCAGGAGACACCAGGTGCAAGCCAGGGAGTGGGCAGAGGGGGCTGAAAATGGGAACAGTTTTTTGAGCTGGCCGGATCTGGGATGCTCCGTGTGTGCATGGATAATGGGCTGTTAAACGAGAGACTGAAGAGGAGAGGACCACTTGCCAAGCCACGCAGGCAGAGCAGCCCTGCCGGAGATGAAAGGCAGCAAGTCATGGTGCAGCACAGTTTGAGCCTTGCCAAGAGCAACCCATCCAGCACAGCCCCAGCTTAGACAGACCAATCAGCATGGCCAGGTGCAAGCTCCCACTGCACCCAGTGGAGCTCTCGCATGTGGTCATGGGCACATTTTCATGTGGACTGGGGGGTTGTGGCAGCAACCTCAGCTCCCCACCAGAGCAAGCCCTGAAGCAGCTCCTCACAAAACCCACAGGTATATCGTGGGACAAGCACCTCATATGCTCATTCCCAATAGTCTCACAGAGACTGCTCACAGAGCAGAAGTCCAGAGAGCTGCAGGAGGTCCTCATGGGACACTTTACCCATTCCCAAGTCTGAAAGGGCACTGGAGGAAACGTCACAAGAGGCGTGGGCACCAACAGTGGCCACTCCACATTACTGTCCATGGCTGCCACCCCAGGGCTTGTTTTGCCCCACTGTACACAGAAACTCTTGAGCCGCTGCTTCCTATCTTGTCCCCAGACAGAACCAGGCTGAGAGAGGTCATGGTCCTTCTGCCAACACAGAACAGCTGCTCTGCTTCAGCAGCATTTGCTGGCTCACAGCAGACTCTTTCCCAATACATGGAGCAACCTCCCACAGGAGAGCCCAGCGGTGTCCATACAAGCACAAACTCCTCCCACCGTTTCTGTGTGCCTGCATCAGTCACTTGCACAATCAAGCCTTATTTACCTCAGGTGCCACGATCATAGAGCTGATACGGAGCTCTAGGGAGCTGCTCCGTGTGAACAAACCTCTCTTGCAGGGAACAGCAGGGGAGGGAGAAAGGGAATATGGGTTGAAAGAGGGCACAGAGTGTTTCAAAGGCATGGAAACAAACTGGTGCAGACGACTGGGGCTGCTCAAGTCGGACCCCTGACACCACCCTCAGTTGCCAGTGCTGCTCCAGCAGTCTGTGGGATGCTGCTCTCTGTACCCTCCCCTCTTTTCCATGGTCCTGTTCCTGATCAGCCAAAACTGGAATCAAATTGGAATCAAATTTGACATCAAGTTCATTCATTCCCTGCTTGAATGCTGCTGAGCACAGCACAGGGAGAGGCTCACGGCCTTGCTGTGACAGGCAGTCTTAATCTTCCAGATCTCTAGCTCTGCTGGGAGTAAACTTTCCCTCGGAAATGGGCTTAGACGGTAAAAAAAATGGAAGAATAAGAGACTTAAGGTCCCCTGCCTTCCTTCTTTTATCAAAGTTTACTGTGGAAAAGAAATAGCATGGCAGAGATGACCCAAAAGAGTGGGGTTTCCATTCCAATATGCAGCTAATGATTGCAGAACCCAACTTTTTTCTGCACTTTAGTTTTATTTCTTTAGTGAGGTTTTTTTGTTTACTTGGTTGGTTTTATTTTTTTTTTTTCTGAAATCAGTAGAAATCTCGCCCTCCTTCTCTGAAACTTCCTGGAAAATTCACCCCTCTCTCAGGTCTATTTAGCATTTTAAGATTAGCTTGAAGAGGCAAGCATCCCTGAAGAATCTTGCTCCTTCCAGGCACCTGCTACTGCCTGGCTGTGTGCAGGAGCCAGAAGTGGCAGAGCTGGAGAATGGTTCTCAGAGCAGCAAGAGCAAGAAAAAATATGTGCATCAGTTATTGCATGTCCCTGACAAAGGCCGGATGAGCTGCCTCTTGAGAATAACAGAGATGGTTATTGCATGCATTCCAGACACGAGGAATATGATGCCCAGTGAGTATTTACGCTGCATGACACTGTGTCTGCTGGTCACCTCGCTGTTGTCAGAGAAAAAGTGCACCTACTATTACTATTTAATTCTTCCCTGATGCTTTGTGTGAAAAAGCTCATACGTGAGAGGTCTCTTCTGTTCACGTGTGGACTGTCCTACTCCCCACTGCTATTCAGCTCAGGTGGGATGGATACTCACAACAGCTGAAACATTTTTCACACAATAAATGCTATCAGGGCTGTCTCACACACTTCACTGGAGCCTCCATCTCCATCCAGTCTGGAAAACCCAGTCCTAGGATGAAAAGATGCAGCTTGTTGGTGCCTCTGTTCACACAGTGAGGTTGGGATGCAAGCTTGGTCCACATTCACTGGAGGCTGAAACAAGTTTGCCACTTCACCCATCTGGTGTGAGTTATTTTCAACTAATCAGGAGATAAGAATATGAGATAGATATTTCTATGACTTTCACCACAATACATCTTTTTCTGACTGTAGTTCATCAGGATTCAGTTAACAGTTCAAAGGAAACAAGCTCACTGAAACAAGAGGCACAAACAGGTTCGAACATCTTCCTAGCTCTTACTCCTGACCCACACTGCAAGGAAATTTGTGGAGGACAGCTTCTTTCTCCCCACAGCATGCTGATGTGATGGCAATATAAGGAACTATCTGAGGACCAGGAGAAGGAATGGGGTGCTTTCTTCAACCCCAACCTACAACAGCAGGAACAGAGCCTCTCTTGAGCCACTGATAGCCTAACATACCACAGCATTCACTCCTGAGGTAGTAAATTCTAGCAAACGCACAGTTTCCAGGACACGCATTCTGGCTACAGCTGATGACCTGCACATGGATGTCTGATAGATACATGGCCTTGCAGATTGTATGAAAGAAGCTGTACAGGTATTTAAGTGAGTGCAGTATATTCAAGCTACAAAGAACTGCTGTCTTGGAAGCTCCTGGCAGCAGGGTGATACGTTCCAAGGGTCTGAAAAATGAAATTCCCTCCCTCCCCTCTCCCAAAGTAGGTGTAGATAATACCATACCTCCAGAAAATGACCTGGCCTTGGGATGCCATGGTCACAGCGTCTACGAAGAGAAGCCAAACACCTGGTGCCCAGTGGTCCCACGCTGTTCAGCCAGCCCCTGTCCTTTGAAGGATATATTCCCCCAAGCTGTCCTGCTTAAATAACTGAACTCAGCTAAGGAGTGGTGAGCCCAAGCAGTGAACTCTCAGGAATGAGGAAGCAGTGAGCATCTCGACTTGCCCCAACAGTGCAGTCAAAAGCAGGGAGGCCTGGTTAGATACTGGGGCAACTAGGAGACCTCCTACACCTTGCATTTAAGAAACATGTCTTATTTACAACAAAAAATAGCACAGCTTGTGGTTTGGTAGCCAGCTAATCCTGGGCCCAAAGTGCAGAAGTCTCCCAAGTAGATCCACAGTTTTAGCTATCACTAGTCATGTCATACCCAGGACTAGCTCAGTTCTCCTCACTAAAATCTCCAGTCATGCTTTTGGCACTGGGCAGAGAGTCCCTGCCTGCCTTCCTGGTTGCCCTCCTGGCCCCATTCACAATGCACATCTTCCCCTGCCTCTCTTTGCTGTGCTAAGGGGCTCCTCTGGGCTCAGCAGTGCTGTCAGAGCCACACAGGTTTGGCAGTGATCCTTTTTCTGACTGCTGTTTAATTCCACTGAACTCCTTCAAGCCAAACTACTTCTCCTCCCCAAGGCCAGCTCCTGCTGCTCTCAGGTCTGTCATTATGGTGCACATCAGAGCAGGTAAAGGAAAGAAACTGGACCCTGCAAGTCCCTGCAAGTCTTTCCCTCTGGGTTTAATCTCACACAAGGCTGGGGCCAAGATAAGTGGCTCTCGGGCATAAGAGGTCGAGAAGGGCAGAAAGAGCAGAAAAGGGAAGGTAGCCTGCGCTTCGTGTTCAGCTTCCTTAAAGTAACCTGTGTATCCTGCCATCTATGTCTGGACTGTATTCCAGGGAGGATGGTAAAAGGGGAATTTTTGACAGTCCATAGCTACTTCCAGCAAGTTTGGATGGTTAGAGTGAACAGCTTTCCCATGCAAAGCTGAGGATGCCCAGAGGAAGTGGAAGAAGTCCAGCACCTAAAAAAACCCAAACTACTTCCTTTGCAACAGAGGTTAAAGTCAAGACCAACCAATATTGGTCTATGATAATAATCTAGGGAAAAAAAAAAATCCTCATTTATTTTTCAATGTTCTACTGATTACTAAACTTCTCACAATTTAGCAGAACAGTACTAGAAGCTAAAACAGCTCTAGGCCATAGTGCACATTAAAAAATATCCTGTTGCCCTCGGTGACACCTGATTTACAGCTGCCTGTGGTGCAGTGCAGACAAGGTGTCCCCTTTCAGCACCAGTTAACCCCAGGTCACAGCCACAGCACACCTCGTGGACAGTCAATGATCAGGTTACTTCCATGTTGGAAAACACACAACTGCTCTCTGGCACAGGCAGCCCTGGCAGGACCAGGGCAAATCCCATTCACCAGGGCAACACCACGTTAATTTCTCAGCAGCTCTCATGCTGGACCTACTTCTCTCGGTGCACTCACACTGCAGAAAAAATCCAAGAGGTGCTTAGGATATTTCCCAAAGAAACGGGGGATCTGTGACCACACGATCTGCCCAGCTCTTACCACTTTTGAATTTATTAGCAAAATCCAACCAAATGTGACAGCAGGATCCGGTCCCACATGGTCTGTGAAAACAGGCGAACACCTGAGGAAAAGACACATCAGCTGCTTTCACTGAGGAGAAGGCAACAGCAGGCACAAAGTGTTACCAGCTTTGCTGGGTGCCTGCAGTTGGTCACAGCACAGTCCTGCCTCTTGCCAGCACGAGGGAACAGTGTGGGCAGGAAGGACTGAAGGTGGGGCAGGGCCCAAGATGATGTTCGGTGGTCTGGAGGAGGCATGGGCCCAAGGATCAGACTGCAGTCGCTCTGCCCCTCATGATACAACTTGCTTCTTTCTTCACAAATAATAATTCTGTCACGAGGGTTCCCCTGAATAAGTTCACACCTTATTTCAGTGTCACTGGATTGCTGCAGGAGCTATCAGTAAAGGAAAAATCAGAAGATAGAGTTGTGACAAGCTGACCAGTAGCCAAGTTTGACAGAGCATTCAAGAGTGGTGAGGGCAGCCAGAGCACTGGAAACGATGAAAGCTGTTCTTGGGATTTGCCCAGAAACACTGAGCATGTTTCCAGCTTTGTGATCCTACATCTGTAACAAGGATGTCAAGAAGTGACTGAGAAGGACCAGAAACGGGAACATTAGTGGTCTGGAAGGAGTAGAGTTTGACACTGCTTTATCAGCTCTACCTGTCCTCAGCCTCACCTGCCCTTGAAGGGAAGCTGGAAGCAGCAGCACTCAGAACAAGGTCTTATCTCTCAAAACAGGGAGGTGCTGAGCCACCCTTAACTGGAAACACACAAAGTTCTCTACACTACCTGTGAGCCACTGGCAGGATCTGTCCTGACATGGCACTCCAGACAGTAAGTGTACCCTTATGAATCACCTCCTGCTATGGGAACGTCAAGAAGCCCGTCTGAACCAGATTCTGCTCTGCTCCTGAGATCTTCTGGGACAAACTAGACACTTGTGGCACAGAGCTACAAGCGCAGCCATGTCACCGGTGTGGTTTGCCTCTCTGAGAAGTGAGAGATAGCTCAGATGATACTTGACTCTGGAGGCACCCTACATGGAGTCTTTCATGCTGCAGACATCCTTTCAGGTTTTCCACAGTCTTTTTTCTTGCTCTTTTTATTTCCAGCTACACTCTGTTTTCCCTATTGAGGGAGTAAATCCCCCTTCTCTTGACTCCCAAAGGCCCTCTTTATGTTCATCCCTTTTTTTTTTTTCCCAAATTTTAGAGAAAGGCAATTTTATGAACAAGAACTTTTGTCCTGGAAAAAATATCAATATCTACTGGTGCAGTTCTGTCAGCATTGCATGTATGTCTGTCTTGAAAATACCTTTGTTTTCTCAGGGACCAGCTGGTCAGAAAAAACATAATACAAGACTGGCTACACCTAGTCTACCACCTGCCCCAGGCTATTCACCAACAGAGCACTGGAAGCCCATCTTGGGCTGTTGGGGTCCAATGTCAAACCCCAGCAGATCGGTAAGATATATTCATTTGCAAGGTATTCTGAATTATGAAGACTGAGGGGAAAAACTCATTGCAAACAGTGGGAGGACACTCACACCTAAACCCCCCAAAACATCATTAAATGTCTTTCCTGAACATGATTCATCAAGATATCCTTGTGCACAGCCCTGTTTGCCCAAATACACAGTGACAGCCAGTCAATACTTTATAATCTCTGGGACTGACTGAGCTTTCAAGTTTAACAAAAAGAAAAAAAATCAATACCAGGGCCTGACCCTGTCAGAATTAGTACCCCATGCTGTCCAAAACCTGCTCTCCCATGTCAAATGTAGAGCTGCAGTTCCCTGAAGGGTTTATATGGTCGTTGGTGTAATTCTCACAAACAGCTTCTTGGAAAATGTCAGCGACAGGGTGTGTAAGGGATACCTAACACAAAGAGCAAACACATTCCTCTGTCTGAGAGGACTAAGATGGTTTCAGACAGAATTTATGTGCCTAGAAGGTGGTGCTGTCCTTATGTGTTCCCTCTCCAGCACAGCAGGGAAACTCTGAGAAAAAACAACGCATATATGGGGGGTGGGGAGAAAGAAATAGAAAGACACAGAAAATGAGGCATTTTAGTTTACATCACATTCTGTATGGAGCACTGACTCTGCACATAGCAAGGATGAGAATGAGTTACTGTTTGTTCCATTGAAGGTTAATTCAAACTAAACTTTCGCTTTGAAATTTCAGAGTCAGCAACTTGGGAGAATTAAATTGCCTAACTTGGAGATTTAAACTGCCCAACCTTCCCTGACTGTTTGACAGCCCTTTCTGGATGATTAGTGAAAAGCTATAAAAAGGATTTGCATAAGGATATCTATCTCCTTTGCTGGGAAGAAGTTCCAAAACTGGCTTTGTAAGAGGATCGACAACAAATAAGAGACTTCTAAGGTTGAGTAAGCAAACAGACAGCACAGGCTTCTTCTATTTACAAGCCAGCTATCATAATCCAGAAAGCAAGAACCACTCCTTGCTGTTGACACTGGAGCAGCATTCCTCTCCCCAAGTGACCAAAAGTCAGACCTTGGGCCTCAGCTCCCTCGGCAGTATTAGGAGCCCTAGCAACACACACCTACTGGCAAGGTTACCCCCAGGGCAGTAGTGTTCCCAGTCTCAGTGACACCATTGTGTTTTGTAAAGGAAGGTATGCAGGGTGTCTGCTTCACCCAGACAAGCAGCAGTCAGCGATCAGGAGGTGAGGAAGCAACTGCCCTTCCAATGAAGTTCCTCATCACAGATACCATTTCCCTTCCCCTGTGGTAAATGGGACAAGCTCTCCTTGTAAATAGAGCCTTGACAAGGCCCCATATCCAGGAGTTTTGCTGTATTCCATCTCTTTATGCTGCTCTTGTCCAGTTGCCTCAGGTCAGGACAGACAAATGCAAGCTTGCACCTGTTGTTCCTGCTGATGCCCAAACTCCAAGCCAAAGCCCCTGCTGATGCCCCCACATCTTCCCTTGGTGAGCCGGGTACTCTCCTGCCTCCCACATCACTGCCAGCAGCACTATGTCCCACACCATCTCCACGGGGAACATACAGACCAGATGAATGATACTCTCCTGTTCTTATCAGTGCCATGAGTTTTTCTTGGACTTTTTTCAGATACATAACTAACCCACCTCGCTCCTACTTTGCAGGGAGGCTATAACGAGACTACAGTTTACCCAGAGAAAGTGTAAGAGTTGGAAACACAAGAGCAGCTCCCAGAAGCATAACTGTGCTATATGCACACATGCAAGTCTGGAATCATCTGGGGAGGCAGAAGCCATATTCAGGCTGCCAAGCCTTCCCAAGGCATGAAACCCTTTCGAATGTGCCCCAGTGAGCAGCTTCGGCCTCATCACGAAGGACAGATTGGGCTGTCAATCCTGCAGAATAGGACACCTCTTGACCCTCCTGTGAGGTAACTGTTCAGGCTGAGTCTCCCCTTAGAGCATGACCCCATGGGCCCCAAGTCCTCAGGAGTGTAGGCAGCAGTACAATTCCCAGAATTCGCTTCTGTTCAAGCAACAAAATAACTCTGCGTGCACACCTCTGGATGGAACATAAGGCACAATTTTATTTTCCTTCATCCCCTTTACTCAGGTCACATCCACCACAATGTAGTTTTCTGGCAGCAAGGCTATGCATCGATCGCAGGGATCCTCTTGGTTGGTGCTCATGCAGCAGCCAGCAGCAGTGCCCTGGGCTCGCAGGAGCTCACCTGGCTGCTCAGAGCGCCACCGTCCTGAGCAAACTCCTCGGTGAGGTGTCGCTGGGTGGCCCACCCAGGCACTCCGAGTTCTCCTTCACTTGTCCACAGCACGACCAGTGGTGGCAGCCAGGGTGACCTTTGTGTCCATGGCCACAGCCTTGGTACCCACCTGCAGGAGAAGAGGCACCAGCAGCTCAACCCAAAGTGGGCCATAAAATACCAGTGTGTTAGAGGCAATGGGCTCAGGACTCCTCTAAAATGGGGAGGCACGTGCTGACGAGAACACAGCATATTCAAGGTTAAAACTGCCAGGGCTCCATAAAGAAAGAAGAACACCCAAAGAGGAGTGCCCTGTCCCAACAGCTTCGAAAAGCTGAAGATTTCCATCCCCTTCCCTGTTGAACAATTCAATACATGGGCCTCCACAACCCCATGCCAGCTGCTAGTAGCTATGGCCAGAGCTAGATACAGATCAAGCACAGAAAAAGGAAGAGGTCAGATCTATACTAAAAACATGCAAACCACACAATGACACATGCAGGTTAAAGACTGGGAAGCTGATTGGGGTTAAACAACAAGTAAGGGAGTTGAACTCTTGTCCTAAACAAGGAGTGAGGCTTCTCCAGAGTACAGAATTGCTCACTGTGTGACACAGCCCACAATCTCCCAACATGCCAGCACTGAGCAGGAACAGTATAGGAGCAATGCTGCTCAGCCTCACTGACAAAGGTTGAAAGGTTGAGGTGCCCTGCCCCACCCCCTGCACAGGTCTCTATCTATGGGATGTGCTACAAAGACCTAAGTGTGTCCTGCTGCATTTCTACTGCTGCAGTCACATCCCACCAGAAAAAATGTACGTACATCCCTCAGAGTCGTGGTGCATGTGCAAGGCAGGAGTTGGGCTAGAGTATCGACTCACACCTGCCTTCACTAGGGAGGGCCTGGTGCAACAAATCCTCCAGATCCCAGCAGTGTGGGGAAAGCTGAGCACCCACCTGGCATGGTCCCACCACAGGCACAGCGAGCAGCTTTCTGCCCCCCGCTTGAGCAGAATGTGCAGCAGTGGAACACGCCCTGGTGCTCACGGAACTTGTGTTTCACCATCAGAGTGAACGGAGAGCCCTGCAGTGGACAAGCAAACAGAGAGATTGCTGCACTGGATGCTGTGATGCACAGATGTTGTGACAGTGTTTTCAAACGTCATCTGGGTGATCCTTTCAGTCACAGATCACTAAGCCCAGCCTTAAACTGCTGTGTAGTAGAGGTAATCCTTAGAAAGATTTAAAGCAAACACCTAGGAAAGGTAAAGAAGAAGCAGTGCAAGAGAAACAAGAAATGCTACCTGTACATGTTGCCCTTTCACACATACGCAGACAGCATACAAGCCTGGCTCCTCAGGGCTGTAGGAAATACAGTAGGTCCCATCACCATTATCACACACCGTTGGCTTGACTGCACTGCAAACAGAGAGAAGTCCAAGAAGTCAGTGACTGGCAGAGAATTGCTCTAAATGTGAACCACAGTTTGGCCTAGATTTACAGTCAGCTCTTCATTCAGCAGCTGCAGGTCTCAAGCAAGTTTGAAAGGATACATGAGCCACGCTGAAGCACTGAGTGGCTTTTACACACACCTGCTACTGGAAGCTGCACTAACCATACAAAGGAAGTCACACAAAGCTAGCTGCGCTGCAAGGATCTGTAGCACACTGAAAAGGCAGAAGATGACACACAGCACACTTGCAGGTCAGATTATCCCATCAGATAAGAGCCCACAGAAATGGGGTAAATTCACAGCTTCAGCAAGCAGTTACCTCCAGAAAAAAACACTAAGAAGACAGGATATAACAGAGCATGTTTGAATCACTTCAACCACTGTCCCAGCTACATTGACCCCAGTCTTCTCTTCAATGCTCATAGGAGTTCTAGGTCCCTGCTGGTAAACTCTCCCTTTTCACAGTGAAGCTTATTGGGCTTCACAAGGAATCCTTGTGAACAGTGTACCAGGAAGAAAGAATCAGCTCGTTACTTGAGGACTGACTGCCTGCTCTACAGAGAGAAGGAAAGAGCTTTCCATAGACAATTATCAGGCAGCTCTGCATAGAGAAGGGTGTTCTTGCTAATCCCCACTAATTAGTCTCTTGGGCCCCATAACATAACATTTTATAATCAGTATTCCCCACCCCCCACCACTTCACATCAGTACAGCTGCCTACATAATTTCCTGCCATGAACCGTGTGGTGATAATTCACACTCTTCTGCAGCTGTTGTGCCTCAAACCAAAGCCAGACAGCTTTCAGCAACGGATGCAGTAACTTCATACATTCCAGAGCAAGAATTTGTGTTAATGTGACCACAGCGACCTCTACCCCACCAAGTGAAGTTCACCCTCATGTGCACGCCTTCCTATGTTGTATGTGCACTTAAGGAAGGAAGGTACAATGGAACAATATTCCTGAACAGTGATGCTCTATTGATAAGCATCTGGGCAGCCAGCACTGCTTCTGTGTGCCTTGTCAATACTCCCCCATAACAAGGAGTTTTAGCATCCTGTCCCTTTGTTTTAATCAGGTCATCCCACCAACAGCTTTCCTGGAATGAGTTCCAGCTACTATAAAACAGAATACATATTTTTTGTCATTTTCACTGTGGAAACATGAGCTCAAGTGCAGTCTTTCCTGCTTTTGCTAGAAAACCTCCAAACACGTTAAAGTGCTCAACACTTACAACTATGGTAAAAAGGACAATGTCACAACACAGATTTTTTCTCCAGAACATGAACTAGCACTTCCATCAAACGTCAGAGGCTCCTGAGCTTGGTAAACTGTCTGACTTGGGACAGCCAGTCAGCAGTTGTGATGATTTATGCTTATTAGGTGTTAACAAAAGCAGGATCCCTGGGTGTCTGCTGGTAGGAGTGAGAAGGAGCAACAATTCACTCTGGCGGTGTCTCGCAACACCCACTGAGGGCTGAATCCTTTAAGAAGCCCAAATCACTCAAAGACAGTACAAATCTGTCAGGGTCCACGCAGATGAATACAACTAGTACAAAGCACTGCTGTACATCTGGGAAGAAAAGTAGTGCCTTTTCCTCTGCAGATTCTGACCCATGCTAAAGCACATCCTCCCACCTGCCTAAGCAAGGAGGGAGCCAGGGCAAGGGAAGAAGAAAGGCAAACCCAGTGACCAGGGAATTCTTGGGTAAAAAACCCACCAATTTTTCTTGTCCTTGTGGGTGATGGTGACCCTCACGGCCTCTCCTCCTTGCCCCATCCGCTGCCCTGTGGTGTCATTGCAGAGCAGGGTAAAGCCAGTCTGCTGGTTCTGACGGGCACTGTGGAGATCTGCAAGGCAGAGAAAGAGGAACAGAAAGGATTCGTATTAGCCATGACTCCCACCACCCACCTATTTTGCAGTGTCACAGCCCCATCAGAACACAAACAGAACTTGGCTTCTGAGGTGTACAGCTCCTCTCACTCACAGGGAAAAGTCAATATATGACTGGGTATCGGGAGAGAGTGGAAGCCGTAGGTGCTGAGAGATGTTTAGCAGGTTTAGCCCACAGGTCTGTATGGACCAGGGTGACTCTCTTGCCTGTCACTCTAAGCCCAACTGGCACCTTCCCAGGTCTCAAGATGCATCACACGACACGGAGGGAAGAGGAACAGCCCCACCGTGCTGTGTGGAGCCCAAGAGACCCCAACACTTAAAATTGGGCACAGAAGGGATCAAATGAGCCCTGGGTCTGTCTCATCTGCCCTGCACAGGCAATTACTGACCAGAGCTGGCTGCACTCTGTGGGCTGGTCTGAACATTTATCTGTATGCTCGCTCTACTCCAAGTCCTTAGTAAGCAAATATCCATGAAACCATTGATGCCAGTCATTCTCACAGCAATCTCAGCAGAAGCTGTAATGGGAATGAACCTACTCGCTTAGTCACAGAGGGGATCTGCCTGGGCTCATGCTTCAGAACAGCTTGGGCATGTCCTGCTATTGCAGGTGCCATTCCCATCCCCTGAACGAGCTGTGGTCTTTGGCCTAGGGTTGCTCTCCTTGCACCTTAGCTCCATGCTGAGGTCAGCGATGGCGTGGAGGGCAGTTCCAGCATGCTCTGTACATCTGGATGAGAATAACTGTCTGGCTCCCTCTCCAGCATAGCTCCCGTAGGAGCCCTACCTCTGGTAGGGCTCTACCTCTGCCCCTGGTTAATGCCTGGATAGCAGGGAGCCAACAGGGCCTTAAACTGCACACCATGTGGGTACAGAGAACAGAGAGGTGGCTTCAGGGAGCAGTGCACTCCCATTCAGCTACTGCACAGCACCCCATTACCTTCCCCATGCAGGGTACATCTGGTCGGATCAACCACTTTATTGAGAACGGCCCCAAAAACTTCATAGCCACAGCACTGCCCTGCCCTCTCCTGGGGAGAGAACTGGATCCTGTCATCCACGCTGGGGTGGGTGCTGTAAGCAGTGCTGTTCAGCTTTGTCAGACGGCTTGACACCACCCCTTTGGTGATGAGGATCTCCAGGTCGGAGCCGCTCATCAGCAAGTGCTCTGTGAACTCCACGCCTGTCCTCATGTCCAGCAGCAGCTGCTGCAGCTGGGCCTTCTGCAAGTGCAGCAGGTTTTCCTTCTGCACCTTCAAGTCCTCCAGCTGCTTCAGCAGCCGGTCCCGGTGCTCTTCAATCGCTCTCACATAGCCACTGGCAAACAAGCAGATCTCTGTGGCCACAGCCTCCGCGCGGCTGCGGACGGCACTGCCCATGTTATCAATCTGGCTCAGCACACCCTCCAGGGTGTCCATGTGCTGCTGGGTGTTCTTGAGCAGCTTCCGCAGGGCGTCCCCATGCCTGTGGATGACATTGCTGATGAAGTCATAGGGGTGGTGACGGTGTCTGCCTAACACGCACTCCTGGCACACCGGCTGGTCACACTGCTCACAGAACAGCCTTAGCTCTTCTGTGGGATGGGAAGGGCACAGGAGAGGATTCCCGGCCTGGCTGCAATCCTTGGTGTTCTCCAGCTCCGTCACAGCATGAGAAGCCGTCTTCTTCTGCCTCCTAGAAGGGAGCAACCACAAATCAGTTTATGCATGCTGGGTACAAAACACAAACACCGAGAGCCTTTGCAAATGCCATTCTGTACAGGCTGCAAGTCATAGTACACACTGCTCCCTCCTGTCTCCACTGAGGGACTTGTGCTCTCCAGAGGACAAGGATCCACACAAAAGAGGGCAGCATCTGCAAGCGGCTCCTTAGGGGCTGCTCTCCCTGAGCCTCCCTGACAGCATGGTCAGCACTGTTTTCAGACACAAGGATCGTGTGTCCCACCATTGCCACACATGGGCCGGTGAAAATGAGCTGTCAGGCTGCTAAAGCCAGCAGCCCCTGGATGGAGCCTGACAGAAGTGGGATAGTCACAGTGATCCCCAGAGCCTGCTGTGTCAAAGGCAGCTGGAGGGTGGTGAGCACTGCAAAGTGAGAGCTGGCAGGAGATGACTTAAAAGAGAATCACTCACCAGCAGTCATCTTTGGTGAGGAACCAGGCTCCTCAGCCATCAGCCCAGGGATTTAAATTTGCTAAGGCAAGTGAGCTCTAATATCCCTTAGAGGGAAAATCCAATTCAGGCCACTGCCAGAACACAGTCTAACAATAAAACATTTAGTATTCCAGAAGTCAAACTCCATTTCCTTCTGGCCACCAGGTGAGGTCCTGCTTAGCGTAGACCAAGGATAGGACACAAAGAAGGTGTTATAACCCAGACATCCACCACGTCACAAGGCAGCACCAGAATATTTCCATTGTATGCTATTTTGGGCACTGGGAGCTAGTTATTGAGCAGGATATAAAACCTTTCTCTCCTTCCTTGTCTTCTGCACTAATGACTTGCAGCAGTTGCAATGGGAGCTCCAGGCCACAAGTAAAGTACTCCAAGGACTAAGCTCTATAGAGCTGCTTTGGCAACCTCATCACGGGGCACAACACGGCCCTTATGCTACTCCTTTTGCTTGCCACTAATCTCCCTTGGGTCCAGCACATTTTCAAAGCCTTTCTAGCGTTACAACCTTCAAATTCACACTTCCCTGACTTCAGCCTAAGGTCTCTCTCACTTATCCCAAGGAGCACAACCATGGCACTCAGATGCACGGAAACCTTCCCCATACACCAGGAAATAATTTTAAAATGGTTTTTCTCGGCCCTTTTTCAAGTCTGACATCAACTAAATCAAGTGCAAGTCTGTAGATGCTAGTGGGGAGAAAAAAAGGATAGCAGTAAATACTGTACAAAGTGGATCATGGGGACAAATTTTCTACTGCTTTATCCTTTCTGCAGTTATTCCTCAGCGCAGCAGGCTGCTATTCAAGGTCTGGGTTTATCACTCCTCAGCAGCTTGCATGAGGTATGAGGCATTAGCTAATCAGAATGGTATGCTGAAAATTACACTGGGAGTGAAAAGGTAACTTGGAGTCTAAGCCATTTTCCCTGCAGGCGCCAGTATCTGCAGGGGGGCAGGGCAGAGAGGAGTATGTCTCTGTTCCTTCTGGGGTAAGAATTTGCTAATCAAGTGGAAAGGAACAGAAAACGTGGAGGGAATAGGCTGAGCTGATTAACCCAGGCCGAGGCTTCCCTGTCTGGTGTTGCTGCGTGATTTTCTGACCTTGCCTGTCACCTTGCTTCAGAAGGCCATTCAGGCTTCCTGTCAGTTTTCTTCTACAGTGCTGCCTGTCCTCTGCCCAGCTTACAACAGGCCACTGCAGCCACCTCCTCTTCAATTCCTAGCTCTGTAGCAGTCACCTCTTCTTCCTACAACTCCTACACCACCTAACAGGCAAGCATGAGGAGTGATCATCAGCAGGTACCAACCACAGTAGGCAGGGCTTCCACTTACCTCCTTTCACTTTGTCTAAGGGTGGAGGGAGGCAGACAAGCAGCTTAACTTCCCCGTTTTCCCTAGGAAGATGTGCCCTCTCCAAAGTGGGACAGCACAGCATATGAGGCTCTTGTCCTGCTAAGTACTCTGCCCATATCCACGCCTGATGGAGCCCTGTCAGTCTCCCTGGAACCCAGCAATATTAAACTGAGAAGCAAAGGAACGTGCAGACACCACCATGGCCAAAGGGTGGCCTGATTTTGGACTTAATGGCCAATGACAGGTATGACGGGCCTACTCCCAAGAAGTTCAAAGAGTTTGGGCAATGCTCTCAGGCACATGGTGTGATTCTTGTGGCTGTTGCTGTGCAAGGCCAGACAATGGACTCGACGTTCCTCCTGGGTCCCTTCCAGCTCCGGATATTCTACGACTCTACGCTAGCAGCTTGCCGGCCCCCGCCCGAGCACATCGCATCCTCCGGGAGGGGGTGGTGGGTATCAACCCGCCAAGGACTGAATGAGCTGGGAGACGCCAGTTCGCCGCTCTGGCTCCGGGCGATCCCCTGCCCACTGCGCCCCCCCCCACCGCTCCCGGTGCCCGGGTGTGCCCGCCCCTCACCTGTGTGCGCGGCAGCAGAAGGGGCAGAGCCGGACCCCGCAGGTGAGGCACCGCCCGGCCGCCGCCCCGTCGGCGCAGAGGTCGCAGCCCGCGGCCGCCCCGGCGCGGCTCCCGGCCAGGCAGTCGGGGGTGAGCTGCCCCACGCCCCCGGGCGGCAGCGACACCTCGGCGTCGCACACCGGGCACAGCACGGGGCGGGCGGCGCCCCCCGGGCCCCCCTCCAGCGCCCCGAGCCGCCGCAGGCAGGGCTCGCACAGCGAGTGCAGGCAGGGCAGCAGCCGCGGCGACTCCCAGGGCTGGGCGCACTGCGGGCAGCGCGGCCCCGACATGCCGGCAGCGCCCGGACCCGCGGCCGAGCGGCCCGCGGGAACGCCCCGCGCCGCCCCCACGGGGTCGTGTCCGCGGCGGCGCCGCCCCCACCCCCGAGGGGCGCCGGGGCCGCCGTGCGGGGGGCGGAGGATGCCGGGGGACCCGGCCTCGGCCCCCCTCCCGCTCCCGCGGCTTTGAAGTTCCCGAAGTTAAAAATCAACTGCAAGGGAGATCTTCCAGTCAGGGTTTGTTTTGCTGCTGGTGTTTTGTTTGTTTGTTGCTTGTTAGATTTTTGGTTTAGTTTTTTAGGACTGCTGAGAACATTTACATATCAGCAGAAAAATACTTAATATTTGTATATAATATTTACATATATAAGCAAATACTTAATCTGTAACACAGGGATGTTAACATGTGTTAACACCCCTGTGATGTCCAAATGGCTAGACACAGATATCGTCTTCTACATGTGATACACTCAAACATTTGTATGTCTTTTATGTTGCAATACAAGATCAAAGTTTTAGGCCTCGACTAAGTATTTACAACCTCAAAGCCAATCAAAAAAATAAAGATGTTATAACAGCCTCCTTCAGATTAACTATTAGTGAGTACAGTGGTTGCTGCAGAGGTTAAAGAGGATAAAAGCTGCAGTAATAGTGAGACAAGATGACTTGATAACAATATTCAATATTGTGGCAAAGAGAAAAGACTGGTTCTTTTAACCATGTTGGTGGAAGGAACAGCAAATGACCCTACATGTGTGGGTGTGGGAAGAAAACAGGAGAAGAATCATAACGTCACCTTCATGCAGAAAAGGCCAGTGACCTAGAGAACAGCAGCATTGCATCACTACAGAGAGATGTGAAATAAGCCATGCCTGGCAATGCCAGAGGAAATCTGAGGATCCAGCCCAGCTAATATGACCCAGTCATCTGCCCTGAGACTGATAAGGTGGGAGCACAGGACAGATCACTGCTGAATAATGTATTTATGAGTTATCAGCACAAAGCAGTTGCAACCTCTGAATTATTAGAGGAAGTTGTAGTGAAATGGGCTGAAGAGAATCATCATGAGAGCCCTGAGAGACTCAGAGAAAGAAGTGAGATACGGAGGAAAAAAACCCCAAACAAAACAAAAAACTAACCCAGTGACTGGCAAAACAGGAGCTGCATGAGTAGAAACTCATGATTCATTTGGGTTATTTTCCCCATAATACTGCTTTCTTGGCTATTGCCAGTCAGTGGAGGAAGCCCCTGTGCCACTACATCCTAAATTGTGGACATGTAAACTGCAGCAGTGTGAATGTCATCAGTTAAGGATACTGGTCTGCAAAGCACTGCAAGAAGATTGGGAGACCCTCTCCTGTCTTGTATTATTCAGAGGTTGCTTTGTAACTGGAAAAAATGTAAGGATGAAAAAAACAAGTCTTAATTTATAAACAGTGAAAGGCATAAAGGAGCATAGTTACAAAAATGAAACAATGTGTGTCGTTAGAATTACACCAAGGAATAATATTTTCCTTTTGCCACATTTCACAAGAATTGGTGAATGGCTAATTACCCTCATTTGACCCAAGATTTACTTGAAATTAAGTTCTCTTTGAACTTGTTTTCCTGCTCCTATTGTTAAAGATGTCTATCAGAGCCTCCCAGAGTACTTGCTCTGGGTGATCTGTTCTTTCCCTCCCTCACCTTCTTTGCCAGCTCCTTCCTCTTTTTCCTGTTTATCTGCCTCTCATTTCCTATCATTAAGCACTAGATCATTACACAGAGACCTGGAAGATTTGATGGTTTCCTTCTCCTTTTCTTCAAGGACTGCTGACTAATATTTCTATTGTATTTGCTAATTAGCCTGTTCTAGGGAAAGTTTTATGCTGCTTTCCCATTTATATCTTTCTGAAGGAATACTGGTAAAACTTTTTATAGCATGTACAGAAAGATCTTTAGAGCATAATTTTCTTCCTAGACTCTTTGTGAGTAGTGTGGGTATAGCCCATTTATTACATTTGGAATAGGATGCCTCATGCTTCCCTGTCCCTATTTAGCCTGCTAATTTTAGGGAGTTGTTTCTGGATATCCTGCCATAAGAAACAAACTGAAAAAGTGGTGAAGCCAAAGTCATTAGTAAATAGGACAGGCAGGAGCAGACCTGCAGTCCCTGGACTTGCAGAAAAGTCCAGGAACACTTGTTGACAGAAAACTGAGAACCTGTCAAAGTGCCATGGCCTAGGTTAACAGCAGCCAGAGGAATGTGGAAAATGGCTTATTTGGGGAGTTCACAAAGAAAAGAGACGTGGAACAGAAGTTGGCTGCTTTCCTGTTGACCAGCAAGTCCAACTTTACTGTGGATTTGTCAGCCCTGGGAACTATTGTGTTTCAGAGACTTCTCTGAACTTGGCAGAGCTGCCAGGCGTGGTTTGGGAGTACTTGACACATCCTTGATTGTTTCCATGCAAACTGTTTTGTGTTGTGCTCAGCCACTCAGCCAACAGTTCTTCCCATTTATATGAACCTCATCTGGAAAATCCAACAAAGGATTTACAAACATCTCCCAATTTAGGCAGAGTGTCTTCCTCATTCAGCTAAACATGGATTTAAAATTATGTGGCACTTGACTAGTGGGAGGAGCATTTCTGTACTGTTCTTTCAGCTTCTTGTCCAAGAGTCTATTATTATCAGACTATTTACCGAGGCCCAGAGGCTGCTGTCATCCCCAGCCCTCCCTTTCTGCATCCAGCCTTATATCCAAGGGCTCTCAGAGCATGAGCACCTACCTACCACTTGAAGCGAACCAGGGCCTGGATATTTCCCCCATCACAGAAGACCAGGTTGCTCAGAACCCCATCCAGCCTGGCCTTGAACACTTCCAGGGAATGGGGCATTCATGAATTCCCTGGGCAACCTCTTCCAATGACTCACTACCCTGTGAGTAAAGAATTTCTTCCTAACATCTAATCTAAATCTCTCCTCTTTTAGTTTAAAACCATGAAGGTTTTAAAAGGAGGTGCCACTTGACCTTTGCTTTTGCTGGGCCCAGAGAACACACAAGTAAATTGCCCCAGGCCAAGCCTCACATGACAAAATTTCTGCAAACTGATGCCATGGGGGAATGTGACAGCTGCAGCAGGACAACACTGATCCCCTGCTTGAGGACACCACTTGGGACAGAGAGGAAGGACTTCTGCCCTGGGATCTCTCTCAGACTTTCTACACTCTTCAGAGAAACACCTCCACTACCAAACAACTCCCTTCACACACACACCTTTTCTGTTTTGAATTTGCTAGTAGCTTTCCCACTTCAGGAATGAAACTAAACAAACACAAGACACATCATTTAACTTTAGCCCACATCTCTCCATTTTCATGCTGGACTCCAAAGTACATTTCCATAAGCTGTTGCTCTCACACATCAAACCCGTGCTCCAGCAGGATGTCAGCCACTGCAGTGTGACTTGGGAAAGGTGAAGGAAGAAGGCAGCAAAACAGCACACGTGTCAGACTAAACCTGTCCCTCACTGACTAATAGAAGGGGCACAATTATCACACACAGGTGCTTGGCTTAACCCTGAAATAGCAAACTAGAAGTAGATATGGTATGGAGATGTGGTAACACATGAAACACAGAAAGAAAGCAGCAAAAGAGATGGGTGGATCTCTCTTGTCCTCCAGATTTGTGACACGAAACACAGAGTTTGAAGTGGTCAAGCAATACCCCTTTCAGCTGGCAGCAGTTCTTTGTAGACAAAAGCAGCTGCAGCTAAACCGCCCATCAACACTGGCTTTGTGCAGACTTGCCTTTGCTATGGCTGCTGACCAGACATTCTTGCTTTCACCTCCTCCCTGCAGCTTTCCAGCCACCTGCTGCCACTTCCAGCTTTCTGCTGCTATATATATTCTTTTTAATCTCTACCGAATCCTGCTTACATTTTCAAAAGGGAAGATGAAACTGGATTTTTTTCAAATCAGCTTTTCTGAAGAAACAAGTTCTTTGTGATGTCAGGCCATTAATGTTTTTTGACCTCCCCTTCAGCCATATTTGAGACAGGAAAGTGATCTGAAAGGCTATGAGTTTCTACATGCAAAAGATAATAGAATACCCTGAGTTGGAAGGGACTTCTGGTGGGGTCACCAGAGACAGCATCCCAACACCAGTACAGCATCCCTGCCTGCAGCACCTGCCCCATGGCCCCACAGGCTGACTACAATCTGTGTGTGCACAGGGGGTGCCAGAACAGGACTTTCCCTGCAGTACTAGAAAAAAACTGGCCTTGCTGCAGGGCAGTGAGAGCAGGGAATTCACTTAGATGAGGCTTGTGGCCAGTGAGAGACTTGAAAAGGTGTATTTTTAAGCATATACATATATATGTGTGTATGTGTATAAAAACATGTAAAATCTGTCTGAAGGAAACTGCAACAGTTTTCCAGGAAGACTAACTCCCTGTGAGTCTAGTGAGAGCCAGCATTTTGTTTCAGACAGGTACAGACCAGCCTGCTTATCACGTGTTCGCAGACAGGAAAGCTTGAGCGGGTAAGCACACATCTGTACTCAGCATAGCTCTCCTGTTTCCTTGACTTGCCCCAGGCTCCTCTTCCCTCACACATCCAGCTCCTTTCCCTGGGCCTAGCGCCTTGCACCTAGCCCTGTTTAATTTGTGGGCCAGAAAGCAGAACTTCATAAGACAGTGCCACCAAACTCTCTTTTCCTCACTGTTGCTACTGAGACCTTCTGCTGAACTGAGAAAAAGAAAAGAAAAAGGTGGAGGAAGAAAAACAAGTATTCAGATTTTTACTCAGGTGTCCCAGCAAGGATTTAGGCTGCCTTGGACCCCTCTCTAACTCCAAGACAGCTCATCCTAAGCACCTTACTCCTACCTCAGAACCTCATCAAGGTGCTGTGCAGAAGGGCACAGAGGAGGCACAGATGGCACTCAGAGACAAAGGTCTCTTCACCTTTCAAGTTGCTGCTGAAACTGGGCCTGGCAAACTCACTGGGCCGAAAAGAGGCACTTGCCCTTTTCCTCTTTGATGCCATCTCCAGGTTGCACCCAGCAGCTCTCAAGAAGATAGGGGTAGATGACAAGTTATGACTAATTGTGACGAATGATGAAGTAAACACACTCCACAGCCAGGGGCAGGGGAGAAGCCCTCGCAGCTCTTCAGCTCCACCCTACTCAGAGCTAGAGGTTCACTTCTCTGCAGAGAACAGAAGCTACTGCCATCTTGTCTGTAATCTGGAGCCAGGCATTTGTTCTCTGTGCTGCATTTTCCTGCCTGCCCCATACCGTCTTACTTGCCTGGAGGACTAGTTGGGTATTTTCTGTGCTCAGAAGAAACACTCTTGAGGCAATGCACTTACTTAGATTTCTAAGAACTGAAATACACAGAATACATATATTAACACTTCTATCTGCCTGTCATTAGCACAGAAAAGAGATCCTTTTCAGAGGCTTCTGGGTTCTCCTTTCACATTATGCAAAGCCCCTCTCCCATTAGCACCCCTACATTCAAAAGGCCACAGAAAGGAAGGCACAAGAACAGGACCCTTGTGAATCCTGCCAGGACAGAACCACGTATGAGGCAGCTGTCAGGCTGGGGTGTGCTCACCTAAACAGCAGAAATGTAAACATGTGAGGATTTTTGATTAAAACTTGTGCTTCTAAAGAGCAGAGGTGTCCCAGGACTCCTCCATCTTGCATCCACTCAGGGGCACGTCATCCACAGCCCTGGGGCACCGCTTTCCCTGAGACCAGCCCACGGCTGAGGCAGTGTGGTGTTGGGACTAGGAAATGTGGAAGAAAGCCTGATGATAAATGGCTGTCCCACCCAGCAGAAAAGGCCTGACAATAAATGGCTTAATAAAATAGCTGTTTTAATAAGAAAGAATAGTCTTTTGTCCTTCCAGATGCTGTGGGAACCCCATGTTTATGAAAAAGCAGCATGTTAGCCCTCAGGATCACAAGTAGGTATTTCAGTGGAATAGTTGCATCTTAGATACAGACACTGCAAATCAGCATATCATCACACCTGATCTGAATATCCAGACAGTGAATTCCATCTCTCAGGAGGAGATAAAACTGTGTCCCTGAAGTTTCCCCTTATTACATAAAACTCCTTATATCTTGTGTTCTTAAAGAAACAAGTTGTACATAAAAGCATCCCAAACTTTGGCAAAAGCAAGGCACTCACATACCATGGGGCTTATTTAGCCTCAGGCATTTATACTCATTGCAATATACAAAAATTTCAGTCTCAGAAAAAGTATGGAAAGTTGTCATCACAGAGGTCCTTCAGGCTGTAAGAGAAGCCTCTTTGTTGCCAGCTGAAATGTCCCTGTCACCTCAGACCTGTAGGGCTACATCACTATTGTTAGGGGTGGCCATCTCAACACCCACCTAGACAACATGAATCCAGAGTGCCAGATTACCTTCTTTATGGAGCTGGCAGTTGGGAATAGCTAAAGGCTTCAGAGGGAAATAATCTTATTTGAGATTTTTCTGTTCAAAGAGACCTTATGGACTTTGTCTGTGCTCCTAAAGTCTAATGTAAACCAAATATTAAAGGGTCAGACCTACAGAATTTTCAGTTCACCTCTAGAAACTGGAACAAGTGGGTTATAAGCTTAAAAACAGAAAGCAAGATCTCTTCTGGTCTTCATCTCTCTGCTCCTTACCCTCAGCCGTTTATCAACCATTTAATATTTCAAAACCAAGATTAAACCCAAACAAGGCAACACATTGCACACTTTCCTTCATGGAACTGCAGAATTAATGACTATGAAAGAGGAAACAACTGAAAAGCCAAGAAAAACCCTTTGATTTTTCCCATTTCCAAAAAATAAAGAAACTACTTGCCATCAAGTTTTTAGCTTCGAATTTCGTAATCAAAATATGCACAGGAAACTTGTCCATGCTTTCTAAGGGAAACGTTTTCAAAGTGAAAACAATTCCTGTATGGTACACCTGATAAAATAGGAGTATGACAGAAAACAAAGGCTGCAGTTCTTCTCTTTACAAACTCTACTATTGTGTTTACCCTGGTCTGTTTCTAAACGTCCTTCTGCTGACATTTAAGACAAAAACGAAGAACATGAAAGGCCTGGGGAAAAAAGGAAGTAAGGCAGTAAAGTGCTTTATCTTGCAAAATCAGAAAGTCATTGGCAATGAAACATTCTGCACTGAGGAAGCACCAGATTATAGCAGCCTTTATATGATTTATCACAACTGGAAAACAAAAAGCAAATGAAGCCCTAAAACAAGTGATACGAAAAATCACATCTGTTACTTCTAGCGATATCTGAAGTCTGGAACAGACCAAAAAAAAAAACCCAAACCAACAAACCAACCAGAGAACCCATGCAGTAAGAGTTTCTCAGACACTTCCTTCAGCTTCACATGAGCCTTCAGCATTCCAGCAAACACACTTCCACGGCAGCTCAGGGGCAGCCTGCACCACAGAAAGCTGCTTACCCACAGTCAAGGGCTGTGGAGGGTGACTAGAGACACCTGAGTGGGAGTGTCCCTCCCACCTAGAGACTTCCAAGTTAAAGAAACTAGATGACTCAAAAGACTAATTCCAATCCTGTATTTTAAAAGGCGATCTCAGACTAAATTATTATGGAGCATTTTAAGGATTCATGAGCAGAAGAAACAGTATTAAACTGTGGGTACTATGGTTATGTAGCCCTATCCCAGCTTTGGCATTCCTGTCTCTGCATGAGTTGAGGGATTTCATCCCTCAACAGTTAAACTGTTTATTTCACAAAATACAGAAATATGAACCTTCTTCACTTCCCAAACACTGGAAAAATAAACTGTGGCAATATGAATATTTGAACAGGTCCTCATTTGAATCCCACATTTTTTAGATTTTCCACGTCTGTTTAAAAAACAACCCCTTTACGGAAAAAATAAAAGAAGTATATTTTTTTAATTCTCCTCAAATTTGAAAGGACAGAGGGCCGTCCCCTTTCAGTGCCCAACCCTGTCAACATCTTTATGGGTAAATTTAACACCTAAAAAAAAGAAAAATATTCAAACAGTTTTACTGAAAATTTGTTTTTTGAGACTTGCAGATATCTTCTTTCCCAGATTTGCAGATTATTTTCATTTTTTAAAGTCTCTATTTTTGTCCAGGTTTACTACAAAGTAAGAAACAGATAAAGGAGCATTTTCTCACAATCAGAAGTTTTATTGTTAATCATTACTAATAAAATAACAACTACTTTAAAAAGTCAAATAAAACCAATATAAAACCATGGTCATTAGAATATTATATACACACATAGCAAACCAGCTTAATACAATCGTACATATCAGTTTTCTATTGTATCAAAGATAGTACCTAGCAAATAAAGATTCTGATTTCAACTTCAAATAGTCACTTTATATTTACAAAAGTATTAAATAAGATTTTTGAAAAAGCAATCCTCAAGTCCAGATGTAATCTGCAAACTGCACAGAAAACACAACTTTTGGGAGCAACTGTAAACCACAGAAGGAACAAATTCTTTCTGATGCAAATTCTTATCCATCAGAAAGAAACTGGCTTCCTAATCTCCAGGTTCCTTTTGAATGCCAAGTACATTTCCTCAGTTTTTCTGGACTTTTTCATCCCCATATCTTGTGCAAATAAATGCCCCACGAGGTTTCACATGCAATTTCTAAAGCCTCCTGCCTTCCGTGTACCTAACACAGGTGTCAGGTGCTCACTTATAATGCTACAGCAGCAGCCTGAGTTTACAATCTCGTGAAAGATGTATTTGGTGAAAATGTGTAAGGTCACAGCAGTGTGTCCCATTTGGAATCTCATTCCCAGGACTTCCTACAGCGCTTTGTGTGGCACAAATACAGTATGCATATTGACCTTTCCATACTAATGGCACTGACACAAAAGCACTTCAGAGTTAAACTGTACATCTGGAGAGAGGGATTATTATGCTTGAACTGCGGTTCATAAAAAAAATATTAAAAAATACAGCATTTAAGTGCAGCTTCCTTCACATAATGTGCATAGACAATGCAAACCATCCTTCTTCTTTTTGCTTTTCTACCTGCAATAGAAAGAAATCAGTTAAAATTTAAATATCATAAGTTTCCACAGACTTGCTAGCCAGCAAGTAATTGTTGTCTGCTATCAGCACCATGGAGGGAGTCACACCACCTACTTCAGACACCAAGTTTAAGCCACATCTACCTTAACAATTCCCGATTTCCCTTCTGGTGATGTATACTTTGCTGTCAGTACAGGGAGTCTTGTACCCTTTGTTTCTCTTTATCACTCCTAATTTAGGTTATTTTGGATTCCAGGAGATAGGTTAACAATATGTCCTCACAGTTGCTTTCAAGCATATAAACAGATCCAAGACTGGATTACCAGACTGTACTACTTATATGGCAGCATAATCAGATTTTCTGGCTGAAGATTTCAGTCTCACCTTTGGTCTTTGGCTGACAGAAGTTAACTTCAGACTTTCTGACGTGGCACTTGGGGGTGAACAAGGTTTGCTGGAGTCTCCTACAGACCTGAGGATATTCAAAATGAGACTGAAGGAGTAACAAATGGAAATGACTACTAGAATCATACCTCAGATTGTGAGTCAAGATTCCGCATCAATAGTCTTCAACAACCCACATCATCTGTATAATCACACTGCAGAAATTTTAAATACAAACAGTGGAAGTTGTGAGAAAGCTATTGGACCTTTGTCCCACTTCCACATAGTTTAATGTGATAAAGTCACGGAAAATCCATGAAGCCAAAGAAAAACATGGTGATTTTTCCACTGTGTTCAATTTCTGCTGCATGGGTAATCAGACACTACAAAAGTGAAATAGTGAAGGGTTAACTTTTACCTTCTTATACTGGTCATACTGGCAGAGGAATCCCCGTTATCCTTGGAGCTGTCCACACCAACTGCCATGGGAACAGACACTTCAACTGTCCTCCTTTCATTTTCTAGGCAATAAATAAAAGCTTGATTCTGATGAGAACACAGCAACATTGTACAACATTCATTTCACCTTCCCACTGAGGTGAGGGCATCACATACTTCTTCACAAGTGCATAGAATATACAGACCAGAAATAAAACATCACTGGCAGTGACTGAGCAAGGTAATCCGATGGAAAGAGCACCCAAAAGACCAAAAACTAGAATGTGTTTGAGAACTGGATAATGATTTTGCCATGGTTTTCAGAAGCCTGATGGTCTTTTTTATAAAAGATTCTGCATGATGGATGACTGATTAAAAGCCTAGTGCTGCCCACCAATGACTGTCACAGAATCAATTAAATTGGAAAAGACTTCTCAGATCATCAAGTCCAACCTATGATCAAACACCACCATGCCAACTAAACCATGGCACTGAGTGCCACATCCAGTCTTTGCTTAAAGATGTCCAGGGACAGTGACTCCACCACCTTCCTGGGCAGCCCATTCCAATGCTTGACAACCTTTTCTGTGAAGACATTCCTCCCAATATCCAAATATAGCAACTGTTCTTCAGACAAGATCGTAGCAAAGAACAGATTTACCATGAAGAACAATACAACCAGCAGACTAATTACTAAGAAACTAACTTTAGGAGAGGTTTAGCTGACATGTTTCAAGCTCTCTGAAGTAAGGAGTGTTTGTACCACACAGTCACTGACAGCAAGTGTACTGCTGACCACAACCACTCATCCAGTAGGACAAGGAAACAAAACTCTCAAAAGAAGAAAAACATTGTCTTACTATTTTTCATCCTGAAATCCCCTGAAGCTAGGTACTTACCAGTATAATTCAGGGATGGGGGAAGAGCAGGAGACAGCATTGGAGGGACCATATCAGCAGCAGCTAATTTTTGCTGGTCTATTAACTGCAACAGTTTATCACGTGCTTCTGTACTCTGGCGATTCAGCTCTGCTATTCTTTCCTCCAAGCTCTTCGATACCATGAGATGAGTCTGCTTGGATAACGGGATAGTTACTTCCAGTCTGACAATTTGCACCACGAAGGAGAGCATACAATATATTTCAGGTACATCTATGCATTTAATTTTCAAACTGAAACTGAACATAATTATATAGCACCTCCCATGAAAAAATTGATTTTCTCCCTCCCTTTCACTGTCCTGTATCTAAGTCCTTAATTGACTAGACAGTACAATACTTTAAACTGATCTTTCAAACAGGAAAAACACAGCTATTGTTCATATAATTTCAGAAATAAGAACAAATCCCAGAAAATCCCACCAACCATAGAGCAATTAACCACAGTTAAGAAAATACTTAATCAGACACACGTATTCAGGAGGGTGTGAGGAACTTCTAGCAGAAGTGTCCTGGAACTAAGCTTTAAGCTGTGTTTTCACCTGCTTTGACCTCTTCACCTCCCCCTCACTAACTGCTTCCACAAAAACACCACCTTCTAAAAGTTTACATGGTCTTGTACAACTAAATACTGACTAAACATTACACAACATAACACAGTGTGGAAAAAAAACTCTCAGCCTATGCTTACATGAGGAAATTTAGTCTTTAGGATCCTTAATCAAACAGTCAATCAGCCACTGTGATGAAGAAGAGTAAAGACAGAAGCAAGTGCAGGGATGTTTCTCTGATGTTGACTCCACTCACTTGGGTGTAACTGAATAACTGCTTAGTTGCAGGTTAAAGTTTTTCCAAGTGAACTGAAGCCTTCAAGGTCTCTCTTTCCCAAAGATTTTGGGATTTTTGTCAGAACAGGACTGACAACACATACCCAACAAATACATACACCGTAATCAAGTATTTGCAAGAGATGTACCTGCACTAACTTTAATCTCGTGGGTTTCTGGATCACAGCAGCAAAAGAAGTGATGTGGATTTAAATATGCATCTTAAAAGCTTGACAAGAACCTGTGAGTTGGTGCAGTGCTTTTGTTGTTAATATTATCCAAGCTACGAGAAAAATATCTGATCACATTGCAGCCACGCCTCTTTTTGCAGCATTACCTTATCCTAAACCTCTAAATGTGCCGCACACTTTTCAGCACTCATATATAACAAAGGCTAATGTAAGAAACTACTGCTGATCTCCCTAGAGAATGATAAAAATCACAATTCTCTAAGCAAACAAATGAAAAGAATAACAACTGACAAGAGGAGAGACACAACAGCACCATTAAGCCATGGGAAAGCAGATCAGCAAAAGGGGGATTCAGCCTTCCTCTTCTGTTAAATTCTCACCTGTCCTTGGGAAGAGTCTGGACTAGGATCTGCCTTTTGTATTGGGTCTGGCTGATTTGGGCAGTCACCCGTGTCTCCAGAGGCACCCCTGAATTTGTTCAGTTGAGCTTTAATTAGAGCATTCTGCCGTGTGAGCTCAGCTATCTGTCCCAGCAGATCACCACTTTGAAATAACTCTTCAGCTGTGCTGTTTTTTCTAGTGTCACCTGGGCAGGACAGACTGATTTTCTTGTGGGAACCCTCCAAGCCTTTGTCTGCAGAAGGAATTGGTTGCCTTTGAGACATGAGATAGTTTTCCTCAGTGGTGCTCTGTGCCTTCAGGGAGGAAGGTAAGCTCCTTTCTTTGCATGGTTCTCTTTCAGTGTTTTCAGGAGACTGAGAAATGGCTGTAATCACTATGAACAAGAAATAAAGGAACAGTAAGGACAGAGGCACGTGATCCTCACTGAAGAAACTAACAGTGACTTTGTTGCAACAGAGAACTAATAATCAAGAGGGAACTTGAATTGTAACATCTAGCCTGAATGGTGTTACCTCACTGATCAAAACCACTCTATGCATCGTCCTGCTGCAAGAAATTACCAGGTTTAGTATCTCCTATTGCAAACAGCCTTACATTTAAATGATTTAATTAGAGATTGAGAGAGAAGTCAGTGAGGAGAAAATAAATTGTTTTGAATTTCTTAGCTGAGAGATCAAATACTATTTCTTAGTTAGTCCTCCGTTTTCCAAAATCCAGTTACCTTAAATCTGGTATTTATATTGGATTGTTACCAAAATTTTCATGATAATAAAACATTTTGTCATAATAATAAACTAGCTATTTACTCAGCCCCTAAAAAGGGGAAGTACTGTGGCCAGCAAAAGTAGTTAGGTATTTTTTGTGGTCATCATCAGCAAACAGACAATACACCATGCAGACATGACTAAATAAGTTACAGCACTGTCAGCTGCTACATTCTAAGTCCAAGTTGAATTTTGTGATCAAAACCTGATTTTCTATGCTTTATATACCAAATAGCCCATTAGTTATAGCTTTTGCCTCTTGAGCAGAGAACAACATTTAAAAATTTACACTCAAGTGTGTTTTATGAATCATTAAGCATAAAGAAACATTAATTCAGTTTAACATTTGTTGAGCTGTTTAGCATCAGTCTTGACAGAGTAGCAATATATTTATCACACAGCTAAACTGTGGAGAAGTCTGGGAATAGTTTTATATTCTTATTTCAAATGACAGACAACATGTGACAGTTCTCAACAGGACTGAAACAAGACATTTCTCTTTGTAAAACAAGACCTTTCGTTCATTTCTTCCAGATTTATTATGTACTTCCTCACAGCACAGCAGCCCACTAAATGGCTGAACTAGGTATAAACTTCCAATTGCCCTGGCAGCTCCTTAAAAAAAAATCAAAAGGACTTTTGGTTTTCTGACTTGGAAAAGGCTTGCAAAGCAACACAGCTGAAAAGGGAGCGGAAAGGAGCAGGGAAAGCACAAACCCCCACTACTGTGCCCTACTTCCTGTCAGCATCCATCAAACCAGCCAGAGATATAACTATCTGCCTCTCACCAACAGTGTTATACAGGGCCTGGCATGTTGAGTAAGATGCATGAGGTTAAAGTGACTGTCGCAGGAGGAAACAGCTAATTTTGAGAGTCACAAAGGGTCCTCCCTTCTGCTCACTTCAAGAAGTTTAAGTAAGAAATACCTTCCCTAATCACTCCTGATGAACTTTCCGCCCAACAACCATAACGGAACTACCAACCTATGAAACTCCTAAAGCCTATGGATACTGACACAAGATGGAGTTATCTGGTTATCTGGCACCACATAATTTCACCCAAAACTTCCTCAAACATTTCCTGTGTATTAAGTAAAACTCAATAATGGAAACCTGACCCCATAGCCTTCTAAAAAAACCCTTTGCTGGGAAGGTTGGCTCAAAGCAGGAGTACACAGCCTACAGACATCCTGATTTGTCTGCAACATGGGCTGCAGAAGCAGTGAATTTCCAGGCTTCAGTGGTCCCATCATTCCAGGTGATGGAAGCTGGATTATACTATTGGCAGATGGAAATCTGAGATGACGTGCTGACAGCAGTCATACAGAAAAGTGACAGTCAAAACCAGTACAAAATGGAAGTGTCAGTCTGAATTGCCACTGAGAGGATGGCTGACCATAGATGGAAAACAGAAAGCCTGAAGGATATCTAGCAACAGGCACAGTAAGAAAAGAAATGTGTCTGTGGGTGCAGCAGTCAGAAATTCCAGCTGTGGGGCCAATGTGACCAAGCATACAGATTCTTACAGGCTCTGAAGTCAACTACTACAGCCAGAGGGATCTCACCGTTCTGCAGGGAAGACAATTCCTGACTGCTCTTCTGCTGTGGGGGTGACAACAGCACAGCTGGCTGGAAAATGTGAGCTGGCAAGTTTCTATCAGATCCCACACCACGTGAGGCACCTGGCCCCGTGGGAAACGTGAAAGGAAGTTCTTCCTGTGGGAATTTCAGCATATTTTCTCTCTTGCCTGCATCAGTCTTAGGCTCAGAATAGGTCACATCAGGTTTTTCTAAAGAAAAAGACAAAGCAGGGATAAAAGTTAAACAAACAAATAACCAAAAAATAGAAAAAAAATAGGTTTAGTGTAATAGCAACATAGGGAAAAATCTCAGTAACAACTCAGGTATCTGAAAAGACAAGACTAGGGTATGTTTCACACACACTCCTAACTTACTTCTGTTCCTCATGTACAGAATTCTTTCACTCAAGCGTATTACAAACCTTTACTGGTCATAAGAGCAAAAAAAGCTCTTACCATGTAGCCTCACAATCTCAGAATATTAGTGTGAGATCTGTTTGCAGCTCATGCTAAGGACTTAGAGACACATGACTTGTGAAGAACAGGTATTTGTGGTGCATTTGGTGACGTTCTCTTGAGACAAGACCTACTCACTTGTTCTAATGCCCCATATTACGAATTTAATGGCAACAATGGTGGAGTAGAAAATAATTCAAGGCTTTTTCAAGCTTTTTGATGATTTTTTACAATTGTATTCAAATGAGACATCTCTTCAATAAAAAAAAAAAGTTATTCTCCTCTATTTAACTACAAGTAGTTTGCGTCTATGTTGCCATTTATTTTGAACATACCAGAGGCACACAACGAAAAGCATGAAATTCAAGTTGTAGTGAGCTGAGAGATCACTCTAATTTTAATATACTTTTATGCACTGCTCCGTTGATGCCATTTTTGCATTCTCCACAATTTTTTCAGGACATTTGTTCCCATAAGAGAAGTTAGTGGAAAATTAAGGAGAACACACCTGATCCCAAAATACAAAAGACATAAAGTACCCTTCAATGACAAAGAGTGAGAAGAGGCTGCTTGCATAAAATACTGCTTGTGGTTTACTTAACTCAGACTTTAAATTTAAAACCTGCCACCCACTATTCAATGACCCTGGCAAGAAATAAGGTCCTCCTGCTCTTCTTCACTGTACAGAACTACATTTCTGAAGTATCTCTCCTACTTCCCTCTCATCTTCCTTTCCTCTCTCCAGAGAAGACCTGTGTTAGCTTACAAATGCTTTCTGTGCTAGAACTACCTAGCTCAAATGTTTCACATTCAGACAGATGCATTAAGGGTTCAAGAGATCTCCTTCTGAAGGAGCAGGAAGAAATATTGCTGTAACTTTAGAAAGCTTTCCTCCCAGAAGATGCCTTTTTTTAAATGAGGGTTGCTTTTCTGACAGATTGGATTTTATATTTTGGGGTGTGATTTCTTTTTACTTGATTTTACAAAGTGTGGGTCAATCACAAAAAAAGAAGGGATCTTGTATGTGGCTTCTTCCTGAGAAGAAAATTCTTCCAGAAAGAAAGTTTTTAGCTATAAAAACATCCACAAACACAACATTTAACTATGAAATACAAATAGCTCTGAGGAATCTTGGGATTTGCAAGGATTTACTGACCTTGATAGCAAACCCAATTCATTTAAACAACCAATCAGGAAAACAGTTGGGAGAAAACCCTGTGGTGAAAGAAGGTTAAAAGTACAAGATGAATCATGTTTGGTTAGTCTGGCCATCCATGCTACTGGCTTAGCTTATCCTGTCTCCATATCACTCAACTGGTCACTCACCTCTCACGTAATGTCACAAATACCAAGTCACAGACCTCTGCCTGATTGTTTTCTGGGCCTCAGCAGCTGCTGTTTTGTTCAGCAGCGACCTCCAGTGCCTTATGGAAGAACCAATCTCACACTGGCAGGCTGCCTTGGCAACAGGAAGGCAACATCCTGATTGTGTTGGGTTTGGTTTCTTCGGTTGCCCAGGGTTTTTTTAAAACCCTCAGAATAAATCTGACTTTGTAAGCCAATTTAAGGGGGAAGGCTACTGCCCTCTTTCTGTGCTTGTGCTCACAGCAGAACCTATGGCATGTGGATTTACTGCAGTGAGATTCCTGCTCACGCAAGAGGTATTTATGCAAGCAGACGTCTATTAAGTACCAGATTTTCCACCACAGGGATAAACGAGCCACAAATCCTGTTTCATCCTTCACACATGCATATACACACCTTGGCTGTTTGCGGGACCTTTTCTTGCAATTCCAAAATGTTTAGAGCTTTGTTCTCTTTCAGGTTCTACCAAAGGGAGGCCTTTAAATGCTTGTGTGAGAGACATCAGCTTTTCATCTGTTACTGTCATGTACTGCTGAAGCTTCTTCTAAAGGAGGAAGGAAAACAGAGATCCAGAAATTTGTATTCTAGCAGTGTGATTTAGAAAATCATATACCACAAGCAGCCCTGAGAAGTAACTTGGCCTCTTAAACACTGCATAGTTCAACAGCATTCCAGTGAGGTATTAAATAATATTGTCTCCATGTTTCTTGTTTATAAACTATTTGTTTTCCCTTTTCCTAACTCAGGAGGCCAATTACTATGTGAGGTTGTTCAATCACTCCATTTCCAAATGTAACCATTGATAAATCTACCTCCACTGAAAACTGAAAAAAAGAAAACATAGTATTACATCTAGTCTACTCTGTTGCTCTAGTAGAGTTAACAGCATTGAAGTGTGAAGGAAGATGCTTAAGCTTTTAGATTGATAAAGGAAAGCTCAGTTTCACTTTCTCAGGCCTTGAAGTTAAATAAAGATAAACTAACAAACTTCCAAACATTCCTTCCCTGCACCTGCTATCGTAATTCTCAAGCTCCTCTTTCAATTTTATCGTTTTCTTCTGTTTATTGTTAAAATCTCTAGAACGTGAGACAATGCATCTCAGCCCATATTTGGAACAGAACTCAGGATTCTATCAAGTCATCCTGATGGGTAAGGAGCGAGGAGAGCTCAGTACCTGCATAGCAATGTTTTCTTCCCTCACTAGAAGTACTTCTGCAGTCAGAGCATCAATCAGTTCTCTGTGTTCAGTCAACATCTCCTCTTGCTGCTGCCTCATCACCTCTTTCGCGTGAAGCTGCATTTCAGTCTAAAGAGGGAGAAAAAGTTAAAAACCTACTATAAACCAATACATACTCGCACTTGAAAACAGGAGTGAGGCAATATGACATCAAACTGTAACAGCTCTTCCCACTATTGCTAAATTGACTTCATTACTTTCATGACAAAACCCAATTGTCAGGGCTTGAGAACTGTCAGAGCGCTTACTGTTTTCTCTTTGTTACTCCAGAACACTGTATAGAATTCTACACATCCTTGTTCTCCTGCCTTTACAACTTTCACAGGCTGTAACTACAACCATTGTCTCTGCACAGATACAAATTCTCAAGCCACTGAATCTTCACCAGTAATCAAATAACTCCAGGTGTGCTAATGCTTGTCAGTATCCCATGCTACTTGTGCCTATTCTTTAGTTTCCCTTATTCATTAATGAAGACAAATTTGACTAAATAAAGGAGAGAGTACTTGCTTTCTAATGTTTTGCATCAGAGAAAACTTCTAGGGGTTTCAATTATTTTATTTTTTTAAAGAAGACAAAAAAAGTTTATTTGTTAAGTAATCTACATGAATATGAGGCAAACAACCTTACTGTAAAGAACTTCTTGCCCTCAAAAGATATTAATATTAATAATCTATTAGGATAGACCACTGCAGCAGTCTGGTCTCCTGTACAAGACACACAAGAGTCCCTTCCACTTCTAATGGATAAATGGAATACATAACTGCCACCTTTTGGACCACCGTAACTAAACAAGGCTACAGATCCACATAAACACATCAGAATTAGCAGATGGAGCCCTTCCCCAGATGGATGCTTGCATTTACTCAAAGGAATCTCTGAATAAGAGAAATACATCCCATCTCCAAAAAATAAGAGACCCTGAAAAGCAACTGAAGTGTTCTTCTTTGCTGCCAGACAAAATTAGAGGATGAGCTGCCTATAACATACCTTGAATTATTTTCTGCTGGCATTGGGACCAGAAGTGAAAAAACAAAGGAAGAAGTATTAAGACAAAACACCTCTGCAGCCACATAAAGTAAATGCATAAATATTTTTGAGAATAAATCACAGATACTGTTACTGAACACAAAGACAGGCAGATATACCTCCTTCAAGCCTATCAGAGATAAGCCATCCATTTTCTGTTTCTCTTCCAGCTAGAGAGAACAGGTTTTATGGTATTGACCCAAGTGAAGCAGGCTGACTCAAAAAATGGAAAAAACCTGTACATGTTCCTGTCTTTTCAGAAACCAAAGACAACACAAAATATGCACTTTTACCACCACCAGGTAGGACTTGTATCTGGCACACCCTGAAAGAAATATCTTCATTCCAGCCCAGTGCCAGAGGTAGCTCTAACCACAAAAGCTTTAACACTGGACCAGAACACGCAGCAGCAGCGAGAGAGAGAACACAGCAACACAGATACAGGGAAAGTGCCCATACTCTTTTTGCCCACATCACTCTTAGCAGAACAGGGTGGGGTAGGGAATGATCATTTCTAACATTTGGCAGATGACATCAAAATTAATTCAGAAACCAAGTCAAGTTTATTCACTTCCCTTTAAGAATCTTTTACAGTTTTGCAAACACTTTAGAAGTTCCTTTTCCCCCTTCTCTCTTGCCTCTTCTGTATTCACTAACTTCTTGTACTTGTTGATTTTTTAATCATTTAATAAAAACATTTCAGTGAAAGATTCAGGAGTTCAAGTTTCTCTTTCTATTTTTTAAATATAATTTTGAGAATATGTTAAGCAACATCCTTTATCGTAATCCTTCTACATTCAGCTTTTCTGCAGCAAAACTGGAAGAAGAGAAAGGGAATCTCTCCAAAAGCTCTGAAACCTCTTGAAGACTGGGCGTTTACCTAAAATCAGAGGCTTTTTAAATATCCCCTGCAAAGTCATTTTCTTGAAATGCACTGCCAGCTATAATTCAGGCACTGGAATTCTGCTGACTCTCCTCACACTAGGCAAGATAAATGGTGCACAGAAGTGCTTGATTTGTGCCTAACATCACAGGAACCAGGTTTTAGGAAATATCCAAGACAAGTTGTGATTATTCCCAACAAATTCTCAAATTCTAATTGAAATAAAGCCTCCATGAAAGGCAGAAAAGTCACTTTAGATTATGAATGCACACTGTATCTCAAGCAATATAACACATAATAAGAATATAATTAACCACATTTTCTAACTTCAGTGACTTCTTCATATTGCTATTTATGAATTTAGGCAGCAAATTCATGAGAGTTGCAGACAAATCTGAAAGCAATAATTAACTTCTGGAAAGAGGAAATGGTAACAAGAAGTGATAAAAAATATGGGAGCAGCTTTGGAAGAAGTCTGAGGCTCAGGAATAAATCACTTCTGTGGAACACAAGAACCTAAATAGGGTTATAACTGCAATTATACTGATAACACAAATTTGATGGCTATTAATTTGATGTATTCCTAATAAACAGAAAACATTCTTTTGGAATTGAAAGATCCTTCCTTATAACTGCAGAAGAACCAAATTTAATTCCCTCCTTTGATGTTACAATTTTAACAGAGAGCAAGCATTATTAACTTCTCTTAAAACATACGACTTTCTCAGCCAAAGTCCATCCTCTGATGGTAGTTGCTTTTCACTCTCAGAATGATTAATTACTGTTTGATCCCAAGGCTAAACTTAATTGAAGTAAATTCTTTAATATAGATTAAATAAAGGGTAACACAGAGAATAAGTTGTTATACATCCAGAAAAAAATATATAATTTTAAAATAAGGTGGGTTCCCC
This sequence comes from Myiotriccus ornatus, assembly GCA_036023395.1. Lineage (NCBI taxonomy): Eukaryota > Metazoa > Chordata > Aves > Passeriformes > Tyrannidae > Myiotriccus > Myiotriccus ornatus. The sequence goes on from JAYRBT010000001.1 coordinate 25,874,146, forward strand.
TTGCTAATTATTATACATTCTGAAAAGGAACCAAAATAAGACAGTTTAACAGTCATTAGAGATCTATTACCTTTGCTATGAAATAGAGCATTAGGATTTAGATAACTTGCTCTGCTACACCTATCAAAGAGTGCAGGAACTGTCATAATCCTGTTTAAAATGTCACATAGGCCAAATAAATCTGTGAGACACTGCTGCATCTTGATAGCTCTGGGGTACAGAAGAAATAAAGTGTACATTTTTTTCCTTTTCTTTTTAAAAAAAGAATTTCTATATGGCTTATAGGTAGCTTTTATGGAATTCCATTAATTTCCAGCTGTGCACTGCTACAGTGAGCACTTCACTTCAGGCCATTCTTGGTTAAGGCAGAGTTGCTGTTATGGATAGAAAAAGAGAGCTAAGAAAACTCACAAAGAAAATTGGGGATTTAGGTCCACTGCTGTAGCAGCAATAGTGTTGCTTTTGGGAGGCAAAGGAAGACAAGGAATTTGTAAACAAGGCTGTAGTTAATATCCTGTTACAAGTCTGAACATATTTAAATAACAAATTTTAAATTATTTCAATTGGTATTTTCTTCTATTAGACACTGAGAGACTAACTCCTCCATTTTCAATACAGATACCGGTTTCTAACAAACTAAAAGTTTTAATTCCTAATAGCAAGCAAACCAAGTAATAAGCAATGATAATCAGAGGTCAGTGTAAAATGGTTGGGAGCCAGGAAAGACCAAAGTTCACATCTCTAAAGTAACTTTATACCCTTCTTCATTCACTCTACAGAAGCAATTCTAAGTCCTCTCACCTCTTTGAGGTATCTCATCAAACGACATAGGGCGTTCACCAGTGACAATGTAAACCCAGAGAGGCCTTCGCTTCCCTCATTTTTTTGAACCTCACGACCTGTACATCGCTCATATTCCTCCAATTCATGCTCCACTTCATGTATCATGTGGTTGAGAACATCTAGGCTGGATTTCTTGTCCCTCTGAAGGTCAATGGGGTTTAAATTAGCTGGAGAATCATCTCTCCTCTGTCTTGCAGAGTTCTGTGCAGCTTGCTTTCTTTTCACTGAGAGGGGAAAAAAGTGTCATTGGAATTTCAACTTCTATAGAAAGCTTTGCAGTACCAATGAAATTACACTGTTTATTGAAGTAAATCAAAGGCAAGGCCCTCTCTTGCCATAAGCTCAAATGGACCATCAAAGAACGTTCCCAGTCATTCCAGCAATTTTCAGATAATCAAAAAATACATTTTCTGCCACCACATGAGTACCTCTCAATATGACTGACTGGAGCTTTCATCTTGGATACCTGTCTGTACTTTCCTCTTTCCTAGTTAAAAGCATGGAAACAATTTGGTAGTGAAAAATAAGCTGCTTTCTCATATTCAATAAACAACTCTTTTACAACAATCCTTTCATGCTACAGCTTGAATCTATGTCAGTCCCCACACACAAATAAGTGTAGAACATGCAGACTGAAATGCATCACAAATCTGAGCAGCACAGAACACAAAGCTGAATCAGAACTAGAAAAGCCTCATACAGGAGACAACTCCACGACCTGCTAGGTAATGGATAGCATCAAAGGGCCACATTTATGTCCCCAGATTCCTATGGGCTTGGCTTTGTCAATGAACATGCAGAACACAGGGGAATACACTAGACAAGGAGCTGTGGGACATCCATCCTTAGACATCCTCAAGATGCAAGAGTCCCCTTATCAAACTTTGGCATTAGCCCTGCAATGACTTTCAAAGATCCCTTCCAACCCACACTTTCTTATGACATTAAGAACTTCGTCCCAAAGGATATATTATTTCTAAAAGTACTGAACTCTTTGCTGCAATTTGCTTTTGTTTCCTGGAGTTTGGGTTCAGCACTTGTCTCACACTGTCAGTGGAGTCTACAGTCTCTTCATCTTCGTTCTGAAGTCTTGAATGGGTTCTCTTGATTACACTGGTAGCATTGAGGGCTGATTTAAACACAAAACAAAACCAAAAATACACATATGAAACACTTCAGGCATGTTATGTTAAGTAATTTTATCAGAAGAGCTGGCTGTTTAGTTTGGAAATTCATCTGAGCCAAATTAGCACACATCTCTGTTTCTCAACCCCCACACAGAAAAGGAACTCCTGACAAAATCCTGTGAATAGCCTCAGAACCCTCAAGAGGATGTGATTTGGCAAATCCAACCTGACTGATCCAACGATGGAGAAACAGTTGTTGGAGTCAAAGGCACATTTGATTCCTGTGATAAGGTGGGTTTTCTCATATGCTTTTCGGCCCACAACTGAGAATTCACTGAGGAACTTTCTTGTCTCAACAACCGAAGTAGTCTACATTGAAATCAAGCAAAACAGTGAATTGTAACAGGACAATAGCATGATTTTAAATTAACTGTTCAGTCTAGATAGAGCTTCTAAAATTATCTGCAACTGCTCAGCTGAGTTCCCTGCTCAAGTTTATTCCCAGCCTGAATGTTATAACAAGGCCTTTCCTAGAAATCTGATATAAGGAAAGATGGACAAAGGGAAAGAGAAAAGCCAATTTAACTATACCCATGCAACACCCTCTTAATTCCTTCTATTTCCAGTGATAAGCAGGTAGAAACCTGAATGGATGGATTTGTACTGACCTGTCAGAATTGATGCTGGATTTGAAACCTAAAGAATTAGGGAATCCATCTTCTGATAATGCTTCTTCATCTTCATTAAGAGCCTTTCAGGAGACAACAAAGAAAACAAAAGGGACTTCAAAAGAATTGTCTCAAGAAAAACCAAAAACACTTGTTTCAGTCTCCAAAACAAAATTTAAGGAAGAACACACAAATTAAAATCAAAAAAAAAAAAAAAAAACCCCAACAAATTCACACCCCTTTGTGGGAAGTTTTGGGGCACTTTAGCACCTAAGAAATACTGATACTGACAATTCTCTCTGAAAATAACTCAGCAAGTTATTATCCAATATTTTCTTTGCATGACTTAGATTAAATAAGAAAGACCACATACACTGAAAGATAAAAGTTGTAAAGACTGTATCAAAACAAATACAGAGATATAGCAGGCAGAAGATGGAAAAAAGCAATTTAAATAATAGCATTTGTTAACTTTCATCCAGCTGATGTTACAAGGTAAACAACCTTGTAATGAAACTTGCAAAATTACATTTATCTTCTGTGTGTAAAATGCAACCTGACCAAAATACAATCCTGTGGACCTCATTTATATGAAAACTTAACCAACCAAATTTGGAATTAAGGTTCTCCAAACTACCAGGTTTCTGAACTTCTGCGTAGGTTTCACCAGATAGCCTTTAACTATGATTATCGTAGGCACATAAGAAAAACTCACAGAAGCTTGCCAGACAACTATCAATACATGTTTCTTTTTAAAATGTCAGCCTATCCTGCAGGACGCATCCAGTGATACAGCTTTTGAAGATGCTGCAGTTAATTATCGTGTTAAAAAAAACAAACAAAACCCCACAGAAACAAATACCGCACCGAAAAACATGACAGAAGTATTACAACTCAAATTACAAATATTTGTGAAGGATAGTAGGAAAGAGGAGTAGAGAACCATGACAATATGACAACATCACTTTTGCTCCTGCAAAGCCCTTTTGGTCTTCATTAGTGAACTGTTTTCTGGGAGCATCATATGTCTGTTCTCAAACCACAGTGAGTATTCCTGGTACAGTTTATGTTATGAGAAGAAAACAGAACACAGAGGCTATCTAAACGAAATTTTAAAGAAATTTAAACAACTTTTTAAACAAATCTGAATAAATGCAGAACAAGGGGAAGTATTAAAAGTCAAATTTGTAGGACTAATCAAGGCTATGGAGTGAACTGGTCCCCATATATGCAGACATAATTGGTAAATCAGAGACATATTTTGAAATGTAGCAATTAGTTAAGTAATACAGGAGTTCTTCTCTTAGACTGTAATTACCTTGTTCTCTTCCTGGTAATTCCAGAATTTAGAAAGGAGGGCATGCTACTATGAGACAGCTTCTACAAGGCATATCATGCTTGTTTCTCATATCCGAAGGTTAAGAAATCAAAAAATCATGATTCCCAGAGTCTCACAAAACAAACTCACCTCTGTTTAGCTTCGTCTTCTGTGAATGTCATCAACGTGGTACAAAACACACAAACCCCAGGTTTAGGTCTGCTTAGAAACTCTACCTTTGAATATTCTTACTTTGTGCAAACAAAAAAGCCACAGGGTATGTATGGAACAAAACATACATTACCTGAGAATCCATGACAGATTCACTAAGGATGGAAAGCTGACTGGGAGGATCACATTTTTGTACAATGGGTCCTTGAGACGACTCTAGGTCACAGTTAGGAGCCATTGTTACATTAGGGAAACCTAGAGGAATTAGATAACACAGGGAAGAACAGAGAGGACTTGGTCTGTACTCATGCCCCAAGACTTTGTATGGAAATGCAAGTTCCTGTACTTTGCACAAAAAGGGTCACAGGGGTGTTATGTCGCTTTAAAGAACAACCAAAGATCAATCATAGAGTTATCTTAACACACTTGGCCATGTACTGGGCTTTTGTCCTCCTCACCTGTGTAAATGCACTTGTGCAGAAGCAGCATGCAGCATGAAACGGTTATTAAGAACAGAAGAGAATGGCAGCCTACAGAGAAAAAACCTTAAGATTTCACGTGCAAACAGACAGTCCTGCTTTCCAGCAGCGCAAGGATTCACAAACCAAGCTAAGAAAAGGAAAAGCCTAAATCAGCAATTGCTGATAAATCTTTAACAATATCCAAGAACAGGCAGTCAAGCCCATGTAGCAATGAGAACCAGAACAATGAGAACCAGTGGCTCCAGCTGGTGCTCTGCATAGGCCAGTAGCTTGGCTGTCAAATGGTGAATATGAGGTGTTTCACACTACAGGACATGAAATTCCACAGTGGACCAATACAGATGGAATAACCATCCATGGGTCGCTCTGCCCTGCCAAGGGAGGTGTTATCCTCGTCTGTGTTCCATCCAGCATGAACAGGATAAATTGTACTACATTAGATGATGAGATGAAAACAGTTAGAAAGAATACTCTGCAAAGGAAGACTATTTATGAAAAGCAAGGAGATAACCTTAGAAGTACTACCACATATAGATGAGATCTACCTGTTCGTGTGCGAGGAGCATCCCCAAACAAGTCTTTTGCCACAGCAATAACCTGATCAGACCGATCCAATACATCTTGCAAATGGTAGTGATCAGACAGAATCTGAAATTATAGTGTGTAAGGAAACACTTCACACTGAGCAGACTCATTTTTCCTTTTTTTTTATTCTTCTAACAGTTATCAAGAGAACAGCCGACGAGACAATGTTTGCAGTGTTGGTACTGTGTAATTAGATTCAAATTAAGATAGATCAGAAAACCATACTTCATTCTGAGTAACCAGAATTCACACTGTTTTTCTGAAAAATTAAACAGTTATTACGTCTGGGGCCCCCATCAGTACTGACTCTTTCTCTTTAGAGCCAATCCTCTCATTCCCTTCTCTCTTCTCCTCACAGCTTGACACAAACAAGAAGCTGGGTGTTTATGACACACTCAATCAAAACACAGACATATCTGGCAATTAAAAAAAAAAATCAGTATGCATCCTCAAATAATTTGATCTTAGAAGATCCCACAAAAAAGTCAGGCTCACATATGCCCTCCTACTCAAAATTTGAGAACTGAGTGACAATTTTTGCTCCTCAAGGAATCATAAGAGGGACTGTTTCACAAGAGCTTCAGAGCACTCTATGCCATTATCTCCACAGAGTTTCTTTCAGTGTCCATTGGTAAGTTTGCTGGCTTACATTTAGCCTCATAAAACAAATTCTAGGCAGAGGCATTTCACCTGTTTCTCTCCAACCCCCTATTTTACTACACGCTTTGTTATGTCAGGAAGTTTCCCTGGGTATCTGGTTTCCATGTCTTTCTAGTCTTTTGAGCTTGAATTACTCTGCAGTAAATTAGACTTCCCATAATCATTTAGCCAATCAGTGAATATTCATCTTTCAATCTACTTTTCCAGATCACTATTCAGTTTTCACATCTGATACTAACTAAATCTAGTCTTTTCATTTAGTCACTTGACATCAAAACAATCCAGGCTTTTAGACAAAGCTATGCCAGATCTGCAGAGGAAAAAAATATAGAAAGAAAAAGGAGAAGAGTTTATGTGATTCCTTTCCCTAAGGCAATCAAAACTAAATTGATGTGTATAATCAGAGAAAAAATTATCCTGATTAATTTGTTTGCAATCTCCCTACATTAGAACCTTTTCAGCATCAGCAGGTTCCTAAGCTTTGCCCTCCTGCTGAACATGTTATGAACATTTCTAGAGCTTTGCTCCCAAGGTAGATTAGCTCACATTTGCTTGTGAAGAGAAGAAAAAATTATATCAGCTTGTAAACCCCTCTAGGTCCATTTACGTGCCCTCAACAAATTCACCAGATGATGTACTTTGTTCCAGTTTGGTACCACCTGTGAATTTTATTAAAAATCATTTTTGCTCCTGTTTCAGATTGTTATCAAAGATATATAAAATGGACTAATCCTAAAATCTCCCCACTACAATAATCCATTCACCACTACCCTTTGGTGCAATACAGTAACACTATTTAAAAAGTAAGTTGTTACAGGACCAATTAGTGTGGTACCTGCACATTCACAGCTCTCAGTTACAGAGCTGAGCTCATTATTTTTTCATTCAGATTTTCAGGCAGAAAAATCACTGAAATAATAACATTTTGCTTATCCATTTCATAACTTTTGCTCTCTTTCTCTTCAACCTACAAGAGAAACCACACTAGTAGCAGCACCTTCATAGCTTTTGTCTTTTGAGTCTTTGGCAATTGAACAGGATTCAGGGGGCTTAGGAAGTTGCACTCACAGCAGTAGCTAAAAAGATCACCAAGGTAACAGAGACAAGGAGATAATCCACAGTGCTTCTGCTCCACTGGGATGCAGAGTCCCCCCCAGTTTCTCTGAACAACAGGACCCAGCAATTAACAAGATTTAAGCTAGGGACAGGTCAAAATGGTAACTCTTCCATCTGTTTTATTTTTCTCTACATACAAGAAGCCGCCAGTGTTTCAAACAGCAACAGCCAGATGGGTTTCATCTTGCCTGGAATCATTTCCTTTTGTCTTCCTATCTGGTAGCATCTTTTCTCTGATTGAGAAGTAGACACAGTCTATACTGAATAAAGTAATCTTTTAAATTATGAAGGTAAAACCACTCAGGAAGAATTGAGATTTGTGCACTGTCATTAGAAACAGCAATAAATATAGAAGACTATATGCTAAACATGAGTTTCACAAAGCCACATAATAGGTAGTCCAGCCAAATCTTAGAGGGTAATCCATCTTTGTGATACATAATTTGTTTCTGCATGGAAGTCTTATTGAAACTAGCCTGCTATTACATTAGTGAAATTCATATAGAAGTCCACAGGTCTTTTGAATACTCCACTGAAAAGCACTTGGCAGGAAAGTATGAAAGTAACAAAAGTCAAAATTGAAGTTTGAGGCTTGATTAGCACAATATCCTTAACACAAAAATTCTACCATGATTGCAGAGAAACAGGGGTCAAATAGGCAACTAGATGGTGATCTTAAGTTCTAGGCACTTTCATTTGTTTCTGTCTATGGCTTGAATGTTCTCAGAGATCAGAAACAGACTTCTGAAAAATTACAAAAGATGAAACAAAGAAGAGGTTTATGGTGGTTAATCCACTGCACATTTATAGGACTACCAGATCATGTTTAACTGCTAGGCCGAACATTGCTCATTATCATTCTTTACCTACAATTCTCATTTTGTTCAAGTACAGAGGTCTGAAAGCTAATTTTCAGATTAGTTTTCATAACATATGGCAAGGAGTGACCTGCCATGTGAAACAAAAGGAGATCTACCACTGAAATGCCTTTTCAGACAATGACAGGTACTCACTCTGATGACTAGGTTTAGATTTACTGCTACAGTTCAATATTCAAAAGCAAATTAAATAATATATTTTCAGTCAAAGTGCTTTAGAATGCCGAGAGAAAAAGCTTTTCAATCCTCAGACGACAAACTTGTCAGTCATAGATCCAATCATTGCGTGTGTGCAGCACAGAGTATCAGCATATATGACATCAGGTCATCCAACAAGAGGAGCAAATGTTGCCCTATGCGCAAGAGCAGTTTTCAATACTGCTGCAAATCACCTGCAGCAGGCTGGAGTGCAGATTTAGCTCTCACCTCACGCATCAGAGTCAATTTCCTTTTCTCCAAGGAATCAGCATCCAGTTGCTTTTGCTTCTTCCATTTGCTGTTCAGTGCTTTCTCTTGCAGTTCCAGATGTGCCAGTGCTTTGTTTTTTGATTTGTGTATTTCACGGCGACGCAGCTACACAAACATAAAGGAAACAATTTCAAAATCAAGAGACAATCTGAAGCAAAATTTGCAGGCTATTGCTCACAAGATCCTCTCGATTTTAACATTCATGCACTGAATATTATTTACATTAGTTTCATGGTAATACCAATGACAGCCTCATAAACACCCACAAGTGTAAAATGCCATTGGTACCAGCCAAACTTAGAGCAACTCCAAAGGTGAAAGGAGAAAGTCTCACAGTTTCCATCTGCCTTACACCACTGACTCAGCAAGAGTTTTCTCAGCTGTAAAGAGAGGTAAAACCCAAACAGTACAACCTATAATGTGCATGAAAAAACATAGTGCATTTTCCTGATTTAACACTGTTGGGTCACCACAGATATTCTCTCTCTTCTTCTAACAACAGTCTAAACCCAAATTAAAGAAATTAAATGTGAGGTGCTTGCTAAAGTCTCTGGAAGCTATCAAGTCAAACATTTATAGAATCAAGTCTCTCTGCTATTGTGCCCATCTGTCTTGACTTCCATGCCAAAATTTATAACCAACAATAGCTAATACTGCCTATTTCATCCTGGTAATTAGTGCTATCAAGAAATATTAAATATAATGCATATATTTCACAATGGACAGATCGTTTAGGATAAGGAAATTATGTTAAATTGTTTAAATGAAAATTGTTTTCAGCATTGGAGAGATTCCTCAGACAAAGCACTTCTTTCAGTCCTTCCAGCAGAGACTTAACTTCAACCAATTGACTGAGTTTTACATATTTATGTTTTTATGCTTTTATGATGGCATACAGTTCATTGAAACAAAAATTACGGCTACTGCTTCCCAATGGGAATAGAAAACAAAAAAACACCAACTGCCGGACCTGGGGATGCTTGATATCATAAAGAAATAACACTAAAGACACGAACACATGTTCAGAAGCTTAAAAGGGAGATTAAACAGAAAATATCCCTGTAAGTGTGGTAAACAGTTATATCAGACAGGGAGCTAAACGTCCTTGCTACAGGGAAAGAGTGGTGGTTGCTATCAAACTTACAATATCCTCAGGAGTTGCACGGTGCACTGTCAAGTCATGGACGGTACTCTGCGAACAGAGTTCATCGAAAAGTCACAAGTGAGGACAAACTGCTTGGTTTTTAAGTTTCGTTACAAAAAACCCAAACCAACCCAGCTTCCAAACTACAGTTTAATCAGCACAACACTACCGAGCGGCGCAGCCCTCTGGCGCTGCGGAGCATTCCGCCCGCGGAATGCCAGCACGAACGGCACCGCCACCAAGCCCCGGCGCGCCCCACCCCCGGGCAGGGAGCAGGCCCGGCGTCCAGCGGGGCCATGGAAGCCGCCGGGGCCGTGTCCCCCCGGCACACACGGCGTGTCCGCCCGCCCAAACCCGCACGCAGCCCACGGGATCTCCGCGGGCGAACCACTGCGAGGGAGGTGGCCCCCGGGGGCTCCCCCAGCCGCGGGGACGGAGGCTGCCCGGCCCTCCTCCCAGCCGAGGCCGCCGGGAGCAGGGAGCACTTACATCCCAGTCCCGCTTAGCCACCGCCGCCTTCCTGGAGCCCTTCCTGCCAGCGGCGCGGGGCCGCGGCCCGCGCAGCACCGACATCGCCGCCCAGGGGAGGGGCGGGAGCGGCGCCGCGGCCGGGGCCGGCTCTGCTCCTCGCTCCCCGTTCTCCCCGCCCCGAGGGAGGAGCGCGGCCTCCCGTCCGCCCTCCTCCGCCCGCCGCTCGGGCCGCCCTCCCGCGCCGGCCCCGCCACGCGGGTGCCTGGTGACGGTGGCCGCGGCTCCCTCCGCCCTCTCGGGTTTTCCGCGAGGAAGCAGCCCCTGCCTCTGCCCCCGCCCTCCCTCGGGGATGCAGAGGGGTGTCCTTGGCAGCTCCAGCCAGCCCCGCAAGGAAATCCTCGTGAGCTGCTCCTGGCGTCGCCACTGCCCGTGTCTTCCATCTCTCCTCGCCTTAATTTTTGCGCTTGCTCGTTTCATTAATACCCCACCTCGCTGCGAAGTGCCCTCCCAAGCCATCTCTCAGTGTCCCTCTAAGGGAGCCTTGGGAATTTCCCTGTGTGAAAACGTCTTTCAGATCCTATTATGAGCGATTGAGAGCACAATGTCACACAAACTATGAAATCAAGGTGATACCAAATTAAAGAGTGACCCTTGTTTAAATTTAACACAGATTTCATTAGCTGTGCCCCTGAGGAGGTAATTTAACTTACACATGGGTGCAATATATTCCCTATATTCCCTTATTCCACAGATCCTCCACTTTCCTATCACATAGGTGAAGACATTATGTAAATTACTCTGAAATATTAGAATTAAGATTTTATATTAGAGAAGGAGCATAGTTTTTTGTCTGTGGGGGCTGGAAAGTAAAAGCAGTCGGTCCATCAGACTTTCATTCAAAACTTTTTCCTTTTTTAAAAAGAAAAATTTTCTTTTACCAAGTTTTCCTAGTGCTCATAAGTTCCTCATCAATGTAATTCTGGCTTTACCAACATCACTGTAAAAAGATTCATGTGAAGGTGCAGGTGGTAGTAGTTCAGATATTGAGGGAAGGAATTGTGTTGCACGTGATACAAAAAGAACACTGACATCACGACGGGAGAAAAATGTAACAGAGTAATCCTATCAGCAATTGCCTGTGATGAAGTGCTGAAAATGTGGAGGTTGTACCCTTGCACCTGGAGTTCAGTTTCCATCTAGGCATTCAACATAGATACCAAATGCAACCTGAAAGAGAACATTGGAGTTCAGCCTATGGGAAGAGAAATCCATGCAAGGTAATGCACTGGATTCATTAATCTCTGTTTATTTAGAAATTTGGAACCCAAAAGTATAAATTAAGGGCACACCTGGAATTAATCTCCTAACATGGCTTCAAATTGTCTTGAAGAGCAAGGTCTACTGAAGAAGAAAGCAATAAAGGCATAATTGCATCAATACATTATCCACTTTGAAACCTTTTAAACCTCTCTGCTATTATTAATTACAAACAAATATAAATGTTAAATACCTAACGCAAGCAAATATAGCACAAGCCAGAGACACTTCTCATACAAGCAGCCTATTTTCAAATACTTTGGCCACATATGAGAAAAGTGAGATCACGTTCTATCAGACGTCTTTAAAGCCTGTCTACCTTTCACTTCTTGTTGCTCTTCACACTGCATTTATAGCAGAGTCTGAAAATGTGACATTATCTCCACAGAGGCCAGCTGAGCATCTACAGCATCTATTAACTCACAAAGGAGCTTACATAAGACAAAGACTACTTATGCAAACAGCAGTGATTTAAAATCATCAGTTTTCCAAACAATTTGATTTGTTATACATTCATACTCTTTCCCCTTCTAAGGTAGTATGATTTGGGGAATTCCTTTGTAATTAGGATTTTTCCTCTATCCTGGATGTTTTTGCAGCCCTGGTTACCAGGAGAAATGTCATTTCTTTCTATGTTGTTTTTGTTTTTTTTTTCGCCCAAGAGCGATGAGATTTTCTTTGTGCTATAGAGGAAAAAAAAACCAAACCCACAACACTTGTGAGCCTGTGGTTCAGCACAGTTCCTCCTTCCCCTGAGACACTCACAACCCTGGGCTTTGTTTATACTGGAAAAACAGGTCCTATTAAGAAATATATGCCCTTCACACAGCCAGAGACAAGGGCCCCAAGAGCATCATCCTCCTTCCTGGAGGTCTGGCACCCTGGGTTTGCAGCCAACCTAGAGACAGCACAGCTGAGGGCTGCCCCCCTTCCCTCTAGTGACCCTGAAGGCCCTTCTGCAGGCAGACTTCAGCATGGGCAGACCTCCCCCTCCCAGGGGAGCTGCATTTTAGGTGAGGCTCCAGTGCTTGGCTATGCTTGAGCTACAGCTACAGCCATGTCTGTATCCCACTGCCCCGGGACCTGCTGAGCAGCTTCCTGGCCAGCCCTCAGATCTGCCACACTGTTATAGGGACTTGCCTGCTGATGACAGTACTGTGTCCATCCCTGATTGCCGTCACCAGACCTGACTCACTAAATTATCTTCTCATCTTGACCTCAGACCTATTGCATTTCTGTGGACTTATCCACCAGTCTGGACTCTCTCTTGATTCCAGCTGCCACCTCCAGGCCTGCCCTGCTTGCCTTGCTCAGATCCTGTGGGACGGAGCCCTGACCAGTGAGGTCCCTGCTCTGCTGGCTGTGTTATGGCACTCAGCTCCCTGTTCTTCAGAGAGCATCCAGCCCCCGCTGGCTCCTGACGCCAGAGAACTGTAGCACATACAAGAGTACCAAACCACTTCCACTGACCCAGACCCATGGTCTTATCTGGATCAGCATAGTCTCTTACAGGGACTAGTTCTTTCTTCCAAAATACACACTGCCCTTAAAGAACAAGATCCAGGTGTAATCAAAGCGAAAATGGGCTACTCATCTTTATTAAAGGGTCTGAGTCAAGTGTTACAAGGCAGCCGACCTCCATTTGTTATCTGGAAAGATAATGAAACAAGCTGTTCAGCAATTAGTGTGCAAGCAACCAAGTGATGAAAAGCAGGCACTGTGCATTTGTCCATAACAAATCATGTCAAACTAACCTAATTTATTTCTTTGCCAAGATAACTGACTTAGTAGGTGCTGAAAGGAATAGATGAAACATATTTTGACTTCAGTAGGGCTTTTGGCATTGCCTTGAGCACCACTCTTATAAAGGCAAATCGGTCTCAAATGGTTATTAGCATGAGAGAAGTGTATGATTAAAGAGCAATTCCCAAACTGGTGCAGTAGATGTTTTCCTGTCAGTAGGAAGGTATATCAAATTAAGAGATCTCATCTGTCTGCTAGGATTGATTACTTTAATTAGTGACTTGAATGGTGGAGTTGACTTTTGACTTCAAACTTCTGCAAGTAACACCAAGTTCGGCAATTCCACACTTCAGAAGCAAAGACTGGAACAAAAGTTTAATATTGTTAAATCACAGAAAGAGCCTCAAAATAGTGAGACGAAATTAAGATAAGAACAAAGGATTATACTTAGAATGCTTGAATTCTCGAATTAAAAATCAGGGAAAATGTGTAGCCTTTGGCAAGAGACCGTAATGCACTCAGGGCAAGTACTTTAAGAAATCCATAATTCTGCGTTCGTAAGTGTGGACTATATGAAGAGCCACTTCTTTGTTATAAAGACAACACAACTAGGGAGGGACAGTGCACTGATCTCCCAATGTGAAATATGCATGGCAACAAATGACACAAAAAATGATTTGCAGCTGCCACAGCTACCATGGTTTGCAGAACACCATCTTTGTGCCTTCGGTCACATTGCCCTGACATGCTTTTGCTTTGCCATACCTCCTCCTGTTTGCCTGAAGCTTCTCCTCTCTGGCAGAAGGCGTTTCCCAGTCTCTTCCCTCCAGCACATGCTAGAGGGCTGGTGGCCCTGACAGAGGGACCTGTGTATCTAAAGAGGGCAGTGGGTGAGAAGGGAGCTGTAGGATTCAGGAGCCCTGGGCTCTATCAGGTGGTGAAGGGAAGCCACAAGTCTCCCAGTGCCACCACTATTTGAAGTCTCCCAGGACAGGTCACACCATGTCCCATTAAGAGGCAAGATAGAGTCACAAGGTCTCTTGGTCTGCAGATCATGATATTCCAGGCTGACAGGCAAAATCTTGGTGTTGGAGTGCCCATCTTTCAGCAAATCCCTAATGTTTTGGGGGTTTTCATCCTTAATGAGACTTCTTGGGACTCTGACAAAAGGCAGGGGACTTAAACAGCACCCTGCTTCAAGACAAACACAGCAATCACTGACAATTGTTTTTTTTTTCCTCTTGGCAGGGATCACACAAAGGCCTGAAGATCAAAACGGCAGCATAATGCAACACTCGTTCCTTTTGCTGAGCTTTGCAACTTTTCCTCCAAAAACAGCGAGGGACCCCCCCCCCCCCCCGGAAATCTCTTAGCCTTGAAAATAAAACCCACAATTTGGAAACTTTCTGTGGCCAGAGTCACTGCAGTTGGAGACTGCAGGCTGACTTTATAAAACTGTGGCTCCTGAAAGTCCACCCTCATTCTGAAAAACCTCTCTGGTTGCTTTCTAGTGATGCTCTACCTTCTCTGACTTAAAAGTGCATCCCTACACCATGGGATCTGACACTTTCCCAGGCGTGTCTTCAACAGAAAAACATAGGGGAGTTAAACAGTGAGAGATCTCTTGTCTTTTCACAGCCCAACTGTATCACTCTCATATTTTTTAAAAGGTTAAGAGCATCACAGTATTATTTGTAGCCAGTTTCACAAACAACTCAAAGGATCTATTAATGCACAGAGCCATGCTGAAATTAACAAAATGACATTTTGCCTTTCACACCTTTAGACTGAGCTAAAAGTCGAACTTATCCCAAAGGTATGAGCAGCCAAAAATAAAGGTTGGGGAGGGCTCTATGGAAGATCGCAGGTGCAAGCTGCCGCTCCAGCAAGCCGGCACAGCACGGGACGAGGTCGCCCCTGACTCGGTGGGCCGGGAGTGTGGAAGCCCTGAGGATGCTGATCCTCACGTGCTTGACGATGCCGGCGCGATCCCTGAGCTCACGGCACTGCTCCTCGAGGAGAAAACCTCGCTCACAACCGCCTGCCAAGACCGGCTCAGAATTTGGGGCTGGGCACAGCAAGGAGACCCTCCTTCCCTGGGCTGGCCAGCCCGCCGACCGGCCTCCCTTCTCCTCCCTTCCCCGCCCCGCCGGCCGGCGGAGGGTCCTTCCCCCGGGAAAGTTGCTGGGCGCCCCTCGGGCGAAGGGCGGGGGTGTGTGGGGCTGACACCCGCCTCCCGTCCGCGTCGCCGAGCTATTTATTTAAATCGCAAATAAAGCGCCTCGCCGCCCGCCCTGCCGGGAACACGCAGTCCGGGCGCCCCGCGGGGCCGAGCCCATGGCCGGGAGCGCGGCCCCGGCCCCCGGGGCTCTGCTCTGCGCCCTGCTCTGGGCGGCGGCGGCGGCAGCAGCAGCGGGGGGCGGCCCCGGGGGCAGCGCCGCTCCCGCCGCCTTCGGCCGCGTCTACCGGGGCGCCGTGAACATCAGCGCGGAGAGAGTCTATGCCTTCGCCTACCGCAGCGAGCCCGGGCAGGTAGGAGCGACCGCCGGGTCCCCGCGGCGGGGGAATGCACCGGGCGCCCCTCGCCCCCTTGGGGGTGGGTGTGGGGGTGTGCCGGGGAGCTGCCGGCGCCGCTGCGGCTCCGCCGCTGTGCGGGAGCGGGCCGGGCTCTCCCTCTGTCCTGCCCGCATCCCCCCCGCCGCCGCGGGGGTCGGGATCCGCAGTGCACCTGCGGGCTCCCTTCGCCCTTCCTGGCGCGGCCAGGGCGCTCCGGAGCTACGGGGTGGGAGGGTCGCGGCGTCCCAGAGGGCACGGGGTGGACAGGTGGTTTGGTGCCCCCTCCTGAAGGGGCATTTGCTATCCTGCGCTTCTAGCAGCAAAATGGGTTTGAAGTCTAGAAGAGAATTATGAGGAGATTAGTACTATATAAACCCCCTCCCCCCAAACAAACAAAAAACCAAAAAATCCCCTCAAACCAGAAAACCCACATAAAACCCATAAAAAACCCCAAACGACCACAAAAAAAAAAAGTGTGTGTGTGTGTGTATGTGCGTGTGTGCATGTGCATGTGTGCACGCTTAATAAGTCTTAATACTGTTTTTCATGCTGCGTACTTCTGTAGGATCACGGTGCTCTCCCCTGGTGAGCCAGGGCTGTGTGCAGGTGAGGTGTGATGTGAGGAGGCTGCAGGGCAGCATGGCCAGGGCCACGGCTGTTTGATGGTGGAAGGAAACCTGTCATTTATGTATGCCTAGTTATTGTGGGTTCTCCCCTCCTCCCTTTTTAATGTCGTGTTTATCTCAAGTAGCTGAGTGGTACCTTGGAAACTCTGCCCCCGTTGTTTGGATTGGGCGTGAATTGCTGAGTAAGATGTTCTGATGTACCAAAAGATGGCGAACCAAGCAGATGAATCTTCCCTCCTGCCCTCAGTTGTGCAGGACAAGAGAAAATGGAAAACATCACTTTTTTCCACACTATATTACTAAAGCTTCAATATGAATGGAGGTGGTAGAGAGCATATTGCGGGGGAGAGAGGGTAGTGGGAAGTGGTGTTAATCATCCCTTGCTTTACCAAGAAATTTCAAAAGATCCATACTTCTAAAGACTTGTCGTTCTTCTATTATGTGCATTACTATGTAATAAAATGCACCTGGTATTTATGGGGCGACAGTTGGGTGTCTGGGCTATGATGCAACTGAGCCCGGTATTACTTAACTGTTGGGTGTCACCAATGATCCCAGAAGGTCAAAAGCACACTTTGGGTTTGAGCCTCTCTTTAGAAGCTGGTTGTGGTGTAAGTTAGGCTTCTTCGGGTGTTACGGGTTATTACAATGAAGGCCTGTTGACAGGACCGGATGCTGTCTGGGGCTTGTTAGCAGAGACAACATGAATATCAACTTCAGTTAAAATTAATCTAGGTCTTACAGTTGAATGTGCTCTTTGAAGTTGTGTGTTTTTGCTGGACACCTTCGACAAAGAATTTTTCTCTCCTGGAGAACTAGGGTGAAAGCAGAGTGGGAGGAGGCAGGGAGGAAGCATACAGCTGCTCAGTGGTGTTTGCAGGTATCTAAAAGCAACTTCTGGGCTACTTTTAGACACTGGGCTGTTCCTTGGCTGTGAAGAGCCACTCAGTACATACTACTTCATTTAAACAGAAACTTTAGTTCCTGTGTGCTGGAACATGAAATCTCTGCAGAGATATGGTCAAGAGCATATCTTAGAAGGGAAAATTCAGGTTTGAGGCTTAATATTTTTTTAATATGGAGCTCACCAAACACTGCTATGAATATGCTTAGAGGACCATGCAACCAGCTCCTGCTACGAAAAATAACCTGGACTACAAAACTCATTTAAATGAAGATGGACTGTTGTAGGAAGCTTTCTGCTGAGGGGTGCCCAGAACAGGTTCTGAGGATAGAGAAGATCCTAGAGAAGAGAAGACTCCAGGGAGACCTTACTGTGGCCTTTCAATATATGAAGAGAGCTTATAAAAATGATCAAGAGAAGCTTTCTACAGTGTTCTGTAGTGACATGACAAGGGGCAACAGTTTTAAACTGAAAGAGTGTAGAATTGGGTCAGACATAAGGAAGAAGTTTTTTTATGGTGAGACACTGGAACAGATTGCCCAGAGAACTTGTGGATATGCATCACTGGGAGTATTCACAGTCAGGCTGGATGGGGCTTTGAGCAACCGGATCTGGGGAAGATGTGTCCCTGCCTGTGGCAGGGTGTTTGGATTAGATGATCTTTAAAGATGATCTTCCAACTCTAACCATTCTGTGATTCCTCACTGAGCTCTACAGGTGCCATTCCTGAGCTGAACCAGTGGAAGCCTCCAAGAAAGTGTCTGACCTAACTGGGGTAGTTGGCTGTGGGTGTGTGTAGCCCCTTCCCCAGCTGCAGCCCTGAACTGATGAGAGGCAAACATGACTAGGTCTTCTCCTGCTGGCGTGGTCAGAGGCAAAGGTTGAGCTGTCCTGGTGGTCCTGCATTTTCCTATAGTTGAGGATTGCTCAAGGTTTAGAAGCTTGGTAGTGGAGATCTTGACTTTGTTGTGGAACTGGGCTCTTGGGGCAAGTTTTTCTTTTGCAGGAGTTGGGAAGATATTCAGGGATGTGCTGTCCTCCAGGTAGTTTTGGATCTTCTGAAGGAATGCAACTCCTGTAAAAACTTAGTGTAGTAGTCCTTGCCTTTCACTGCAGTCTTTAGCCTTCAACTCCTAGTGAATACAACGTTAGCCAGTGTTTGCCAGTTGCCTGCTACTTGTGAGCTCTCTGCTCTTCCTGGTCTTTTCAGTCTCTTCCTGTCTCTGTGCTGATGGCAGTTTAGCCAGAAGCCTCTGAAACCTCGAGGCAGATACCACATGGACTATTAACATTAGTTACAGGAAAGTTAATTGAATAAAAAGAGCATTTTCCATGTGGAAGGGCTGCAGTGGGTGAGTTTAATTGCTTTCCCTCTGAAGCAAAGTCAGGTCTGGAGTGGTCTGGCTCTGAAGACAGAGATTTGTTTTTGTGATGCTGTGAATTCTGGTGTTTTCCCCTCTCTCCTGTTCTCCATCATGAGGGCAGACCTACAGAGGAAGTGAAAACTTGGGGTCAAGGACAAGGCATGAGGGCTGGCTTGTGACCCATCAGCCCTCTGTAAGTGTTCTGTTTGCTCACGTTCTCTGGCTGCCCAGGCACATCTGAAAATGCAGCTGCTGAATAGAGCAGTGCTTGAATGATGGATAAGAGAAAGGAGGGAGCAAGACTGTTACTCATATTTGGGGCTTTAGAGACTTCCTGCTTTCTGAAAAGTGTTGTGCTTGCCTGATCTCAGAGGATGTTCTTCATCCACATAATCTCCCTTACTCCTTGGGATACAGGGAAGCATGCATGAGGGGAGGGGTAAAGCAAGTCCCATGAGAGTATTCACAGGCAGCTGTATACAAGATAAAGAAAGTACAACTCAGCCCTCTGGAGCCAAGCTTCTTTGAGATGGGCAAGTGACTTCTCTTTTGTGCAACTGATTGGTAAAATGAAAATAAGGATACTTACATGCTGACAAAATCATCTAGTTGAAGCTTTTAGCATATGTATATAATGCCAGGTCTCTTCTCTTTGTGGTGGGAGAAAAACCTTCTTAGGTGCTGTGCAGAAACACTTCACCTTGTGTTTTGAGGCAGGAGAGCTGTCAGACTTTTATGTGCTAGGATTTAGGCCTTAATTCCTGAGGTGAAACTGTAAAATTAAAGCTCTGCTGAGGAGAAGCACAGCCACCTCTGCTGCAAGGCTGTTCTAGAGCTGGCTTGTGAACAGAGGGACACGACAAACTCCTTCCTTGTGGTGAAAAGTCTTTGTTGTAATGGGGTAATCTTACTGCTGTTTGAATTACCTTCTCCTCCTTCTAGCTGTTGCTAAAGTTTTTAGCTCTATACAGCTGTTTGTTTTATATTTAACTGTGAGTGTAAAAAATATAGTAATAAGACCAGCTGTTGCACTTGTTACTATGCTGTCATGCTCTAACAGCAAAGGCAGATGTGCACATTAGTTAGTTGGGCAAACTGGATTATCTTATTTTAGGATTTTTTCAACTGGAGACATCCGGGATGGGTGAAAAAAATGAGCACACTCTTGAGCATCTCCAATTCCACATATTCAATATGTTCCTCCTTGAGAAGGAGAATTGATTTGCTGGAGCTAGCTGTGCCGTGTGTTCCTGCCCGGAAGACTGAAATAGAGTTGTAAAATGTTTCTGCTGGATTTACCATTGACTAAAGAAGGCTTTATGTGTGAAGTGAGAGAACATGCTTAGTTCCATGATTGCAATAATACAAGGGCTTTCAAACAGAGAAGTGTGTGGGAGTACTGAAGTAATTCAAAGTTAATGACTCCTTCCACCTCTGTAAGCTCTGGGAGTTGCTAATGGTTAATTTGCTGAAAACACAAATTACACTAACACTGTGCACGTGGGTATGTCCTGTACCAGGTCCTCAGTAGTCCAGGAGAATATCATGAGGAAGAAAGCAACAGAAGTTCTTTTTTCCTAATTGGAGCTCAAATCAGTGAATGTATGATTTGGGAAATACTTGGACTATATTTAGAAAACCAAGTATCTCTCAGGAGAACAAGTTTCCAACTTTCCAATTGTAGGAAAACTGCTGCAATCCAGACACAGCTCTTGGACATTCATATAATGCACGTTGGTTGCGATGAGCTCGAAAGCTGAGCAGGGGGATGCACCTGTATGATGAGCTCAAAAGCTGAGCAGTGGGCTGTACCTATTTCAGGAGAAAGAGTGGGTGATATTTTCCTCCTCCTCCCTTGCCAGGACTAGGAACAGGGCCCCAGTCTCAGTTCCCATATGGCCCAGCTTACTGTAAGTTGTGACTGGCAGTAGATTTAGCTGTGGCTTCTCTGCTGAGCAGTTGTGCAGTGTGAGGATGTGTAGCCCTGGAGTGACTGTTTTGTATGTGAAGTTTAGATAAAGGGTGATGAGTAAAAAATTACCCTCAGTCAATGAGTGAGAGGGGCTGTGTGCCACGAGGAAGGGTTGCTGCCATCATTACCGTTCCTTTTTTTTATAGTTGCAGACGGGAGAAAGTTGACTGACCTAAGGGGGGAAGAGGGATATCAACACTAGCAAGATGATCAGAAGCCTTTCAATTAGATGCTTGTAACTTCATGACCAAATGCCTTTTCCAGCCCGAAGAGCATGATGCATTTGTGTTCCTCAGTCCCCTAGTGAATGGGTCTCTTGGATTCTAGGTGTGGATGGCAGTTGCACTTGCTTTTTCCTATGCAAGGAGCCAGAACTGGAATTCACCCATATGTTCCTCTAGGATTCTGTGATGAGTCACTTGCTCAGACAAAAGCCATCTGTCCTGGCTGCAGGGAAGTTCCTTGATCTGCTACACGGAGCAACCTGGTTTAATCAATGGCAGTGATCAAATCTGTGTTCACTGTTCTCTGCTGTTTGACACGCGAGTGTAGGTTCCGCTCCAGCAGCACCCATATCTATTTTAACAGCTCTAGGAGCAATCTTTTCACTACTTGCTTCTGAGCTGGTTTTGGATTTCACATGTAGGACCCTTCATGCTGGAACTAAGCTGCCTCAAAGTAGTCCTACAGTCTCCTGCACATATTCTTCATAGTGTTAGTCTTGGCTCCAGCCCAATTTCCAGTTCACAGCTACACCATGTAGGCAATAGAACTATAGTCTACTGTTTAGAGAAGGCTGAACCTGAGCTATAGTGAGGGGGACAGGTTAGGTTCTGTCTTTCCTTAATGCTGAGTGGAAGCCCACCAGTTTAGCCACAGAGGTTCAGGTAAAACCCAAAGAAATTGGGAAGGCTATTTGAATGAGATCTCCTGAGGTCAGTAGAGCTGATGTTAGTGCAGGATCTCCAGGGCCTCAGTACTGTTGCTTTTTGGTTGCTGGCTCTAGTCTGTTCACCACAATATATTGGAAGGATCTCAGCATACCATTTCGGGAACCTAATAGTAAGTGCCTTATGAGACAGGAATGTAGGCACAATGTCAAATCCAGAAAAATCAAAGTTATAGTATATGATGTCTGAAGCCAAGCAAGGTTCAACAGAATCACTTTGGAATAATTTGTGTATATAATTTATCTTTTTCTAAAGAAAACAACCAACCCTAGGAGGTGACAGTGTAGGCAGTGTAGAGCACACAGCACTTGGAATGTGCTTGCTGCTTCTCAGTGGGTTCTCTTGACCACTCCTCACCCTGCTCAGTCACATGGAAAGCCCTTGCTTATAGGGGAAAACAAAAGTTAACTATGAGAGAATTGGTGTGGGGGTCTGCTGAAAACACAAGCTTGGCCATTGTTTTTTGCATCAGAAAATACAGTATTGAAAACTGTCTCTTGACAAAAATGGGATATCCTAAGTGAAGGAATTATGTGGGAGGTGGCTTTGCTTTGAGCTGGGGTTAGGAACATGTGTTCAACTGAGATCCCTTTTGAATCTATATTATTCTTTATCTTTCTAGGATTTTGCTCTTTGTGGGTTTCACTTCCTAGGGCGGCAAAACAAAATACATCTTGACACAGGCTATCAGTTTGCAGGCTTTAGGAAAAAAGCCTGAAAGCTGCTCTGGTTTCCTGCAGGGTAACCTGCAGACCTTCAGATGGTGGCTACAGTGCTGGCAAGAATTTTGTTTTTATTTCTAATGTGTAAGCTAATGCTGTCAAGCTCGATAACTTGTCCTTGAAATAAAGCATCTCTTTTGAATTTGAATGCCGTTCTAAATCTTAAAATCACCTTCTTCTTGTTGGGCTGTCCTGTTGTTTAAAATCAAAGCTGATCAGGTTTTGTTGTTCCCCCTGCTTCCCCCTCCCCATCCCCAAAATGTTTAGATTAAAAAAGAAAACAAATTCTAGTAAGAGTAACTTCATGGAATTGCCTCTTCTCGGTTTGAACTCTTTCCAAGAACAGTGCAGCAATTTATTATATGTTTGCGTTATAAGTCGAGGCTGAAATGTCCTTAAATAACTTGTGCAGAAGTTGTTGGGTAAGGAGGTATGATTTTCCTATATGGACCTCATCTGCTATTTCAGGGGATATTTAAGGAATGAAAGTGCAGATTGTAAAAGGTATATTGCAAGGGTGTGCCATCTGCTCAGTTTGAAAATATAGTTTAGTATATTTGCATAAGCAAACATAATTTCCTGCTGTGTATACATGGAGAACCACAGAGGATTTCAGAAACAGCCTTCCTTACTTTTTTTAAACTGATGTTTTTCTTTGGGCATAGAAATAGCTACTTCAGTGTGATTTAAAACAAATGAAAAATGGTTAAAAAAGAGATAGAATGAATTACAGCATGTAATTCAATCCACATCCAAAATGTTACTGAGGTGGAAAACTTGGGAACCAAGAGAGAACCGGGTATCCATGTTCTGTCAGCAGTCCCTGGAGTTATTGCCATGAGCTTGGGGTTGCAGCAAATTTGGAAAGGTTATAAATCTATCTGGTTCAAGGCATGTCCTGGTCCAGAGTTTCAGCTGCTGTGGGTTAGGAAAATGCAATTACTGGAGAGTAGTCTGTTCCTTAACTGCCTGTTAAAAAAAGAATTTGTTTATTTTTAACATCTTCCTGAAGCATGAGGGTGTTCAGAAACAGGTACCTATTTCATCTGGCATGGCAACTCCTAGTTTTTCTTTCTGGCTGTTCTGGAGACTCCCTAGTGACTTTGGTTAGAGGACAAAATTTCAAAAATGGAAAAAGATAAATATTGTTATGCTTTGTGTTTGTCTTACTTCCATTTATGCTTCACAGATACTGTTACAAACAAGTGAACTCATGGGAAAATCCATGCCAGGCTGTAAATCCACACAGCATATTTGCAGAAAGCGAAACATTTAAATGAAAAATACTAATTCTGGAACAATTATGTTAATGTGTCTGAGGCTGTGCTTGACATACCCAGAATCTGTCACTTAGTTTATGCTGCTTTGTGTATTTAATACTCCTGGCAGAAATGCTGGAAGAAAACTGCAGGCCAAGATTATTGGACAGATTGCTTTTGGCAATTTAGACTTATTGACATTGGAGCAAACAGGCAGACAGAGGCTGAAAGGAATGATCCTCTGAGCTCCACTTATTTTGTTGTCAGACAGGAGTGGTGCTTATAGCTCATAAGAGGGCAGAAAAAAGAACCTGTCACTGTCTCATAACTATTTTCCTTCAGAGTCTCCGCTTCCCCGAGTTGCCTTGTCAGTGAGAAGAGCAGCCAAGTTTGGCATGGACGGGTATGTGCTTCGTTCAGTGCCTCAGTCGCTCTAGCCCATCCGGCTGAATCCTACTTCAGCTAATTTCAGGGTTTATATAAATGTGAAGCACCTCTTTCTTGTGCAACAGCAGGCAGCAGCAGTTCGGTGGCTTCTGTACACGTACCCTGCGCTGAGACCTTTTCTTGTGACTACAGCTTGTGTGTTTGCTTGCCGGATGTGTTCCCTGCCCACTGGCTTGGCTCGGTGCCTCGTCAGGCCCACGACCAAGTGCTGTCGCAACGTGGACTGATAATCCCCAGCGGCCTCGCAAGGAGCGGCTTGTGTGTGGGTGTGGTGGAGAACATGGTGGAGCCCTGGTGTGATTCAAAGGCTTTGCCTAGCGAGAAGTTTTGGAAAGGAACCCACAGGGAAGCTCTTGAAAACCTTTGCTTGCAGCAGGAACTGTTGTTGCAACCTCCTGCCTGCCCTTAAATTCACATACCCACAGCTTAAACTGTGTAATCTTTGTGGGAAATGCAGATTTAATAATCAGTCCAAGGACTCTTTCATGTCAACAAGAGCCTGGTTTATCTTGCTTAATGTTTGCAGCCATGTTGGTTCTGTTCAGCTGTGTGACTTTGGGACCTTCCTCCTGTTCCCATCTAGAGAATGGAATTCAGTTGTATTTTTTTCCTTTCTTTTTTTTTTTTCCCCTCCCCCTGTCTCCATGGTGGTGGTGGAGCTGAAGTACAAATATTTGTCTTTCCTGGTCTAACGTTTTTATATAGTGCTGAGAGCTCTCTCTTTATTCAGCTGTCTTACTGCTCTGTCCGCCTTGAAATACAGAAGAAACCTCAAGGTCAGTCGTCTGAGAAACAAAACTATCATGATCTTGGCTGGTGAGTAGCCCCTGCACATGGCAGAGGCTTGGCACTGGGAAGGAATGTGAGGAGCAGAAGTCTCTGAAGCAGTCCTGACCCTGCCTCAGCCCCACAGTGCAAAAGGCAGCAGTATGGTTAGTGATGGCAAATATTTGTGCAGGGCCTGGCTGTCGAAGGGAGCATTTGGTACACAGGTTTGTTTCCCAAGATCCAGCCTGGACTGTTGAGGCTGTGGGGATTTCAGCTTGGAAGGTACAGAGGAAATCTAGCATCATATTATATAGACAGCCACCTTCTCTGTGTGTACAAGGAAGGGGAACGTGCAACTAGCTTTCCGTGATGCTGGGAATGGTCTGCTCCAAAGTGAAGTCCCTCAGCAATGGTAGAGGTGCAGGAGTGACAACAGCCTGGTTGACCCTCTTACTGCCCAGGCAAAACTTCCTCCTCATTTCACCAGTGCTAAGTGGGTGGAGATGGATGCAGAGGAGGCTCATAGTCTTCGTGATGATTATGATTTTATATAAAATTAAATAATACTTTTCAGCTGGAGTTTCTCTTGTCTCTACATACTATATGGGATCTCATTTCTGTGATGGAATGGAGGGGTTTATGTGATGACAGCTGTAGTTCTGTAGCAAGGAGGGGTTCTTGCATTACAACTGCCTGTTTTTAAAATCAAATAACCTTTGGAAAGGTGTGGAGGGGGAAACGTGTTTGAAGTAAATAAATCACCTTTTTTTTTCCTTCACTTCCTGATTTTTTTAACTCTTTTAAAAATATTTTGCTTGAGGCAAGTGCCAAATGCTGACTTTCAAAGGGGAAGATGGGACTACTAACACTGGCTCAGTAGTGAATTCATTAAATCTGTTGCGTGAAAAAGTATATATTGTCTATCAAGACAAGAGAATCTGGAAGCAAAACATGGATTAAAAGTTAAAGGTAGGTTAATTAGAAAAAGGCCTGAAAAAGCACAAACATCAGTTCAGAGGTGTTACATTTTTATCCCTGTCCCATGTGATGCTCCTGCTAAACAGTACATCTTGCCAGGGAAAATGTCTTTCTCTGAGACACTAATTAGGGCTCCTTTCACTCTGCAGCACTACATTGGAGAGCGAGTGACCACTTGCAGTTAAGTGGTAATCCTTTCTCCACTTTCCCAAGCTTCCTTGTACTTGCACTTAGATTCTGCTGAATTTTGTTGCTCTGAAACCTCTGAGCTCATTTACCAGTGCTGAGAAGGACCTGGAGGGACCATTAGTTGGCAGCTTCTTGCGCAGGTTTGGCCAACAGGCAAATCCCACCTGTTTTATTGCTGTGTTTGTGAGGAATAGCTATTGTGTCAGAAAGGGGCCCATCAACCAAAGCTTTGTGCTGCTGGGACCTGCTGTTGTATCCCTGAGACCTGTGAGGGGGAGAGTGGAACTGCATCCTAGGACTGGGATCTGGCCCTTGCACTGGAAGTGCAGGATCTGCTCACAAGAGGCCCTGCGTTACTGTGGTGATGGTAGCGGGGTAAATAACTGGGTGGACTGGAACCTCAATCACCATCTGTCCAATTTCTCAATACCCCTGTTTGTTTCCTGGACTTCATTATAAAGATCTTGATGGGTTTAGGGTGTGTGATGCTCCTGATTGATCTGGGTATGTGCAGATGCAGGACAAGCAGAGGTTATTCGCCACAAGTGAATTGTTGATATGCTGAGGTGAAATTTAAAGTACACAAAGGATTCTTCTTAATGAGCTGCATTGTAAATGCTGCTTCTGACTTTCTGATGTTCTTCTCTGTTTGAGGCACCCTATTTGAACATGGCCTGGGAAGCAGCTCTGCTTGTGTAGAGTACAGAGAGAAAGGTGAGAAGGATGAAAGTAATGGGACCACACCTGTGATACCATACTTAGGCTATAGGTGGTCCTGCCTTGATGCAGCTGGATGCTGCCCCAGATATTGGGGCAAGAAGACCAAGAAGAGCTCAAGGTACTTGAATATGGGCTTTCATGGGAACAGGCCAAAGGAGCTCTAACCAGCTGTTCCAGGGAGCAAAGAGTGCTGAACAGTCATGTGTAGTAGTAATATAGCATATACCAGTTTTCATGTGTTTAGATTTAAAAGAATATTGAGTCTTGAGAATCTTGCCTCCCCCCTAGTAATCCTATTTCTTACTGGTATCATAAAATAATGGATTTGGCAGCAAAGCTGAGGAAATGTATTGGTGTATAGTCAGATTAGCTTTGTGGAGAGAGGGAAACCAAATGAGGAGTCTGACTGCTGGATCACAGCAGAGGGAAGGGACCTTCTCTCCCCTCTCAGGCTCTTCCCTGTTAGAGCATTAATCACCAATGCTCTTTGTTTCCTTCTGTTGTCCTTCTCTGGAATAGACGAGAAATGTTTTCTTACTGAGGTTGGTCAGTCACCATAAAAGGTCTCCCAGAGAGTTTGTGGAGTCTCCATCCCTGGTCAGCTGGCTCAAGGTGATCCTGCTTGTGCCAAATTCTGGTCTTCCCAGTACAAGACAAGCATGGATTTGCTGGAGTGATTCCAGTGCAGAGCCACAAAGCCAGTGAAGGCACTGGAGCACCTCTGCTATAAGGAGAGAC
The DNA here is from genome assembly GCA_036023395.1 of Myiotriccus ornatus. Taxonomy (NCBI): domain Eukaryota; kingdom Metazoa; phylum Chordata; class Aves; order Passeriformes; family Tyrannidae; genus Myiotriccus; species Myiotriccus ornatus. Next base: position 25,901,330 of record JAYRBT010000001.1, read on the forward strand.
TGAGAGGACCAGGAATGAATTGTACTCATTTAATGTAGATATACTCCTGTACAATTAGGTAAACCTGACTATCTGCCACATATGCACAACCCATGTTGTGGGTTATGTTCTGTATTCGTGAAGTCAATGGAGAAGAGAGTTTCCCAGTGTCTATCTTGTATTTATACGTAGTTGAGGATGCATAACCCAGTAGCACTATTTGCTGTGAGCTCCCTGTTGCGCTGAGCTGATGTGCTGAGCCCTGGAAGGTTCGCAGAGTGGTGTCTAACCAGAGGCAGTGAGAATGACTTCACCTGTGGAGGTGGGCGTGCTTTGACTGTTTCATGGGCAAAAGCTGCTGGGTGCTGAAATGTGTCCTTTCTGCAATGATAGTTGGTTTTCCTGTGAATGGAGAATGGCTCCTTGAAGGACTCTGGCTTGACCATCATGTCTTCATGCTTCTTAGATTTTTCTTGTTCAGTTTAAAAGTTGCTTCATTTGTGTCCCTGTTCACAATGACTACAGCAAACACTACAAACAAACAGCAGCTTGTTCAGCCCAGTCCCTGTGTTTCCCAGTTACACCAGTGCGTGCTGGCACGGCTCCCTCAGCCAAGAAGAGCAGCCACAGAGACTAAGGAAGCCACCAAATATCTCTTCAATGCTGTTTATTTGTGGTGGTTTCCTGTGTTGATACCTACAGGTGTTCCTTGTGCATTGCTTTATGATGGTGTTTTGCTTAACTTCATTTTAGCACCCTACGGTGAAATTTACTTGGAAGCAAAATTGCGTGTGTGGTTTTTGTAACCAGAAGAAAAAACTGGAAGGCATGCCAAAGGAGTATTGCAAAGGTTTAGAAGCCAGAAGACAATGGAAAAAGATTCCAGTGTCTGCCTTTCTGTCTCAAGGGGGGTTTAATTGAATTTTTATTTTTTAATTTTTAGGAAATGGTGGCTGTAGTCTCAGTATCGTGATGATAATGGCAGGAAATTTGATAATGATTATGGCTTTCAAGAAGGTGTTTTGTTCTAGTGGGCTAAACTCCCGTGTGAGCCTAGAATTGTTAAACAAAAATAAATAGGAAATTTTCTTCCTGACTTGGAATTGCAAATGTAAGCCCTTTCTCTGAAATTGGTGTCCTCAGTGTAAGAATAAGCTGCCATCTCAGGTAACTCCCCTCCTGCAACCTTGCTAACTTTGTATGTTTTTTCAGAAGATGGTGCCCCCTTCTACCTTTATTGTTCTTGGAGGGTATAAAGTCAAAATATCTGTGACAAGTCTTTCACTAATCTGGTGGGAGTCCGTTCTAATCTTTCAAGATATGTTGGGTTTAAAATATGTGTATCTTATCTACTTAATATGCTTTCATTATTTAAAGGCATCTAATCAAGATGGTCTGTCTCTTACAATGAGTTATGCATTCTCATACACTGTTTTCTTCATCAGTGTCTGCATTCTGGAGGGAGAGCTGAAGGGATGTTCTTTTCAGATGGAAATGGTGACATTTCTATTTGGTGCAGACAAACTGCTTGCTTGCTTGTCAAATGGTGAACTGAGGGTGTTTATACCCCACAGCTGTCCTAGCTCTGCAGCCATGTGGTGGCCAGGTAATGTAAGGAAAAATTTCAGTTGCTGGTGCAGTGGACTGCATTAAAACCCTTGCTCACAAGGCAAAGCAGCCTTCCTTGTCCACTTGAGGGCAGTCAGCAGTGTGTTCCTGTTTTGTTAGGTGGGGTATATATAGGTTATGACTATCTGGGTATCATTTCCATCACAGCCAGGTGCTAGTTGCTATCCTGCTTTTTTATCCTTGGCTACTGATGTAATCTCCATCATCTTTGTGACTTTCCCAGTAAGCTGATAGAGAGGGTACATAAGAGTGCAAGGAAGAAAATTCTCAGTTGTAGCTTTGGATCTGTGTTGTGTGTGTGTGTGTGTGTGTGTTTGATTGATTTTATAGCACAAGTTATTCAGGTTGCTCTTAGCAGAAGCTACTGAACTCTCTTCTTATTATGCCTTCTGTATTTGTCCACTGTACATTATTTGACAGTCACCTCTGACCTGGATGCAGGGCTGTGGTTCTGGGCTATAGCATCAGCAAAGAAGCGCTTCTGTAAATGACCTCTGGATCTGAGTAACCAGTCTACTGACAAACACTGTTGATCTCCCTGTGGATATTGTCCGCATCTAGGTTAGACTGAGGAAAGGGGACAGACTTCTCCCACTTATATGTGGAGCTGTCTTGTTCTTTACCTTCAGCTAATACTTACCTGTACTCTCCTTTCTCTTCCCACAGGTAGATGCAGTGCGGGTGTATGTGAACAGCAGCTCCGAGAACCTCCGATATCCTGTGCTGTTTGTAGTTCGCCAACAGAAGGGAGTGCTGTCATGGCAGGTCCCACTAATTTTTCGAGGCCTGTGAGTACTGAAGTCTGTTCTTTGTAACGTGCTTGTCTGCCAGCTTATCCTTCATCAGCTTTCCTCAATTGCTAGGTCTTGTAATCTGGGTGGACTGCAGGGCTTGGTAGCAAAGTGTGCTTGATCCCTGTCAGCAGGAAGACCAAGATTTGGTTGGTAACCTCTTACTTGGCAGCCTGCTCTTATCTCTTAGTTTCTCAAATACGTTCACAGAGTACCAGGAGGCTTGTCTCCTGTGAATCTGCCTGTGAATCTATCACATATCACTGTTGTCCTTCCACAGTTGCTTACCATGTGTGCAGGTAGTTCTTGGGCTCTAGTTTGGAGCAGGGTTTGAACAAGCTCTTGAAAGAACACTCTCAGCTGTTGTGTTACAGTGTGTTTGGGAAATAAGGGCTCTCCTCTGTTTCTCACCCCAGGTATACCCAAGTGTTAAGTCTATTCCAGGGGGTGGTTGTTTGGGGGCTGTTTTTTTTTTTTGCAAAAGGGATGCTGCTTTATACCTTCATTAATCTCAGAGCTCTTTGTGCTGCAAATACAGCAACTTTGCAGGCTCCTTAGACCATCTGAGATTTGAGGCTTCATCCTGTGACTGAATCCTGGTGCTGGGCAGCAGATACCCTGCAGTGTTTTGCCTGACGGGAGGGGGTGGTTACAGCAGTGGCTGCTCTGGGCTGTCATTGCTCTTTGCCTCCAGTAAATAGCAGATGTTAAAGATCTACAGATGGCACGGGCGTCCTCGAGGGAAGTGAAACGTTGGGGATGACCAGTCCCTTGTGTGGACCCCAAGAGACAACAGAGGTGGAGTTTGAGCTCTGAATAAAATACTGAATGCCCTTGGCCTTTCAGATTACAATTTCAGTTATGCAAGCAGGGAAAAAATTATGTCATTCTTAGAACTGCTGAATAACTTTTTAACTGCTCTGTCTCGCTTTTCCATCCAACTTTCCCTTCCCTCCTTCCCTTGGCTGTTGTAGCTATCAGAGGACCTACAATTACCAAGAAGTGAGTCGCACCCTCTGTCCCTCCGAGCCGACGCCTGAAACAAGACCCTCTGACCAGATTATATTTGTGGATGTTGCTTCCATGGCACCATTTAACATTGCCTATGAGCTGCTAGTCACCAGGCTCGAGAACTTCCAACTTGAGTAAGTTGGGATGTGAGGATACAAATGTAATTTCTTCGTGTATCTCTTATGCAGGAATTTGGTCCATCTGCCTACTCTTTCCTTCTTTTTCCTTCCCAGAAAAAAACTATTATTTTTATTTTTGTTTAATCTGAGGGTACTTTGTGTATTCCAGCTCTGAAAGTTTTAGACTTCAACATACTGGCATTTGTTTTCTAGGACCAACAAAGCCTTTAACTTCACTGCCAGCCCTTCCCAGCCCCAGGTAAGGAGAAGTCCTATGTAGCATTGCCTGTATGTCTTACCAGATCCAAGTGATTGATGTGATCTTTTCTGTAGAGGTAGCAAGTCTCATGTGACTAGGTTGTTTGCCTCTTAGGATGCAGGGAACCTTCCTTACTGTTGAATTTTCTGTGGATATAGTGAAGAGGTAACTGTTTCAGCTCCTCTAGGGACACATTGGGGTCCTCTTGTAAAGCCAAAACTCATGAGCAGAGCAAATGAATGGTATTGGCTCTTCAGTAAAAGTCAGAAATGTGCAAAAGTCCAGAGGCCATTGGTCTGCTGCACTTCATGGGAAGCGAGGTGGTGCACACCAGTGTCTTGTTCCAGGCAATGCTGATTCAGTTGCCTGACCGTGACTTGTCAAGATGCAATCTTTACTGTAAAAAAACCAAACCAGAAATAAAGAAGCTGTAAAGGTGCAGCAGAACTCAGACTGCTATTCCTTGCTCAGGGCAGCAAGTCAAGTTGCGAGGTGATAAATGAAATTCCTGATATGTTTATAAGTTCAGAAGGAAGCACATATGTGCAGCACCTTCAGCTGGACAGCCTTGTTTAAATCCTCTCTTGAATGAAAATGCTGTTAGCAGTACCTATAGAGATACAGGAGCTTGCAGAGCTGGAAAGAGATATAATTTACCTAAGCTGTCTGTTACTCTGTTTTTGTTGTTGCTTTCACTGTTAGTAATACCACTTAATTTCAGGTTTCTTATTACCAGGCATCCCAGCTAATCTTTTTTGTTGTCAAATGTGTGAAGCTGGTTTGAAGATACGTGCAGTATTTTGTACTGTAGAAGCATAGAGAATAGTGGTGACTGTTCAGAAAAAAAACACTCATTACTTAGGATTTTATCTTTTGAATGTAGACTGTCTAAGCTCTGGCCTGGAATTAACTTTGTGACTCTGGTCTGGTTTTTTTGTCACAATTAGTAATAAGAGATTTGTGACTTTTAATTAAAAACCAGCTCTATGGAGTAGAAGATGAGTGCTCCTTAATTGGTATAATGCTGGGTATTTTTTTGTAAATCAAAGTATTAAGTAATCTACAGGAGAAAAGAAAAAAAAAAGGATTCAGGATATAGATGGCTGTTGGAAAAAGACAAGCATAACAATTGAAGGAGATGTTTTGTGGAACACCGCTTGTGCCTGAGGGCAGAAGCAGAAATTGGATATGCTTGTATAGGTCAGAAGTCTTGCTGGATGTGTTTATAACACTCGCAGTCTCTGTAGCAGAGGCCTCAGTGCCCCCTGTGTTAATTCTGTGCTCTGGTCTAAGTGTGGCTTAGAGAAAACTGTAGAAGAGCCCTCATGGGTGACTTCCTCAAGGACCTGAAACTTTCCAAGGGCAGTGCCCCTGGGAAACCAAGGAGCTCAGGCTGCCAGTGTCCTTGCTTGGTGGAAATAAACCATGCTCAGCTAAAGAAACCGGCTTGGTGAGTTTTCAGTAAGGACTTGCAGTTGGAGCCAGCGCTCCCTCAGCAGCGAAGGCAGCCTGCGTGGAGAGGGTGATGGGAATAATACGCTTTAGTAGGAATGGGCAAACTTGAAAAAAGCTTGGGTGCTTTCTTGCTTTCCCGTGCCCTTCCAGTAGGGGGCCTTACTTCCCTGGGAATGGCATGTGGGAAGGGAAGAGGGAAACAGCTGGCCCTTGCTCAGCACTAGGGTTTTATGCCACATAAAGGGAGCTCTACAGTTGGGAAAGTCTCAGGACTTGGGAGCAGGAGCTGTGGTAGCTTCCGGTGTGGCAGCAGTGGCTGCCTGGTGGCCATATGGAAGGAAGGAAGGTAGGTGGCTGGTGGCAGTCCTCAGCCTTGTGTCCCCTTTGAGGTGGGGTGAGGTGTCCATCAGCCCTTCTTGGTAGCTGTAACAGCCTGAGCTCTCATGGTCCAAGCAGGATGGTGGGAGCCCTTGCAACAAGCCCTGCCTGCTGGGGCAGGCACAGAAACCCTGCTTCTCCAGCAACTGGCTGGGGTAGTACATCAAACCTTTTACTGGAAAAGCATTCAAATAATGATATTCCCTGTGACATCTTTTGCTCAAATCTGAAAAAGCCCTTGCCAGGACAGGGAGGGCACTTTCCGACCCCACAAACTGTCCTGTGGGCCTGCTCAAAACATGGAAGCACAAGCACACCAGTCCTTGCCCCCAGAGGAAAAGTAGGAATATTGGCAGATGTTAGTGTCTCCCAGTTTTTTTCAGAGCTATAGATGAGTTATTTTAAAAGCTAAAGTGAGAAGAGAAACTCCCATTACCGTTTGCATTGGAAATGGAAAAAAAAATCCTAAATCCTACAATCAATATCAATCATTTATTAATGAAACTCTTCACAGAGTGTCAGGCATTTGACCTAATACTTTTCACAGTCTGAGGCAACATATTTGAGATAAAACTCCATGATGTGTTCCATATATAAAGTACAGCCAGCAGTATGAAAACAATTGGAAATCAGTCATATCAACATGAAGTGGAATGGAGTGCAAAATGAAGTCACTTTAGCTTCATCAGGTGGGAAAAAGCTTAAAGGAGCAGAAGCTATGCTGTATCTTGCATGTTGAAGATGTTTGTGTCTAACAGCATGCTGTGCAAGGGGAAAAGTTGTGTTTAATCTGCTCTTCTGGAGTTTAAGGTCCTAATATTTGAAATCTGAATTTTTGTGAAGGCCGTCCACATTCAACTGGAAAGCCCAGCTAGGTCAGCACAGGCAGCTTAGAAGGGTGCTGAAGCTACTGCCAGGGGTGATTTCTGGATCATAACTCTCAGGTCTCTGCTTTCTCCTCAGTATTTTCTGTACAAATTTCCTCAGGATGTCGATTCAGTCATTATTAATGTGGTGTCTGATGCAGCGTACCCATGCTCGGTTGTCTCCGTCCAGGATATTGTGGTAAGTCTGAGCAGAGAAAGGTAAGGAGCTGCCTGATGGAGTTCTGTGTCCTGTTGTGAGGAGTCTGTGCCCTACAGAGGAAAAAGCCCCGTGAAGGACTTCACCCTGGTGAAGGTGGTGGTGGTGGTGAAGGGAGCCCCTGAAAGAGGAATGAAAATGCTGTGGGAAGGAGGCAAAGACAGAGATGCTGAGTTCAAGCAGCTCATGTGGAGGTTTTTGTTGCAAATAGTTGAACAAGCTGTTCCTTTCCAGCCTGTCCATAGGGAATTTGTTATGTTCCCCTTGGGATGTTCCTTGCTGCCTTGTGATGTAAGTCTGTCTCTCCATGGAGTGGCATTGGATGCGATGCTGGTGGCTGAGGGAGGGAACAGTGCTGTTCCCTTGAGTTTCCCCCTGTCTCAAGGCAGCTTGGGGAACTTCTGATTTTCAGCAATATGGTCTCTCTTTTCCAATTCATTTTTTTCTCTATGTAGTTACTCATCCCCTGTCATAGGAAGGGGAGAATGGCTGTTGCTTGCAGCTGGGAAATAGCATGATATTTATCCTCCTATCCCACCTCCCTGAATGATGCAGGGACCTGCAGTGCAAGAGCAGCAAAATGGCAACAGAGGTGCAAGATGCCTTGGGTGCTGGCTCTGAAGCCTTGGCAGTTGCCTTTAATACCTGGGGTGAAGGGTGAAGTGGATGACGTTAACTCTTGCCCACATCCCAATGTTTGAATGGTAGAGGGGCAGAAGGGGAAACTATGATAGATGATTTGCAATCTTTCAGGGATTGAAAGTAGTGGGAAAGTAAAGTGAGGGCAAGCACTGTGAAGTGTGTGACACAACCAGTGTACACCTGAGTGTGTGCACTGTCCTGTGGGAATGGTGGAGTGATCAGTCCTGCTGAATCCTCTTCTGGCATTAAATTGCAGTCCTCTTGTGAGAACACCAAGATCAGTGAGTGCAGGCCACAACTGGTGTCTTCAGAGCAGTCCAACTTCTTAATGGGTTCCAATTGTTTTGTTCCCTTTTGATACCTCAGCTGGGGCCTTTTTCTGCTGTTCTGCCCTGTGTTCTCCAGCTGGCTTCCTCTGAGATTAGTTTGGATGCTGTCCCTGGTTTAACCCTTAGTTGTGTCTGTTTTAGTGCCCAGTTTATGACCTGGACCATAATGTGGAGTTCAATGGGGTTTACCAGTCTATGACTAAGCAAGCGGCGATAACAGTGCAGGTGAGATGCTGATTTTTGTCCCAGTGGTTGTTTTTTTGGTTTTTTTTTGGTGTTTGTTTGTTTGTTTTCCAGTGGCTGTTTCTATGCATTCTCAGTTTTCTTTTGATGATCCTCTTATGCGTACGAGCCTTTGCTTTTATCAGATTAGCTGATATAAGGGGAAGAAATGACATTACCTATTACTACAAAAACTTGCTTACGTTTGCTTAGGCAAATGTTTTGGGTGCTGAGGCTCTGGATCAGAGTGGCTGAAACCAGGTGTCTTCTGTTTGAACCTTGGCTCTTCTACCACTGAGTGGTGATAGTAGGGCCTCTATAATAAGCAAAGCTGATGTAGATGGTTTGATTAAATAAATAAATAAGTGCATCAGTATTGGTTTGCTTGTACTGGGGTACTGCATACTGGTGAACCCAGCTTATTGTCAGCAAGGATGAGGGGAGCATCCCTAGAAGCCAGGCTCTGTCCAGACCAGGCAGGTCTCTGTAAGGCTGGTGCCTGTATAGCAACTAAAACCTTATCTCTGGCCTCTTGGAGCACCACCTGCGCTTTGCTTTGGAGGGAGAGGCTTCATGTCTTGTGAATTCTGTCTTGTTCCATCCTCTTGTGCAGAGAAAGGATTTCCCAGGTGAGCAGTTCTTCGTTGTGTTTGTCATCAAGCCAGAGGATTATGCCTGTGGGGGTTCTGTCCCTTCTTCAATTCATGGTAAGTTGTTCTGGGAGGTGGATTTGGTGCTGCATCTGTGTGATGAAGTGGGTGTCCTTTGGGACCTTCCTGTGGGATGACATGGGGTGGTCATATAGCTCTTCTTATCCAGGTAGCTGTGATTTGTTCTGCACCCCCACCCCCCCGCCCAATTTCCCCATGAGGGTGTCCTTCTCTTATCCTAAATCTGTCAGCAGAGCTCTACTGGCCAAGTTTGCTAAGCCCTGGTGAAACATAGCACGTTTCTAGCATGGCATCCTGCACAGAAGTGTTTTACTCGCAGAGATTTGGCCAAAGGCAAAAATGGTGTCCCAGTATCTGTAATGAGAGCATCTGTTCTTTGGGGACTAAGTGAATAGAAGAGATGCTTTTGGGATTCAGGCACCCAGATTTCAGCAATGTATGGAAGGCTGAAGCAGGGATTTCTAGTCTGAAAAATAGGTTGTGGGTAGGGAGGAGGGGGGAAACATTTGGAAAAGGCTGTTCATTGATGACTTTGAGAGCAGTTTGAAGCAAAACCACACAAAGACTGCAGTGAAAAGCCAGATCCCGTTGTTTTTGCAAGTTGAGAGAATGAAGATCAGGGCCAGAGGACATTAATGTTTGTTTGTTTTTTATGTCTGCTGGTCACTTTGCCTCTCACAGGGAATGCCAACCGTACCTGGAACCTGCAGCGGACAAAGAACCTTCAAGTGACAATTGTGCCGTCTATTAAAAGTCAGTGTCTTTGGGCAGAGCAACACAACTTTGCAGGGGAACTTGGCACTTCTGAATAGAAGGGTATGACTGTGCCAGCAGCCTCTGATGGAATGGTGCCGAAAGCACCAGCAATTGGAGCCCTGGTCCTTTCCAGGAGGTGGTGTGTGACACAGGGTGATCTTGTGGGCTCACCAGGTAGCACTGGGGGTGGAGAAATGGAGGGAGATCTTGCAACAGGTTCTGGTAACTTCTTTTGAAGAAAAGAGATGGGTTTTAGAGCGCTGTTTGGGTCTGGGCATTGTCACCAGGTGGTGTTGGGAAGAGCAGGACATAAGTGCTGACCCTGGGAGGTGCTGTCCTGGCTGTGACTGATGTCTTCTCTTTCCTCAGAGTCCGTTTATGTCCAGGCCATGTTCTTCAGCTTCCTGAGTTTCCTCTCCTTTTACCTGGGCTCAGTGGTTGTTGCTTTTGTGCACTACATTAGGTGAGTTGAGGAGTTACACAAGAATAGCCTTTCTGTTTCTCATCACCCTCAGGGATGCCTTACCCTGCAGTACATTTGGGGTGACAAGTATCTGAACAGAGCAGCTAAAGAAGTCCATGGCTACCCAGTGGGCTCCTACTGAGCATCGGCCAGAACATTTTTCTTCCTCTGCTCTAGGGACCATGGCAATGATGAAAACCTAAGGGTCTGCCCTTCAGATCTTGTAGTGCCTCAATCCTAGGTTTCCTTATATGAGGACACTGGGGCGCAGGTGGGAATTGTGATGGGGCAAGTCTGGAATATGGAATGCCAGAGCACGGAGGAACCAAGGTACTTTCCTGCTGGACTGAGTACTGCAATAAAGTGGCAGTGACACAGAGGGTCTTGGAGTCCCAAGACTACTGGTTTCCTTCCTTACCTGCCTAACCTGCCCTGACTTTGGTGTCTGGGCTTGTGTTAAGAAGGATATCTGCATAAGGTGGTGGAGATGGTGGAGTTTGTTGGGATCATTCGTTGTTACCTGTGTAAGCCATGACAATCATTGAGCAAATCCTTTGTCCAGAAGTGTAGAGGCTTGAGAAGAGGGAGGCCCCTTCAATACTCCTTCATGCACCTCTGGGCACAGGTTGGCATGGGAAGAGACATATAAAGCTCTTGTCAAGTAGCAGGTTGGTTTTGTGGGAACAATGCTTGTCAGACACCTCTTCAGACCCAACTGTGGGAAAGAGTTCTCAGCCGCTCCCGAACAGGGAGTCATCAAAACTCGGTGCTCTGAAACAAATGGATTTCAAGATGGGGACATAGCTTAACTTCAAGACACATCAATCAAACAACATTTCATTGGAACATTTCAATGAAATTACTTAAGTGTGTACAAGTGTGTGGTCTTCTTTGCTGTTATTTTTTCTTTGTTGTGGGATTATGTTGGGTTGTTTTTTTTTTACCATCTCCTGCTTGAGATCTGCATTGAAGAAGGTGATACAGGCTTCTTAAGCATTGTGCTGATCAGCACCTCTAGCTCCTGCTGCCCTTTCAGTAGATTCTTATGTGCTTGGTTCTCTAAATGGTGAAGCTGGGTTTGGGAAGGTGGTGTGAGGGTCTCTCCCAACATGGTGAGCAGTGTAGGATGGGATAGTCATGTAGCTAGTTGTCCTGCTTCTGGTGGGTAGGTGAGGGCATAAAAAAGCCTTCTGGTGCTTTGGAAGTCTGAGGTGGACAGCAGGCAGTCATGGCTAAGCTTTGTCTAGTCCAAACAGTATTTTTCTTTTTTTCTTGTTGTGTTTGTTTGTTTGTTTGTTTTGTGCTTATTTTTGCTGGTTTTACTTGTTTTTTAGAGCTTGCACCATATTTACCTATTGGTGTTCTAGATAATCCTGCCGTGGCTGGCAGGTGGTGGGGTTTCTTGGCTCTCTCATGAGTGCTGCGCCTTCCTTTTCAGGGTTCAAAGAAAGGCTTCAGCTGGAAGATTGAGTCCTGAGCATGGTAAGGTTTCTTTTCTGTTTTGTGACAACTTTAAGCAAATTTAAGTGAACAGCAGAGGTCCTAGGCCAGGCAAGGGACAGGCTGTCAGTCAAGTACCTTCAGTCCCTTCGAGCCATCTTTCATGTACATGTACCACAGTCTCTGGAGCTGATGAAAGATGTTAGAGCTCCCCCACTACCATCACAAGAGAGAGCATTTGAAGCCAGCTCCCCTGAACCTGGTCCTGACCCCTGCTCTAAACAGCTGGCTTTTAAAGAGGTAGAAGAAGGTCAAGCCTTGCTGAGACCTGGTTACAGGCGGATGTTCCTGATGTCAGGTCTGTTGATTTTAAAGCAAGGCACTTTGGGTATATCTTATGCTTTAAGAGCTCCTCTGCATGAGGTATTTTAATACTCTCCTTAAGCATGAGGTATTTTAATTTTTTTAACTGGAAGTTGCAGACAACCAGGTGAATGAATGACTAATAGGTAGTAGTGTTTGTGATACTTACTTTGGCATTGGCTTCAATTTACTTTATGCTGCGCCCACATCTCAACATATTGCAGCTTTCTGCCTTATAAAAACATAGCTGCATCTGAGAAGCTACCAGTGAGAGACGGAAATTTTTATCATGTGGATGGGGGGCACTGGGAGTTTCTGCTTTCTGGTGAAGTGTGGGAGGCTGGCCTTTTCATTTCGATTAAATATTTAGTGCCTGCAAAGTAGTTCAAAGCACTGGTGATGAGGTCATTTGTACCTCTCCCCTAGAGGAAGGGAGGACGTTTTGGCACTACTAAAAGGATCTTGATATGTTCCCTTTTTTCATGCCCAGCTTTTTCAGTCTCTCTGGTCTGCTACATATCATCAGATAAGCATACTAGTATAATTGAGCTGTGCTTAAAGGATCAGCGGTGGAACTTCACTCTGACCTGGCATTAGTTGGGTTAATATTTCTGCCAAGGACCTGGGGGCATTTGGATTCTCAGGAGTGGCTTCTTGCTTCTTCAGCCACTAAGATCTACATATGCATCCCTGTGCTTGCAATATGTGTGAAAGATATTCTTCACCAAAAAACAGGAGAGTGTAAAAATGTCCTTAATTATGTTCTGATTTTAAATAATTTGGAATGGATCCTTTTGTAAAACAAGAGCAAGTCTTAGGGCACTGGAGAAATGGGAAGGGCCTGTGTATTGGGGAGTTGGGGGAAACTGAAGACACCTGGCTAAGGCTGTGGAAGAGCTCCAGGGTGTTGACAAAGGATCTCTGGCTAAGACAAGGAGGCACAGTCTCAACCACGTGAGACCAGAAGTCCCAGAGAGTGCTACTGGTGCTGCAGCTGAGGTTTAATATTCTGAAGGGTAGCTTAGAAGCTGCTTTCTAAGACACCCTGGTGAGAGGTGGAAGTTAAATTCTGGTGCTTGGGAAGCTCCCAAAGAAGTTGCAAGGCACAGATGCTGTTCTTAGTATGGACCTGGAAGGCAGAGAACTGAGTTGCTGGGCTGGGAGGATTGTTAAACAGCATCTCAGTGAAGGGGAAGAGGAGCACAGTTCCTGCACAGTTTTCCTTCCAGAGGCACCTGCTGCTTCTGTGAGCTGTCCTTTCCCTTGTAATCTGTGCCACCCTCACATGTCTGGCACTGCATGTTACTGCTGTGTCCTTTCCTCTGGGGAGGAACCATGTCCTACCCATATGCTGTTTCTTCCTCTATTGTGTTTATTCAGGGTGTGTCTGACTGATGCCTGTAAAACGGTAATTAGCATCTTCCCTGTCTTCCAAGTCACTCAGGACCTGCTGGCTTTTTCTGATTTTTTTTTTTTTTTTTCCCTCCTCTTCCCGCCCACTGGAATTTCTCTTCCTCCAAAATACCCTCGGGTCTTGGCTTCATCACTCCCCATTCCTTTCCCCTTCCCCACTGAGAAACTACGGATGGGAGTGCTGAGCAATCTGTCCCTGCCCTTTGTCCTTGAATATCCTGCAACTCCACATGCCCCTTTGCTCTTGTCACCCACCTTATGTCTGGCTTCTGCGGTTCACTTTTTTATTTTTAATCCTGTGGCACACCTTCCCTTCCACATCATCACTATCTGGTGGAGGCAATAGCTGGAAGAACCACACCTGATGTGGTACGTTTACTCTGCTGACTCACTCACGCACTGGGAAGTGGAACTGAAATTAGTGGGTGAGCTGGATCCAAAGTGGCTGTTAGAGACAGGGCAGAAAGCCTTTTCTCCCTGGCCTCCCTGCTTAGTCCAGATATAAATCTTCCTTTGGTTACTTGGGAGAGAAGGTTGAGAGGTCATTTGCGACAATAAAGCCTGGTCTAAAATTAGGAGGGAGCATCCCCATGGGACAGGACTGACAGGACTATGATTTGTGCATGTGCCTTGGCACGAACATGGGGAAATGCTTCTTCCCAGTGATCTAGATTTCCAAATGATTTTAAAGCAACAGGAAAAACTGCCATGAGAGAGGGAGTTTGCATGGGAGCTGATGAGTAGAAGCTGGATCTTGTTCCTGCAGTGACCTACAACATTTTGCTAAGCTCAGCTCAGGGCTCAAGGGGTGGACTGAGGTGTGCCAGCACTTTCCCTCTGGTGCTCAGTCCATGCCATGTTGTTCACTTCTGATGCTCCTCTGAGCTGTTCCTTTGCCCTGTTAGAGAGATAGGGCAGGTGGGTAGAGGAGCTGAAACTGAGACCAAGTATTAGCCCACAGCCCAATAAGCACAGTGAACATGCCAAAGGAAAGCAGTCACTGGGACTTGAAACGTCAAATGTCATTGCTGTAAGGGTGCTTCCTTGATTTGGGCTCAGGCAGGGACAAGTTCTAGGTCCCTTTACATGAGTGGCTAGTGGAAGTGGTATAAAAACCTACGCAAGGTGTTACAGAAGTGCCCAGAATTTCCAGCTGAAAAGAGGAGTCTGCCTCTGCTGTCTGAGACAGATCAAGTACTGGGAAGCCAGAGGTGCAGCTTGAGAAGCCTGGCCATTTCCAGGCTGCAGTAAGGTTGCTTGGCTCTAAGTACTTATGCCATGTTCTGCATTACTTTGCTGCTGACTCACCAAATGATGTTGTTGTAAGGGTGAAATTTTAAAGTAGCTGAATCTGTCTCATTGTTTGCCACCACTGGAAGATGTGGTCCTGCTCCCGCTGCTCTTGCTTCTCCCCCTTTTGTGGAGATGGGTGTCTCATCCCTCATTGAAGGGATTCAGCTGTCTCTATTTCCTGACATGTTTGTCTGCTGCCAGTTCAGCTGCTGAGCTCCACCATGGGAGGCAAAAAAAGAGGGAATGTGGAGGCAGGAGAGTACAGTCCCAGTGCAGCCTGACTGTGAGATACAGTCCTCATTGCTTCAGATGTGTGGGCAGGAGGCAGGGACTCCCCAGCCCTGGAAGGCTTCCAATCTTATCACCACAAGATTATGGCCACTTTTTGCATGGAGTATCTTTTGCCTTCTCCTTGTTTGGTTGAAACTATGTAGCAGCTGCCTTGCTAAAGTCTGTGACTCTTCCAGGAGTATCTGGAGGTAGCAATATTTGGAGAGGTCAATTGCATGAAGAGGGGAAGGAGAGGAATTAGAATTTCAGAAGAGTGTTCAGAACATCATGAGACCTGTTCTAAAATTTACCAAGTTTTGCAGCCCTAGTGTGTTCCCTGCATGGTGCTGGAGAGGGGCTCGTGCTGCCAGTCTCACTGGCAGCCTGTCTGAGGAGGCTGAAGGGAATGGTTTTGCTTCACACTGCAAAACAAGAGTTTCTCTTTTGCGCAGTATACTCTAGAGACTGCCATCTGTTTAGAGAAATGTTGCTTTTCCCAAGCCCCTCCAGCTCTTCAAGCTGTTTGTGTTCACCTCAGAGATGTGTTTTGAAGCACTGACATGAAGCTAACGGTCCCTCTTGGGTCTGTTTCCATTGCAGGATCTGGGATTATGACTTCTTCACACCCCATCTCAGCCAGCACTCCTGAGGGAAGCAGCTATGGTGCTATTGGTACAGTATATTCCAGAACTAGGGGGATGGGGCAAATTCTGCCCTGGGGGAGGAGAAGGCACTTTTAAGGTGGTTTAAAGCCAGAAAGGAATAAAGCTGCAAGCTACTTTGGGAGCATCTTGGAACTACTTGAAGAAAAAATAATTGCCGTTTGGGAGGTTTAGGTTGCACTTCAGGGAAAAGCATCTACATAATAAAGGTGGCAAATCCATGATAGAGGTGCCCAGAGAGACCGTCATTGGAAATGTTTGTCTCAGCTAGACAAAGCTACAGTCACCTGAGAAGTGTTGGTGATGATGCTGCTTCAGACAGGACATTTACTAGGAACTGACAAATGTCCCTTCCAAGCAAGCTTCTAGAAGCCTGCTATTAGCTCATCAAGCCTGCTTTTAGACCAAGGTACGCCTTTCCCTGGAAGGCTGAAGGGTTGAGTGCTGCAGGGCAAAACGGGATTGAAGCTTCTTGCACTCCAGAGGTTTCATTAGGGAAGAAATAATGTCACACTGTCAACAGGTGAACCATGCCCTAGCTGCAGAGGAGGAAAAAACTTCCCAAGGGTCCCGCTAATCTGAGATGATGGGAAATCACTTCCTTTGCCAGAGTATTTCTAAGTCTCCTCCTTACAGCAGTTTCCCCTCCTGGGAGGGTGTTGGCATTGAATAGCTCAGTGGGCTTTGGGACAATCCTTGAATTTGACAGCTTGTGGACCCAGATTGCAGGGTGAGGCTGTGCAGGTGCAGGGCAGTGTGAGGCAGCTGCTCAAATGAGAGTAGAGCAGCTCTGTGTAATTTTTGGTCCCTGTTCAGGATGCATTTGCTCACTGTTGTGTAATGACAACCCTGACACTCCAAATACCATCCAGTTGTTGGACTGTGAAGGTGGGATATCTCTCAATGCCTGACAAAGAAACATGGAACTGTTTTTTCATGAGGTTTGGGAAAAATTCAGGAAGATTTAAGTCCTGGAGTAGAGTTGAGGGTTTCAGCACCACCCTACCCCCCCTTCCCCAATTACCAAGGAAATGCTTCAAAAGCATTTGGGAAATGAGGAAGAAACTTGTGTTCTGCCCATGCCAGTATGGGCAAAGGGCTGAGAGCTTGGCCAGCCTGTGAGAAGTGCAGGCAGATCCTGCTGACCTGCAGGTGACCGATACTGTGAATGCAATGGGAGCAAAGCTGGTGCTCTGCTTGCTTTGAAAAATCGACTTTCTTCCTCTTTGGGTTTTGTTCTACAGTATTTTTAGAAAAGTGTATATATATAAATCTTACATAAAATCTGAAGGTTAACTAGGGCAGTGTGGTTTTGACCCCTAACAGTCTGCTGCTTTTACTAGAGTTTTTTGGCTTGTCTCAGAATTCCAGATTTCAGAGCCCAGAGGGGGAGATGATGGTACTTGAGAGTGCTCTTAGATTATAATCGGATGCTTTTAGGAAGGTTTGGGATCATGGAAAAACTTGTTCCTTGAAATATCCATATCAAATTGAATGCAGCTGATTTCTGGGACAGCTTTATTCTTGCTATGTGTAGAGGGATTCAGCCTTTACCCTTCCCGTTTCCTTCTTCCCACTCTGGTCCAGACGAGTCAAGCTCCAGTGGTGGACGTCAGATGTCCTCCCCTGAGCGCAGGCCACCAGCTGGTTCTGACACAGACAGCTCTGTGGAGGAGGAGAGTGACTTTGACACCATGCCGGAAATTGAAAGTGATAAGAACATCATCCGCACCAAGGTAGGGCTGGTGCTGCAGCTGTGGCCCTGGTGCTCGGCCTCGGGCACATCCAGGCGAGGACCAGCACTAGTCACTTACCAGGATTTTGATGTTTCGTTTTCCCTGTTAGGTGGATTTAATTTGCTAAAGCTGAATGTGCTTCTTAGTGTTTTTTCAGTCGCTGAAAGTTTTCCTGCTGTGCTGAGTGTTCTGCTGAAATAAGCAATTTAATATGGAAAATCAGAATGTATTGGGGACTATTGAGAAAGGAGGAAGAATCCCAGAGAGTGTCCCAGAAAGTCCAAGGAGGTGTGACAGATAGTGAGAAAATAATCTGCAATAGTAGGTAGTTAATCTGGTACAAGTAGTGTGACTACAGTGGATGTACAGAGGGGCTCTAAGCTAGCAACTCTCAAGGTGCCTCCTTTTGTCATCCTCCACTGTTTTGTGTGTTTGGAGCCATTCCTGGAGGTCAGAGGATTTTGCAGATTTCAACTTCACAGAATCAAGGGACACAACAATCTCACTGCATAAAACCAGTCCAAATAGCACCAAGCTGCACGCTATCCAAATATGTCAGGATCTTCTACTGGCTTCTGTAATCTTCATTAGTTTTCTTCTGTTTTCTTCCCTCTTTCCCCATCCACGGATGTTTTAGGTGTTCCTCTATCTATCAGACTTGTCTAGGAAGGACCGAAGGATTGTCAGCAAGAAGTACAAAATCTATTTCTGGTAAGGAGAAGGCAAACTGGTAAGACCCAAGCTCTGGACGCTGTCTCTAGTTGTGGAGATTGTCCATATGTCCTTCTTCTGAACCACACTTTGGACATGGGGATATTCCTTGAACCATCCTGCCACATTTTCTGACCCTGTTCCAACCAGTAACTGCAAATCCCACATACCTCAAATAACAATATTTGTGGACCAATGCACACATGATCCTGGCAATGGATTCTGTTTTGCATCATTGCTTTTAAATGTGGAAACAACTGATGTGCTGGAACATAGTGGGGAAGGGGAGAAACTGTCACTCAAACACATGAGCTTGTGGTCAACATGCTGGCTTTTCTTGTGCCCTTAGCATTTGCCTCTTGTTTGCATTAGCACATGTGCTCTTCAGCTTCAGGAGATCATAATGAGATCATAACCCGAGAGAGCAGGGTCTGTGCCCTTGGGCACTGAGGTGTACTCATTCCTCCACAAGCACCGTGGGCCTCTGTCCCAGGTGTGCATTTGTTGTTTTGGTGTGTGTAACTGCTGCTGCTCTCTCCTCTCTGTAGGAACATCATCACCATTGCAGTGTTTTATGCCCTGCCGGTCATCCAGCTTGTCATCACTTACCAGACGGTGCGTTTGACTCCATGGCTGACCCCTCTTGCCTTTAAATTTGCTCTCTGGTTGTGCTGTGTAAGGATGACAGTCGCAGTGGAACTGGAATCACCCGGGACTTCTGCTCTGTCTGAGGCACAGTTTACCTTAGCTGCTCTCTCTGCAGCGTGTGTTACTGCAAGCTTGGCTTGCTCAGATTGCAGTTCTGCTATTTTTGCTTGGGAAGTGGGAGTGCAGCTGTTTTCCTGCTCAACTGATTCTAGTTTGGGCCCTGTTTCATTTTAGAGACAGGAGGAATCTGCTGTTATCTCTAAAAGACAACTGAAAGCAAGTAGGGTTTGCTGTGATACAAGTGATTTCTCCTCCCTTCTCCCCACCCTTGCTATCCTGCTGTTAATCAGATGTCTGCAAGCCGTCTATTAGTGGTGGGGTTGAGAGCACACAATGTTTCCTCTGAAGATTTGTCAGGTTTGTGGCCTCTGCCAACACCTTGTCCCACCCTAAGAGCTTCACTAGCAGATGCCAGTACTCCTCTGTGCCAGTGCTAGAGCCAGACTGTGTCCTGGTATACCTCGTGTACGTGCAGTGTTTGCACGAAGCAAACCCCCAAGGTAAGGGAGGATTTGCTAATACTGGGTTTCCGATCTCCTCTCTGTCCAGGTAGTAAATGTGACTGGCAACCAGGACATCTGCTACTACAACTTTCTGTGTGCTCATCCCCTTGGGGTGCTGAGGTGAGTGAACCCTATGGTCATTGCATTATTTTCTTGTGCTTCCCGTGTCAGGAATTCATCCTTGTCAGGCTCACAGTAACTGTGTTGATAGGACCACTGGGTTTTAGGACTTTGAGCTTTCTGTTTTTCTCAGCAGTGGTGCTCTGCTGCTGTGAGACACACGCACCCAGGAACACATGGCACCTGGGTGACCCTGGAAAATCTATGGCACAGCAATGAGGTGCTCTCGTGCTCTATTGGATGCTCTCACTTGTATCCAAGGAGCAGTGGCTCTGCAAAGAAGTTCAGAGCAGTCCTTTCAGTGCAGCATTTTTCTAAGTTAATGTGGGACTGCAAGGAAAGTCCAGGGTTGGGAATCTCACGGAGGAAGTGCTAAATTCACTGGGGTAGGTGAGCTACTCGATCTACAATTTTCATCCAGAACATAAAACTGTTAGTTTGGCAACTGCTGAGGTGGAGGATGGTGGAGGGCGAGCAAAATGAATTCAGCTTATCATGGCCCAGGATTCAGCTTTCTGCTGCTGTGCTGCCTTTGTCTTAAACCTTCTTCTTTACTGCAGTGCCTTCAACAACATCCTCAGCAATGTGGGCCACATGATGCTGGGCTTTCTCTTCCTCCTCATTGTGTTGCGCAGGGACATTCTCCACCGTCGGGCCATGGAGATGAAAGACATCTATACCCTGGTAGGAATCATGATTGCATGGGGCTGAGTGGAGGAAGGGAAGACAGGATGAACTCAAAATGCAGAGTGATATACAATGTGTTTCCATTTGCCTTCCTTGCTGGAGAATTGAATCCTCCTCGTTTTTTCCCCCTGTGCAAAAGGGTCTAGGTGGGATGCTCATGTTCTTGCACACCCCAGTATTTTACTACGTACAGTATGTCCACACTGCTATGGTGATCCAGCCTGGGCTTACGAAGACAAGAAGACTGATTAATAGAGGAACAAGTCCCATGGCTGTGGCTTCTCCACTAGTGCTCACTGTGGAGGAACTGGGGCAGTAGGAGTGTCCCCAAATGCTTTTGGTTATAGTGAAGTAGTTGATTTGTCTTAAACAATTAAGAGTTATTTCTTGGCACTCTTGTTAGCAAGAGGGAGAATAGATGCTTATGATAACGCAGAGGAATTTGGCTGCCTCTACTCTGAAGCAGAGCTGCTTGTAGCCAGAGCTTCTGCAGTCTCTTCTAGGAGACGATGGAGAAATCTGCAGCCCTGTGGGCAGTGGTGCTGGTGATTCTGGAGGCAAACAGCTGTTTTCATTGGCTTGGTAGCAAGTAATGGCCTTAGCAGTTGCAAAGATCTGCTGCTTGTGGTTTTCAGATGATAATTTGGCCAAACTGTGACAGAAGTGCCCTCTGATGGGCTCTGCTCCTCAGGTGTTTCTAACACCCTACTGACCACAAGAACAATTCTGGGTCCCCAGTCCTCTCTCAGTTTTGGGCAGGATGTAGTATGGCATGAGGTACAGGACAGAGATTTTCAGTGTCACAGTGTTGCTACCAAGCCCCTGAGGTCTCCAGACCAGAAGTTTCAGCATGGTTAGCTTGGGCTTGCTGCCTGTGGATTCACTGGCTAAATCCAGAACCTGTGGTTGTGCACAGCACACTGTGCTGCACTGCAGACTAAAGGAATGCGTAGGAGTTAGGAGGGATGAAGGGATGGAGAGTGGATGTCATCAGGACGGTGAGGGTACTTACTCTACAGATCTGTTCTCTTCCAGGACTACGGGATCCCAAAGCATTTTGGTCTCTTTTATGCTATGGGCATTGCTCTGATGATGGAAGGGGTGCTCAGTGCCTGTTACCACGTCTGCCCTAATTACTCCAATTTCCAGTTTGGTAAGCTGAGTTTCCTTTCTCCTTTTGAGCTGGAGCTAGGAATTGCCGTGCTTTGTCTCCTGCTGAGTTACTGACATTTCCCATCCCTCTACCCTTGCAAACCTCCCTGGAGACTGCCTGTTTCAAAACTCAGTCAGGAGGCAGTGAGGCTTTGGATTCTGGGGACTAACACATGTCAGCCTCCTCTCCAGTCCTTAGGACTCTGGTAGTGCACTGCTGGCAGGATCTCACATTGCTTTTGCAGCTCAGTGCTTGAAAGTAATATGTGTACAACCTGAGGAGCAGAGTGTTCAAGACTAGGAAGCCTCTGTGACATATCTGGAAATTTTGCTCTGTGGGCTCCTTCCTGGGCAAGAGAAGACTCAGGCAGAATCTTGTCTGTGAGTGTGAATACCTGATGAGAGGGAACAAAAATGAGTGAGCCAGGCTCTTTTCAGTGGTCCCCAGTGATATAACAAGAGGCAATGGGCACAAATTAAACCACAGGAAACTCCATCTGAACACAGGATTTTTTTTTTTTTTTTCTTCCTTTGAGGGTGGTCAAAGACTGAACAGAGTGCTTGGAGAGGTTGGGAATTCTTCTGTGGAGATGTTCAAAGCCTGACTGGACATGGTCCTGGACAACCCTCTCATAGCTGACTTTGCTTGAGCAGGAGTTGTTGGACCAGATGACCTCCAGAGGTTACTTCCAGCCTGCATTCTGTGATTGCCTGCCTGTTTCTGTGCTGCACTGTGGGCACTTATTTTCTGATCCCCTTTAGTTTTTGTTGCCCCAGAGCATGGTAGATGTGCTGCAAGATGGCAGAGCTTGAAGTGCTGTAGAATGTAGTGCAGCATCAGGGATTTGTGCCTGCCAGCCTTGGGTTTGGCCCTGCTGCTGCACTACTTTGTATGCACTCAGAGCAGCTTTCTCAGCCCACTGGCAGTACCTTTTTGCACTGTTTGTTGTGATTCCTCCACAGACACCTCCTTCATGTACATGATCGCAGGACTGTGCATGCTCAAGCTCTACCAGACCCGCCACCCAGACATTAATGCCAGTGCCTACTCTGCCTATGCCTCGTTTGCTGTGGTGATCTGTCTGGCTGTCCTTGGAGTGGTATGGCTCCCTCTTACTTACCTGCTTCTCTGGGAAGGAGATGGTGTGGCTGAGAACACAGCTTAAGTGGGGAAAGCAGCAGAGTAGGATAAGAGTGTGTTATGCAGCTGTTGGCATTTGAATTCTTAGTTCCCTTGGGTTTTCCTCCTCTCTTCCCCTGGGTTTTCAGGAAGGGGAAGAGCAGAGCAGTTTCCTCTAGGTGTGCTCTTTTTTGGGCTTTCCCTACCACGTACCATCCTTCTCAAGAGCAGAAATTCCCACATCCAGGTGTCCCATTTCCCAGCTCGCAGGTGGTCTTCCTGTGAGGTGACTTACATTGTGGGGGACCAGGGTGAGGCTGGATGAGCTTCCAGGACAAGTATCTGATACCTAACTGCTTGTGCCTGTTTCTCCCCTTTGGAAAACTCCATGTTATTGGGCACAGCTCCTGCAGTTGGCTTTCCAATCTTTGGAGAGGTAAGGGGCTAGGATAATGTCTGGGGAGCTAACAGGTAAGTGTTTGGAGTACCTGCCTATGGAAGGGCACTGTAGCAGAAAGAATCAACCAGGGTTGCTTGACTGGTACAGGGCTTTGCCCGTTAGCTCACAGCATTGCAAATACTGAGCTGGGCTCACCTGAATCCCCATCCTGTCCTTTACCTTGGAGGTCTCTGCTTCCCTTCTTTTGAAGGACTCATTTTCATTCATCAGTAACCAGGCAAAATCCATTGAATTCCTGCTCTGAACTAGCAGCTAGGTGCCACTGGGCTGTCAGCCCCTCACTACCACACATAATGCGGAATACCAGTCGATACTGCAAAGGTCTCTGGGTAGGAGACTCTGGGATAAGGCATGCAGGAGCAGCTGGTGAACTTGGGACTTCCCAAGAATCTCTTGATAGGTGTGGTAGATCTTGACAGCCAGGTTCAAAACACTGGGGCTTTATTCTGGATTGCTGTAGCTTTTCTTGAGGCATGCTTTGAAGCTGTTTAGTGGAGCATATAAGCTGCATCTCCCTTGTTCAATTCATATAGAGGTGGTTTTTCTGCATGCTTTTTGGTGGTGTTGGAGTTGTTTTGGTCCCCCCTCCCCAAAGGGGAAAGATCAGGCAAGTGATTTGCCCCAGGGAAGGGGAGTGCTCACAGCCAGATGGCAGATCAGAGTTTCTGGACTCCTTAATGTATAACTGAAAGATTAAGGTTTTGATGTAGTTTTAACGTGCACTTGTAGGTCCCTTCCAGTCCTTAAATAAAATGAAAGCATACAGTAGGAGCAATTGTCTGCAGAGTGGTTTTGTCCTTTTTGTTCTACAGTACACTTATTAAAGGAATAGTTGGTTACTTGACTGCCTTTGTGAAAATACAGCTCCTGGCCAGAGAGTTGCTGCCCAGCTCAGCAGAGAGAGCTCACCTGACCTGGGTGTCCCTGCATTTCTGCTCCCTGGGCCAGCTGCAGCACTTCCGAGCTGCTGTTCTTATCTGAAGGAGCATTCAGACAGAATGGGCTCCTCTCCAGAATGCTGAGCTCCTCTTGCCTCTCTGGATTTTGTTTTGAATTCATAGATCTGTTTTCAAGTGGGAAGATTTAGGTATTTCTTTTCCATATTCAGTGAGGTTATCTAATGACCCATGGTGATGTAGGACAGAAAAGGATTGTTCTGCTGTAACAGGGCTCAGTTTGCTTTTAAAATGTCTTTGCTTTCAGGTGTTTGGGAAAAATGACATGTGGTTTTGGGTTGTTTTCTCAATAATCCATGTTTTGGCCTCATTGGCTCTCAGCACCCAGATCTACTACATGGGCCGCTTCAAGATGGGTAAGTGCTGTGACTGATCCGTCTTTTCCTGGGTGTGCAGGTGCCCCCTGTCCTCACTTGTGTGTCACCTGTGCAGTGTGTCTGTTGGCACAGCCCTGTGGCTTGTGTTTTGGGTTACCCTGTCCTCTAATCCATCTGATGCTCTTCCTGGCCTCTGAAGTCCTTGTGCTATGCTGCTTCCCAGACCAGTGGGTCTGTGGAGGCAGGAGAGCTGGGCTCTGAGGGAGCCTGTCCTTCAGCTATAACTCTCCCTAGTGCACACTCCCTCGTGCTGTGCTCTGAGCAGAGAGCTACACCCTGTCACAGGGTGAGGGGGAGAGGGTCTGGTGGGGAAACTGGCTCTTGTGCTTTGCTTACAAACCTATTTCTCCTTCTTCTGTTTCTGTCTGCCTCAGATGGCCCTGACTCAGGTAACTGTCTGCAGCTCTCCTTTTTCTCTGCTGAATTGTGCGGTGGTGTAGCAGCCAGGGATTGCATGGATGTGTGTGGGGAGGCAGGTTTGTGTACCACCTGGAGTCAGCTCTCCAGAAGTGAAACCACTTTGCCAGCAGCCAGTCCTGCTCCTTGGCAGGAAAGGGGTGATACAGCACAGGAGAGCTCTGATCTTGGCACAGGAGCCTTTTCAAGCTCTGCATTTTTGGCTAAAGAAGGGCATGTGTGTGCCTGTATATCTGTCCATCCCCATTGCCACTGATGGCTCTGCAGGGAAGCTTCTGCAATGACTTTGAGAGCCAGAGTGTCTTGAGTGCACTCTGCCCCTTTAGGACCCTCTGAGGGCTGTGGGATCTGTTTCTGCTGTTTTCCTGCTGTGGCAGCTTGTTCCGTGGAAGGTGCTTTTCCCCCTTCCTGCACACACACACCTCTTTTCCAGAGATGGAGTTGCAAAATCAGCCTGTTTACATGTACAGACAGGGCCCGTTTGCATTCTGGGTGGTGCTAGTGTTGAGGGGATTTTTTTGGTTTGTTTTTTTTTTTTTAAAAACCTGTTGTTCTGCCAAATGCCATCTGCCTCCTGTGGTGGCCTTTCTTCTGCTCAGCACAGACTGTTCCCAAAGGGCAAGAAATGCATCTGCTGACACCTTGGGTTCTCTGTCAGCTGGTGGGTGTCTGTGTCTTTCCCCATAGGGGGTTTGGGGCTCACTCTGCTGGCTGTTCTGGCTTTTTATCCTCTTCTTTGACAGACTTGGGCATATTTCGACGAGCAGTGATGGTGCTATACACGGACTGTATCCAGCAGTGCAGTCGACCAATGTACATGGTAGGTGATTTCTTATCTCAGCAATTGCTCACCCTTCAGGCAATGTGCAGAGGAAAGAGTTTGGTCTATTTGAAAAAGTGATGTTCCCTGCTTCCCTTCTCCCTCCCCCAGAATGGTTGGGTAAGTGTAGATCTCGGCTACAGTGGTTTACCCCCAACCTCCAGACTTCCCTAGTCCCAGAGTTGGTGAATAAAACATCAAAGCAAAGGTGATACAGGCATGACAGGATCTGCCTTTGCACTTGCTCTCTGGAGCATCTATTCAGAGGAATGGGTCCGAGGCTCTGTGCAGTGCAGCCTCTCTGGGGAAGGCAGCAACTGTTTTGGCTCTGTGGTTTAAGCAAAAGCAGTTGCCATTTCTGCAGCACCTCAGGGCAGACAGCAGAAAAGTAAGAAAGGGTGGCTGTTACCTTGTGTCCCACTGATGGCTTTCTTCTTGGCACAGAGTGCTAATTGAGGATTGAAGCCAAATGGGGTGTTTTAATCCATGAGCATCTTTTTTCTTTATTTATTTTTTATTTATTCTCCCACCTCTGAATAAGCAAATTCAGTCCACTCAGGCAGGAAGTAAGCCTGGTCAGCTACATCATGAAAGCAACTGTAAGAGTAAATGCACATGGCCTCACAGATGTAACCCTCAGCCTGCTGCAGTTACAGGGCTTCTCTAGCTAATGGTGAGATGGGAGAAAAAAAGGCTCTCTGAATACGTATGGGATGCTATCCAAAGCTTCCCCTGCTGCGTCTTTCAAGCAAGTCCTTGCTCTCTGCAGTAATTTTTCTATAAAACGGTGGGAGGGAAGGAATCTAACTAGAAAAACAGTAGAAGCAGTCAAAGGATTTGCAGAACCTCCTGAGGCTGATCCCTTAAGTGCTGAGCTTGTTCTTTTTTAGATGTTCAGTCTCCTTCTTGCAACTCTTTCTTAAAATTTGTGAGGGCCAGAGCAGTTTCCATCTGATAAAGCTTTCCCAGAGCAAACTTCAGAGCCAGGTGCACGTGTGTTTGCAGGAACCAGACTCCAAATCCTCACATAATGAGGCAATGGCCTCTTTTTGCATACCCTTCTGATTTTATATGATCATCAGTGTCTTTCCTCCAGGACAGGATGGTGCTGCTCATTGTTGGAAACCTGGTCAACTGGTCCTTGTAAGTAGTTACATCTTGGTGTCCTGTGTATTTGTGCACGTGGGCAGCAGGATTTGGCACTGGAACACAGGGGGCCTGGAGTGATGGGGAAATGCAGCAATGTCTGTGCAATAATCCTGTGCTGGGGCCCTTCCGACACGTTTTGGCAGGGAGCTTGATCTGAGGAGTGCTGACAGTAGGCAGATCCGTAGGATGTGGCGCAGCACTGCAGAGCTGTGTGAGGCATCCTTAAGTGTTTCAGCTGGGGCTGTCTCATGGCTTGTCTCTGAGCAAGCTTGTGTAGGGCTGGCTTGGTGCTGTGTTGTGCTGTACACCTGCTTCCCACATAGCTGGGAAGTCTCTGGCACAGCCAAGGTTCAGGAGACCTGACAGACACTCATCAGTCACAGAGCCTGGCTGAGCAGGGAAGGATTAGCTCTTTTATGAGACCTACAATCATTGCCCCAGGCTCTTGCTTTTCACTAAAGCTGCTTCGTAGAAGCAACCCAGGGCCCTTTACTGTCCTCTGTGGTCTCAGTTGCTTCAGCAGCTGACCATGGCTGAGTTTCCTTGGCTGGTGGCAGAGGCAAACAGTGTGTTTCCTCCAAGGAATTGGGAGGCTGTGGCAGTGCAGCTGTGTCCTGTGGTTTGTGGAGCAGTGGGTAGCTGTAACGTAGCAGTTTGGGGATGTGTACTCTGTCCCCAGTGAAAGAGGCTGTCTGATATCCCTTCTTCCCTCTCTCTCAGTGCTATCTTTGGGCTCGTGTATCGGCCCAGAGACTTTGCCTCCTACATACTGGGAATCTTCATCTGTAACCTGCTGCTGTACCTGGCTTTCTACATCATCATGAAGGTAGAGGGAGGCAGCTGTTGCTGTCTCTGGGGCACCGGTCTCCAAAGAGGAAGGGATGGGCCTCTATTCTGGCTGCAGTCTGGGTTCCTGTGGTGCTGCAGAGGGATGTGGAGGGGCCTTTGTGGGGCTCAGGGTGGGACAAGGTGTTGGGGAGGGATGGTGTGTAGCCATTTCAGGGGTGGCTAGGGTGGGCAGCCCTTCCAAGGTGCAGATGGTGTGTCAGCCCTGTGTATAGCTCTGCCCCCTGTGAAGAACTCCGGGTGTGTTGTGAGGCTGTGTCCCTGTCTGCAGCTCCGCAGCTCTGAGAAGCTCCTGCCCATCCCCATGTTCTGCATTGTGTCCACAGCAGTGGTGTGGGCAGCTGCCCTCTACTTCTTCTTCCAGAACCTCAGCAGCTGGGAGGTAAATTTCCTCTTTCACTGTCCTTCTGTCCATCTCTGCATCTCATCATCTCTCCTTCCTGTTGTTTCTTTTGCACAAAAAATACTTTGGAGAAGAGTCTTGGGCTGCTCATGGAAAGCTGCTCCTGTTCAGCAGAGTGTGAAGGGAATGTGGGAAGCTGTCATGAGCCAAAAATGACTGTATGCCTTTAGCTGTGTAGAGGCTATTTATGACCCAGGTGATCTGGAGATGACTGGTCCTCACCAGGGGACAGGGGAGGAGCTGAGGATCTGAAAGCAAAACTGGGCAAATCCTGACTAGTACTTGATGGAAGACCTATCCCTGGAGCAGATGGCCAATGGGGGGTAACCTGCCTGGGATTGTGAGGGCTCTCCATGACCTGGGAGACTGGATGCCTCCTAGCAGGATATCACATCCATCTCCATGGAAGTGAGGGGCTTGCTGCAGGGTGGTCTGGTGGAGGCTGTGCAGCTTGTGCTATGCAGGACCTCAGATGTGGGGAGCAGAGGGTTCTCCCCAGCTGTGTGCTGTGGCCCCAGGTCCATTTTCAGGTCTAACACTGCATTCCTGGCCTGCCCTTGACCCATGTCTGGCCAGCATAGCACCCTTTCCTGGGTTCTGCTTGGAGGGTTAAGATGAGTTGATCTTTAGAGGGTCCCGTGTGATCAGCAAGAGCCCTGTGTGAGTGGCTATCAGGTGCTGACCTTCTGCCTGCTCCTTTAGGAGACTCCAGCAGAGTCCCGGGAAAAGAACCGGCCGTGCATCCTGCTGGGCTTCTTTGATGACCATGATGTCTGGCACTTCCTCTCTGCAGCTGCCTTGTTCTTCTCCTTTCTGGTGAGTTTTGCTGAGTCTCCCACTCTGCTGTATGGCCTCACCCTCTCCTTTTCCACCTTGCCCCTCTCCATCCACATGGACCTGTGACTGCTCCAGCACCCACAGGGGTGCCCCAACTCCTCTGCTTGGCTCTATCTCCAGACATCCTTTACAGTGGGATGCTCTTTGTCAGTGAGATCAGGCTTTCTCCTTTGCCTTATTTCTCACCCTCTGCCTCTTGGCCTCAAATTCCCTCTGGGACTGTGGGTCACAAAGCTGTTGTGGGACAGCTGAGGGGCTGCTGCTGAGACCAGTGACTCAGAGATTTGTGAAGACCTCCCAGGAAAGCAAGACCCGAAGGTCTGAAAGGTAAGCCTGCCGGGCCAGCAAGACCTGAATCTGCCTTGTACTTTCCTCCTCAGGTCCTGCTGACCCTGGATGATGACCTGGATACGGTGCGCAGGGACAAGATCCCGGTGTTCTAAGTCCCCAGGGGACAGGGGCGCAGGGGCGTCCCAAACCGCTCAGCCAAAGGCACTGGGCCACTGGTGGGGAATGAGCCTCCTTCCATGGCCAACAACACAGTAGGAGCAGGGGAGCTGGATCCCACAGCAAGCATGAAGGGGTGCTGTGGGAACTGAGGCGGGACCAGGAGGGAAGACAACGTTTACTCCTGCAACCTCTGGGGCAGGCACGACCCAGCAGCCAGGCCAGTGCACAGCCCTCTGGCTCACAGGTGCAGAGGGTGCTGGAGCCAGTGAGGGGGGAGGAAACAGGAGGGAGGCGTGTTTGAGACCTTTGCTTCCCGTCCTTCCTGCTGATGGGCTCCACTTCCTCTCCGGTGAGCAGGCTCAAGAGGTGCAATGCTGCTCCTCCCTGATGCCTGTACCCTGCAGGCTGCTGGCCTCAGAGAGTCCCTTCAGCAGCACAGGGAGAGTGTTTGGTTTCTGTCCTGCAGCCACTGAGGGAGCAAAGGACTCCAAACTGAGGTGGCAGTGGGGGGGACTGTTTTCTTCTTTCCTTCTTTTTGTTGGAGAGACTCCTCTGGTAGCTGGTGGGGAGCCATGGTAACAAGACTGTGGTGCTGGAGAGAGATGGTGGACTAGAGCTGCCCATGAGTGCTCTGCCAGAGCCTCCTGCCTTGCTCTTGAAGGCTCTCGCTTGCTCCTGTTGAACAGCCACACTTCCTCTGGCAGCTCCGGTGCTGGCTCTTGCCAGCATGATGGTCTCTCAGGGCACTGGAAGTGCTGTCCTCAAGCAAACCTAAAAGAGATGGTGCAGCAAAGCTACAGTCTTGCATGCTGGGCAGCTCTTTGGCAGCCTCTTGACTCCTGCTGCCTGCCTTGCCAAAGGGGCAAGGTGGAAGAGGCATGTTGTCCAGCAACCTCAGACTTTCTCCTTCAACGAGTCTGTTTTGGACAAACTTGGCAAAGCAAGTTCCCTTATGGACTGGGAGTGTGGAAGAGGTTTGGGGACAGCTGGGGTTGAGCTCCTTAGTTAAAGATCTGGGCCAAACTTTCTTGTCCAACTTTGCTGCATTTGAAATAAGTTTTTAAATGGCTTCTGCATTCTTTCTGATTTCTTGGTTATTTAAAAAAAAGAATAAGGTGTGAATTATTTCAGACCTTGCATCTAAAATGGGACCTGTTTTGCTAATTTTGAATTAAAAAGTGTTCTTTTCAGGCCTGCTGTCCTTATTCTTGCCATTGTCTGAGCATTTTTACTTCAGTGTATGTGCATGTACCCAGTGATGCGAAAGTCTCATTCCACTTCTGCTTACTAAAGCAAACAACTATGGTAATGTTTTACTCTGAGAGTCTGTATCTCCTTGAAAAGTTTTGCACCAGCTGATTTTTATTTTTTTGCCTAAGTTGGAGATTGTCAAGACTGTCAATAAAAGGAATGTTCCTGGTTCCCTGCTCTGCAGGTTGATCTGAATTCTTCTTGCTCTAGCTCTCAGCAGCAGCAAGGAGAGCAGCTGGGGCAGAGGGGTGCCCAGTGGTGTCACACAGCTGCTGCCACCCTTGGGACTGTCACAGACGTTTCCTGAGCATAGGTGCAGATGACCTGCT
The DNA here is from genome assembly GCA_036023395.1 of Myiotriccus ornatus. Classification (NCBI taxonomy): domain Eukaryota; kingdom Metazoa; phylum Chordata; class Aves; order Passeriformes; family Tyrannidae; genus Myiotriccus; species Myiotriccus ornatus. Next base: position 25,931,590 of record JAYRBT010000001.1, read on the forward strand.
TTGTTCTCTTACAATTGCCTTTGTGAGACTAAATAGAGTGACACACTCACCCTTCAGCAGGGTGGGAGAGGGCTGGAGGAGGAATGGCACAAGCGGCTGCTAGCTGTTACCTTCCCAAGCGGAGCTGTTGCCACTCTGGAGGTGTTTCAGGCAGGGTGTGCCAGAAATTAAGAAGATGGAGGTGGTCCTGGTGTGCTGTGTTGTATGACAGTGCTTTGGGCTTGACTCACAGGTTTGCCATGCAGATGGAGTTGTGAATGTTTCATCTTGGAAACAGGGGTAGGTTTCTCAGGGATGTTGCAAAGCTTGAGCTTCTCTTCCTTAACAGTATCAGCGGAGGCTGCAGGGAAGGGGATGACACTTGTTTTTGTCTGAGTAGCATCAGCAGAGAAGTATCAAGCTGAGGATAGTTCACATTTTCCATTCAGCCACCCTGCAGCCCTGCCGTATGTTCTTGGTGTGTCTTAAATGTCTGAATCCAATATTAGCTACTTGGGCTTGCCTGCAGCTTCCTTTTTCTTCCCATAAGGAGGGACTGCCAAGAAATCTGGGGTGCAGAAAAACCACCAAACAAACAAAACCCAAACAACACAAATCCTTACTGCTGAGTGCAGCAAGACTGAGCTGCCCCCATGGGGGACTCTGTGTGGGACTGGGGTGCTCTGTCTTGCCCAGCATGGTTAGAAACATGCTGGGCAGATGGAACAACCAGGGCTTCTGTACGCAGGAAACATAGGAATATTTGACCTGACAGTGTTTTTATAACGTGCTCTGTGCTGCCCTCCTTGCAAATGCAAGGGCCACTGTAGGAGCCCCCAGTGCTGTGCCAAACTGAAGAAGGGATTGCGTGCCCCCAAATTTATGCAGTGTCAGACACAGATTTTCATAAAACATGAATTACTTCTCCCCATGTCTTTCATAGTCTGTAGTCTCAGACCTTGCTGCAAGTTTGTATTTGTTTCTAGCCAGGAAGCTGGTTTAGCTTCTTCAAATTGGAATGTGAGAAAAAACTAACATTGAACAGCAGTTGGAAGGCTCAGTGTAGGAGGGAGAACAGCAGATGGGCTCGCTGAGCTGAGCAGAGAAGAGCACAGTATGTGAAGGGTAAGGTAGTAACAGTGAGGGAGAGAGAGGTTGGAGAAGGCTGGAGAACAGCACAGAACTAGCAAGAAAACCATGAAAGAAATTAAATACAAGGAAAGGCACCTCAAGCCTGAGACATGAGAGGAAAGGTTAGAATCGTCTCCCTGCTGGTTCTGTGCTTCCAGCATGATGCATCCCTTTTTAAAATTTCCTCTTAGCTTCGCCCTGCCTGCTGGTTTCTGTTTGTACTTCAGTTCTCCCACCTAGTGGCTGCAGGGCCCAACCTCCCTCAACAGCTCCAGGGATCCCTCTGGCTCCTGGGGTGTCCGTCTCAGCACCTGGGAAGCTCTATGCCTCCCATCTGTCCTGGTCACACTTGGCTGTGCAGCCCTTGGACCTGGAATGCAGCTTTTCTTGAGTCCTGCTGTCCTTGTCCAGCTTGTCACTGGATAGGTGGGGGACCCTCATTCCATGATTTGCAGGGTATTGTTTTCTCACCTTTCTGTGCTCACTAAGGAACAGAAGTGTAAAGGGAGAAAAGCAGAGCAGCATCTTGGAATTGTGTTAGGAGGTGGGGGGCCTTTCTGCTGCCTGCAGGCCAGTAGTGGGGTCCCTGCTTCCCCCAGCACATGCTCAGCATAAACTGCTGTCACAACTCCTGAAGAGAAACAAATGGTTCACTTTTCAGGTGAATCTCTTCCTCAGCTCATGGTAGGGGCTGTGAGGAGCTTGAAGGAAGCAGGAGCGGGTCTGGCTAGAAGTGGTGGCTGCCAGAGTACCCTCCTTGCATTATGGAAGCTGTACCAGCCCAGGAACACCTGCCCTAAGCTTTCTACAGTTGGTTATTCAATACTCAGGCTTATTTGCCAAATCACGAGCTTTGTTTGCTGTTTCTGTAAGAAAAAGAGCTGCTAACACGCAGCTCTGTATCATTTGTGTTACACCTTCTGCAACACCTTCCCCAGGCCTCTAAACATTTTCCCAAGTAAAAGTCAGTGCAGTGCTGGGGATGGGTCAGATGATTTTGGGTGGTGCATGGCCAGAAAGCTGCTGCTGAGCAGCTTCTGCTTTACCTCCCCTGTAGCAATGTGACCTGTCTCTTGCCTGTACCTTGCTCTGCTCTTTCCACAGCTCCTGGGCACCTGAAGGGTGTCTTCCCTCTTCCACAGTTCTGTTGCCTTAGGCCACAAAGAGGAGGTGGATAGAATGTTATCACTGAATCATGGAATGGTTTGGGTTGGAAGGGACCTTTAAAAGTAATTTAGTTTCAACAGCCCTGTAGTGGGACACCTCCCACTGGACCAGGTTGCATCCACCCTGGCCTTGAATGTTTCTAGTGATGGAGCATCTGCCACTTTTCTGACCAACCTGTTCCAGTGTTTTACCGCTCTCATTGTAAAAAACTTATATTAAAAACCTTCTTATTCCATATATTCCTTGTTTTCTTGGGAAACGTAGGTAAAGTTGTTGTTCTGCCCAGTACAACACAAGGTATAACACTAATACCCACTCAGAGGTTAGCAAAACTACTGGGGTCAGGTGAGCTGACAGCCTTACAACTACCACTCAAACCTTTGGGCCAGAAGAGCAGCCAAGGCAGGCGGAGGACTCTGCACTGTGAAATGGGAAGGCACAGTTTTAGGAGAAAGGTGAACTTGTCCGTAAGTAGATTTTGAGCCTATTAAAGCAGCAGCACCTGTGCAGATGCTGGGGCGAGGGGAGTGGAGGGGCAGTTACCAATGACAGTAACATGGGGATACTGAGTTTATCCATGACCCTTTTGCAGGGTCTGTTTGAGACTGTGGTATGCAGCCCCTGGCTCTATGCTCCATCTCTGGCTTAAGATGAGAGAAGAAACACTGAGCCAGTTTCACCAGTGCTTTTGTCTGTGGTTTTCCTTATGTGCACGTGGCCACACCAAGCACTTGTATGAACCCGTCAGGCCCAAGGACACCCTGGCAGCTCTCAGTGCCAAGGAATGCCAGAGGGCGGCCAAGCGGGACCTCCTTGCCCCAGGGGCATTGCTGGGGCCTCGTGGAGCCCTGCTCCATCTCCCACAAGCAGAAGCACCTGCATCTGTTGCGGCTAGCCAGCAGCGAAGGGCACCTTCCTTGGGGCCATTCACCTGCCTTGCATCCTGTTTCCCCTCCCCTCTGCTCTGAATGAACTGCACGTACTGTCACTGAAGTAGCAAAATAGAAGATCCTTTGTCTTAATACTGAACTTTAATTAAAAAACCCCTAAGGCCTTCCGTAAAGGCATCTTCCGCATCTGCGAGAATTTTGATCTTTACAAGCAAATTTTTCTGGAGCCCCTGAAGACAAGTTTCATGGTAGTTCTGTCAACTTCTGTTGCAGCCTCCCAGCAATGCCTTTACTTTACCTTGCAACGTCTCTGTGCTGCTCTCATACAAACCACATCCTTTAGCTTCAAACTGTGACAAAAGAACTGTCTTAGAGCACTTCAAAAACAGTGCAGCAGACTGTGATGAGAAGCATTATATAAAACTGAAGTTGTATCTCAACTCAGTGAGCACTGTCACCTGGGCAAGCACAGCACCTGCCATGCATTAGTTTGATACTTTATTATGAGTATGTTTCTTCTGAATTCTGTAGTTTTATACCTCCAAATAATGCAGTGCATAACCCTGGTCTATGCAGAGAATATACATCAGTGGAAAACTGTAACTGTAAATTCCCAAAGCTTTTATTTTTACCTCTCTTGAAGAGTCAATGGCATGACTTTCCACGGGGAAAGAAGCTGTATCAACAAGAACATAGTATCCAAAGAGTGTTTTTCTTTTTTTTTTAATAAAATACTATTATGTTCATATCTATACAAATAATTATTACAACTATTAAACAAAGTATTACATTTAACAATAGAAATCTCAGAACTCTGAACAAGATCATGGTTTGGGATATTTACACCTGAATGTAACACATTTGTAAAAAGATGTCAAAATAAACAGAGCAAGATCTTATTTACAATTGGAAGATGATGTTCCTGTTCATTCATTATAGATTTCTCCTGCAAAGTTCCTTTTTTCCATTACAAAATAGTAAGGACTTTTCACTGGGACTGTATCCAAGTCATTTACAGCTGTATAAAACAGAAACACAGCAGAAAACTCTGGACTGAATATAAATAATTTACACTGTGGAGGGCAACAGCATCATTGATTAATCTCCTGTGGCAAAATCTGTATTTGCTTCCTTTCTCACAGTGAGCAGGCAGGAACAGGGCCCAACCCACCAGGAGCTCCAATGTTTCATACTTGTGATTGCCAGAACAGCAGCACATTTTGCAAACTTGGAAACCTGCTTGTAAAGATACTTTTGGTGAGGCAGAAAGAAATGCCTTTATTTTTTAAATTTATCTCATAAAAACTGGTATCAGTATATAACAAATGGCTTCTGTGTCACTAAGCAGAGTTTGTTCTCAGAGAGAATATGAGTTTGTATTGTCATGACCAAAAACCTCCACTACATCTTTCACCAGTTCATGGAGTAACTTGCTCTCAGGGTAACTGGTGGGAATAAGGTGTTGGTGCTCTGAGGTTTTAGATTTATTTGGTACTGCAGAGGCAGTAGAATTTGAAAACGCCCCCACATGCAAACCTGTCTCTGCAGTGGCACTCCTGTCCATGAGACTGCTACCCATGCTGGATCATGGCAGCGGGAGAAAGGACCAGTGTGGATGATAACAGGCCAGGTGATGATAAAGGGTGGAGCTCCTTACAGCACTGTATCAGAAAACAACATTAATTTGACTGATTTGTTATAAACAGACTCAATGCTATTCTGTCTTGCCAGTGAAAGTGGGAAAGTGATGAGCATGAGTCTTATTAGGGGAATGGCAAAAGATCACAGCTCTTAGCACAGCTCATCACTCAGTCATCCAGAAACAGCATGAATTTGTGACCGAGTCCTTGAGCCAGGGCTGCACAAGTACCTCAGAATAACGTGAAAAGATAACAGGAGACCAGAAGTAATTAAATGGCCCATTTTCTCCAGCAATGCCCTCTGCAGTTGCCCCGCCATTCAATCTGTTTCCTGCAACAGCACTACAGTCACCAACCACAGCAGCACCAGCGCAGCTTTAAAGTGCAGTAGGAAATCTGTGCAAAAATCAGGAGGCTCTGGACTAGCACAGTGTATTTATTTTTTGTCAGAGAGATGCTCTTCCACCAGGGCAGCAGCATAGTGACTGGAGCTGGGAGCAGGAGCTGGAAAACCCATTCCAGTAAGGCTCAGCCATCAGCTCAAATCACTTCAGTTCTTGTTTCCCTTAGCTGTTCTTAAATGAGGTCTTTTCTCTCAATGAAAAGGTGTATAAATATTAATACAGTATTAATACTATTTTATTGCCTGCTTTCAACATAGCCTGTCTCTGTTCTTATTCTCCTAGGCTGCTTAAGAGATTGATCATGGACTACACTGACATACATGCACTCCAGCCCAATACTATTTGTTGAAGTCACTTAGGCCAAGCTGAAAGCCACAGCCACACAACGCCTGTCAGCTGTGGCGGTCCCACCCCAGAGGCAGTGCCCAACCTTTCCCTTCCACTGCTTATTTTGCTAAATTAAGCAATATTGAGTATTTTTCCTTCCTTCAAAGACAAAACAAACCCCGTCTTAGTATAAGTAACTTTCAAAAACGTATTATGGAAGAGAAAATGGCATTCTCAGGCTAACAAATTGCAACTTTTCCAAATATAATCTTTTACAAATATATCTTGAAAAACAAGGGAACAGGTAATTCTTAGGAGAAAAAGGTAAATGTTGTCATAGATGTTTGCTGAAGAAAATGTATTTGTTTATGAAATTGTTATCATAACAAGTAAAACAGGATCATTCAATCTGCAAAACTGACGCTCCTTTTTCAGAGTACTCTCCCAAGTACAGACTGAGGTAAAACGGGCCTTATCAACCTGATATCTAAACACAACAGGTTCAAGGGTAGGAGAAAGGAAAAATAAAAGAAAAGAAGCAATAGTTTCAACTCCTTGGTAAAGATATTGCAATTGCTCCTCTTCCCTGGGAAAGGAACTGAGCCACTGACCTGTCAGTGGCACAAACTGACCTTCACAACTAAGTGCAAGAAGGTTGACCTTCAGTCTCTGTCTCTCCAAAGCAGATGAGCACAGAGCCCTCAGCTGCTCCTCACAGGACACACCTGCCAGCCCTTCCACCAGCTTTGTTGCGCTCCTTTGGACTCATTCCAGGACCTTCACATCCCTCTGAAATGGTGGGGCTCAGAACTGCACCCAGCACTCCTTGTGAGGCCACACCAATGCTGAGCACAGTGGGATGTTCCCCTCCCTCTGACTGGCTGGTGATGCCGTGTTTGATGCTCCCCAGGACGTGGTTTGCCCTCTGGGCTGCCCAGGCACACACTGTTGATTCACACTGAGCTGCTGCTCACCACTACCCCCAGGGCCCGCTCTGCAGGGTGCTGTCCCGCCACTCCTCTCCCAGTTTATACATGTGCCTGGTGTTACTTTGTCCCATGTGCAGAATCTGGCATTTGAACTTACTAAATTTCATCCTATTAGTCACAGTCCAAGGCTCCAATCTATCCAGATCCCTCTGCACAGCATCTGTGAACAGCTGCTCTCAGTTTGATATCATCAGCAGACTTGCCAATGGTGTGTTCAACTCCTGCATCCAGATCAGTGATAAATACATTGGATAGGACTGGTCTTTAGGAATAGAGTCCTGAGGAACACTGCTGGTGACTGGTCATCAGCCAGAGGTAGCCCCATTCACTACAGTCCTTTGAGCTCTGCCCTTCAGCCTGTTCTTCACCCAGCACACCATGAACTTGCTCATCCCACAGCTGGACAGCTGGTCCAGATGGATGATGTGAGGGATGGTATCAAAACCCTTACTAAAATCCAGAAACATTCCATCCGGCACTTTCCATTCACCCACTAAGTGGGTGACCTTATCATAACAGGATATCAAATTAGCTGGATAGGAGTTTCCCTTTTTGAACCCATGCTGACTATGCCTGATGATTGCATTATTCCTTAAACTCGTAAACTGCAGTTAGACTCAGTCTGTAGTTCCCTGGGTTCTTCCCTCACACCCTTTCTGCAGACTGGAATAAGGCTGGCTACTTTCCCATCACCAGGGACCTCCCCAGACCTTTGGTGGATGATCAAGTGAGATCCTGCCATATGTCCTGATTGCTCCTTCAGTACTCTGGAATGAAGCTTATCCAGCCAAATGGATCTGTGGACATTCTAGTCTTGCAACAGGTAGAAGTTTATAAGGTCACTCCATTTTTCACAGACATCATGAAGTAATGCACTTTTCCCAGCAGAGGAAACTACTGTGGTAGTGTGAATGTCTGGAATGAAGAGAAGGATTAGCATCTTTATATATAAAGTCCTAGAAGCCAGGGCTTAATTTTTCACTAGTTTGTCTTGAAAGCCAAACCCACCACTGCACACACGATGCCATTTAAAGAGAGCAAGAATGGTGGGTTTGCTTCCCTCCTCAGAGTCCAGACAAACACATAGCGCACAGTGTGGCTGCTGCTTCGATCTCCCTGTCTTTATCTTCCAGAAACCATGGAACCACTCCCTGTTACGGAACTCATTTCACCAGCTGAGGCGGCCCCTTTGAGAGCTACTGCATGAAGGAAATCCATTTGATCAAGAGTCTCACCACAGAACACTGAGACCTGTAGCTGGCTTAGTCAGCTTGAGGCTGAGGACTGACTCATTCCTAACCCTCCTGCTCTCCGCACAGCCCAGTGGCTGCCATTCCATTGGTAACTACACTTCGGCAGAGAGAAGCTGGGAACTGAAATAAATATTCAATCTATTGTTTTCAAGAAACACAGAGAACTGATGCACCACTTAGATTTATTGTCCTAAGATAGGCTCCATCTGAATTAAAAAGTGATTCCAAATCAGAATCAGAACCATTTTACTTCACCTTGTGGGAAAATATCAGACTGCAGGTTACAAGAGCAGAGACACTGTTGGGACAGACTACAGACAAGGCCCAATTATTTTTCATGTCGAAGTCTCCTTACTTTCCTGGATCAGTGGAAAAGGGCTTAGCAAAAACATCATCTGGGAAGTCAATCTATGGGAAAATGTTGGAGGTCTGTCTTTGAGGGTCATGTTCTTGGAGATGGAGGAATATATTCCTTTCCACCTTCCAAAGAAAAAAACCCCAAACCATAACAAATCAAAATTCCAGGGAGCCTGCTCCTCCCCATGCCCTCACCAGGGGCCTGTGACAGGTCCCAGGAGCAGCAAGACAATGTGCTGGTGTGCAAAACACAAGCATTTCAAGTTTACCCGGCCCAGGGAAGAGGTCCTGGAGCAGGTTTTGCCTGGTAGGGGGCAGCTGGTAGGGGGAGGACTGCATATAAGGGAACCTGAAGTTACCATGTTATTTGAAGAATCAAACCCAGAATGGTATTTCCAAGCACATAAAAATAAAAGACAAATATTTCTGCCTTGTTTGAAGAAAAGCACAGTGCAGAGCCATTAATTTTACCTAGTTTTTCCCTTTCCTTTAAAAGAAATGGGATTGAAATTTGTGAAAGTACTGGAGACTCAGCTAGTGCACACACATTCACTCCATATCTCACACATGAATAAACACATCATTCTTCCTTGTGGTGCTCAAATCCCAGTGTCTTCCTGGTATGTTTACTCTCAACACAACCATGTTCCTCCTTCAGCCACAATCACACAGGTTTAGATAAAAGGTGCATTCAAGTGCAGAGTACTGGTAATAACTCGGGCTCGATCCGGTCAGCAATATCAAGCGAACGCTGTCCCCAAGGATCCCCACTCATTTTGTGGGATGCCACAGGTTCAGTCCTCCTCCCATGTGCTGCCTGGTACAACAAAGGGTTGTTGGGTTGTCACTCACAGAAACCAGAAAGCTGGTGTTTGAGCATGGGCCAAAGAAAAGGAGAGGGGGAAAAAAAGGAAAAGGACATTAAGAAGGTGCTAACCAAGGTACAAAACCCACCCTGAGGTAACTTGCAGCAATGAACAGTGAAATGGCAACAAACACAGCTGCTGTCTCTGCTGACTGCACCAGAAGGAGTCACAAGCTACATTTAAACGTTGATCGAGTTCAGCAGTAAGTGAAACCACTCCTAAAACAGATCCAAGCAAAATTCTTCTTAGAAATGGAAAGTCATGGGTTAGAGATCCAAATTTTCTAAAACAGTATTTTTAATTGCTGACCATGCAAACATGTAGTAACTTTAACCCCATAAAGTCAGCTTTAAGTCAAGTGCGCAGGGCAAGCTTAAAACAGACAAAAGCTGCACAACAAATGCCTTTTTCAATTAACACTGGGTTAACACAGACTTGTGTTGAGGCTCCTGAAGATACATTACAAAAGAGAAACCCAAGCCATTTCAAGTTCCTCTGCAGTTTCAGGTAAACATATCAGAAACAAACCAACACCTGTAGCACTTGTTTCCTGTCTCCCATACGAATGCTCTCACTCCTTTCTTTACCTTGGAACAATCCGACATCAAACTTGATTGTTGGAAAATCAACAACCAATATTTGCACACCTCTCAATGTTGCATCCTTACTGTTTACTAGTAAGTAAGCATTGCTTTAGGCACTGGTGCTTTAGAGTTAGTAAGGTGGGTGGAAATACAACATGTATATAAATACAGAAAGTACCCATATACATACATTTAGGCAAATAAACAGTGATGCTATGAATGGTCTCCACTCTCTTCTTCTTAAATATATAAACAACGCATCAGACTAGAAGTCAGTCTATCAGTTTTCATACAGCTGAGCTGCAGTCATGACCTAAAATATGGCTTATGTTGTGCGCAGGTCGGTTTGAGGACTGCTTGGAAGAATCTGAAGCAGATGTGTTTGCAATGGAAAGCAAAGGGGACATTGCTGAACCATCTGGAGGAAGAGCTGTGGCTATTTCTGGAAACAAAGACGTTAAGTTAAAATTGGATAAGTGCGACGTGTTGGTCATGTGCATTGGCGGCATATCTGGAAGCAAAGGAAAACTTGGCTGAGCAAAACCAACAGGCCTGGGAGGAGACAAAATGGATCCAAATCGATTGTTTAAACTTCCACTACTTGGCTTCTCTGTGCTTGGGTTAGGAAACATTTGATTGGGAAAGTAAGGGATAGAAATGTCATTGGAGAGGGTAGGGTGGGCAGGAGAGTAAGGTGGATAGAAGGATGGCAGCGTATTCTGAGGATCAACTGGGATTAGAGCTGGTGTTCGAGTGGCACTAGGCTGAGTGACCGGTGGAATGAAAGAGGCATTGGCATTTATTGGTGGATTCATGCCACCCTCTGGAATAAAAGGGAATCCAAAATTCTGAGAGAGAGCATGTTGGTCAGGGGCCGTGTTATCGTTAGACACTTGAGGGCCATCAGACATAAACCGGACAATGCTTCCTCTTTTTTCTATTGCGGACTGCTGGCGCCCAAGGATCATACTACCACTGGTGGACAGGGGAAGATGGGGAAGACTAGGGTCAAAGACATTTCCATGTCTTTGATTTCCAGATCGATTCCTTTCAGGCTGACGTATTTTAGAACCTCCATTGTCTTGCAGAGGATGTCTTGACCGCTGAGTAACTGAAGAATTTGGCTGACGAACAGAAGGCTGCCCTTGCTCACCATTTCCGTGAGAAACTGCAGGGTGAGGGTGAGTTGCCCTCACGACCCCATGCATGTTGCTAGAAACAGGCGGATTCATGTGGCTCTTAGTTCCATGACTGTCTGTCATCCTCATGGGATTGGACTTCTGCACAGAGATGTTTGGGCTTGTATTGCGACCCTGAATATCTCCCGAGGAAGAAGAACTCGAAAAAGGAATAGTCAAAGAACTGTTCCTTGTGTTAATTGCCCCAATAGACATGTCACAGCTTTCCCTACTCTGGCCATCACCGTCTCTTCGGATGTGGACGCTGTCTCGCGCTGGGGGACAGTTGTACTCTATTGTGGAGGAGGCGCCACACTGTGTGTTCCTTTGATGTTCTGGGATTGATCTTTGGCTTCCACTAACTTGATCTCCAAGGTGAGGGGCGAGCAAACTCTGCATGAAACTTTGGTGGCATGTGTTTTCGTTTTCCCTTGATGGCAGCGTATTCCCCGCTGGAATACCCTGAACTGGCTGGTAGGGCAGTCTCTTCTGTCTCTCTATGGAGGGCCCAGTATTTTGACCGATTCGGAAGGCTTGTGACTGCATGCCCCTGAGGGATGATACAGAATTGCCAATTTCACTGTTTCTTGAAGCCTGGACATCGAAATTGCCTGTTGGTTGTTGATTGGGTCCAGAGGGCTTAAATGTTTGGCAATCAGAAAGACGCTGCACATCTGAGCCAACTGTGTGGTCAACAGACAAGCGGCCCTGCATATTATGAATCGCCAACCCTTTATTTCTAGAAACATCAAGGTAACTTCTCATTTCAAGCTGGTCAGAAACCCTAGGGCCTTGAAGAGATATTCCTATTCTCTGCTCTGAATTAGAGGGCGTTTTCCCAATGAGGGCCTCAGCAGAGTAGCTGGAAACCCTGTTTCTTTCCTGCCTGTGAGGGGTGCATGTCATATCTGATGGTCTGGTTACGATGCTTGCCTGGGACACCATTTGCTGCTCTAAGCCCCTTGAGGTCATAAGTCTTTGCATCTGATTGTGCCCTGAAACATGTTCAGAAGCGGAACCTTGCTGTCTGCTGCTAACATCTTGTTGCTGCTGATGCATAATATCCTGATTCATATGGCTCTGAGGGTGGTTATGGTGGTTTCTGCTTGTTGCAGGATTTTCACAGTTCTTTTCAGGCTGGGAAGCTCCGAAGTGTTGCTGCATCTGCTGCTGCATTTGTTGGTGGTGAGGATGAGGCTGACCACCCTTTTGCCGTGTTTGATCACTTCCGTGGTGTTTCTGCTGTAGGGAAAGCTGTGTGGCTTGCGTTCCCTGGATGAGATTCCTTTTCTTTTGCATCTGCACCTCCTGCTGTATTGTTCGCTGTTGGTGGACACTGTGGGGTTGAGAGTGGACTGAGTTTTCCCCGTGAGTGACGTGGTGCTGCAGCTGATACAAGTGGTGCCTCTCTCTCAACTGACCAGCCTGCTGTTGCTTTAAGTATGGGTGATTACTGTGAAGGTGAGAGATGCCTTGAGAAGGAACATGTTGAATTGGCTGCAAGTGCTGCCCTGTCTGGCCTGGCTGCTCTGAAATTGATGGCTGAGAACCACACTGAACCTCAGTTTGCCTCAAAGCTGGTGTTACAAAATTGCTGTTGGATGGAAATAACCTATTGAGGCCATCAGCGTGCCCTTGATTGCTCACGGACACCACTGAATTGGAAGAATTAGGAGGAATCTGACTGACCAGCATCTGTGTTTGATCAGCAATACTCTCTGGTGTCCGGTTCATCAATGCCATCCCCTCAAGCCTTATGGGTGCTGTCTGGCACTGCTTTTGCCTCTTTGCTGTAGAAAGCAGAAGGTCATCTTGAACGGCCCGCTTGGCTGAGTCTTTGCGACTTTCATGACTTTGATGCTTTAAGTGTGACTCCTGCAGCTGGGGAGCCTGCATGGTGCTTGCCCTAATGGCATTCAGTTGTTCCTGAGCATACTCACTCATCATAGCGGGTCCTGGAGATTGACTGATATACGTGCTAGATGGAAGGGAGAGGCTCACAGTTGCAGGGACACTTGCAGGCTCCGAAGGCTGGGATAAACTTGAGCAACTCACCAGGGGATGGACAATGCGACTCTGGTGTATTAGATTATTCACACTTAGACTGGTTATGCTTGGTGTCTGGGAGGTGGAAATCTGCAAGGGAGGGTTCGATGTTTCTACACCTCCCACGGAGCAGCTTGGCTTTTCAACCTGCCTGTCAATGTTTGCCGGTGCTGTATCGTGAGCACTGAATTTGTTTGGGGCCACTTCCAACGGCCCTGCGTTGTTTTCTTTCACTGACTGAGGTTTAAAAGGCTGTTGCTCTCTCTCCAGCGGTGCTACCTCAGCTGACTTAGAGACAGCATCCCTCGTGTTAACCTGTACTCCTCCTCCATCTTTCTCAAGGTTTTCCTGGTCAAAAATAGCTCTCGCTGCAAGAGCTACAATGTCAGTCTGTTCTGAAAATGTGCAGCTGTTACAGGTACTGGTTGAGGTGCTGCTTGTGACATCTTCTCTGGTGGTGTCTGGCAACATAGATGCAACTGAGAAGCCTCGACTGCTGCCAGAGCTGGTTGACATCGGGGAGTCTGCCTGCCTGCTAGCAATAAGGGAAGCACTGACTACTTCCTGATCAGAGATGCAAGAGTGATGCTGGGAGAGAGTGTCACCTTCCGAGTTCATTAGCAAGAGTTCCTGCTTCTCGGGCAAATCAACATTTGATTCTGCTGATTTGGAGTTTTCCATAGGAAAATTAGAATGCTCCCCCTGAACAGTAAATGAAGAGGTTTTTCCCACAGCTGTTCTTTCTTTTGTGAGATCAGACAGCATTTTGGTTAGACCCTGTCCTTCTAACAAGTCTGCATCTTGCATTACCACTGAGGAATCCTGCTCAACGTTGCAGGACTCCGAAATCATTCCTGCCTTGGAATTATGACTTGTTGTGCTGCTCTGTGCTGCTGATGTCCCAGCAACCTGAGAATGTGTCACCTGTGCTTCGCTACGGGAGGACGTTAAGGTGCTGGGGCATTCACAGCGTTTGGGAGACTCTGACAAGTCAGAGACAGTTGGTGGGTGGTTCTGAGGTCCAAGTGCCTGCTGGTGAGGAGCAGCATCTTTGGGAGCCGATGGGACAAGAGGCAGCTGCTCTGACACCACGGACTCCAGTGGTAAAGAAGCAGGTGCCTCTGCCGAGCTTGGCTCGGGAACAGAGGGTGTTTTCACTGCCTGTTCAGAGCTCTCGGTCTCTTTGGAATGAGACTCAGAAATACTGACACCACTTGATGCTGCCACACTGCTTGCCTGTGATGTAGTTGCAGCCTGAGATACTGCTGGAGTGTTTTCCAGCAGCCCTTCCCCACTTGAATGCTTTGCCACTGTTTCCACAGGAGCACAGTCCACCTTCCTTGCATCTTTGCAAGAAACTGTTGCGCAGGATGCTTTATTGTTGACTGCTTGGTGTTTCTTCGTACTCGGCTTTTTGTTTGTCCTTTTTGATTTTGCACTGGATGGCAAGCCAGCAGAGGGTTTTTTGGGGGAAGCATTTATTGAATTAGATGCACTGGTTAGTACTGAAACCTCTGCAGGCACTGAAGATGCCACAGAAGTTGGTAATGACACACAGTTAACTGTGGCAATCTGGTTATTGATGGTTGTGGGATTGGTGGGGTGGCTGAGAGATAAGTGTAAGCAGCTCTGCCCAGCCATCTGCGATATGCTTTGATTGAGGTTGGCTAAAGCACCAAATGTATTGAGGGCAACATTGGTATTTGGATCTTCGCTGGTGGTGGGTTGAATAATTTGCATAGGGGCTTGATTTGAAGCTCCAGATGAGGACATCACAGGCTGCAATGCAAAAAGCTGCCCATTTAACGAGATAGTCTGAGGATGCTGTTGATTGGACATTGTAACTGAAAATGTTTGCGTAGAGCTAGAAGATGGCAAAGAAGATGGTCTTGGTAATATATGGACAAGGTGTTTCCCTCCAAAAGTCTGTGGAAGAGAGGCATTCTGCATGGAGCTGCTAGAGTTCGCAACTGCAGTCGGCCCATTCACAGGAACTCTCACAGAAGCAGAAGGCTGAGCGGAGAGGAGGGGAAGAGGATTCTGATTAGCAGCCTGTATAATTACAATTTGCTGACTAACATTTTGGCTGGGAACTTCTGCTCTCACAATTGGAGGGCACGGAGCAGGGTTTGGAGGCTGGAGAATGATGACATTCTGGTTAGCTGGTGCTCCTGTAACAGCTGACGCGACTGGCTGAGCCATCTGAATCACCTGCATAGCTGAATTTAATGGAAGGATACTTCCTGCAGCCTGAGTTTTAACCTGTGGCTGGCTGATTAAAGGCTGCATAGGTAAGGGTGGGCATGAGGGCAAGGTAACTACAATCTGTTCAGCTGCCTGGCCATCCCCAGGCAGAGAAGCATTCAGACTGATACTGGTAGTCAAAGGCCTGCTGTGAGCAGAAGACACAGTACCAGCACCATTAACTGGCTCGTTTAATAGTGCAGTCATTATACCAGATGGTGTTTGGCTTAGTGGCTGGACAGTATTTCCTGCCAGCTGCAAAGTGGTCCACGTGGTCTGTGTGTTTCCAGTTGAAGGCATCCGTGTAAGGCTACTCATGTTTTTCAAGTCTGAAGTGCCAACACCTGAAGAGCCTGAAAAAGACCAGCAGTTCTCTAAGGGACTGGCAGCCAGAGTGCTTATTGCTGTCACAGCCTTAACTCCTGCTGCTGCAGAGGTTGCAGGCACTCCAGCACTGCTCACTACGTCTGTGCTTTTGAGGACATTTACAGAGGAAAAGCTATCTGCAGCAGACAGTCTCACAGGTGTCACACAAGCTGTGTCTGTGGCTGAAATGACACAGCTTTCCTGGAGGTCACTCCCGGAATTGTTTGTATTTGAGCAAGCTGCATTCACCTGTTGAACTTGGGAGGCTTCCACAGAGGCACTGGAAGGAAGGCTGATTCCCTGCAGGAGTGTTTTCTTTGTTGGCTTAGTGCCCTCCTCATCATTTTTACTTTTGGGGAGATTTTGATCATTCTGTGGTGCATTACTTGAAGAACACTGTAGTTCCTGTTCTGTGCTGGACTGAGATGCACTCTGTGAGCTGGCAGCAGCAGTGGTGAGCACACCTCGCTCGTTCTCTGGGGTGGAAAGCTCAAGAACGTGCCCTGCTGGAGCTGTCTGAGCAGATGCCAGTGGAGAAACTGTAGGCTGAGACCATGGCTTATTTTCTGTGGGATAAA
Source organism: Myiotriccus ornatus (assembly GCA_036023395.1). Taxonomy (NCBI): domain Eukaryota; kingdom Metazoa; phylum Chordata; class Aves; order Passeriformes; family Tyrannidae; genus Myiotriccus; species Myiotriccus ornatus. The sequence continues at coordinate 25,947,589 of JAYRBT010000001.1, forward strand.
TGCCAGCAATCGTCACAGGAGTCACTATGTTGCAAGTTCTCTGAACTGGCACAACATTGGCTGTTTGCTTTTGTAAATTATGACCAACATTAAATGTTATTCCCTGGACAGGTGCTCCTTGGTTATTTCCATTGGGCTGACTCCCATTAGAATAGACAATGATGTTCTTTTGAACCTGATCGCTGGGAATAACAACTGAGACCTTCGCATTTTTGAGATTTCCTTTCCAGTGGATTGTAGGGTCGTCATACAGGCAAATATCATTTGCTTTCAGTAGTTCGATGTATCTCCCATTTTCCTTTTGCAGTTCATCCAACTGTTTCCGGAGTTTTTTTATCTCTTCAGCTACAAAACAGTGAGAGCACTCCATTACATCAGCAGCAGAACAAATAATGAAATAATGTTATACCACATGACTTAGAGAGTAAATACTGTGTACTAACGAAATAAATCATTGACATAAATTGAATAAATTGTTAATAATGTATTCTCTCTTTGGATGGTTAACACAACTTAAGCAAAGACTCTTATCCTGATAAGCCTCTCTACTGAGTGGAAAAGTGAATGAACTTCACAGACTATTCCATTACCAATAGCAGGATATGTCATATTACTTAGAAAAAACTTCAGGACTAACTCAGATGAATCTGAACACTAAACAAAATTGTTTAACAGCTGAAGAAACAACAAGCACATTAATCTTTTTCTTTTCCTTGCTCTTTCGCAAAGACAAAAACTGTTTTTATTTAATTGGTAATCTCATGGCTTTCCAGCGGAATTAAGTTCCATTACATCTAAAAATTATAAGCAAAATTAAATAGAAAGCACTCTTGTAAAGCCACAAAAACTGGCAAAACACTCAGGAGACAGCTCACCTAACTAGGAAAACCACCTAGGTTTTTCAAATCCAACTATATCAAAAAGATAAACTATTTAGAATTCACAAACCACCACATTAGCTCTGAGATTATTTCTGTCGTACTTCCATCATACTTTTACATATCTGTTCAAGAAGATTTTATAGGATGCATTGTATTTTTATGAAATGGGCCACTACAACTTTTACAGCTTTTGAAAGAAAAGAAAAAAGCTCTATGAACGAAGGAAACTCCATGTTTTGGATGAAAAAAATCTAACTGAAGTTTGTCAGAAATCACTCTGGTCACCACAGCAGCATAAACTGGGACAGGAGTTACTGGATGATGTCACATCACCTATAAACTCTGTAATTACTTCACGATGCCATTGCTTCATTATCTCACAAGATATGCGCAAGAACAATCACTTGGGCATTCTGTTGGCTTTTTGTTTCAACATATTCTAAGCAGCTGTTATTTTTCCTGTATGTGTATAATGTCTTGGGATTCTCGTTTGTTGATCCAGGCTTTGTTAGTCAGTACAAACAGACACACAGTGGAAGTGAGTGACAGAAGTCCTGGAGCCTCCAGCAGCATCTGTACTTACCCTGTTCATTGTTCCCTCCATTTAATAGAAGTTCATCATTCTGTCTTTTCATTTCTGTTATGTACTTAAAGGCCTGATCCAAGATCATGTTCTTGCTCTTTAAAAGAAAACATACATATAAAATTAGGAGACAGGTCTAGAATTGGTAGATCCAATAAGGATGAGACTGCATTTGCTCCAAGAGGTCTTTAAAAATGTGCTACCTTGAATGACTCCTTATGGCTGGGTAGGGTTTGTTTTGTTTCGGGCTTTTTTGTTTGTTTTTGTTTTGTTTTGGGTTTTTTTTCTTGTTTTGTTGTGTTTTTTTTCTTTCTTTTTTTTTTTTAAGATGAACTACAGGTTTCATGCGTGACTCTGACCCTAAAATGCTATGAGTTTTTACAGAATAACATTTTCAGTGCTGGAGCTGACATTTTCTGATGCCCAAAGGTAGATACTATGGCCGCAGAACCTGAAGAGCCAGCAATCATTTCTTGCAGATCAGCCTAAAATTTGTGTTCACTAATAAACACATATATCACATGAAATTTCCAGGATACTGTCTTGTAAATATTTTATTAGGAAAGAAACAAACATGGAACAACTATCCAGGAAGATATATGCATAATTTTGAAAGTAATATACTGCAAAATATGGGAAGAGAAAATAAGCCCTCTACCATCATCTTTTTATGAAACTATGGTTATGCTGCCTGCAAGGCCTTTGTTCACTCCTTAATTCCTTCTACTGTTCAGTAGGAACAGTCTCTGCTGGAGATAGCTTTGTCTTTGAAAAAGATGCTTCTGTGCATCAACCTCAAACCATTTTTCTTGCTTCATCTTTCACAAGGACAGTGTCTTAAATTACTGCTATTATTTCAGTTTCTGAATTGCTTTCATCCCATTATATCAAAGACGACAAAAATAAGCATGAATGGAATTCTATTGACATCTTATGACATTAAAATGAGCACCTGCAAAGGGCTGAGCAGGGATTGGAGAATGACCTGAAAAGAGATCCTGCTTAATCCATAGCTTTCACCACTCAGTCATCACACAGACTACACTCAACAGCATCAGTAGAAACTGGCTTTACAAACAGGAGTTGCACAATGTAACCAGCAACCCACTGACCTGACCTAACCCACTTCTGCCCAGCCTGCCACCCCTTCTACAGAGGAAATCCTACATTTACGGGTTGAGGAGAAAGTCAGTCACACATCTGTCTCATACCGTTTTGTTCCTTCAGCAGTCATATGCAACACTGTCAGATAAAAGACTGAAAATCTGTGTAAGTACATTAATGTGACCCTGCACTTCCAAAAAGGAATTCTGTTACAAATAGTTTTTTTGAATATAGCTAGTGAGATTGTTGAGAATATAAATTCTGACAGTTTTACTTTCTTCATAAGACAAATGGCAAAATATGTATTTATACCTCTACAGCCAAAGAAACATTTGAGCATTTCACAGGAAAGCCTGTATGCACCTCTGAGTGGAGACTTACCTGCTTAAGTGCTGGAGAGCAGGGAATGAGTTCTCCAATTCTGTTTATCCCAGCATTAATCTTCTTCTTTCGATGTCTCTCCACTAACCAAAAATAATACGCACTGTGTCATCTGGCTGGGCAAGTCAGCACAACAGCAGCACAACTAATACAGTGTAAGGGCTCATAAATACATTTTTTCATTGCACATTGGAACTTGTAGTAACTTGAAAGAAGAAAAAGATTCCTCTAATGTAAGCCTCAATTAATTAATAATCAGTGGAATTGAGAGCCATGACATAAGCAGCAATATCTTTAAAAGGTGGGGACGTTCTGGACCCCTTCACGGAAAAGAAGAGTTACTGCAACTCAGAATTCAGGTTTTGGTACTGCTTTCTAGCTGAGTTTCTTGTCACTTTTTTCATAAGTCAGATTGAATAAATTTAGGCATGCAAAAAGCATACGAACCAAGATTATGGAACGAATCCATTTCATATTTGGGCAGATAACCCATGTCTCTTAAATACTAAAGTCAAGTTTAGCATAAAAGGAGAAATAACATGGATTTGATTAGTCTTCAGTCTTAATTTTATATTTATATTGATGCTGCAGCCAACATTCATCATAGCTGAAGCTCTAGGTATATGGACTGTCAATTACTCTACCTAGTTTGGAGAAGGCCAGAAAATGCTTCATCTGTAGTCCTCTAGTGACATCATTTACCTCTTCACAAGGCCCAAACAGTGGCACAAAGAGTCTACACTATAAGTCTAGGACTGTAGATACCTTTGGGTGTTTTTTTCAGATAGTATTAACCTTTGTTTTCCATCCACCACAGTCAGCCTCTTCCAAATACTGTTAAACACTGTTAAGTAGCTATTTTTTTTTTACTGAAATATTTTCATGTTCTACATGAACTAAAACTATTAGACATCTCTTCCTAAAAAACCCTGAAAAAAGGTTCTGTTATGGCTTTGTCAAGGTTCAAGCTGGTGTTCATCGTGCTGAACAAACCTTGTGGTTTGTGCACTTCAGCTGCTTTTGGTGGCACACAGAAACCTGTCACTGTCACACAGGTGACTGTATTCCATTTTGATCCTTTACAAAGGACATATCAATTTAATTTAAACAGTTCTATTTCAGTAGTCCGTCAATTCAGTTTACATTTCTCAAACAATGAAATTTTTTTTTTTTTTTTTTGTATTTCAGGACAGACTGATGGCCTTGACAGAAACAGGCTAAATACACTAAACACAGCAAGACAAAGCCTCTCATGCAAGAAATTTACTGTATAAATCACAACAGTATAAATATTTGAACATATGATACCTGGGACTTAGTTATTATATGTCTTACTAATACATACAGACATCACAGTGGTTGTGAAGTGCTACTCTTCTGTTTTGATATTTGCCACACTCTACTCAGCTTGTCCAGATATTAATAACTAAGCAAACTATAGGGTTGGAGGGAGCTGGTCCCCACATCTTGCAGAGTTCAGCCCAGTAAATAAAGACTTTGGAAAGCTATTGGCAAGTAAATCAGGAACTGAGAATTAGAGTGAGGCCAGCAAACTTAGAAGTAAACTTGATAAGACTATTTCCTGATACTTCCTAATTCTTTAGAAATTGGCCACACCCTGAGCACAGCCTGACAAGCACTATGTTCCACAGCTTTCACATGGAAACTACTCAGTGCTTCTTCCAGCTGAGTTTGTGAAGACCATACTATGGTGCTGTTTAGTGAAAGAACTGTGATCATTTTCTTAGTATAAACCAGGCTCAAACCTGTCAGACTCCTCCACAGTCCATCTTTCTGCTCATACTCATAGAATATGCCATTGTAGCTAAACACTGACTAGTTGCTGCCTGAGGGATGTGACTCCTGCAACAGACAGACAGCATTTGCAAAAATTTTCTGGGATGTCAGCATCCAGGTGGGTGCCTTAGTGACAGGCTACAGGAATACTTCTAATCCAGGGAACTTGCAAAACTCTCAGGTCGGATATCTGTCTCTGTTTTGAGACAGGTGGAAATTAGTTGGCTGTGAATGCCAGTGCATTTATTTTCCTTTAGAACTGAACACAACTGAAATTGTTTACTTCTTAAAGCCAGGGGCATGGTCCTCCCCTTAAAATTGTATTATGGAAAACAGTCAAGTAGAAGCAACCAAGAAGCCCCTCTGCACAGATATTCTACCCAAGGACGCTGAAAGGTGTTTGACAGGGTGAGTTTTTTTAAGTGTAGCTCCTCCTATGGAGAAACCTTCTCCATGCAAAATATGTTTTACTAGTTCAAAGCATCTGTGCTTATTCCCAGACCAAATAACAAAGTATAATGTTTCTACCTGCATTATGTGTCTCCCGGTTTTTCTTTCTGTGAAATATAAAGGGAAAACAGTGATGTGAAAGAGAAGGGAAAAAATCTGCACACAAATACTTATTATTTCCATTACAGCCAAAAATACTCAATATTATAGTCTGCTCTGTGAACAAGAACATAGCAGAAGTCATAACCAGATGTTCTTAGACACTGATATTAAATAATTTCTAACCAAAATTTGTTCATGTTCAGACTTAATTTCAGTATAACAAGGCACGGTGTAATATTCCATTTGATTATTGGTACATATTTATAGGCAAAACTGGGTTTTTATGTTTCTGTTCAGCAACAACTGCTATACTATGCAGTGCTCAATAAAGCCAAATATTAAAAAACAGTAGTTCTGTTTCTGAGGAACAAGGCAGTTAAGTATTTGTTTGAAATGTCACTTTTACAGTCACTGGATCAATGTTTTTACAGAGAACAGAAAGAAAATGTTACCATGTAAGTTCATGTTTCTAGCCCTATTATCTTCAAACATCATACATTCTGGTATCAAAAATGTTTCCTTTGTGAGAGAAACCAGAAATACTGTTCCTCAGCAGCTGTTCTTTACTGTCTCAAAATTCTGCCTAGGTATAATTTGGGCATGTGAGGGTTCTCTTTGGTTTCAGATGTCCACCTGAAGGTCACAATCACCGCATAATGCTTCAATTTGCTTTGCTGGAAGTCAATAAATCCCAAATGTGTATCCTACTTACATAAATCATGTACTGTATACATGCAAATAAGACAAATACTTTCAGGAAGTGTAATAAAGCAAAACACCTATTTTCTGGGAAAAGAAACATTCCAGAAAAATAAAAAATTTTCTAGAAGATTTCTGTCCAGCAGCACACCCTCAGTCTAGATGTGTGCCAAAAGCAGAGATGCATCTTCTGCTCTTCTTTTTGACTGTCACAGCATAGTCCAGATATAACAAGAAATCTGAAGTGAGAATGCAAGATACATGTGGATGATGTGTGATTACTATGAGGCACGTATCCTTTTTAATTCAAGTAACTCACCAAAAGCAGTGTGTATCCAGAGTAATTTACACAATGATTACAGGACAGGACTGTTACTGTAGGCGATCAGGCCTGGAGACATCCACTAAAACGATCATATATACTAAATATGCACAAGAATATAAGGATTGAAGAGACACAGCTGCCCTTTGATTCACATTACCAATACAGAATACAAAATGCTCTATTAGTGGGTAAGAAAGAGTCACGAAATCCATAAAGACCGAAAAACTTTCTGTAGGATGAATCAGTGTTCTCTCTGAGCTTTTCCTAATCATAAATCATACCCTACATGGTCACCTAGTATAAGATGAATGCTGCATTTAACTATGGACTGAAGCACTCCCCTACCCATCAGGTATTAATTAGATCAACATGCTACTAAAAGGAATGAAACCCAGGAAAAGTTGTAATGACCGCCAAGTTACTTTGTTACCAATTTTGGTCATAGAGCTGCTGTACAACCTCAAGATGTATTTTGAGTTCCAGCAGAGGTTTGAGTGTAAGATCCAGATTCCACTGAGGAAGAGATCTAAATTACTCTGTCAAAGTGAGTACAGTTACCCCCTAATATCTACCAGGAGCCTCCGCAATAACACAGGCTGCACTCCAACCTGGTCAGTGACACATCAGAGTAGTCAGTGTAATAATCAGAGAATCTCTTTGGCCCAGGTGTCCCAGCTAGGCATGTCTTCTGCAAATAGTTTGGCACTGACAGGTCAAGAGAGAAAGGGAGTTTTGCCGCCATAGTTCCCAAACTTTTGGATCAAAGCCTCAGAACTTCTTGTCAATACCCTTATTGCCGAACTTTCAGCTGGAAACTTTGTAACTGGAACATAATCTCAGACTACCAAACTACAACACAGTCATTTTCCCACAGGGACTCACCGATGTTGCTTCTTAGTAGGTGTCTCATTCTCTGTCATCTCTGGCATGGTTCCGGAGAAGAGAGCCTGAGGAAAATCATGGAAGGAATTAACAACTCCTGCGCTCTCCTGAATTCTTAGCACATGACATTTGCTACACCACTTTGCTTTTCACCACAAGGACGGGGCCATCCCATTACGTACACAAAAGTCCACCACCCTGACTTAGAGCAGCTGATTTCATGAGCATTACAAATAAAGCATGTTACCTACTGGGGTGCTTTGTGAAACCTGTTTATGATGAACTGGTTTCCACTTCCTGAATTACTTTAAATATAAAACAAATTGTAATCCAAACCCCTTTATGGAAACGAGAAGGAAAATTAGAGTATATGATTGGTTTTTGAATGGGAGGAAGAACAACTGAACTCTCTTTCACCAGCCCTTTCTAACTTAAAATGCTTTCAATTCCCAGTTCTAAATAAAGCATAAATGCTCAGTAAAATACAAGCTACAATGAGGACATTTTATTAACTACAAATTTAGAGTGCTATTAATGTAGCAAATTTGAAAATTTCCTTGATATTTAACTACAGGATAATCTAAAATGACCAAAATTGACACCCTATATTCTCAGATATATAAAATTCAGTTAAAAATAAAGTTATGAAATAAAGTTATACATAACAGCCTAATAAGCTGCACCTAACTTGTCCTCAGCTTGAACACATCAGTAGCCTATATTTAGACAAACAAAACTATTATAAAAATAAACAAAAGGTGAGATTCAGTCAATGACAAATTAATACATATCTACCAGAGAAATGAATTTTAGAGAGAAAGTAACATGAAGTGTACTGTAGCTGACAAGAGGAAAAAAAAAATAAATTCTTTAGATATGGCTGAGCTCCGTATTTAGTTTCACTCTTCCACTCATTCTCTCACCAACCAACCTGTTCTTGCAACTCTTCCCATGGGCCCTCAGCCTCCTCGTGGCTTCACCTCTCCCTGGCTCCTCCTGGAAAGCTCATCGGCTTGTTTTAACAGGCTTCATATCTTTAGGGTGTATTTTTGTTTGTTTGTACTGTAAGGAAGTGGGGGTGGTTTTTAATACAACTTTCAACACCAAGCAGTTCTTAATGTAAACTGAGCCTACCACTACTGACATCAAAAACAAACTCTAGAAATAACCTCCTTACAAATCAGAAAGCCCCAAAGCTCCCAAAGCACTGAAGGATATACACTTCACAAAGTATTCTGTGCATACACTGTGTGTATGTGTGTGTCAATAGTTGGTATTGTACTAAAACTGCATTCAGATACTGCTTTCCAGTCTTTACACTCTAAAAGTCAATTGAATGCAGTGCTCTCATTCAGTAAAGATTAACAGGAGGAAAAACATTAGGGCTGATGCTGTTTACCACTCTAATACTTGTTTAAGTACTTTCTCTATTCCTGTGAAGACATGGGAAATGTTGACAAACCATGAAGTGAAGCGAATAGGCAACATCCTGCAAATTGATCCAGACTGGGGAACTCAAAGTGCCTGAAGTTTTCAGGCACCTAATTCAATTCCACCTACACAACAGTGTTCACACCACCACAAAACTGGACACAATCACCTCAGAGATGAGTTAGAGCATTCTAATGCCCCACTGAATTTTACAATCAGACTACATACAGTCACCTCAGCCCTCTTTAGCCCATCAATGGGAGCACATCACTTTCTATTTATACGCCTCCACAGACTTTGCTTTCTTTGTGCTCACCCACCATCCTCTGCATAAATTATGAAAACACCTGACAGAGTTAACAGTCTTTTACTGTGGGAGAAAGTAGTGGTGCAACTTCAGCACTTTCATGCGCTCTGATAAATTACCTTAATCAGCTCAATTCCCTAACAAATTTGTTTTCATTTATACGCACTAAGATTAATCCAGTTGGTATCCCAGGTCCTCCAAGTCAGTAAAAATTCACAACTCTGAAAGCCAGGGAAGCCAGTTTCCCATGCAAGGCACCTATAACTTACTCCTCCTGTGTACAGCTGGTGATGGTCAGTAGTACTTACTCGTTCTAGCTGCATTCGTTGTATCAGGTGATGAGGAAGGGGTTAGCTGGGAGAGTTTAGCTGATGTGAGATTCTGATTATAAAAACGAAAATTAAAAAAAAAAAAAATCTGGTTAGAGCCCAGGCATCTTTGACGCTGTTGGCAACCAGAGATGTTCACATGAACACTGAAAGACTGAGGTCAGCACACCTCGATTCAGCAGGGTTTTTCCAGTTGTGTCAAAGCAGCCCAGCAGAATTTATACCCATTAAGGCTACCAGCAAAGCCAGGAGCAGTGACCTGGTAACACTACACTCTCGTGTATCCATCACTGAGACAATATCTTGTGTATCAGGTGAAATAGCTATTCAAGGTGGCAATTTTATTTAGTGTATAATAAGTACTGTTTGTATTTGGTGAGGATGTGAGCACAGAGTACATGGGCATAGTTCTGGTACAGCAATTCTCACAAACATGCTTAGAAAAAGGAAGATGCTGAATTGCATCTTGTGGCAGTCACACACCCCATTTCTTGACTTCTGCATCATCTGTATGGACAGAGTGATGTATCTCTTATTGTGCATTACCAGACTACGGCAAAGATGCTGGAAATCAGAGCAAAAAAACAAAGGAGGTTCTTAGTTTTGGGGAAAATTAGTATTTTTAAAAGAATAATGCATTCATCAAGCAACCATATTTTTTTATTGTTGCAGATTCATACAACTTGAGAACCAAACTACCATATCTGTATTACAATGTATTTAATATAGAAAAAATTAATGTGAATTTAGATGGCCAGCTACCATGCAGCTACAGATAAAGCACAACTGTGTGAAGGTAAAGGGTGTAAAAAAGCACCCACCCAAAAATACCCTCTCCCAGAACAGACACAGCCACTCTGGTTCCACTTGCACAGTCCAGGACACATTCACAACCTCATCTTCCCCCTGCCCTGACTCACAGCACCCACTTCTCCCTCCTGACATGGGTTCTCCATACTCCAATATTTAGGCTTCTTTTGCTCCCAGTCTGTGTCCCCTCAGCAAAGTTCTTATTCCTAAAATAGCAGCATCCCCTTCCGCCAAAGTCATGATCTACACAATTTTCCAACTGCCTTACTTCTTCCTCTGAGTAGATGCTTAAGTGATTCAGCAATACACTGTATATAGTATTTAGGAAGATAGACAAGTGGAAGTTTGTGCAGAAACTTATTAATACAGCTTCTAACCATTTTTTGATCCTGAGAACGGATAGGCAGTCCTTATTACATGTCAAAGACTCCACTTCTTTCTTTTTCCTCTGCCTGTTTTTTTAAATTATGCCAGTAAGCTGCTTTCAAGTGATGCTGTTCCCTGCATGTTTCAAGCTAGCTGCTGACACACCAAGTGTATAAACCTCACAAATATAAACAACTTAAAGTCTGTATTTTATATGCTTTAGGTCCACTGGGATCTACAGCCCATTTCATACAGCAGACAGGGCATAGGAATGCAATGACTGTTACTCTAACTTCACTTTACTATGGAATTACTTCAAGTCAAGTTTATAAAAATTTGCCATTCAACCTATGTTTCCACAAAAGTTTCAAAGCACTGGTAAGAAAAAACAAGGCTATACACATTATCTAATTAACCTTTTAGTTTATTCCAAGTTCCACGGAAAAGAGGTGGTTAAGTTTGTTAAACAACACTTGTATACAGCTCTGGGGTTTCTACCGATACATTATACCATATGGAATATGCTGAACTTAAGTTGTTTTTAGCTATTCTTATAAAGTAAAGACAAAAATGTTTGCATTTCACTTGATACTCCACAAAACAGTTCGAGCTGGCAACACCAGGAAGGTGGTTTTCCTAAGAGCTGCTAAAAATATGGGCTTTGTAAATTGAAAAGAAAATAAAAGTGCTGCCTAGGTGGAGACTTCTGAGGGCTGATGAATAATGGTCACACTGGCTCCATTTCTTCCCCTCAGCTGTTGTATCACCACAGCTTTGACAATGGGTTTCTCTTTACTTCTTCCACATCAAGTAATGCTTCTTCACAGCAAGACTCCTTCACTGATTCTCTAAAGCAGGAGACATGTTTTTGCTTTATAAGTTCTGAGGCAAGTGCATTTTAAGTTTCCTCATGAAATACGCTCACTTAGCCGAATGTCTTCTGCGGAGAGTATGTAGCAAATCTCAAATTCTAAAGACAGATAAGAAGCAGCAATTCAACACTTAATATTTATTTAGTACAAAAGTTTCTTCAAGCTTTATGTAGTTTATAGCACTTACAATGCCAACCTAAAATACTGATTTTAATTTAAATGCAGTGTTAACCCCATAAATTAAAAGATACTTTCAGAAGATTTAAATTTAACATAGTTTAATCTCCTCTATAGTTCAGAAACATAGGGTATAAAACTTAAAATCAACTTGTTTAAGTAGCTTCTTTTCTACCACCCATCTTTCAAGTATTATTCAGCAAATTTTATGAAATTTTTTCATCAAAACACGCACTGACCAGATTTAAGAAAAAGTTAATTTAGATTATTTTATTTGGCCTTATTTTTTCACTCTTTATTTAGGAACTGTTTCAAAACTTACTACTGATTTTTAAAAAGAAAATAATTATTCTAATCTGTTATCTTTCTGCCTTCCTCAAATTAGCAAAGCTATTCCATTCTTCTGCATGAAGCAGAAAGAACCTTTTTAGTATGCAGCTACACATATTCTGTAAAACTACTAGCAGTCCAAATCTTTCTTCCTCTTAAAATACTTCAGGAAATTTATGTTGTTACATTGCTACAATCTCACAGTTCTTACTGGTTTGGTACACCTCGTGAAGTTAGCCTTAATTTACAGCTAAGATCAGTTACAAGGCACAGAAAATAACTTATTCAAGTGTTTTTTTCCTGCAAGACAGTGTCTTCTTCATTCAAGTAACTCCTGGAGCTCACTTTTCCAATCTTCCATGCATGTTTTAGAACAGGGCTAGCTTCAATCAGGGACTTAATCCAAGCTTTCAATCACAAGCAAGGTGCCCTTGCGATCAAGAGACATTATTTACTGCCCTTTTTTTACTCCTCTTCAGAACACTTCTATTTTAATTTTGTATTTACCTAATAAAATGATTGCAGGAAGCATAACTCATAGCTTACCTTTGTGATTGTTACCTACGTATATTAACTACTGTTGCCTGTCACATTAATCTTTTACAACTACCATAAAGGAAAATGAGAAGGGCTATTATTCCTGGCAGAAGTCCCTTGCATATCTCTCAGCTGGGGTTCTGAAGAAATCCAGGTTTTCTTGTTACTGTATCCCTTAATCCACTCACAGCACAGCTGGGCCCACTGACTGACCTAAATTAAACCCCTCAAAGACATGAAGGGCCAGATGTTTGCAAAAACCTGGGCCTGAGCAGAGAAGGAGAAGTGAGGTCAGTGCTGACACCGCAGGTAAGAGACTGGATACAGCTGGGTCTGTGACCAACTCTGCAGCACGTGTGCACTGGCTGATCAGCTGGCTCTGACCCAGCACAACACGCTCCACCTTTTGCCGAGGAAGAGGTATGAGGGATTAAAGGGCAGGAGGGAGCCCTCTTGCTTTTTCACAGAATCCACATTCCTGATGCAAACCAGCTGAGAGTTTCCCAGAGCAACCAGGCTGTTCTGAGAGCTTCTGCAAAAGTTCAGAAAAAAAGACCAATGCAAATAAGCTAAAACTTATTACACAGGGCAACTTTTTTTTTAAGGTGTTTGCTTAAAACAAATAGAAAAAAAACTTCACTGCTTTTATAATTTTTTTCCTCTACTTCTTATGTTTGTATTATCTAAAACTCAAAAACATTGGTATTTTTCCTTCTGCTGACTTAAAGCCATAAAGTTTTAGTAAGGCTCATATGCAAGAGAACGACAAAGAAAATGTCTTTTTTTTTTTTTGTAACAGCATTGGAGGAAGAAGCAGGGTTATCACTCGAGTGATGTTCCCTTATATCTACATTAGGTTTTGTTTTCACTTGTAATTTTCATAGTATCAAAGACATAACCGCTGGTGGCCATTAACTAACATGCAGTTTCAGAACAGCATAGGTGTAGGGTCATTTTGAGAAATCCTGACCAGATCGGCTTAAGAAACCTCAGAAGGAAACAAAAGAGAAACTTCCCTATTAATCACCTGAAGATCCACCTCTCATGTTTATTCTTCTTGATCTACTGTTGTTGCCCCTCAAGTGTTCCTAAGTAATTTATTTTTAAACCTTAGAGGACAGGCAGATACAGAGAGAGAGAGAGATCATGTCTACTGAACCAAGTCTCTTACTCCCTGATTATGGTCTGGAAAGTATTTAAGGAGAGGTATCTCCAGACATTTTGCACCCCGATGTGAGCTGCTGCCACCCCCACACACTATGCAGGTGATCTTGGTACTTACTACAAACAGACTGAAGTGGCACAGTTCAAGTAAAGGAAGATGCCTCAGTGAACTAATGTCCTGTGTCATCTGGATGAATTGTTATAGAGAAGCAGGCATTTGGGAGCTAAAGAGCTGTAATTATGCAACCAGTACACAAGCTAGAATCACAAAGACCAGAGCTGTCACCCCAAAGAGTGTCCTCAGCTACTTTAGATCAAAATAAGGGGAACATCAGTCTTTTCTTCAGGAAATAAAAAAGGAATGACCAGCGAAATCCTCATGATCCCGATGTCGTGTGTTAAGATTCACAAGTTACCACACACCAATTCCATGAAGGAAGTGAGAAAGTATGAGGACTGTCTCTACACTGCAAGACACTGCTCATCTCCCTGGCTTTCTACGCCCAATGATCCACAGTACACTTCAAAATAGAAAATTATTTTCAAAGAGAAGGCAGGTATCTAATTATGCTCTGCTTGACAAAGGAGTCACAAGCCTGTTTTGATGGTGAAAGCTAATGGGATACAAGGGAATCGCAGACAACTTCCTCCTAATACGGGTCATCGCCTCTGTGTGGGTTAGGTTACCCGTGCTAGATGACAAAGATTGCCTGCACCACGGCTGAGGCTGAGTGAGTGCTCTCACACTGCAAGAGCATCTGTTGGTGAGCCAAACCTCGCAGCAGCGTGTTGCCTAAAGAACAAAGAATTCTTTTCCTGAAAAAAAGCTGTGACGTGTAAGTCACCATGTTCTCTCAATACTGCAACCAAGACGATTATTTGTAACTGAGGAATTCATCCACGTATGAAAGCTGTATTTGAAACACCAAAGACCCACTGGACAAATGTAGACGCTATAAGTCACAGAATCACGGAATCATAGAACGGTTTGGATTGGAAGTGACCTTAAAAATCATGTAGTTCCAACCCCACTGCCATGGGCAGGGACACCTTCAACAAGACCAGGGTGCTCAGAGCCCCATCCAACCTGGCCTTGAATACTTCCAGGGATGGGGCATCCACAACTTCCCCGGGCAACCTGTTCCAGTGGGAGCCAGTCTAATTCTGCTTTCTCATGTGACCTTATTTACAGATGAAATCTCTGTTCAAAGGACAGTACCTCATCACAGGGCTTGATAACCAATTTAGAACTGCAACATAAAAACATTCATTTTGGCTACAATGATATAGCCAAAATACTACTCTTTGCTTCATTGCTTTGGTTTTAAGCTGAGCTATTTTTGTTTTGCAACTACAAAGGATCCTCACATAGTCTGTTTATAAAACTGCATATGGTCTCAAGGAGGTATCAACTGATCCTCTGGCAGCTATGTCAGACACATTCTAAACTGGCCTGCCACTCTCCCCGGAGCATCCTACTAACAAGCAGTGCAAAATACCCTAGAGCTGAAATGTGCAGGGCAGCCAGAGAGTTTGTGTGTCAAATTTTTTAATTCATCTTCTCAGATGTAAGTCATTCCGCACAAAGGATTACACAGTCAAGTTCTTGAATATTTTATAGGCTTGGGGTTTGAGAAATCTGACACAAACAAAGAACTCATTGAGGGTTCATGATACAAGAAGCAATATTCTATGGATCTCCACTACAAAGCTCCTTTCCAATATGAGAAGAGATCGATCCTGAGATTTGGTTACAAACACTGTTCTTCCAGAATGAAGAATTTCCCTATAAATCTTAATGGAGCTAAGGGCAGAAATGGTTGAAGTAGAAGATAAAATAAAACAGTATTTCAGTTTTAATGTATAAGCTGATCAAATGCACTCCCTAATTCCATGTTAATGAGCTTTAAAAAACAAGCATGCACACACACTCTGTCCCCAAACCCAACCAAACCCCCACAATTTGCAATGTACATTTTATATCCAGACTATTCACAAAAGGTCTTAGGGGACAGAAGAGGGCTCCTTCTCCTTCACAACCTCAATGTGATAAGAGGTTTTTTCTATAAAAGTGGGTCCACATGGACAGTTACTTCTGTTCCAGGAATAAAGGACTCATCTTGTGATCTGGATGTTTGACAGTTTTGAATAATAATGGCAGGGATAAAGCTGCAAACTTTTTTTCAATTACATTTAACAGAGTGGTCCAAACTGAAGATAACTGAGCCCAGATGACCAGAAAAAGCAGGCACTTTCTAAACACTTTCAAAGAGGAAATTTAAAAGCAAGATCATTGTATGTTAGACACAAGAAAATGGAACCACTAGGTGCAAATCTATAGGAAACTTGAACTCAGTAATTCCACCACTTTAGGGACTATTCATTTAGCTTGTAAGAATGACTGTACATGAGCTATTAGGGGTAAATAAGTAGTTCTGAAAGCACTATGAAAAACAAATAACACTACTGCAGCTATTTAGCACCGACAATGGAGAAGAAACTAAAACCAGATTTCCAAATCACTACTTTGCAGAGGTCTGAAATTAACAGATAAAGGGAAGAAACAGACTGATACCATGATCCTGCAAGTTTTAATCAATTAATAAATAATTTCAAAAAATTAAAATGCCAAACCTCCACCTTCTTTTTCTGTAACTGTTTGAAATTGCCACCAAAGACTGACTTGGCAAGAATACTTTACAGTGAAACTAGAAGTGGGAGATCTCCATAGCAAGGGATAGCTCATACAGTTAATTTTTCCAAGCTAGGAAACACAGGGTCTTTCCATCCCCACCCAGACTAAAACCACAGACAAAGTGAGTCAGATGGACTGTAAAGCCTCAAAACAATTTACAGGTGGGACTCCCTATAACTTGCCAGCCGCAGTAAGTATAAAACACATGACCTCAAGAAATACCACTTCTTCAGATAAAGGCAATATTTAAAAATCCAAATTAGCATCTGTTGAGACTGAGCATCACTTTTGGTCATAGACCTGAACAAAAACAATCCCAAGATGTCCTCAGCCCTCACTTTCATTTAAATGAACACAGACACAGTACCCAACAGCTGCCTCCAACAGGAATTTTGAACTTGAGTCATAGAGAGCAGGACAGAAGAAAGGGTGTGCAACTGTTATGGTCACCATTGGTTAGAGGCTCAAAGGCAGAGCTGCTGCCCCCAGCTAATACTGCAGAGTGGGGAAACTGCAGTTCCAAAGCACAGAGCACACGCGTGCTGACTGAGTACACTACCAAATAAAAACTACCACTTTTTAAATAGTTTGGATACAAATGGTAAATGCTGCAGTTCTACCTAAAGACAGCATTGACAGAACAATGGTCATGTAGGCAAGATGTGACGATAGCACTACAAACACTGACTTTTTTGGTTTATGCACCCTTCTGAGAATTTCTTAGGTTCTGAAGGAGGTTAGGATATCACAGTATGGTTGAGATTGCAAGGGCCCTCTGGAGGACATCTGGTCAAGCCAGGCCACTTAGAGACAGTTACCTAAGACCATGTCCAGAAAACTTTTTAGTATCTCCAGAGACTCCACAACCTCCTCATATAACCTTTTCTAGTGCTCAGTCACCCTCACAGTAAGAAAGTGTTTCTTGATGTTCAGATGGAGCCTCCTGCATTCCCATTTGTGCACATTACTTCTGGTCCTGTCACTGGGCACCACTGAAAAGAGCTCCATCCTCTTTTCACCTTCCCTTCAGGTGTTTATACACATCAATGAGAACCCCCTGAGCCTTCTGTTCTCCAGGCTGAACAGCCACAGCTCCCTCAGCCTCTCAAGATAAGCAATGCTTCGGTACCTTAATTAACTTCGTTGCCCTTTACTGGACTCCCTATAGTATGTTCCTTGTACTGGGTTACCCAGAACTCACCACAGGACTCCAGGTGTGGCCTCACCAGTGCTGAATACAGTGGATACTGTATACTCCCACAGCCTGAGGACCCTACGATGTCAAATTCAGCTCAGGACACCATTCACCGCCTTTGCCACTAGGGCACATTGTTGGTTCATGTTCAACTTGACATCAACCAGGACCTCCAGGTCCTTTTCTGCCAAGCTACTTTCCAGCTGGATGCCCCCACCATATACTGGGGGATTGAGTTGTTCTTCCCCAGGTGCAGGACCTTGCCCTTGTTGAACTGCATGACATTCCTGTCAGCCCATTTCTCCAGGCTGTCAAAAGTCTCTCTGGATGACAGCACGACCCTCTGGCATATCAGCCACTCCTCGCAGCTTGGTGTTAACAAACTTGCTGAGGGCATACTCTGCCCCATCATCCAGATAATTTATAAAGATATTCAACAAGACTGGTCCCAGTATTGGTTCCTGGCATACACTGCCAGTTACTGGTCCCCAACTAGACTCTGTGCTACTGATCACCACCTCTGGCCCCTGCCACTCAGCCAGGTTTCAACCTAACTCTCCTTATGTTGAGATGGGGGCTGCACAGTTCTGAAAGGCAACTGTTGAAACCTGATGCCCTGCAAAATAAAATCCTTTGCTTTCATTAATTATTTTACCAAATCTGAATGCTAATGGAGTCAATAAGTTACACTGCAACTTATGCTAAACTAGATACCTAACTTTCCTTAGTTAACAAATTACCCTTAAAGCAACAATGGGAAAAATTTGTAAGGTGGTTATCCTTGCGTACCGTCCCGGCACCTTCCAAATAATGCTGAGACATGTAGCCTCTCCCTCACTTCACTGGCACTCCTCACACAGGAAGCCAGACAAGAACATTACTTCAGCTTAAAATTTACTTTGCCAAAGGATCACAGAGACACCCCACCCTCCCAAACAAACACACTGAAAGTATAAGATTATGGATACTCCAACAAGCGAAGAAACGAAATGGTGTTCCTTGTTGCTGATTTGGAGTAGCTTGGTGTTGGGCTACCATCATTTTGTTATTCTAGTGAATGAGTAAGAAGAGCTGTAGTACGAAACCTTGTACAAGAATTGTGTTCAATTTCTAGCTAACAACTTCACTGATGTGTGAAAGAAGAGCAGAGTCCAACTTCAGAAGTTGAAGGCTGACATGAATTAAGTGTCCCTTAAGCCGACCACACATTACAGATGACAGATGCAGACAGACACCCCAAAAGGACAACATTATTTTCACTTTAAACTTCAGCTACTTGGAGAAGAAGCAAAACTTTAAGCTCTCCTCTTCCCACAATATCTTTACACTGTTTTTAAAAGTGTCAGCAGGCTAAAAGACAGTGTTTTCAAGAATCTTCTCATGCCCACCATACCAATAGCTGGAGAAAAGGATCACAGGCTCTGAGAAACCTGCATTAAGACCTGTAAGTTAACAGATCCATACTTGGATCATTCCAGCCGCACTAGAGATGGACCACAAAGAACCCATTCTGGTATCACAGTACCAGCATGACTGAGATGTGCTTTCAGATGGCACTGATCTCATTTCATGGTCTTCACCTTGGTCAGTTAACCTGACAGGAGTTCAGGTAACTGAGTGAGAAAGGCACTTGTTAGCAGGAAGCATGAAACATTTCAACAGTTACTTTCTTCTTATCTGAATCACAAGGGCACACAACATAGCTGATGTAAGAGATTGTTATCATCTGTCATGGTTGCAGAAGTAATTAATTCACCTTAGAAGACTAACGCCATAGCTTTTCATACAGGAAACAATCCTAGTTCACACACAATTTGTCAATCCTGTGCACACAGCAGAACCTCTTTTGTGCTTGCTCAAAGCATGACAACGGCACTACACTTGTAAGGTAGCAAAGTAAAGCACACTTTGGATACATTACATGCACATATAAAAGCTTGAATTGTATTTTAACCAGCAAGTTCAGTCAGCATTACATAAACTGGTCACTGCGCAATATATCCTAATCAAGGAGTAGAGACCTTTACACGTCTTACTGCAACCTGAAAAAAGGAAGACCTACTGCTCAAACACATCCACCCCCCATGCCCCTGCACATTAAGACTAGTACCTTTCAAAATAGGAAGGAAAACGTGTTCCTGAGGGATTTAACTCAAATAAAGAAGTCACAAATACAACTGCAATGAAGAATGCTAGCACAGCAACTAAGTTATAAAATGACTGGTGATACTGTGGGTAGACAGTCCACCAGGGTGGAGACAAGTGTTACGCTTCTTCAGAGGCCTGAGAATCATACACGGATCATTACGAAACAACTAGGAACATTAAAGCTGTCAGATGTTCACGCATATGTTCTACATAAACATTTTCATTTAAACACCTGTTTGTACACACACCTTCACTGGTATTTTCATCACGGACAATGCTCAATGTTGTCATTTAATTGAAAACTGTCTCAGCTGAAACTCGGGACTGTGATACACATTCACTGCCCTTCTAAGTGGTATTTTTACAAGGTCTTACGATGCAAATAACCATGATTCATTGGGAAACCCTTCATATCAAATGTTACACTACTGGTACCTCCCCCAGCCACACGTCAATTACAAAGTTATTTTTAAGATCCTAAAACCACAAGCACCATTGTAACAAAAGTTAAACCGCAGAATGGTTCTTATCAAATCCAGCATCTCACAGCCCTTGACTTCCTTATGTTGTCTATTTATTTCTTCTACCCTGTACAGCATCCATCTTCAACCCCTACACTGTAGTAATTCACATCCAAGCTGGACAAGGTTGGTTACAATGTCACACATGTTCTATCAAGGCACTTTACAAAATAAAAGTATGCTTTAATATTTGGAATGCACTATCCCAAATCATTTTGTTGCCTAATTCATTACACTTCAATATGTGGAAGCCGGAGGTGTTCTTACAACTTCAGCACAAGGAGCGTGGGGGGAAACCAACGACAAACAAACAACGCTCAAAAAAGCACGAAGGTGAAAAGCAGCTGGAGCAGCTCAGCCAGCAGTGTCAGCAGAACACATTCACAGAATCTTTGCCTCCTTATTCCCAAGATGTCTTTGAAATCTCAGACTACGACTAAACCTCAGTTACAAACGAGAGCCCAAGATGGACATGGCAGGCACGTGCCAATCACACATCACAGGGCCACCTGGGCGACAGTCACTTCAATCTATCCCTGGTCAGCTCCTCGGAACGCTACTTGGAAAACCACGAACCAAAGCAAAGAAGCCACTATCTAGCACTTACATCCTAATTATCCCTTTGCAGCTGTCAGACTCCTCCAGGATCCACCACCATTTTTCATCTACTCCGTTAAAATCTCCCCATGTATCCGTAACCTAAGGGAATAGGTAAGTCTCTAAGGTAATAGGTAACATCCAAATACTTCAGTTTGCAATGTTCTCATACTGTTTCACACACCGAAATGTTATTTTGAATGCGTGCCCCTTAAAAATCACGCCCAAGACATGAACGTTTTCTAAGCTTATTTCCCATTCAGTGGCAAATGTATTTTCATTTGCCAAATCTATTTCATCCCAAAACGTACCCATGAATTATTATTATGGCACTAACTGAAAGTAAAAAATTAAAAATTCTAAATCCTTATAATAACCATTCCCTCATAGGAAGGTTCTTCCTTCCCACTTGTCTGATTACTGCACATAATTAATGAGTGACAAACAACACTCTGCAGTGTGTTACAGTAACATAATCACACAAATAGGATGGTCCCCATGAATTGTATGTAAAAAGCAAAGCTAAAATCATGCTTCCAAAACAAGCTGCTGCATTACCTGACTTCTGGATGCTTAACTGTACAATCATTAAGTTACGTCTACTAGAATTATTTAATAGTCATATGTCTAGGTGAAATCTAATATAGGTTCAAGCTATTATGTGGAAAGTAAAAATACATATCTGTGATTTTTTACCTCCTTATGGACAGAAATTCAGCACAACACTATTCCCTTTTTCTTTGCCTTACTTCCACCTTTTTCCTACAGACTTCTATGGACAATGGGCATCAGATTTCCATGGACAGTGGGCATCATGTGGCACGGCTATATCCAGCCTTAAGTGTGTCCGTGGACTCAATGCACCCCTGCTGTCTGTCACAAGGAGCTGGATTCTGGGCCCTAGTGTGAGCAGTGTGACCTTCTGCGTGTGTCAGATATCGATTTCCATGAAACTGAAGACTTCAACCTCTTGTTGCTGGCAAATTTGACTGAAATTGGACAGAGAGCTAAAATGAGGAGGCAGAGGAGAAGAAAGAAGGAACCTTCTCTACTTGGTCACCTACGCTGAAAACACACTCAACAGGAGAAGTTAGTTTCCAGTGACCGAATTCTAAATAAAAGAGCCGGCCTTGTACAGTGTCCTCTGACGTGAGGCAGCTTCCCGGCTGGGATGTCGCACCGCACGGGCACACGGCCGGGATGCACGGGACATTCCGCATCCCGTATCCCGGGCCAACGAGACGACGCCATCCCGGGGAACAGCGCCCAAAAGGAACTCCCCGAAGGGCGACCGCGGCTCAATCGTCTCACAGCACCGAGGCTGCGAAGCGATAAGGACACGCCGGTCTCCACACCTTCACCGCTGCTTCCCCCGGCCACACGCACCAACCTCACCGGGGCAACCCGGGCTCGCAGCGCCGGCACAACTTCCCCGGGCACGGCGCGGGCGCCGCCACCGAGCCGGGACCGCCCGGAGCCGCCCCGCCAAGGGCCGCCCGCGTCCCCCAGCGGCGCCCGGGCCCACCGCCCCTGCCCGGGCCCCGCTGGCCCGGACAAAGGGGCACCGGCCCCCATACGGCGGGGCCGCCACCCGCGTCCCGGGGCCAGCGCGGCCCCGGCCCAGCGCGGCGCCGCAGCCCCGCTGCCCGTCCCCCCCGCTCATCGCGCTCCAGCTCCCCTGGGAGGGCCGCCGGCGGCCGCAGCCCCGCACTTACGGTGGGGCCGGGCGCGCTGCGCGGCGGCCCCAGCGCCGGGACCATCCTCCGCCGGGCGGACACCGACACCGACACCCCGCGCCAGCGCCGCCGCCTCCGCGCCACAGCCCGCCCGCGCAGCCCACCCTGCTGCCCGCGCCGCGACCAATCGCCGCGCGCGGCGTGAGCCCCGGCGGCCAATCAGAGGCGGGCGCAGCAGGGAGGGCGTCGCTCGCCCTCAACTGGGCGGGGCCGCGCTGGCGCGGGCCAATCGCCGCCACAAACATTGGCGGAGCGGGCCAATCAAACGCCAGGGAGGCCGAGACTGGCGTCAACAAGGTAAGGTGGCCGAAACAGGAACCGGCGGAGAGCGGCACCGCAGGCGACCAATGAGCGGCGCGGACGGAGCAGGGGGTGTGGGGGGGCGGGAGCTCTTAAAGGGGCAGCACCGCGCGGGCAGGGCCGACCCCGGCGGGGAACGCTGTGGGTCATTCAAGGCGCGGGTGGGTTTTGCGGTCAGATGCAAGTGTTGTCCTGGCAGAGCGGCGGCGAGCGGGGACTCGGCCCGGCGGAAGGAAACTCCGCGAAGGGGCTGCGAGGGGTAAAGGTGCCCAAGAACCACCGGAGCTCCGCCCGCGCCGCCCCTCCCGCGGACAGTGACAGAGTGCCCTGCGGCGCGTCCAGCGGCGCTCGGGACAGGAACGGGGAGCTGGGTAAAGATGTTCCAGGTGCTGGGTGCCAGCGAGCTGTCGGGGGGGAGCCTAAGCCCCTCCGGGGACGGGGCTGTTGCCAGGTCTGTGCTGCGGCTGATCCTTCACAGGTGTTTGCACGCCAGGCTTCGCCCCGCGCCGCGCTCACCCTTCGTTCCGGGGGAGGAAGGTGCTTCCTCGTGAGATAAATCAAGTTTAAGGAAAGCGTTGTTTTATAGCCGCTAAATTAGGGAGTCTAGGCCACTATCACCTCCCCCCTACCTCCGTTTGTGCTTCCTGCCGGCACCTGGTTCTATCACCAGCCCTAATCAGAGAGCTTCCCCTTCCCAGCCTCAGCTGTGTGTTTCCACAGATGTCCTGACATAGTTATTTTCTGGAACTCTTATCAAATGTGTTTTACAAGTACAAACGGCATTTTACAAGCACATCATAGAACGATATGGGGTTGGAATGGATCGTAAAGACCCTCCCATTCCAACCCCCCTGCCTGGGGCAGGGACACCTTCCACTAGACCAGCGTGCTCAGAGCTCCATCCCACCTGACCTTCAACGCTTCCAGGGCTGGAGCATCCACAGCCTCCCTGGGCAACCTGTGCCAGTGCTTCACCACCCTCACAGTAAGAAATTTCTTCCTAATATCTAATCCACATTCCCCCTCTTAATTTGTAGCCATTGCTCCTTTGTCCTGTCAGTGTGGTTGTTGACAGAGTCCCTTTCCAGCTTCCCTGTAGTCCCCCTTCAGGGGGGAGGGCTGCCATGAGGTCTCCACACAATGTTCTCTTCTCCAGGCTGAACAATCCCACCTTTGTCATGGTACCTCTGCTTACCTGTAGGCGATAATGGAGCTTGCAGAGCCTCTTCTTTCTGAAACAACCTAGAACGGTGGAGCTGTGATGTTTAGGCTTTGTGGAAAACATAGATACCTTTTTCCCAGAAAGCATCTTGTATCCCTATGCCTTCCTAAAATACAATACAGACCAGGGACAAGTTTCTGAAGCAGCGTCCAAGAAGTCTTCTGCTGCTGAAATGAGTCACAGTAGCAATCAGATGTTAAAAAACCAAACCATTTTATTTTGAATAGCTGCTGCTTGCAAAATAACCTTGCAGCTGACATGAAGTGGAAGACCCATTTGCCAGCTGTGAAGCAAGTTAAGGCCCAAGCTGGTTTTGCAGAGAAATTCTAAAGTTACTATAAATAGCAGCTTTACACTGTAAATTATTAATTGAAATGCACTATTTTGGTTGTCGTAATTTTTAGTTCTGATATGACACAACCAAACTGGAAGACAAACAAAATCTGAAATACCACTGCTCAATCAGCGTATTCCAATATAAATTGAGGTTTTTTTCCCTTTTTTTAAAATGTAGTGGGCTTTTCGGTGGAAATTTTTAGTGAAAGGTACCCCCGGTCCAAAGCAGCAAAACCAAGTGTACCTTCTGCGACCCTGTTATGCTCTAGAGTGTTTGAGCTCATAAATTGTCAATACCAGTACATATCTGAAACAACAGTGGCAAAAATCCAGCAGCAGTTGAAACTCAACAGGTAAAGTTGCAGACAACAGGAACCTGCTATCAGTAGCCTATTTCTGTTGGAGAATACAGACTTATATGGCAAGATACTTAAGCCAAAACAAGCAGCATGAATACTTAGAAAAGCTCTAAATTAAATAGGTAATTTGGTGTTAGTGTGACAGGTGAAGAGTTTCTGCAGCCTTATTTCAGATAGCCTTAACCAAGAACTTGAGTGCAGGTTGGGTTTTTTTTTTATTAATTCTTGGCTGTAGTGAGGTTTGGATTCAATAACTCAGTGAGCAGTACTGGCCCCAGTCTGTATGACGTGATACAGCAGCTGACAGGGAATCAGAACACAGGTCAGTGTGCCTTTCCCCAGTGCAGGAGTTTCTTGCAGCCTAGAGAGCTTCAGCTCATATCGCCACAATGCCTTCAGGCAATAGAGTAGTAAAACTTAATGCTTTTGCAGTATTAAAGCGCTGGGGAGGAGGAAAGAAAGCAGAATAAAAAGAGAGGGATAGAGTAACCTTTCCATTATCTATTTGAACTGGTCCTCTTTAGGGGCAAGAGAAAAAGAGCATAAGGCAAAGCATTTAGATTAGATGGGTTGAATAGGCTTGGAGAACCCCCATGGAAAGGGAAGTTATACTGCCAGACACAGATCACAACACTCACCTGACAGCTTCGTTTCCTAGATACTCAAAAGGACTTCACATAAGAGCTTTTGGACAGGGATCTTTTAAGTAATCTAAGATACTGCAGGATCAGAGGATAGTATCCTCACAGAGACAGCAAACTGATTAAAAGACAAATCACAGGGTATAGAATAAAAGATCAGTTTTCACACTAATGGAAGGTCAGCAGTGGAGTCGGAGATTTGTGCTGGGGTCTATATTCCTCAACACTGTTTTAAAAAAGGAAATAGAGTGAGGTGAAAAAGTATTAAGAATGAGGAATGACAGGTGAACCTTCTAATGTTGAGTGACTGGGCATTGTAACAGCAAATTATTTCCAGCGCAGGTAAATACAGTGATACACACTCTGGGGGGAAAAAAAAGCAAGAATCCCAGTTTTTTCAAATGAAGGGAATGACTTGGCTTACCACTCTCTCACAATTACCACACCAGGATCTAGTATCAGTGACAGAGCAAACTGTTGTAACTAAGAGATAACAGCACACCTTGAGTCATTACAGGGGGCCTGTAAATACCCAAGTTTTGAAAGCAGTGACGGGAATGGAACTCCCTGTAGAACCAGCACAGCTTTGTGAACGAGCAACGCAAATGATCAGAGGTATCTGCTAGTTCCCCTGTAGAGAAGTAACTGAATTGTCTAAAACTATACAGGTTGTTTTGAGAGGTAACTGGGCTGAGGGTGGAGAAGGAAATAAGCATGACAGAGATCAATAAAAGCTGAGTGGTTTGGAGAACAGCTGCAGCAGTTTAAGTACACCAAAAGTTTTCCAGCCTCTGCAGCTGCTGGTGAGGATGGAGTGATGAAGGCTGCACTCCTGGTAGCCGTTCATCTCCAGCTGTGCCTTCCCGGCCCTCCAGCAGAGGTCAGGGAAGACAGCTGGTAGCAGCAGCTCAAGACTACAGAAAAGTTTCAGAGCCTGAGCTTTGCTTTTGCACACTATTTTAATGAATGCAGCAACTCCATTACCGAGAAAAAAGTTTTCAAAGGAGCTTAAATTGAATGGAACCCAATGTAGAACATTTAGAAAAACTTTTTTTTTTCCCCAGAACCTGGGCCAGAGTGCAACTTCATCACTTCATAAATGGGACTTCAAAGCAGGACAGAAGCAGAATGAAACTACAAACAAAAAAATGGCTTTAACAGAAGAGATTGGAATAGGTAAAAAGAGAGCTGAGTTTTACCTACAGACCTTTCTGAGAAAAGTCACTATGGAAGAGTACATGCTGCATCTTAAGACCAGTTACTTTTACAGGTACAGACCATAGTTTTTCAAAGATCGCTGTTAAGATTTGTAATAACTAGCAGCTAATTTGAATACTTCAAATTATTTAACCTATAAAGCCCAAAACAGAGTTCTTGACACCTGGTCTGTTTGTTTCAAGACTGCTCACTAATCAATGCAAAAATATTCCAGGACAGTTCCTCTTCCTATGCTCCCCTCCACCCCACAGGACAGGATTTCTGAGGAAAGGCTCATAACTTCAGGGAAAACAAACAAACAGACCTCACTCTCCTCAGTTGTCAGACACCCTTGGCATTCATCACAGCAATCCAACACACAGTTGATGTTACAAATCTTCTGTGTTACACAGTTTATGGAACATCTGAGGAATATTCTGTATCTGATTTCAGAGGGAAACAGCTGTACTGGAAAAAATTGCACATGACAAGTTGTAAATGACATAACTCAAATAGTGCACGTTTATTCTGAACGGTATTTCTAAAGAGTTTGAGAAAAACAAAAACATGCTCCTGATGTACAACAAGGGCAATGATATAGATTAAAAATGGACCATCTTATTGTAAAGAATTTGCTCCCCCTGCAACTTAACTTGTAACATTGAGAATTCATCTGTAAACTGCATAACAGCATACCTTTGACTAAACCTTGAACTCAGGAGACCAGGGGTGGTCTTAGCCAAATTAATCAGGAAGCAGTTGCAGATTCAAAAGAAACATCCAAGTCAGCAAACACTTTACAAAACACAGACTTTGTGCATAGCAGCTGACCCTGGATTACAACATGGGGGAGAATAAAACAATTTGGGGAATTTTTACTAGACACAGGGCACCATCAAGATTTAACGAAATATCACATAAGTTTGTTTCAATTGTAACACTATGTCATATTTAGTTGGCAGGTTTAACCATTAGCTGCATTATGTAAACTCAGCCAGTTTCTGTATACACAAAATAAATTCTCTCCCTTCCCCCTCCCAAAAACGAGGGATCTCTCTTCTGGATGATTCTTTTTCTCCTGTACCATGGTTTCCTCTAGTAGGAGTCTTTTAGTAGATAATATCTTCATATTTCAACCGACGTATGACAAAACCAGTTGCAGAGATTCAGGAATAACTTGTATATACACAATTTACACTCTAAAGCTGTTAGTCACACACATTTTTCTTGCTAGATCTTCATCCAAAACAGGAAGTGCTGGTGTTTTTTTTCCCCACTGAAACTCCCAACTTTTGAAAAATTTACTTGTTCAGAAGTTGCTATTTTCAAGCTAAAGGGATGTGCTGCTGCTGCAGCAACAACCAAAGTAACTGAAGTTCTCTGCAGTAAGCCCATACTTCACACAATTTCAGTGTCTCTGGGTAACAGCACTAAGATACAGCATTCTCCTCCCTCACTCACCATGGCTGATATACTAATAAAATACAACTGTTTGTCATCCAGAACTACTGACCTTCACTTGCCCTTGTCCATGTACAGGGAACAAAGCTTTCTGTGAGATTCAGATTAAACCTTGTATTCAAGATTCAACAACTGTTTTCCAGGATTAATGGCCTGGGAAAAGGAGTCTTAGATTTGTGGTTATTCTCTCTTCCACCTCCTACAAAACATTTTATCAGAAGTTACAATGAGACAGGCCTGCTGTGGAATAGGAGCTTTAAGAATTGTTTTCATGGATACATTCATAGAATGATGGCAGCCCAAAGCAAAAAGAGACAGAAACAAAGGTTAATCCAAGTAAGTTCAGACATCAGACTCGTACTTTTAAACCTGAAGGAAAACTGTCTGTGAAACACACTGATTTGTGGAAGCCTACGACAACAGCAAATCCTAAGAGTTCATATCCCCACACCCATCTATCCAACCCAAACACTTACCACTTAGTTCTAGAAGAATGAAGAGCACTTTGCTTGGCACCAGAGGCAGCTATGGTCTGAGTTACAGCTGTGCTGCACAAACATCCTCAAATACAATACTATCTCTCTCTCCCTCCACATACTTCTCTTGGTTTGCTCTACAGATGGCCAGGGAAACTATGTTGGCGTATGACAAGCTAATTGTGCTTCAATACACCCCCTTCTAGAAAGATGCTGGAACTGCCAATATAACCACCGTGAGCAGGTCCTAGCCCTACTGAAAATAAGCTTTTGTCAAAACTAGGCTGCCTCTGGCCAAGGGAACCGTTTGCATCTTTCTAGCCAGTCTGCCACCAAGTGTTGCAAACACAGGTGCTCAGGCCATGCAGATGGGCTGTTGCTGTTAACGATCTGCCCAGCCCCAAGACTCAAATAGTGCAAACCCAGCAAATTAAGTAGCTGTTTTCCAGCATAGGCCAGTCAAGATGCACTCCAACAAACGCTACATACCTCTGGGAAAGAAGGAGTAATTCTGTAGCAGCTCATGTAGTCACACCCTGGATATCAAAGACCACATAATGTGCAATGAGGGGTGCCATCCCTTGCCTCACCACAACTCCCGTCTTGGAATCCTTGGTTCCCAAGTCACCCTCTAATGACTGGACAGCACCTACTAACCAGATGTGTGCTGCAATGCGCACTAAAGGTTGGAGGCTTTCAGAGCGGATGAATTCAAGATGCAGATTTAAATTTTAAAAAGCAAACAGGAAAGGAATGCAGTTCAGCATCTACTTGGGGGATGGGGCAGGTTGGTGTTGTCTCAGCTCAGTGCACTTTCCCAGGTGCTTGGAGAAGAGTCCAAGCTCAAGTTGGTATTTATATTGGCATACATAAAATCGCTGGCAACAGTGCATAGGAAAGGAGCACTGATATTCACGCAAACAAAGCATGAAAGGATGCAAAGCAGAGCTTAGTACAGTTCACTGTAGCCTCAAGTTTACAGTACTAGGAAGAAGACGGTCAGCCTATTTTCCAAACCCATAAAATGCTCTAATATATGCTGCTTTCTTCGGTGCTCCACGAACACCCTCTCACAAGAGGAGAACTGCATTATTACTACTGAACAGGGAAAGGGGAAAATAATCTTCAAAGGAGCAAACCGTGCAGTTCTTCACCATCTCCTCCCGAAGGAGCACATGAACACAGCAAGCCAAGCCAACCCCAGGCAAATCCAGGAGACTCCTGCAAAGCTATGTGACAAGGGTCAGACTCATGTCTGCCTTCTCAGCCTTGCTGCCTGGTTTCCTCAACCCTTGCCTCATCTCTAGATGTGTCACTACAGGTTTAGTAGCTGTAACAGACTGGAGACAGATGCTTGGTTATGTGATCAAAGCTGGTAAGGTGGTCACAGTCATTTTTCCCATCCCAACAGCACAGGTAAAACTAGCTCTCAATGAGCCCTACAGCATTTCACCCATTTTTAAAGCAAGGGTCTTGCCTCAAGATTTGTATTTTTACAAGGTTACTCTTACCAGCACCAGATCTAGCTTTTACTCTGGCAGAAGTCTGCTGGGAGTTGGGTAAATAAAAAAAACCAAAAAACAAAGACCACACTAAACCCTCCTCTCAGTCAGTTAAGAAGTGTAGCACCAGCTTGGGTGAGGAGTATTTAAAAAAGCATTCAAAAAGATCAGCCCAGGCAGAGTGAAAAGGTATGGTAAAGTAGCCCACCCTTCTCAGCAAGAGATGGAGGAAAAAGCCATAATCAAAAATATTGGGAAGAACTAAATATACTTTTTTGAGGTGGGGGGGGGGGGTTTAAGAGGAAGAGTGGGAAATACTGAAGTAACATTCAAAGGTTGGGGGAGAGTAAAGTACCCTGTAGGTTATAAAAAACACGATAATGTAGGAGTCAAAGGACAAGATATTGCTTTGCCTTTTTTCCCCCCATTGGATTTACATTCTGCTTACTGAAAGAGTAATTCTGAAGGAAACTTGTCATCAGATAACCTGCTCAAGCCCTCCACACCTCAAACTTAAAAGAGATCTGCACACCTTTTCCCACCCCAACAGAAAACAAAAAAACAAGCCCCCTCAAAAAGAACCCCACCAGAAAGGAGAGCTCAAAAAAAAAAAAAAAACAACAAACCGAAACCAACCAAAACCCAACCCCAAAACATGATTGGACAATCCTTGGAAGAAGCATTACATTTTGTTGGAGAGAGGTCAAGAAAAAAAAATTAAGATGAAGCGGTGGAGTAAAAAAAAAAACCAAAACCAACCCTAAAAAAAAAAAAAAAAAAAAATCAAGAGGCCTCTCTTTCCTTATTTGGCGACAAGCAAGTGCAAGAAAGTGTCCGCTGGGGTTTTGTTCAGTTGTCGGTCTTTTGCACATCTGCATTCTGGCCAAGACAAGGGGCTTTGAGGTTTTTCTGCAGCACGTGGGCATCTGCGGGCTCTATCCTCTTGTAGTAGTTTTTCTTCGTCTCAATGATCTCAAAGCCAAACTTTCTGTAGAAGTCAATTGCAGACTCATTGCTGATCTGGACGTGCCTGGGACGGAAGGGAGGAGAGAGCGACAGGTATCAGTATTCTGCCTCCACACCAGAACAGTCAAAGAGAAGATTAGAAAAGGAGCTACCTAGGTCCTTCTAGCTGTTCTAGCTGTCTAAAGACAGGGACAATGGTGTAAATTGAGGATTGGAAATTCTGGTCTTTCCAAATCAGTTCTGGGGTAACACTCAGCTTCTGGATGGCCCATGGCAAAAAATAGTAAATGTTTCCCCTCAGTAAAGCTCTTTTAAGGAATACAAAATAGCAGAGAGACTCTAAAGCATTACTACCCTCAGTAATTACAATTTTTCTTAATCTGGAAATGGCAGATATTTTGTGGAAATACATAACAGAGTTTCACTGTAGGGCCAACTTTAACATCCTATAGTAAACACTTCTCAGATGACCAAAGGAATTGTCTGGGTGGTGATCCCAACACACTGCAACATAAAACTGGTAACTGTGTTTAATATGATTTTAACAGCTTGCTCATTTCTAACTACCCCTCTCTCCTCATAAAAAACCTATGGCAGCACAAATCCCTGTGGATTTAAAAAGTCCTTTCCCATTTTACCTATTTCCCCCTGAGTTTCACAGACTTTGCTAGCAAATTTCAAGAGATCAAGGCCTCCAACACAAACAGCCATCAGTACTTCATCCTAAGCGACTAGGACATCTATTTGCACAAGTTTTATTAAAAGAAAAAAAAGAAAAGAAGAAAGAAAAAAAAATATGTTTGGCTCAAAAGGCATTCATTAAACACTCCCAAAATTCAGTGGACACCACATAAAGTCGTGAATCACTTTGTCATGACAACGCGCTGAATAACCACAGAACCAAAGCAACTCTGGAAGCAACAGCAAAACAAAACAAAAGATCTCAATGTTAAGCCCAATAAGCATCAAATAGCTAAAAGAAAACTTCATAATAATGACAAACTTAGGCACTGATGTTAAATTGGGTGCTAAGCTGCATAAATAGTATGTTCAGATAGAATATACACAAGCACCAGACATAGTAATAAAATCAATGGGCCACTAAAAGAACTTTGTTATGCCCAGTTTTGGGGGTTATCATCATTCCAGAATCCTTACTCTGGGAAGTGTAACGAAGGATTTGGCTTTTTGCATTACAACCAGCAAACAGCCTCTTCACTGTGCACAGTAACGTGCAAAAACGAAAGCCCCTGTCCCATTAGCAGGTTCATTACCACTTCTGTGGTAGGAGAGCAGGAATACAAGCCAAAAGCAGCTTTACTCAGACTCCTCTTTAAAACACGTGTTCCTCTTACAGAGGTGGCACAAACAGTAGAGATGTGGAAGACTTTGGACCTCCAAGGCAGAGGTGGACTAAGCTTGAGGAGAAAGTCACTCCATTTATAGTGGTATCAGTGCATGAAACACTCCTCACTCAGCATCTCCAACAGACTTGGCAAGAATTCAGGATGTAGTTCTGTGGCAGCACTAGTCCATCCACACCGTACCTGCTGTGGGACTATCTGTAGCAGTGCATTGCGCTTGTAGTGGTGTAAGCAGACAGTGATGGACAAGAAAAAGATGGCTCAGAGAAGTGATCAGGCCAAAAACTGCATCAGCTCACTTGGTAATTGCACAGACACCAATGGACAGGAAGAAGTGGGAAGCCAGCAGCAGAGGAGGGCTTTGGCATCTGTGGATTTCAGGCTCTATTTCCAGGAGGACCTATTAGGTTGGCTGCCCTCTACCCCAGTGCTTGTTCTCTTGTCTGCATCATGCCAAGTGCTTGTGCAGATGTGCAGTTGATTAAAAAAAAAAAAATAAAAAAAAAAAAGGAAAACCGCAGAAAACCTTCCCCAGAACCACACTAAAACAAAAAACAACACCCAGAAACAAAACTGAAAACAGCTTCCTCAGCTGGGTCAGGGCACTGATCTAGTTTATTGTGCTGCTGCACAAATAGCTGACCTGTCAGTGTGCAAGAATGGGAATAGCAGTTGGGCCTTACTACTGAATGTAAACTTTGAGTGCTTGCAAGCATCTCTGATCTGATGTTCTAACCCACAGCGTGCTGTCACAACAGACAGATGGCAAATGCATCAAAACTGCATGCAAGACTGAAGGCGACATTGCAGGATAAAAATAAAATCCTTTATAAAAAGATTTTTTGGTCATACAGTGTAATTTTGCTCTAGAACATCATTTTGTAACTAAATCTTGCAAAAGGCCTTGTAAAGCAAACAAGCTTTTGGTATTCTCAGCATCACACAACAAGCCTAGAATGTGACCCCTAGCTTTCTTCCTAGTTCTTAAAAGAATTTGCATGACGCCACTGAAATATATACTAAAAATGCTCTTGGATCTCCCTCCCTTTGCTCCCTATCTACCTCTGTCATCTCTCAGTAAATGCATGGGGATAACTTCTTTACTTACAGATAGATGTTGTCAAAAGTGCCGTCTTTTTCACAAATGTTTAAGACGTGATTCAACATTTTAGTTCCTGCCGAAAGGTAAACAGATACTTCAGAAAACCAGAAGGGCACAAGTAAGTACTTAGCTAGGTGCTTTCTTGAGGACAGGCAGGTTAACTGTAGGTAGACCAAAATGACAGAGCTTGTGAAAAGTAGGAAAGGCAAGTAATAATGTGCAGGCATTTCACTGTCTCTCTGACTGCTCACAAACTTTAATTCACTGTTGCTTTGAAGAAAATAAAAAACCCCACAACAGCCCAGAAGCATATTTTAATACTAGCTTCAAGGTCTCAAACTCACCTCAAAATATGGTCAAAACAATGTATAAAGCAGTGAGAGCACGTGTTAGTTTTTCTACCAAAGACCTAGTAAAATAATTTAAAATAAAGTTATCTTTTCATTCCACTTTATCAAAGCAAATGGGTTACTGTAAGGTCTTGCCTAATCTGGCCTATGTATTTGCAATGTAGAGCAAAGAAGAAAATGCAGTATAGACAGAAACCAGGTACTACCCCTGAGCAGCAATGATCAGTAGCAATAAAGACAAAATAAACAGAAAAATCGTACATTTAGAAGAGTGGAGGGAGAAGCCAATGAAGGAATGTTGTGCTCCATTTACGTATGACTTGCATACCGGCTACATACTGTTAACAAATTATTTCATCTCTCCACATGAATTTTCACATCTACAGAAGCAGAGTGTTTACATCATAGTATGATAATATGGTTAAGATTAAAATAATTTGAAATCCTGAATTAAAAAATTCTACAAAATGTCCATTTCTGAAAGGCAGGGGGAAAAAAAGAGCACCTAATAAATCATACTCTTTCCCCCAAGTCCCTTCCAAAGAAATCAGTGGTCCAAAAGTGCACTAACTTTTAAAAATTTGAAAGCACATTTAGAATGGTGCACAGCAATCTGGTTTCTCTGGCGACCCAGATACAAAAGATCCTCCTTACCTATTCCTAGCCTTCGGTAGGGTGCCAGGCATCCAAGTGTCATGATGTAGAGTCTCTTCTGATTCTGGGAGTGATCCACCCTACAGCACACTGCTCCCACTGCAATATCATTGAAATAGGCTGCCAGGGAAAGAAAGAAAGGGTTATCAGTCACAAATCTCAAACTATACATACAGCTCCTTCATTTACACCCAAGATCTTCCTTTCTCCCTCCCCTCCTGCTAATTCTCCCATCCAGATAAAATATCATACATTGTGGATTCACACTTGAAGTTACCAGTGGTGCTCTAACACAGTGGATGCTTATTACCATTCAAACCAACCAGCAGTGACATCAGGAGGTAAGCTGGCAGCACACAATTGTTTTCTGCTGGAACAGAAAACGTGCCTATTCCCAGTGGGATGTAATCTATTTAGAACACAAACCCTCTGAGGTTGGGACTGCTGCTTTTTTTGAAGTTCCCAAAATGTTATTTTTCATGATGTAAACCAACAATATAGAAGGAGCTGCTGTTCTAAACCACTACGGACAGCAACAATGAGCACTTCTGCCACTACAGCCCACAATTACCGGCAAGAACACTTGTACCTAATTTGGCTAGTTCGCCAACCTCCAGTACATCCTTGTAGAACTTGTCATTGTAGCTGACCGGAAAAATGACCTGGTTTAGCCTCTTCAGCTGCTTAATGTTGTGTGGCGTCACATCTCCCAGCTCGATCCGGCTACTGGAACAAATCAAAACATGCTTAACATCTGACACGCTGCAAAATTTTTAAGGACACAAAAAATTAATTATTTTATCTATGCTTAGAAAACTGT
Organism: Myiotriccus ornatus; assembly: GCA_036023395.1. Taxonomy (NCBI): domain Eukaryota; kingdom Metazoa; phylum Chordata; class Aves; order Passeriformes; family Tyrannidae; genus Myiotriccus; species Myiotriccus ornatus. The sequence continues at coordinate 25,982,758 of JAYRBT010000001.1, forward strand.
CCCACCTAATCATCAGTTCAATACACATTTGAACTGCCATGTCCAACCTATACAATTAAGTCTTATGTTGGTGGCTGATATAACTCCCAAACCTAATTTCAGTAAGTACTACAGTCAGAGATATCTCAGGCCACACTTAACACTAATGTACCATAGCACATGTGTGGTTTTGTTGGGTGGGAGACAGGAGAACACGAATCTCTGCAGAAGTATTAGCTTTAACTTTATACTATTAATTGTCCCACTGATCATCAAGATCACAAGGGGAAAGAAAGGAAAAACCCAAAGAAAATACCAGACTAACAGAAAGCTAGAACAGAGACCAAGGAAATGAAGTCCTTATCCATGCTTCATAGACAGCCTTAATTTTACCACCTATCAATATAAAGCTTATGCTTAGACAAAGACTAAGTCACTACTAGACATATTTCTCTAAAAAGCAACAATACTGTGTGCAGCAAATATATTAAGCCTGTAATATGCAAGTGTGCCCCTCTCAAGGTGGTATCTGCATTACTACAATCATCTCTGAAGTAATTCTTCCTGCTCACTGAGAGCAGACTCACAACTTTAAAATACCAGTACTGAATTAAACTGAGAACAAACAGACCAAGCTTCTCTCTTTTCTAATACTAACTTCCTGAGAGAAACACTACATACACGGAAGAAAACCTAAAAAAACCTAAAGAAAAATAAATTAAGAGATCAGCTGCCCCTGGGTGAATGTAAGCAGTTTTAACAAGGTCTACAAGAAAGAAAAATAAAAAACTCAAGATAATCAAAATCATTTCCCAAATGGTCACCAGAATACAAGGGCAGGTATAAAGCCAATACACATGGAATTAGAAATGCACAGAATTCTCAGTTCACCTCGGCCCTGTTTTTACTGAATACATATGGGCAACCAGATTGTTTTCTGCCCAAATAGCAGGAGAGACACTGCTCGCCTTTAGAAAAAAAGTCAAATTCCATTTTCAAAGAAGCAGCTTTCTAAGATCCTTGTACGTCAGGCTTGAAGTTCATTCTAGTAATGTGCTGCTTTCCATCTCCAATGTCTCTTGTGCCTAGGCAGGTTGTTTTTCAGATAGGTTAATGCCTAGGACACAACAGCACAAGTTAATTTAAATAACACAGTGACACAAAGAAGATATAATAACCAACAACTTCTTTTTCTTCAAGAACTGTAACAAGCAACGCAGAGTATAATCTGTCTCTGTTTTATTAACTGACCTTGGTCATACATAAAAACCCCCTTAAATGATTAATACTCCAGATATCAGTTTTAGTTGTCCCTACCAATGATGGGTGATAAATGCACAACGCTCTCTGGGCATTGTAGTGCAGCCTGCAAAACTATCAGAAAAAACTACATGAATGGAGCCTTTAATGTTTACTTCAAGAACCATAACTTACCTTCACACCTACTTCCTCTTTTTACAGGAAAGAATATAGTCTTCAGTTTTGCAGAGATATCAAGGCTCACCACTGCATGACACAGATCAGACAACCTCCCTAGTGTTCCCTACAGAAGCTAAACAACTTGTAAGTAGGGCCTATCTTTTAGAGGACCACCAAGCATAAATGGACAATTGACAATTTTGTAATTCTCCATGACATTAATATATTTGAGTTACTGCTTTGAATTAACGGATGGCATTTACATATCAACTTCGCTGACTCCAAAGTTTAACCTTTTTGTCACACATCTGCCAAAGAGATTAAAAAGCCCCCTGATGTCAAGCATCTCATGTCAGTGTGGGTTCTTGCAAACTCTTCCAGGCAGCTCCTCATCTATCCTTCCCCCACCACACTGCACATGTCAACCTTTTTTCTCCAATTGCAAAGGTAATAGCTAAGCAATAAATCCTGGTAGTTTGCCCCTGAGCTCTGCTCAATTGTACAGCCAACTCCTGAGAGACATCTCACTACATGGACAGTATGTTCTCCAACAGTGATTTCAAGAATGACAGAAGAAGCAAGAGACTCCATATTCTTGCATTTCATCCATGTCAAGATACCCAGGCATACTATACGCAAAAACAATAGATTATATGTCTAAAGTTTCTTGCTATAAACCACTACCAAACCATTATACTGAGATAGTCTGCTGTACCTCTTTTCTGTGAGTCCTACCACAACCAGCCCTTTGTTTCACAACCTTTTCCATCTCCTAGATTATTTTTGCTCTCAATACGCCTTTCTTCATGTTTGCCATTTGTCTGAGTCCCTTTGTAATTCTATTCCAACACACAGTAACTTCTGAGCTAGTAAGGATGATCTCCTCACACCACAGAATTTATTAGATGGTGGACAAACTGTAATGCTTGCTTTATGCCCAGCTGTTCAGCCTAGCATGGCAGGGCTTCTTCAGGCACACAGAAGGCAAGTTGTGCCCTTCTCTAATCCCAACCAGCAATGCTGCTACCTCTTCCTCACAAAGGGCAGGAATAAAACTGGCATGTCTGTTCCTGGGTATATTTCTATCTGTGATAGTTTTGCTGGAGCAGAGCACCTCAGTAATCTTGCACTAGGAGAGAAGAGAAGACTCAACAGCCACCTTTGCTACCATCTGCATCAGAGTGGAAACCAAAGGCAGCAGGTCTCAATTGCCCAGGTAGGTCAGATTAGCTGCAGCACAGGAGGTCAGCAAGGGAGGAGACATATCTCACACTCATATTTAGTCACTGAAAGCCTAAACCTCTTCTCCAAATGACAGTATGTTAACCTTGGTGATACTTTTTTTTATATCAGTAGTTCCAAGCTTCAACAGATCAGCAATGCTAGCATGATGAATTCACAGCAAAGTGGTGAACTCACAGCAAAGTAATGAATTCACAGCTAAGTTGTTATACAGCAAGTCCCATTTGATACTTGAGCAAAAATCTCTGACATAGACCATCATCAGGTAGTGTGTTTTCTAATATTGTTTTAATATTAATTAGTTACTAATGAAACAAATGAGGCATTAGAAGGCAGTCGCTATGAAATATTTACGATGACAGTGCAACAGGACACAGACATATTATCACAGGCAACCAGGGCAGGATGTCTAAGAAAAGGACCATGGCGAAAAGACAGACCTTCAGCAAGAAGGTTTCAGACAGACAATAAATAAATAAATAAATGCAGAAGCAGAGTCTAAGGCTGCTGGTAGCTGCTGAGCTGAGACATCACCTCTGAGGCCGGCATCAGGCCAGAGAAATGAGCTCCAGTAGTAGGCGTCTAAAAGGTGCTTGTTGACAGATTTCCTTGAGCCCTTAGACTTCCCCCCCTCTATCTCTCACCACTTGCCACATTCACTGCTGCCTCCTGCCATTTCCTCCTGCCTGCCTCCTGTGCTCTGTCACTAGCTGGTTCCTCGCTGCTCGAGAGTTGCACCAGGGCCAATATTTTATCCTGGAGGAAAATACAAAAAGGGTTTGAGAAACACTGCAGGAAGCATAAATCAATATGCTAAATATATCCGTTTAAATAGTATGCACTAAAACCATAAATTACTTTAATATATAGTACTAGCTGATTAAATCAGAACATCTATTATGCACAAAAACATTTAATAAGCAAACTAAATGAGGATGTGGAAAGGAAGACCCACATCATGAGAGTTCATCATTTTGCCTGAGGACAGTGTGGCAAAAGTGCCACTGTGGCCTTGAGTAAAATCATGGGAAAGCTGGCACTGCTGCCAAAAGCAGCACTCTTGCTGTCCCCAAGCCACATGTTCCTGCCTTCTTTTTGGCACAAACATATGTGCAATAATGTGGTGAACCAACACCAATTAAAACTAATCTAGCCAAAAAACAAAAAGTTTAGTTTTAACCCACATCAGTCCCCTGACTGGGTTCACCACACAAGTCTTCTGCCAGCATAAAGAGAAAACAACTTGCCAGAGGCAGAACTTGTTGGTTCTTGAACAGAAGTGCCATCCTACCCCAGTTTAACCTGGAAGCACTGTGCAAGAGCAGCATGGGAATGTAGATCTGTCAGTACATCTGTGAACACAACACCATGTCTAGCCGATATTGTGCTACACTTTATCATTTGCAGAACAACATACCCTTTAAGGACTTAAAAAACCTACTCCAAATATCCAAGTCAAAGCACCTGTAACAAAGGACACAAAATGATCACTCCCTTCTTTTCACTGGAGTAAAGCAAATAGCTTTGTGGGTCTTTTTTTTTTTTTATTTTGTTTTGTTAGTTTGCTTGTTTTTAACAGTTAATTACAACTAGACCTGCTTCTTCAAGCTACCTCTCAGCCAAATTGGTAAGTAAGTTTGCCTTGTCAGCTAAGGTCTGATTAGGCCAGTCCTATACATTCCCACTCAGTAGAGTGTGTATCAGAAATACCTATCCTCTGCTGTTGCAAAGAAAAAAAAATAAATGTATGAGCCCAAATTAGCAGAACATAAAGATGTGTACAGAGCCTGAAGCACCCAGAAGGGACATGCCCTTCCTTAACAGATTATTTGACTCTATGATGCCAATAATATTACTAAGAAGATACACACTACTGACAACCCACATCTCAAATGGCACTCCATGGAGCATGCAATAGTCAACTGTACTCCATCTCAACTTCTGGAACAAGTCAACCACCCATCCCAAGCAATTATTTTAACATGGAGGAATGAGGGATTCCTGGGTCATCACGTCAGGCCTCTTACTACTAAAGTGTTCTACAAATCCATACCCTTTCCTTGATGGAATAACAGCCCTCTGAAGCCACTTAAACATCTTCTGTTGCAAGATACCATTACTCCCATAGTTAGGCTTTCTTCTGATTTCCATCCTAAAGGTACTAAGTCTACCTATATGCTGTCTGTAGATGATGGGTACCAATAAAAGCCTATCACACATGCCTTTTCAGAGAGTTATGATCTCTTTATACTTTTTTTATTCTAACCAAAGCCAAGCTCCTGGCCTCCTCTAAGACTGGCTCGCAAATCCTACTATTCTCATACTAGCTCTTCTTTACTTTCCTTCAAATTAAAACTGTTTTCCTTAAACACAGCTAACCAAAACTGCTGATAGCACCCCAAACACTTCCTATGGTCTTGTGTAATGACAGTAAGTTTTTCCTGTCTCTACCAAAAGCCATTTCCTGACATGTCACAGAATCACAGAATATTCTGAGTTGGAAGGGACCCACAAGGATCTTCAAGTTCAACTCTTAAGTGAATGGCCCATACAGGGATTGAACCCACAACCTTGGCATTGTTAGCACCAGGCTCTAACCAATATCCTAGGATCCTTGCATTTCTCACAACTGCAGCATTCTTTGACTTGGTTACTGGGGAAAAAACATTGAAACTTCACTAGTAAAGGGAACTGGTTCCTGCTGCGTAAGGCTGCTATCCCTTAAAAGCTCACAGCAACACTGCCTAGCGACATAAGAGCAGAAGTGAGGAGTGATCCACAAAATCCGAATGGAAGTGTGACTTTAGTGAGGTGACATGCACCAGTAACTGAAACTGGATGCACGCCCAGAACATTGGCATAAAACTCCTGCTCTTGCATGCCAGTGCCCTAGTATCCTTTAGGCACTGGCTAGAGAAAAACCTCACACTTTTTGTAGAAGTAAATGCAATTCCAACTAGTCCTGATGCAGTTGCATTCCTCTACCTGCAGTTTACTACAGGCCCGTAATGTAAACACAGTCTGTTTTTCCTACAATGTCTTAAATTTATAATGGTGGAAGTAACACAGGCTAAATGAGACACTAGTGCTACTTACGTTAAGACTGCCTTTTGCTGCTCAACATATCCCAAAGGAGAACTGCTACACAGAATGACAGCTCAAGAAGCAGCCAATTTCCAGAGTTACAGTTCAGTCCCAGGGAATATCAAGTGCTGAATACTAGTTTAGAATGAACATCAGGGAGAAAAAAGGGGAATCTTGAGTTTCTTAATGCTGTAAGAATCTCAGTCTCATTCAACTTTAAATAGTGCAAGTCTCTCCCCGGAGGGATGTGCCTGACTGAAACAGATCTCCACGTAACTGATAGCTGGGCTCGGCTTATTGAAGGCATCTGGCCTGCTAAATTTAGCAGAGCTGTATCTGAAACTTGCAAAACTTACTGAGGTACTGTCAGTCAGGAGAGGGAGCGCAGAGAAATGGGCCCTAACAAATTAAGAGGACTTCAGAGAAGGTTTGTCACCTGCCAAGCGGCCGGCTAAGCTTTATTGCTTCTATTCCGGCTTCCAAGTCAAAGCAGGAGTCTAGACAGGATAATCCACTCATAAAATAAAACCAAACCAGAACGATGAAAGCTACAGACCTGAAGGGTGTGGCTTTGCTTAGAGTCAACTCCAAGGCCAAAAGAGTCTCTCCAGTGTTGTGGGTTCAGGCGTTGTTGGTTTTTTTTGGTTGCTTTGTTTTTGTTTGGTTTTTTTTTTTAATAGATGAGCTGTCTCACTATGCACACAAGTTAATCTACTTCTTGTGGGCAGACCAGTATGTTTTCAATTATCTCCAAGACCTGTGGGCTGTGTACCTACTCTGCCTTACTTGTCAGAAAACCAGAAGGACACATACCAACCTAGCATGGAAAAATCTTACTAATTTGCTTCTGAGTCCCCCAGTCTTCTTTAGCCCCACTTACTACTGAAAACATGTATTTGCACGACACCTGATACCCTGCTGGAAGTTACTTCTGGCTGTATGCTGGCCTGCAGAAGGGCACAGTGATGTACAGAAGAAAGCTAAGCAATTTTAGAATCAGAATTAACAGAAGCCTTCATTCAAGACTTGTAATTCTAATGGATCTCACTGTGAATAGGTTTCACTGTCGTGCATCATTATTCCCCAAGATCCTCCTTGCCTTCCTCATTTATAACAAAAAAACCCAAAAAACCAACAACAAACCCACAGCACATTACAGTCAAATTTCTTTATTTTATTTGGCTATTTCATCATTTAGTTGCCTATAGCACTCTGATGCTTCAGAGCACCTCATCAGGGTTAAGGCCTAGATTTTAACTCTGCCTATCCCAGGTACATCTAAGTCAGGTAAAAGAGGAAACAACTTGTTTGTAATCATACAGCAGATAAAGAGCTGCCAGAAATCCCAACTCTCCGATGCTCATCTAACCACTTTTCCTTATTAGTCAAGTAAGCTCAAAGGTCAGATTTTGATCCATGATTGCAAAGCAGAAGTACTCACTAGTTTGAAAAAGTTTTGCTCAAAAATAATTTTGTGTCTCCATTACTTGTATCCTGAGATGTCTTATAAATTACTACCCTTTTCCATAACCTCAGTGTCCCCAGATACAAAAATTATAACACTCGCCTCACAGGAGATCATGACCCTTCACTAATTAGTGTTCATGAAGTACCTAATGATCATCAGGTAAGAACACAGGCTTACATTCAAATTCAAAATAGAAGTGATGCTGGGTTTACAAAGTACCTTATTTACATAAATACACCTGGAGGGCACTTCTAGTACTTACATTAGACAACAAACTATAGAATTAACATATCAGGGGAAAATTACTTTTCTGCTCCCCACAAAGTACTTCTATACCTTATTGAAACACCTTTTCTTACAAATGCCTATGTCCATTAGAATAATTAAAAATAAAGTCAGGTCATTATGGGTTTCCTGCCTTTGGATGTCAGTCCAGGAGTTGGTGGGTTTTTTAAGGTGTTCAAATCACACATTATATTAATAATATATTGTGAAAAATTAAGAGTTTTATGTGTCTACCTTAAAACAGTTCTAAAGCAACAATCATTGTAAGCACCTAACTTACAAGCAAAAAAAGCTATTTCCCCCCCTTCCCAATAAGAAATAATTGCTCTCAAATGAAAATTTGTCCTAAACAGCTAAAACCAAACAAGTCTCCTTTAACTGCAATTTTCAACCTAATTTGTGATCTTTACTGACAAGTAATTCCAAGTACCACATAGAAAAAACTTTCTTAAGCCTTCAAATGCTGCCCTGGGTCTCACCTCTCACCCCATACTCTCAAGAGAACATAAATACAATGCTCAGATGGTGGTGGAAATCAAACATTTTTCAGGATTAGAGATTCTAGTCTGCTAAGGGCCAAAAATCACATGGAGTCTGGAAAAGAATAGGGAGAGGGAGAAGGAAGGCCAAGTGAGCTAAGGAAATACTTCATGCATGAAGATCTTAAAATACTGTGCTGCATGGTATTTTCAATTAACTAAAAAAAAAAAAAACCTCTTCCCCTAGGAAAATTCAAATATCTTAATCTTAGTCACCTAGTGTGGGTACTGTTAGGGAAATTGCTTAAACTCAGTTTTCTGTAAAGCCTTGTTTAATGTCCTTTCCATAATGAATTAATTCAATATGCTTTGACACAAATACACAGTTATCCCATTTCAATGATGTGCTTCTCCACTCTCAGGTCTTCAGGTCCAAGAGTCTAACTAGTCTCACTAGTTATTCTTCTATGCATAGACTGCTTCCCTCTTCCCCCTTGCTTCCCAATCTCAAATCTCCCTCCTGACAAACTTCTGCTTCTTTAGAACTTCACATACTCCACTTTTTCCCTTCCCCTCTTTCAGCAGGGAGCAGAAAGTAATCCTGACATTGCCTGCCTCACTTAGAGCAGTAGGGATGCAAAGAAATACTGCACTTCTCTCCTATTGATTCCCAAACAAAGATCCAACTTCTGTTCTCTCCTCCACGTCCTCTGGGTAAAAATATCTAGCGCCTTCTCAGATTATTGGGCTGAACACTTCCGATGGCTGCCAAATGGGCAGGCTCTTCAAGTTCTGAATAATTTCCACTTGGATAAAAGTGTTTTTCTGGTTCAATCATCATCCATTATTCCCCATTTTAGAAGAGATTTAATGTGGCAAAGGAGGATGCATCATTTCTTGTCCTCAGGAGATGGCAGCAGAGTCTGTGGTATTTGGTGATTAACTAAAGATACTATATTTTTCATAGAACTGTCCCAACTAGTAAGACAATCTTCCTATTAACAAGTCACATACACACGCAAAAAGAACTGAATGGTCAAACAGCACTCAAAAGCCAAGACTGGGTTCTGAAGTCCTTCAATAAAACAGCCACACCCCTATGTTACCTTCCTACCCTCCCAATCCTTCCTACTTCATGGAATGTCTTAATCTGGTTATGGAATTAAACTCAAAAAGGGTAAGAGTTATAAATCAGGTTAAAGCACTTATAATAAACTGTACTGAGTTTTTTATAACTCATTTAGAAGCTATTAAGCCATTTGTAAGCATCCATATAGGCAAGGTCTAAATTTACCATCCATGAAATTAAATGCAGAGAGTATAGCTCATACTTGGACATTTCTAGCTTCAGAAAAAGACTAAAAATAAACAATGATTTTCAAGTTCAATTACCTTTTTTTGTCTCCAGTGCATATGACAATTCAGCAGTTTTCTCAAACTCGGAACTTCCTCCAAAACACGTTAAGCTTAGCACTGTGCCTAACGAATAGAAACAAATCAACAGCTCTGCACAAACTCCATCATACTAACTCAGGAGAGAAAAAACCCTCCCTGTTCTCGTGAGAAACACGCACAGCTTCAGGACCTTGAAAGGTTTACTTTGTGAATCCTGGCCAAACAAGCAGAGATACCAGAGTTTACCATAATGATTCCCTGCACTTTAAAAACACTAGCTATGTTTCTGTTATGTTCAGTACTCCCCAGCTGTGATGTCTCTCCTACAAAAGTAGCCAGAACAGCACTAGCCTGGAAAGCCTCTGGATTAGGAAGGTTTCTGCGACAGCAGATACCTGCTATGAAACATGCAGCCTTAAGGACTCTTCTGCAGCAAGTCAGGACCCTTAGAAACTACAAACCTGAGACATAACTGTAAACACATAGAAGTGAGAGGCAGTCTTCCAGGAATGTCTTACTCAAAAGCAGCGGACCTTACTTTCTGAGGCAGTGCTTTAACACACAGCCCTCTGCTCTCCGTTTCAATCAGTTTTTCATCACGTGGCTCAACAAGTGCTGCCACATTACAATCCCACAGGTGTTTCCCATCAAAACTGAAGTTTGGTCAATGTGACAACGCATATGCACAGGATCACAGGCACTGGGCCCTGCTCAGAACATGCACTCCCTGCTCAGTGTATCTGACAGTCCCGGTCACGCAGCGGGTACAGGCGTACAATGGAGCGTGCAGGTCCTGCAGTGCCCTCGTGTAACGTGGTCTTCAGGGAAGGCTGGATGCCTTAGTCTCCCAGGTTTCATCTGAACTGAAACAGGCCAGAAATGTACCCTTACTTTAAGATATCAACGGGTCACAGATAGCAATAAGCAAATGCTTGAGAATCAGTGAAAAATTTTGTCTTTTCCTTAAAACCAGTAGCTTAAGGACTGTAATGAAAAAAAAAAAACCTCCGAGCAACAAGTGAATCAACATCCCGAAAGCAGCAAAGCGCAGGGAGTATTATTTACATCTGCTCTACAAAAACAGCCAAATTACTACACATAGTAGAACCCAAGTCCCTCCCACTGGTATTTTTCCTCATGCAAACCCAGTTCTAAAATAGATTTTCAAATTCCAGAACTAACAATAACAACATTTAGGAATACAATAAATGAAAAAATAAATGAATCTCTAGAGAATCACGAGGCTCACCAATAGAACAGTGAATTACCTCCATTTTTCAAGCCATGTTTTAGAAAAAGAGGGAAACATGAGAGTCTTCACTATTAAAATCATTTAGAAGGTGAAGACAGAGTGAACATAAAGGCAAGTATCACCAGTAAAACCAGGTGGGAGCTCATAGCAGTTACCAGTTCAGAAGCTGTTCAACTCACCAAATAAGAGAAAACCCACAAAATTTTAAGCAGCTGAGAAAGCAAAAGTCTCTGAAACCAGAGGTCCTTAGTAGAGGAAGTCACAGACACTACAACCTGCTATGCATTATTAACACACATCTATGTGCTACTTTGAATTCAGAGAACTAAGAAAGAGCGCTGCGGTAACATGTTTAGATCTGAATCCTTTAGATCTGAAATTTCAAAATGTCAGTGAACTCGACAGTTTCTTCTTTAATTCCTTCTCTGCCCAAGTAGACTCTTCATAATTACAGTTGACATTATGTGTCTTAGCGCTCCCCAAAATCATCCCTGCCCTTTGAGGTGTGGGTTACAATGCAACACATACACTCCCAGAAAAAGTATTCAGATGGAGTCAGTTTGTTCAGAAGGACTTATCCACAATTTTGGATTCAATACTGAAGACAGACCAGATCCCTTCGAGCACATCAGTTTCTGTATGTGGGGAATTGAAGCTTTAGATCTATTTTTGGAGCCATCTTCTGACACTACTTTAGGGATCTTCACCAATCTTTGTAACTTGACAAACAATTTGGATTTGTTTCAAAGTACCCCTGTGTAATTTATATATTCCTTTTGAAATATTCTCTAGTCCTTTGAGTCTCTCATTGTATTTAAATGGGGTTATTTTTCAATTTGAGTTCTGTCAGCGTATTTGCCTCCATCTGAAATTTTAGAGAACACCTGGATTCAATATGAGAATCTGCACAAGAATATGAATTTATTCTGCACAAGAACTTGCTGCCTGGTGCTAACAGTGTTTTGGCAAGACAGGAATACCTCTTCAAAGAGATGAAGGAGTACCAGAAAAGCACAGAGTACAGAGCCCAAAGGATAAGTCTTGAAGTCGAACCAGTGATAAAACTGCCTCTATGTGAAAGTAAAGTAATAGAAATAAAGTTTGATGCTCTAGAAGCAGAAGAGGGGTATGTAGGTTTTTACTCCATAGCTTTTTATTAAAAAAAAAGTTATGAAAGGTAAAAATCTCCACAAAATGCGAACTCCTGAGCAGTGCAAGCACAGCCAGGCTCAGTCCCTTGAGGAGCACCACAGCACAGTGCACAGCTCTGGCTGTGACCTGCCAGGAGACCCCCACGGCTCCAGCCAGACATGCCCAGGCTGCTTTGCCCCTCACACATCCAGGTCCCAGTAACCCTGTCCCACAGCTGACACATGGCTAAGGCGAGGCTAAGCTGTAGCAAACAGCAGGATGGTCAACAGAGGATAAAAGGAAACCGAGTTCCGTCGGGAGTGCTGCGGAACAACAATCACATCAACTGCCACCTCGCCTGGGCTGATCCTGCTGCCGCTCTCCTCACAACCTCAGCCGTCCTCATTACAAGGTGACTAAGAGTGGGGGTGCCCGTTCCATGCAGGGCGGTGCAGGTGCAATACCCCAAAACACACCTATTTAGTGTCAGCTGAGAGTCACTTTATTTGCAATCAATCATCACTGAGCCTCTTTCTACAGACACCTGCCAGCCCTCCACGATGTCTGAAGCCGCTTACACGCTGTAAGAAACAGCTAAGAGTCTGTTATCAAGCAGTCTTGTGTGACCTCACCCCAACTGCTAATAAGCTAAACCCCTTACCATTTCTTAGTAAAAGCTTAAGTGCTTCAGCTTCCATTCACCCTGCCTTAAGCTGCCAAACTGGAATAATAATACCCATCATTGCATAACACCAGTTTCAAGGGGACTGGTTTAATGCTCTTTTGAGAAGCAGCTGTGGAAAGCTTCCTTTGTGAGAATGAAGAAAGTGAGGTACAGGAGTGGAACGATCGCATTTCATGGAGCTGAACGTGATGCTGAAATTAATAAACATTAGGCGATTTAACCAACATTGAAAAACCTGTCCCAAAGTGACCTGCGCAAGGTCAGACAGGTCATCTGACACCAAAGCAGAACGGAGAGTCTAAAGGCCTCCAGTCTCCTGCTCAAACAAGGCACCTCGTTGCCCACACTGAGCAGGAAATCAGTGTTTCAGCCAACCACGCCTGAAATCTCCGGTTTTCAAGAGCCACAGAGAAGTGATGGCCGGCCGAAAGCAGCGTGCAGCAGAAACGCGACACAGAACACAGCTCGTTTGTCGTCCATCCACGCCGCAAAGCCCCCACGTAGCAATTAAAGACTTAAAACCCGACAAAAAGTGCTAAGAGGACATTACACACAATAGCGCTGCAAAACCACACACACCCGAGGCTGGCAGCCTTTCCGCACAGACCGAGCGGCGCTTCTTCGCTACTGCCACACAAGGACGGCAGCCCGGCCAGGCAGGGGCGAGGGCCGGGTCCGCACCCCCGTCCGCTGTGCGGATTCTCGGACACGGCAGGGCGGGATCCCCGCCGAGCCCGCGGAGCCGCCGCGGCCCCGGTGCGCCCGGAGCCCCCGCTCCGGCGGCGGCACAGCCAGGAAGGCGCGGGGGCTCCCGCGGGGAGCGCCCGCTCAGCCCCAGGGGCTCCCGCGGTAGCACCGCCGGCTCCTCTCCCGCGGGAAGGGCTCCCCCGGCACTCGCCCCGTCCCCGAGGGCGGGAGGGACGCGGCGACACCCCTCGAGCGCCGAGGCGGCGGCACCGCTCGGTGCCCCGCGCCTCCCGCCCGCGGCGCCCGGGCCCGCCCCGCTCCCGCTCCGCTGCCGGGCGACGCGGGCGGGCCCGGGCCGGGCCGAGCCCCGCACTCACCCTTTCATGGTGCGTCCGCGGCCTGCCCAGCCTCCGCGCTGGCTGCGTGCAGGGCCCGGCGGTGCGGGTGCGGCTCCGGCCTCGCCGTGCTCAGCGCGGGCGCCTTACTCTCCTCCCGATCCCACTCCTGATCCCGATCCCGCTCCCGCTCCACTGTTCCCATCCCCACTCCCCTGATACACAGTTTCCTACAGCGTTCCCATCCCA
>JAYRBT010000001.1:25996547-26028520 GCA_036023395.1 Myiotriccus ornatus
GCCCCGCCCCGCTGACCCCTCACCTCACGCCGCGCGCGCGCCCCCGCCCCGCCCGCCATGACCCCCCCGCCCCGCCCCCCCGCGCCCCCGCCGCGCACGCGCCTCGCCCCGCCCCCGAGGGGAGGAGGGGGAGTCCCCCTCGTGACTCGGGGGCGGGGCGACGGGGCTGCCACGTGGTGCAGGGCGGCCAATCACCGCGCCCCACTGCTCCCGGCTCGCCTTTGCCCGGAAGCGGCCCGGGCTGGGCGGGTGAAGCCCCGCCCGGAGTTGGGCAAGGCTCGCGCCCGACACTTCCGGTGCGCGGCGCGGCGCATGCGCGCGGGGCCCGGCGTCAGCTGATCGAGCGCCGCCTCTGCCGCCGTCGCCGCCGCGGGGATCGGGCGGATCGGGCCGATCGGGCGCGCCGGGCCGGCCCAGGTGAGGCGCTCGGGCCCTTCCCCCGCCCTGCACCGCTCCCCTCGCCTCTCCCGGGGCGTGTCCGCAGCGTGTCCTCCGCTCCGGTGAAGCGGGGGCTCGGCTCCCGCCGCCCCGCCTCGGTCCCTGCCCGGGAGCGGCGCGGAGTCCCCACGGAGCCGCTCCCTGAGGCAGCGCGGCCCCGGCCCGGCGGAGCGGGTGTCGCCGGGCCCCCCGAGCAGCCGACCTTTGCGGAGCCGCCGTGTCCCAGCGGGAAGGCGGCCGTGCGCTCCCCGGTGCTGCTGCTCAGGGAGACGAGATCTGCAAGCGAAGCAGCTCCTGAGTGAGAAACCTGCTGAGCGATCTCGCGGACGCCCAATGAGATACCCCGGGGTTATTCCGGAATGCCTTATCAAAAGGGGAAGGGGCGACAGTGGCCGGGTTTCAGTGCCGGGTCATCCCACCATCTTGAGTGGGTGGAACTGAGTCTTTCTGTGCCTTGACCGCAGCCCACCAGAGACGGAGCACCAAGGTTATGGAGCAGCAATGCTGCTGCGGGCTTCTGACTGCAGCCCGTCCCTAGCCGAGGAGCACACCTGTTGTTTTGTGGTTGAATATACTGATGGCACATCAAATGCGATTCCTATTCCTGTAGACAGTGGAAAAATTCTGGTTTGTGTGAGGTGTTGCGAACGGCACACTTAACATTCGCTTAGAGGCGAGAAAGAAATGATGCATGACGGGATGATGTTGTGCATGTTGCAGTTGGCTGTGACATTGCAGTATGTGACGTGTCGAGATCCATCCACTCAATGCAGTTGCCCAAAGTGATGTACTTTCTTAGGAAGAAATAAAGTAAAACCTCTCTTTCTAAGGCTTTACTGGCTTCCCTCAGAGAACTTGCACTCCTGCTGGGCATAAAAGCAATTTGGTGATAGTTTTATTCATTGTAATGCAATACTTCAGCAAAGTACACTGGCTATTTGATCTAGCACCGTATTTCAAATGCTAATACTACTTGAAGTGGAGAGGGGCTGGACAAAGAGGAAAGCCTGCTGGCAGACTGCTAGAGGTAATTTATTAGCCCACCCCTTGGTAGCACTTCAGCAAGAACGTGGCAAATACAAGCTGACATTTGGGAGGAGAAGTTTGAGTACCTGAGGCAGATCCTCAGTATACTGTAAGTTGCTGTATTTGTGCTGACTTTGACACTGCAGATCTGCAGTAGCTAATGTTTGGCTTTTCTGTGCAGTATTTTTAAAGGCCTTTAAACGGCCAGCAAACATAAATATTTAATTGTATCAGCATTTTATTATTTTCTGCTTAAGAGTGTGTGAAGTGAGGTCAGAGTCTACAGGTCTTTAAATTACCAAAAATAACGTTGCTTATTTTTTCTCTGCCTGTTAATTTCTTAGAAGTCTTCTAGAAAAGTTTTCTTATTTTATAGAGGAAACAGTTTTAATTTTGTAATCAGGTGACAAAGTGTGACATTCAGAAATACTAAATCACCACGGGCATCAACTTGAGAGTACAGGGAAGGAGAGATTAAGGCAACAGTGGAAAATGACTGCTGGCATCAGCTGACTGTGGAGATGGGGGTTGAAGTCTTGTGTTGCAATAGTAACATGAGATCTGTTTCCTGTGAATGCAGCCTTTTCATTGTCCAAATCAAGAATTATTTTCTGCAGATAGTGCTAATATTAGGGTGGAGCCATGAACAGTTAGTACTGTTTGCTTGACTTCTAGAGCATTAGATTAAATTTAGCCTTTATTTTTGTCTAAGTATATATTAGCAATTTTATACCAGTTAATCCTGACTTAAAGTCTGTGGGCCTCACTGTGCTTGTGTTATCTAAATTTTTTTCCCAGTATGACCTTGTGTATTTATCTTCCAGACTCACATGGTTGCTGGAACTGCCTGTTGTCATCCAAAGCTGCTACAGACCAGCAGGTTACTAAATGATTTCCCTGAAGAGGCATTTAGAGGCACTGCACTTTAACTCTTGTGTTTGGATACCGTGATATCTTAGGCTTACTGAGCCCTGAAAATTCCAATTGATGGTTTTCCCCTCAGGGTTTTAAATTGCATGTTTGTGAGCTAAGGCCATGTTCCTGGTTCCTTTTAGAAAGAGTAAAGGGATGGTGTTGACCGTAAAATGTTGAATGCTGTTGCTGGCCAAGTAGTAGTTCCCCTTTTTCTTTCTCAATCTTTTGTAAAAAACCCTATGAAACACAAGCCTTGCAATAACCCAACACTACATTGCCTGAAATAGTTTCTTTCCTCCATACTTGTCTCACTGGTTAAAAAGTGGGGGATTTTAGGCTTGGAAATATTGAGGTGTTGTTGAACAATGGTATCCACATGACTTTTTTTTTAGGCTGGAATTGTACCAAGGAAAACAGACCATTTAGTCAACTGGAATATCATGCTCATTCATTCTGACTCAACACCTTAAAACATGTGACTTCTTTAATCTTCCAGCTGGGCAGAGAGAAATAGGGACCTACTTCAGCAGAGGAAGTAGAATGAATCTGAACTTTTAAACCTTTTTTCCCCTTATGGATTACAGTAGTCACCTAAAAGTCCAACATGCAAAACTGGCTTAGACTGGACCTTCTGGTTGTCACTGTTGTACCTTCTTTTATGTTATGAAAAGGTTTTTTGTTCCTCTTTGATGTGTCCACTGCCTTCTCCCCTTTGAGAGTGGACAGCTAAGCTTATACTGAATTGTTGGGTTTGGTCATCTTTCATGGCAGTAAGTTCTGCAGTCTCAAGGATACGTTTTGTTTGGTCACTTTATTTCATCTATGCATTTATTTCTCCCATTTTTGCCAAACTCTGAAGTTCAGCGCCTCCGTGCCTTAGAAAGGATGACCATTTGCTGCCAGCGTTCTAGACTTCCATATATTATATGGCTGCTCTAACAGACTTTGCCTTCAAGGGCTGGCTTTACTGAAATTACTCTGAAAACCTGTAAGATGTATATTGCTAAATCCTGAGTGTCTTGGTCTAGCAGACTATCACTTAACCAGATGGCAGAAGATGATCATATTTAGGTGAATTTGTTTTCTTGCTTCATCAGCTTGACTACTCCTCTGAGTTTGTGTAACAGTAAATTTCAGTGCCACTGCTTACTCTCTTCAGAAATCATTTGTGTGACAGTGGTCTCATACGTGCATGGTGCCTCTGGACAGTTCTATTTTGCCGTAGTTATGCTTGCTTACTGGAGTGGTTTGTGGTCATTCATGGAAAAGAGAGGTGGTCTGGATGTCAGCTGTGATGCTGCTCTGCGTTCTGTGCCTTAAGCGTGAAGAGCAGTCCTGTTGTGGTTGGGATGTCATGGGTGAGGAGGTATGGAAAGGTTATGGGAAAAGCCATTGACTTTACAGAGAGAAAACTGTACGTGTATTGGAATAGCTTACTATAGCTGGACAAAAATTTTCGGGTATGCAAGTTTCATATAACAGCCTGAATTAATGGCTTTTTAGAAACTGAGAAATGAAACTGCATCTTCCAAGAAGTGCAGTTAGTGAGGCAAACGTTTGTCATTGTTACACTGTATCATTACTCCATTTCCCACTATGGAAGTAATAACTTAAAAAGCAGCTGTCCAGAAAAAAAATGGAATGGTGTTTCTGGCTAAATGCAGATAACGTTGGTAAGGATGTCTAACAAGGCAATTCTATTATGTGAACTTCCTGTAAATCCTTGAAATTTTGAGGTTTTTGTTATCATGAGATAAATTTGCATCACCACAATATGTGGTTTAACAATGTCAAAATTTAATATGTTGGAGGGGTGCTGGCTCTTCTAAAGAAGCTGTAAATACTTCATTGTATACTTTAATTGAACATAAAATCTCCAAATGTGACTTCACTTGCTTTAAACTATAAAGATGAAGTTTTCCATTACAGGAAAAGTCAACCTCAGTGAAATATCCTTTTACTAGAATCCAGTGCCAGTATATATGTTGCGATTCCAACCAGGTGTTTCATTATACCAAAGGTGCTATAAAAGAGTACTTCTCTCTGCTAGGAGCATTGGATCTTTCTCAAAGACTTTAATGCAAACTTACTCCTGGTTCAGCTCTTCAAACTAGCTGCCAAATACCTCGTATAATAAACTGAAGGCTCCACAGTATCCTAACTTTAAAGGTGATCTGAAAGTTAAATGTAATGATGAAATACTTATTCTAAACTTGTGCTCAGTATTTTAGCTGTTACACTTGGGGAAAGGGAGTTGGGCAGTGGTGACACTCGAAGGGGAGCCCCCCTGTGTTTTAATGAGCCCAAACTATTAGTACGTTTCTGTATGTAAAACTGAGCCTGACTTAAAAATCTAGCAACAGTTGTTTTGTGAAATTGCACACATTATGTCTGTTGAGGTAAGATCTTCAATTGTACTGAACTTTCCTAAGGTTTGTTGCTGTAGTTGCTTACAGCTTTGTGTTCTTCTCATTTGAATGTTTCTCATCTTAAAGGTTAGAACTATAAAAAGTATTTCAAGTTACAGTGCCCAGTACACCTGAAAGGAGAGTGACTTTTACTTAATAGAAGCAAGGATGGATTTTAGTTTGGCAGTAATGTTAGGTTAATGAAAATTGCTCATGTAGAGGAAATGACCGAGCATTACACTGAGCAGATGGCTGCAGAACTTTTCAGCCCTAGCAGCTAGATGACAGGATCAGGATAAGAAAAGAAGGTCACTGCAGAACACAGAAATGAATATTGTATTAGTATTCTGTATTATGATTTGGGTTTCAGTTGCATTAGATATTTCTTTTGTGTAGAAGTCTGTCAAGCCAAAGAAAGGGCAGAAACTGCAGCAGGCTAAAAGGCATGTCAGATATTTCACCGTAGTAAAATTGTGAAGCAGTGTAGCAAGTAAGAACTAAGGGGATGGTCATCTGTTTCCTCCTCTGGAGAAGCCTTTTGGGTTGAGAGGAAAGAACTGATGTAGAAAAACCTATTATGGAAAACGGTAGTTTATAACCAGTCACTTGATGAAGATTTTTTTTACGTATGAACAATGTAGTTTTCTGTAGTAATGAGAGTATTTGATTTTATTAAACTAGGGTCTTTAGCAATTCTAGATATAGCATGACAGCTGCGTTTGATGTCCGAAGGCCAGTTGCCTACTGAGCTGATCAGATCTTTAGTGGGTCAGAGCAGTTATGCAATGAAAGTGTTGCCAGCCTTTCTATCTAGTTTTATTCATGCTGCAAACTTCTTGGTCATGTTTAAACACAAGTTTGTTCTGGTCCTGTTGTGGGCTAACTGAATCTTCTGGGCCCAGCTAACTGGGCTTCTGAATAAAAGCTTGGGTACTTGAGTAGCAGCTTGTGGTGGTGGTATGTCTTGCATGAACAGACTTCACACCTCACCTTTGTTTTAGGAATATATGCTTTTGTTGTATATATCTATCAAATATACATATATTTTTTATATGTTTAGCTTGTGTGCCAGCCATAATGTTTGTTTGAAGTGTCAGGCTGGTATGTATTGGCATACCCACAGGTAAGTCCCCACCTGTTTTGAGGAAGGAGACAGTAGGAGCTTGTGATGGACTTCATGAATTCCCTGTCCCACAGTTTCACTTTGTAGCCATTGTGTGCTGCGATGACAGTGGCACCGTGATTCTCTTCCCTGTCTTTGTTCTTCAGTACACCTGGATTTATGTGTACATGTGCTGAGTAGAGCAAGCGTCATGTGAGAGGAAAGGGGCTTTATAGTACCCAAGAAACAAGTAGCATGAAAGACGAATTTATCTTGTAGCGTTGTATTCTTGCAGGGTTGCAAATGGGTCCACAATATGTAGCTGAGCATCACTTAAGCAGGTTCATGATCTACCCAGTGCAGAGGGGACCTCAAAGTGCCCTGTGGAAACTGGAATAATTAAATGGATGAATGTCCATATTGTTGAGTTTAAGAAATAGTACTTCTAGCTCAGAGCTTATGGCAAGAAGGTTGGTGCAATTAGCTTCATGGTGTCTGTGTCATGAGACGACTGAGCCACATTGTAGTGTTGAGCACAGGAGGTGGCTCCTGCCTGGTTCCATAAGAGTGCAGATGACACAGCTGAGAGGTGTTTGATGTAGCAAAGGGCTGTGCTACTGTACAGAGGCACCCTGATAGACGGGAAAAATAGGCTGACGGGAATCTCATTAAGTTTGACAAAGGAAAATGCCAAGTCCTGCACCTGGGGCAGAATAACCCACAAACCCTGCTACGGGCTGGGGTTTGACTGACTGACTGACTGCAAAGTGGTTTTGTTGAAAAGGACTAGAGGTCCCCAAGTTGAACATCAGCTGCCAGTGTGTCCTCATGGCAAAGGCATTCAGCACTATCCTGGGCTGCATTTGGGAGAATCCTGCCAACAGGTTCAGGGAGGTGGTTTTTCGCCTCGGTTAAGCTCGGTGGATACCACATCTGGACCGCTATGTCTGTTTCTGGGTTCTCCAGTAGAAGACATGGCTTAATGATGTGGGTCCAGAAGAGGACCACACAAGACTGTTAAGCATTTGGAGATAGCAGAAGAGGATGAGAGAACTGGGATTATGTGGCCTTGGGAAGAGAAGGTTCTGAGGATCTTAGTGTAAAGTATGTAAACATCTAACAGGAGGGAACATAGAGGATAGAGCCAGACTCTTCTCAGGGGTATCTGCTGAAGTGACAAAAAGCAATGGGCACAGACTGAGATACGGGGAATTCCCTTTAAATATAAGAAAATACTTTTTACTATAAGGGTGTCTGAACACTGGAATGGGTTGCCCAGAGAGGTGTGGTGTCTTCATCCTTGGAGGTGATCAAAACCCCTCTGGACATGGCCCTGAGCAACCTATATTAGCTTGCTTTGAGCAGGGTGTTGGAAGTAGACAACTGGCAGAGGTGCCTTCCAACCTCAGCAGTTTTGTTGTTTGGTGACTGAGAAATCTGGAGTAGTTTTCCCTGCCGTTTTATAGTAAAATTATAACCCTGCATAGTGTGAAGGAACAGATTTCCTGAGAATACTGTTTGGCTTCCTTTCCCAGTGACCTGTGTTACTGTTCTGGGCATGCTGTTTTTTTCTGGGACAATATCCCAAATCCTAGATGCGGAAATGCTGTTGAACTTCTGCATTTGTCTAGTAACTTAAGCGCTGAATTTTTTTTTAGTACTTCCTCTTTAAAATATTATCTGTTGGAAGGGGAAGTATAAACCATGCAAATTACAGAAAATCTATGGTAGTGATTATTGCATTATTTATGAGGCCCTTGCAGCAGATCTTCATGCAGCTGGGCACTGGGATTTATGCACTGTGCCAGAGTCTGCTCAGGTGAACACAGTAGATGTTGGCAGTCTTGATTCTGAAGCATGACTCAAGTGTGACACTAAGCTGATTGTCCAGTGTGGGTTGTAATCTTTACTATCCTGTAATGTCCAGGCTTTTACTAATAAAAGGAGGAGGCAGGATTTTCTTTGGGAAACTTTATTTGGCTACATTTTACTGTGTATGCCTTCTAAGCTTGCCTAGAAATTGAATGCAAGGGCTTATATTTTGACTCCCATTTTTCTGCCCTAGGAAGTCAGCACACATTAGTTTTTTTCAGATATAGTAAAATCTTTTACTTTAGTTCAAAATTACTCCAGCAGAATGAGTCTTAGCACTGATGACTTATTAATGGACCACTGCTGCTTCTGAATTACTGATATTGTGCTGTTTATTACAGTTTTGGTTAGTGTATTTGAGCATTTGTGCCAATTTGAAGTGTTGCTAATCCCAGAACTTGTGCAGATAGATAGTCTTGAGAAGTTGTGAAGACTGCAGGGAACTCTTCAGCTCAGGCAGCTTCTTGGGGAGGCATCACATAGCTCCTCATGTTCTGTACAGCGCACGGGATGATGTCAGTGCCTGTCGATCTCTGAAAGCAGATTCCAGCAGTTGTCACTCGGAGTGGCACATCACTCTGGTGAGGTGCTGGATGTTGTGCAGTTGCATCAATGCTGCTGCTGGCTAGGGGAAGGGCTTCTTAGCATAAGCCCCACAAGGCTCTTGGATACAATCAATACTGTTCTACATACTCAGGCAATTAGTATTACTGTGTCTTCAGCGCCTCCCCGTGCAGTCTGTTGTTAACCAGTTATTCTGTTAAGCTCTCCGAGAGCAGGGCACACACTGACGTGGCTCTATTACACTGGGGGGCTGGATTCCAGCAGAAAGCATGCATCTTGCTTTCAACGATCTTTATGTAGTAGTACGCACCACTTGGGACGTTGGGATTATTGGCTTTGTAGGAGGCCCTTAATGCAAACGCTGAATCCTTTTAATTTCTTCTGCTCGGTCCCGTGCAGTAAGGAGGGCGCAGATGGGAGTTCAGCTGGGCTCTAGGTGGCTTGATTTGCTATTGCGGCATTCCTCGGCACTGGTGGGAGAGCGGGAGAGACTGATGACTCATCAAGTCAGGTGGTTATGCCTCTGCTGTGTGGCAGAAATTTCTTTCCCCTCTGCAGCAGGCTTTCTCATCCTTCTGTGTAGGGGCACTAGAAGGACAATTATTTTGTAAGTGGTGATGCTTAACTGCTGAATTCCTGCTTTTGAATTGGGCCTGTGGATTTTTATTACTCCCTGTTTCTGCAAAATAAGGTAAGAATCGGTGTTTATGTGATAAAATTGTCATGGATTTTCTTCCTTACTGCAAAAAGGCTCCTTCTGAAAATCTCACCCGAGTCTTAATTTGAAGAGATCTTTCTGGTAAGGCAGTTCATTGTGTAGATTTTGGGTCTGATGAAATGCTTGAACCAAAACCGAGGAACTGTGGTAGAAAACAGGTTTTCCGGTATTGAGAGCAGGGCAGTTACATTTTTGGGGTTACTGTGTATCCAGATTGCCGTGCTGGGGAGAAACAAACGTGGAAAGCTCAGGTTATAGGCACTTTAGTATTGAATTATGACTATAAAATTAGTGTAATAGATCACCCTTAAGTCATTGGAGGTTCTGCTGCAAGTAATATTTTGATTTCTGACGCTGTTAATCAGAATATGACTGCTAGAGCTTCAGAGCGTGTTTAAAATAATTGCTGAACTGTTTTAGACAGGAAAGATTCCTGTATGTAAGTTGTAAAGGATACAAGATGCATCTTTGCTCAGAAGGGAATTAAAATTAAGCTAATACCCTGTGTACGCGTGCAAGTGGACTTTTGTAAGAGAAAATTGCATGTAGTGCCTAATATACAGTGGCAAGAGGCCTCTGAAAGGCTGTAGGAGCTCAGTAGATTTCTAAAATGGCCAGCTACCGTTGCTTCTGGGTTAAATACATACTGCCTCCATACACATGATGTTGTGTTTAGCAAATCCTGACATGCTTTAGAGAATTACATTTTCTCTGAGTACTGGCAATGAAAACATTTAACGCTGTAGGTACTTAAGGCAACATTTTGGCCCTCAAGGACTTCTCCATCTAAAATGAAAATCTGTAGTGGCTAATACACAAGCACAAGAGAATGATGCAGAGATAAATAACAACTCTTTTTTTTTTTCTTCTTTTGTTTCTTCAGTGTTAAAAGTTGTGTTAAAAGCCCTTTAAAAAAAGAGGTCAGCTTGACTGGGTGAGCATTGGGTTTGAGTAGACTATACTTCGGAGGTACAGAGGAGGTGAAACAAAGGTGAGGAAGAAATCACATCTTTTACACTTGGAATAATTAATAGGTATGTGTTTAAAAGCAGTTGGTGCAGATGCTAGGCATCTCAACAAAGAGTTTATTGGTGTGTTGCTAGGTGGTCTAGTGGAGGAATCCCCTTCTCTTTTACTTGGCTTTGCCAGCAATTTGGAAAGGTGACCACAGGAAAAAAGAGGGAGCAGAGCAGCCTCAGGAGCAGGAGAGGCAGGTGCTGGCTGTCAGGATGTTGCCACTTAACTGCAGAATGACTATCTGAGGTTTCTGCTTGCCTCCCTAAAAGATAAACAGTCTCTTCAAGAAGGCTTTGTTTAGGAAGAAAAGTTAATTTAAATTGAAACTGGCCAGTGTTCTTTCCAATTTTCCTTGCCTTTGTAATCTGACTCTTTCATATGGGAGCCTGTCTAATTGCCAGGCAGCATCACTAATTCAGTTATGAGAATTTGGTGTAACTCTCTCTTTTTTGTGCTTCTATAGAAGATTTTGAGTGTGGGACTCTAGAGATTGTTCTGTATGGTATGTTGAAGTAAATGTTTTAAGTAGATTTATAAGAACAACTGCTTTTTTCAGTATGAACGGTAATTGTGCTTGAGTTTTGCAATGTCTTAGTTGTTCAAAACAAAAAAGATGAGATAGTTATGTTAGTCTGATCAGAACCAGCTCTTAGCAGCTGCTCAGGAACTGCAGATTGCTTTGTGAGGACCTCCCCTCTGCCATTTGTCAGAGGAGGCTCTTGAGAAAAAAGCAGTGAAATTAAAATTGTCTTCTGGGCCTAAACAACAGGCAGTGTGAAAAATAAACTATGGTTATGAGACTAGAGGGATCTGAGGGGTATGTGACTTAGCCTTTCATCTCAAGACCAGTCTGCTCCAGACTAGTGGTGACTGAGTCATCATCAACTGTTGGAGTGGCTGCTGTGAAATGAATCAATGGCAGCCATGATACAGAATCCACTCCAGAGAGACATGGAGCCTGGAAGAAGCTATTCCTTCAGGCTGAATAAGGGATTGGAATCGTGGGAAATACTTTTCTTACAGAGCAGAGCCACTGGTTTAAAAGATTTAGATTGGTAAAGAGGCTGAGGGGGAGAGGACTTGTAGTGTAGTATTAAGAAGCTGGAAAACAGTTATAAGATATTTAGAGTAGCTGATGTCAGCTACTGCTCCTGAAGAACAGGCACAAAAGCGTCCTTTAATGGTGGTAGAAGGGGTGGCAATGTAGTTGTTGTCTTGCTTATTGTACACGGGGCTGTTTTTGCAGCCTGAATATGCCTTTTTATTTGCTGCCTTGCAGAAGATGTGTGTTAGATCAAGCTTCTCACAGAGACTGTAAATGTCAACAGATGCCTCGCACAGTTCACGTCCCTGAACTGTGGGCCTGTGCTGGATGGGCCCTGTTGATTAGCACAGAGAGCACTGGGTGCTGGGGCTGCCAGAGCACACCTTTCACCAGGGCTGTGTCCTAAGTGTATCAATCCAGTAGAAATGGGTAGAGAGTGACCTGACAGTTCTCTAACACTAATCTGTTTCCAAGGTAACACAGCATGGTAAGGGCTCACAAAGCAAAACCATTAAATACTCATATCTGCACCAGAAGCAGGACAGTCCAACTGTCCATCACAAGACAAACAGGGATGGAGGAAGACTGTTTATGAAACAGTGTTTCCCATGACAGTTGTTTAGATTCTCCAAACAGGTACTGGCAAAAGATGACAGCCTGTTGTTTAACTGTTGCAAGTTAGGGCTTTTAATCAAGCACAGTTCTTCTATAATGCTCCACAAGTTTCACTGGGAGCAAAGACTGCATAATATGTAGCTGTGAGGCACGTAGAAAGGACTCGCCTGTTCGTGTGCTGGTGCTTGTGAAAGTGTATGTTTCTTCCTCTGAACACTCTGATTCAGCAGCTGAAGATAACAAAAATAGAATTTTCACAATTAATATTTGTAGTATGGCTTTTTAGAGACTGGTGGCAGTAAAGCAGACCCGGAACATTCTCTTGCTCACTCAGAATTGTGGAAAACTGTATTTTGAAGGAGGGTAGATGAGATGTGGAAGACAAAAGAGATTTTCCATTGTTTGAATTGCCTATTACCAAGCTTAGAACCAGAGGGCATTTTTAGAGTACAGCTCTTTCACTCAGGAGCATATTATGGAGTGATGTTTTATCCCTGTGCTTCTGCAATAAGGAATCTCAGTTCTTTTGTTTGTTTAAATTAGTTACTTTTTAACTTTTTACAGCTTTAAAATCAGTGTGGTTAAGGTGCTTCAGGCTATGGGTTTAGAATTCTTTCAAACTGGAAACAAGGAGAATGCAGAGGGGAAGAAGAGGAGGAACATATTACATATGTGTTCTTCAGTACTGACTCTCATTTTTTTCCTTCTGTACAGCTGAACAGGCAAAATGGACTTCTCCAAGCTCCCCAAAATCCGTGATGAGGACAGAGAGGCTTTTGTTGGCTATGTTCATGGAGTCTCAGGACCTGGTAGGTATTATTTTGCAAAGGAAATCATAGATTTTGTTTCATCTAGTGTCTTGTTAATCTTGCTCACTTGAAAGTGTAAAAGTATAGTAGAGCTCTGGCTAGTGCTTTTTTTCTGTTTTTTGGAGGGGGAGAGGGAACTTTAAGGAGGATCACCGACAGTCTGATAAAACATTAAAAAATATGCTAATAAGATGCTACTAATAATTAATCTTTAAAAAAATGTAATGAGCAGAAACAGGCAGTTGAATAATAACAATAATAAAAAGAAAAGATAAGCTTTCTGTATGAGGTAAAGCTACTTGTTCAGAAATCTGCAGGCCCAGTGTGTTAACCTTCTCTAAATGAGTGTGACATATATAGTCCATTCTTACTAAAATGCAGTTTGCCCCTGTGCTTTCTGAAATATTTAGCCCCTGTCAGTGTCAAGCTGTTTTGTGTTACTGCACCATGGGCTGGAGGAGCTCAGCAAGGAGCTGCAAGAATCAGGCAATGTGGCAGAGTGTGGTGGTATGCAACTGGGAGAAGGAGCACTCTTCCTTCATCTTTATCAGCTTAAATACTTTCTTTAGGGTCTGATGGTAACAGCTTTTGAATATATGCAGACTCTACTGGCTTTTCTGCTCCCTCCTGCCTTCTCTTCAAGAAGTGGAGGAAAGAATGAGAATGTGAGAACAGAAAAATAGCAAGTATTTTTGTTAATGCAGCTTATTTGTTGAATAAGAAACTCCTTTGGCTTGCATCTACCTGAATAGACACAGGTTCTTTAACTGCCAATTCCTTAACTGTAGAAGTGATACTTAAAAGCCATTTTAAATTGATACAACTTTCTTTCTCAAGAGGTGGAAAATGTATTTTTGTGTCAATATGTGAATCCTGTGTGCATTACTGAGATCATAATATACAAGACATAATAAATTTTGTTCTAAAGCAGCTAGGCCCTCAGGTATGACTGCTGAAATCTGACTCAAAGCAGCAGGAAGTTTCAAGCCCAAAACATGCTGTAAAATAATCTACATCTTTGGAAAGTGTCCTAAGATAGACATCACTTTTCTACAAAATAAAAAATAGTGTTTTCTTGAACGCTTTGTAGTCATCTGCGTTTAGCAGGTGCCTTATCTTGATCTATCTGTGGAAATAGTTTATGTCAGCATCCAGATGCTACCAAGGAAAACAGAAGTTTGAGTGACTTGAAAATGCTGGTCCCCAACCACAGGTTTATGTAACTACCAGGTATCAGGCGAGTTTTGCCATTTTCCTGTGCGTTTTAATTTAGCCAGATGGGAATGTAGCCCAGCTCACCGCAAGGGAGAAGTGCCTATGTAACTGGTCTGTCAAAGTTCACTGCCTCTCTAAGCCCCTCAACATTTGCCATCTGTCAGGACAGATAAGAGAAAGTATAGTGTGAATTGTCTGTGAGCTACTACATTTTGATGGTGTCCTCTTACTGTGCTTAAAGAACACTGTGAAAAGTGCAGGGAAACTTATTCTTTTGACTTTTAAGCTGGAAATACCGGGAGCTGGAGCAGCTTTTTGTGAAATGGAGAATGTGTGTCTGATTTGGGTGAATATCAGGCTTATGCTGTGCAGTTCTTACTGACTTCTGATGAGTAAATCTCCTGAACTACAGGAAAAACATTCACCTACGTGCCCGTCTTTTACAGTGGTCACTGCGTGTAACATGGCAGGTGCTGCTATGTACGAGCTGGTACGAGTAGGACACAGTGAACTAGTGGGGGAG
This sequence comes from Myiotriccus ornatus, assembly GCA_036023395.1. Taxonomy (NCBI): domain Eukaryota; kingdom Metazoa; phylum Chordata; class Aves; order Passeriformes; family Tyrannidae; genus Myiotriccus; species Myiotriccus ornatus. The sequence goes on from JAYRBT010000001.1 coordinate 26,010,815, forward strand.
ATTATCCGACTGGAAGGTGATTTGGCAACTGTCCAGGTGTATGAAGAAACATGTATCCTTTTCACTGATCCCTCCGAGCGTGCCAGACCGCACAGTCCAGAACACAGTGGTGATTATGGTGAATATGATGAAAAAAGTTGACTAGACCAGCCCCTTGATACTTCAGGTTTCAGCAGGACATCTGTTCTGCAGGTTTTTTGTAAATTCCAGTGGTTTTGAGGTAAATCTTACCTTGTGTGGCTGTGTAGTGAAGAGACTTTATTTTTAAACAGTTTTAGGTGGAAAGCTTTATTCTGAAGAGCTCATTGGTAAACTGGTGACTAGCTCTTGTCTCTACCTAGAAATTTATCATTTCGGATGGCATCATCTATAAGCCTTCCATCAATACATGAAACAAGTTTGAATATAGTTTACTCTTAGGTTCCTGATGAGAGGTCCCTGTCATAGGGCTCTCTGAAGTCAACTTGCATTTAATGTCTAGAGTTTTATATAGATTTTAGATGTTTCTTTTGTATTCTCACAGGGCCTTTTGCCCAGCTCCTGGCCCTTTGCAGAGAAAAGTCCATTGTGCATCTCGGAGCTTAGATAGTGCATAGACCTGACAACTTGATACCGGAGCAGGGCAATAATGCTGGTCTTAGACAAACTCCCTTTAAAACTAGGCTGCTGTCAAACAGGCTGTGCAAGGCTCAAGGTCAAAACAACTGTGCTCTCTAAACAAATTCTGAAGCAAAAAATTACATATTTTGTAACATTATCTGACTTTAACAGTCAAACCTGTTTTCTAGGTTTGAAGACGTAAGAAACGTCTCATGTTTTGTCATCCCACTGCCTGGCACTCCAGTGAACTCATCCGTATAGTTGACCTGAACAAATGATTGTAAAGCAGAATATTTGTCACTTCTTTGCCTCTCTGGAGGATGACAAACTTCGTTGCTTTAGCAAATTCAGTGTTTAGTATAAAGCCTACATACTTCTCAAATCGTGATGTGGAGCACAGTGATAGTATTACCTTAAAGTCAGAAAAGGGGTTTAAGAGTGTGGTGTTGTGCATGTGAAGCCTTCTGCCCCGTTTCTTTCCCTTGCTCTGGAAGAACTTTTCCTCAGCAAATCTTCAGCTGGTGTCTCTGTAGGAGATCCTGTACTCCGTACCGGGAAGCCCTTATCAGTGGAACTAGGGCCTGGCATTATGGGAGCTATTTTTGATGGTATACAGAGACCTCTCTCGGACATCAGCACTCTGACCAAAAGTATCTATATCCCTAGAGGTGTCAACGTGTCAGCTTTGAGCCGAGATGTCAAATGGGACTTCACTCCTTCCAAAAGTCTACGGGTAGGTTCTGCTGAGCCTGTGTTCCCCTCTTGCTCCTCTACCCCCAGGACTTAGGGCTGGAGCTGTGTGCTAAGGCTGTGACTGCTGGGAGCTGTGGTTAATGCTTGCAAAAAGGGGTGCTAGGAGGTGGTATGATGTATGAGACTGGATGTGAATCACCAGAACTTACTTGATGTGACTTACCGTGTGTTGCTGCTGCATATGAGAAATTTACAAAGTTTTAATGTATTTCCCAAGCTGTAAAGAAGCTCGTGGAATTGCAGGAAGCGTTAGCAGGAGCAGGTGTTACCTGAGCAAAAAGAATGACCACAGCACACATTTTGCAAATGGTGAAGATAGCCTTAGAGCTGGAAAATATCATGGCCTTAGCCCTTGGTGGCATCTTTTTTTCAACCCTGCAGGTTAGCATATGCTATCCTTTCTCTACTTAGGACATTAATTTGAGAGGCAAAAAAGAAAGGAGGAAAATTCCTTGCATCTGAGTCTTGAAAGGTGCTTGAGCACCGATAGTGTTGCTAGCAATGTGCTGTTAGAGTAATGAGTTATGTAAATGGGCCGCTGTGCTGTAACAAAGCATTTATAAAGGGAGTAATCACAGTGCTAGACTTAATAGCTATAGTATGTTTTATGCTTCTTTGTTAAGATTCTTTTTTAAAACTTATGACTAATAGACCTGTTCTGATTTTAGGTTGGCAGCCACATCACTGGTGGAGATATTTATGGTGTGGTGAATGAAAACTCCCTGATCAAACACAAAATCATGCTTCCCCCACGGAACAGGGGTACAGTTACATACATTGCTCCTCCAGGAAACTATGACACTTCAGTAAGTCTCCCAAACAGCAGTTGCTGTTTTATTCTGTGTCTGTTTTATGAGGTGGTTGTACCCTTTCTGTTCTGCATGAGGACAACTAGAAAGTGTTTCATGCAACAAGATGTCTGAGTTAATGATCACTTCTGCGACTCTGCCTGGGGAGATTGCACGATTATCCTCTGCAGTTACATTCTATGCCCATGGCTTCCCGATGGCACTTCAGTATGCCATGTTTGTTGACCTCTGTGGGGATCTACAGTATTTTATGAATATGTAAAATTCAGTTGCTCTTTAAAAGCAAATTTTTAATGTATGCTGCATATTGTACTGTTTTCCCCTAGTGGTATTGTAAATATGGGAAAGAGGCTTCCCTCAGGAGGGGATGATAGTGTGTTGAGGTTCCAAGAGATCAAAGACCTAGCTGTATGGAGTAGTTGAAATGAGAATTTGTGTGCTGGTCCAGCGTGCAGCTGTTTGCCTACTCCAGATGTCTGATGTTCTCTGTTAGGATGTTGTCTTAGAGCTGGAATTTGAAGGTGTGAAGGAGAAGTTCACCATGGTCCAGGTCTGGCCTGTACGTCAAGTCCGTCCTGTTACTGAGAAGTTACCAGCCAATCACCCTTTATTAACTGGCCAACGGGTCCTGGATGCCCTCTTCCCGTGAGTATACCTTTTATTTTCTACTATGTAGGAAATCTTTCTCCTAGGGGTAAGCAGAGGCAGGAGGCCTTAGAGCCTTTTAGGTATTTTAAGGGCAAACAGACACCAAGCTTTTGCTGGGTGTCACAGCAAAATGTCAGAAATATTTAGCTGAATATTTCATATTTCTTTATTTGGCAGGTGAATCCACTAGGGGAAAAAAAGAAGATTAACAAAATAGTTCTAGTGCATTGATCTAGAAAAGAATGGGCATGTATGAGCTTAACATAATCATGTCAAATCTGAAGAAAGGCTGGAACTTTCAGGCTTGATATCTCTTTTTGAATGCATGAGTAGGATCTCTTTTCATGGTCTTGAGGATGAGTACTTCCCAATGATTTTGAGGTTGCCACTGATGAAAACCATTGCACTTAACTGTAACACAAAATGCTCACTTAAGCAGCTAAGGTGTAAGACTCTAGATTCAGTTATTTTGGTCCAAAAATATCGTGTTGCTTGTTCTTGTAATACACAGCTTAGTACAGTAGTTCTTTTCTTAGCGTTTGCATTCTGTCGCTGCTTTCAGCTGTGAAAACTGCTGTGTTTCAAGGCCAAAACTCAAGCTGTACCAACAAAATTCACCTACTTCAAGGACAGTGGGAGAAAAGGATAGTTTATTCCCTCAATTTTTTGCTTTACTGGAATACCTCTGTGCTTCTTCCTCAGAACACTGAATGTCACTCCTGTCACTCTGCTTTTAATTAGGGAGTTCTATTAGAAAACAAATGCTAAGATGGAAGACAGCTGTTTGTGAGTTCCTTGCAAATCAGAATCCTTTTTTCTTTACTCAGGTGTGTACAAGGGGGTACAACAGCGATTCCTGGGGCATTTGGTTGTGGAAAGACTGTGATTTCACAGTCTCTCTCAAAGTATTCCAACAGTGATGTCATCATTTATGTAGGCTGTGGAGAACGAGGAAATGAAATGTCTGAAGTACTGAGAGATTTCCCCGAGGTTAGTATGGAGATTTCAATGAGAGTAAACCTTCTTGGGAAGACTTGCTATTGGACTTGTGTTGTAACTGAATAAAATATCTTATTGGTAAAGTGACTTGAAAAAGATCGTCTTGCCTGTCTTGAAACCCTGGCAGAAATTCCTACCTGTTACTATATATTAGGGAACTTGTTGCATCACAGTCACCTACAAAATAGGAGAGAAAAACCAGATAGTGTGAACTGTTGGGTTGAAACTTCGTTGTCAGAAATAAGAAATAAGAGGCTTGGATGTGTTGGTTGATTACAAGGTGGGAAAGTCAAGCTGAGGTGGCCATGAAGAATGTAAATCCCAGGGGATTCATAAGTGGAATTCTACACAAATGTCAGGATATATGTTCTGTTGTTCAGGTGCTCGTGAGGCTTCATCAGGGTTATAAAGGCAACAAAAAAATAACAAAAAAAACTTACTACTGTTACAGTTTGGTTTTTTTCTTTTCTTGTGTTTTAGTTAACAATGGAAGTTGATGGCAAGGTAGAAAGCATCATGAAGAGAACGGCTCTGGTGGCAAATACTTCCAATATGCCTGTGGCTGCCAGAGAAGCCTCCATCTATACTGGTAAGATTTACAGGAGGATGAAGAAGGCTGTGTGTGTAGAGAAAGCTATCATGCTGTAGTATTTTCAGTTCCCAAGATGGTCAGTATCAAGAAACCTGCTTAGTTTCAGAAGTCAACCCTTTCAGACCTTGCCTGCACCAAGTTTTATTATCTTAATTGAGTCTGGCTTGTTTGCACATGATACTTCTATTTCCAAATATCGAGCAAATTTTTTTTATAAGATGAACTTACTGCAGCAGCTTCCATAGTTTTTCTCCATGTGTTAATTCTGTAACCTTTAGTTTGTGACTAGCTTTTTGCTGACAAGTACAGCAGGAATAGTGCCCTCTGAGTTGGCAAGTTAGTTGTCTTTCCTTTGCAGCCTCTTAGAGGGTTTTTTAAAATTTTTTTTATGCAAACAGTTGTCAGATAATTAAGATAAAACATGACCTTTTCTCACTGTTGTATTCTACTAGTTTTAAAGGGAAGGAGACATTTTACAGAAAGAAGAGTCTTTGTTCATGGTTTCAATGAGGCAAAGAGTTGCATCAGTGACATCGCTGTGTCTCTTCGAAGAAATACATGGGAATGTGAGATGAGTCAGAGTGGTTCATAAACAAAAATGGGGAGAGTGACAAAAAATGAACAGTAGCAACAAAAAGACAGCAGGGACATGATCAAATGGGAAGAAAGAGTAACTTCCATTATCTGTTTTCATCAAAATGTAAACTCAAATAATTTGGCTTATTTGCATCTTACTGACAACATGCAAGCATAGAATTCCTTTCTGAACTGTATCCTGCAGCACACTGTTGTCTTTGTTACAGGAATCACCCTGTCGGAGTATTTCCGGGATATGGGCTACCATGTCAGTATGATGGCAGACTCCACTTCCCGATGGGCTGAGGCCCTCAGAGAAATTTCAGGGCGATTGGCTGAAATGCCAGCTGGTGAGTAGTCTTTCCTCAGTCTAGTCTTGTAAATGCAATCCTTTAAACTCTGAGCCCTTGACTCAATTCCTGTGTGTTGGTGTTTGCAGACAGTGGTTATCCAGCCTACCTTGGTGCCCGTCTAGCTTCTTTCTATGAGCGAGCTGGCAGAGTGAAGTGTCTGGGAAATCCTGAAAGGGAAGGCAGCGTCAGCATTGTTGGAGCGTGAGTGTTGCATTGCTTTGCCTTCCTGTTGGTGGCAGTTCATGTTTCTGTATGTCAGAGTACCTGTTTTTCAGACAGAAAGATCTTGTTCTGTGCAGCTGCAGAACTTAAAAATATGGGAATGAGTAGGTAGATTCTTAGTCTCTCTTCACCCAGAACTGATGGTAAATAAATAGTGCGTGGGGGCAGAAGGAATGAATGTGGACAGGTAGTTCTTCACGGTGTGGAATCACAGTCACTCGCAGCAATCGGAGCAAATGGTGCAGGGAAGAATGTCATTAGAGCTGTCTCTGAAAAGAATGTCAAACCATGCTCAGAGCAGGAAAGAAGGGGCAGTTAGAGCAGCAGTGTGTGCACTTGGGGGCATAATGAATTGTGATTCTCTTGCTCAAATAGAGTAGAATTACATGGAGCAGCGTATTTCAGGCTGTGATGGCCTGTGAAAAACATTTGTCCCCAGGCATTCTCCTAAGGGTTACTGGTTTGTATATCATACCATGGGCAAAGTGAATTTCCCACGTTTTCAGAAGGGCCTCTGGAAGAACACCTGGAGTCCATTCTTTCCTCTGCTTAGTTCTGCTGTCCAGAACATATGTTACCCAGGGGCACTGTGCTTTTGAGATTGGAAGATTTTTTTCTTAATTTCTGGGAAGGCATATATTGTAATGTCAAACACGAATGAAGTTGAGGTACTTATTGTATAGGTGAATATCTGAAATAATTTCAAACTGGGATATTGTTCTCTGTAAAATAATCACTGCACTGTGTTTCATGATGTTCTATCAGCACACTTGCTGAATCTGTTCCAGTTGAGACAGGTTGGATAATCCAAGCTGGAGTTACTACCTGGAGATAAAGTGACTGAAATCACCTTGATACTGTCAGTCACTGATGTAACTATATTTCATGGTATGCTTGATATTACACCTGTGTGGGTATGCATCAAACACTTTCTGCAAACACATTGCAATCTGTTACTTACTTGAAATTCTGTTGACTTTTTTGGTTTCTCTGATCACTGAGCTGTGCAGTCATGTGTTCAGAACTTCACTTTGAACTGTGAAGAGAAACTCTGATAACTTTTCCTTCTCTCTCCTCCTCAGTGTCTCGCCTCCGGGAGGTGACTTCTCTGATCCTGTCACATCTGCTACACTGGGTATTGTTCAGGTATGTTCCAGAATGCTGTAGCTCTTCCGTCCACTTTGTTGGAGTCAAAATGGTTGTGCTTCAGGACATTTGTGCCAGTGGCTGGGGTGAGAGCTTTGATTTGACACAGGCACAGCTTTGTAGGGTGCTTTGGAAAATGTTCTAACAGGTGACCTTATGAGATGGTTTCTGAAGTGATGTGTTTGAGATCCCTTTGGAAGAGGGAGCGAAGGTAGCAATTCATTCCAATGCTGACTGCTCAGGAATACCTGTGTGCTTCCTGATTGCTGCCCATTGAGCTGCACTTCAGATGTGTCTCTCAGCTGAGATGGAAAGCAGGCCATTCTTAATACAGGTGCATTGAAACCACAAAAAATCCTCAGTGAAGCTGATGGGGAGATGAATGTCTTGCAACTGTTTGCAGTCTTGTTTTGGGAAAACCAGTTACATCTAATAGGTCTCCACTTTAATTACATGCCATCATTGACAGTGTTTTTGATATGGTTGACTACTCCCTCACAAGCAGTCTCAAGTTGAGTAAGTCTGAACTCAGCTTAAAAGATGCACTGTTTTTTGAGAAATGTATTTGAAAGTCATTGCTATAGTTAAATGAACAAAAGGAAGGTTTGCTTTCTCTCTCCTGGACTTTCATTTTATGACAGCTTTTGCCATGTTATGTTCACTCAGACTTGCTTTCTGTATTTTTTTTTTAATTGCCTTTAATTACCTTGGTTCACTTTTGATTTGGAACACTGGTAGATCTTTCTGGCTTCTGACAGGTTTTCTGGGGCCTGGATAAGAAGCTGGCACAACGCAAGCACTTCCCATCCGTCAACTGGCTGATCAGTTACAGCAAATACACGCGTGCCCTGGACGAGTACTATGACAAGCATTTCACAGAGTTTGTCCCTCTCAGGACAAAGGCCAAAGAGATCCTACAGGAGGAAGAGGACCTTGCAGAGATTGTGCAGCTTGTGGGGAAGGTGAGTAACCAGCTGTGAGGAAATGTGGAGTCCACGAGCCATCCTCCATTTCCTTACGGCTAGCGCAGGCTTTTGGCCGTGTCTTAGATCAGACCCTGCGGATATGGCATAGTGCAAACAAGTCACTGCGAGATGTCACTCTGCTGCCTCAAACTGTGTTTTATTCCAGCTTTATTACATGTTGTTTGTCTTCTAATAGCCAATACTTTCTTAGATTTGCTAAACCTTGGCTTGATGCTACTTTTCTTATGTAAATTCTCACCTAAATTCACTTGTTTCAGTGTTGCATTGTAGCTGAAATGCTCTCACTATTCACAGATATTCTAGCCCAACCAAGATGAGGCCTTTCACCAGATCTTGCCTAGTAGAGCTCTCTTCTCTAAATGTGTCTTTGAAGAAAAGGAAATGGGGTCATAGGGCCTTTTGCACTTTTCTATTTACGGAACCATATTCTGAAAGACCAGTTTACAGAGCAGGGTAGAATTGGTTCCTTGGTGTGGAAGGGATATTAATAAACCATTGCTTGTGACTAGGCATTTATTCCCGTGATAGAAGTGTTGGAACTGGTGATTCTCAGAGATGTTATCTTTGACAGTTTCTTTTGGTCTAGGCTTGGCTAACAACTGCAACAAACCTTTAGAAAGGAGGAATTGTAGAAAAACAGATACTTTTTTTTTTTTAATCTCCGAATTCTGTTAGTCTCCTTGTGAAATAAGTTCTAAACTTCCTGTCTAGAAAGCAAGCTGGGGTACTTAAAACTCAGTGGGCTTGGTTTAGCAGAAGGACGATGAAGCTGGAGATGAATGACCTGTGGTGTCAAGAGCAGCAGTGTGCAATAGGGTTGTGGCTGTCCTGTGTTGTGTGACAGGCGTTGTCATCAACTCCTTTCCTTTCCTTGAATGCCAGCCAGAAAAAAGCCATTGGTGACTGTGCAAGCTATTACAAATCCTTAATATTACTTCTTGATCTAGCATGCTGAGATCTAGTTTTTCTTCCATAGGGATTGAGGAAGGTAAGAATGAATTTATCTCTTTACATAGGAGGGTGATGTTTCAACATATCTCATAGCAAAGCCATGTGAACCTTCTGTGTCTGGTGGCTTTTCCATTATCTTAAAGGAAACTTTCTTTCCACTGTTTCTCATCAGGTAGAATTAAAGCAGAATTACTGACTGTTTGGCCCATCTTAATTTGGCCAAACAGTTAAATTGGCTGTTGTGTAGCAGGGAGTGAGAAATACCCAAAAGACATAGTTTTGCTTGATGCCTTCTTAAGAGGGTGCGAAGTAAACAGGTACTGAAAGATAGCTCTTCTTGGCTAGGACATACTGTGTCCTCAAGGACTTGAGTACTAAACTAACTGTTTACCTTACTTTTCTAGGCTTCCTTGGCAGAAACAGATAAAATTACCTTGGAGGTTGCCAAGCTGATCAAAGATGACTTTTTGCAACAGAATGGTTATACGCCTTATGACAGGTGAGATCTGACTGGGCACTCTGCCCTCTTAGTCCTGTGCAGTCTGGACTTAGTTATTTTACTTGCAAACTGACCAGTGCTGAAATTAATGTTAATCTCCATAAAGAAATGGAAGAACTCTGCTTAGGTGGGCCATCGAACAATGCATTCACATTGTCTTGCCCAAGGCATGCAGACCTCTACTGAATGCAGTACACACCATTTGGGGTTCTCAGGTCCTCATCTATTGTTCAGTTAGCCAATGTTTCTGCAATGTCTCTCTTCTGAGGAGAGGACTGCTTTAGTTTCATGGACAACATCCAAAGTTGTCCTGTTTGTTTTGTCAATGCGCAGGGGACTGCAAGAGACTGCATAATTCTTGATTGAGTTTTAGCCATCAAAAGAAACTTATCTTTCTCCCTGGTGCAGTGCTTATTATTCCAGTCTGCTTTGCTTCTTTCCATGCTATCCTTGTGTTTTCACAGCCTGGCAAGGGGCCTTTTTGTACTTCATCTCACAGCCCAGGTAGATTGGGAAGTCCTGAGTACTTCATCACTAAGAATGCAGACATACATCATTTTGAAATGGTGTGTGCCTTTGATCAGGTTACTAGGGCAGGTGTGCGTGTGTGCAATAGGGAAGCACAGGAAGTAACACATAAATAATAATGAGGTACCTTTCATGGCAATCATCTACCCATTAAAAACAGAGCTTTTTGCGTGTGAAGTGCTTGTTATAGAAACACTCCCTTTTCTGTGAGCAAAGAAACCTGCATAGCTGTCAGGTTATCCCAGACTGTTAAAAGGAAGTCTGCTCCCTTGATGGACAGAACTGGAAGGAGGAATTCCAATGGCTGCTCAGTTGTTTTCCTTTCCTCATTAGCATTGGCACAGTTTGAAATGTGAGACTTCCAGAGCAGTGGTTCCTGCTTTCTCCTGTTTTGTCCAGTGTTTGGGTGCTGCTTCAGAAACCTCACTTCAGGATGATTTGCCTTGGCCTGTGATTTGCCTGTTTAAAAATGTGGGACCTATCTGAGGCAGCTCCTCTCCTTTGACACTATATATTAAAAATACCAGGAGTAAAGCAGACTAGTACTCTTGCTGTCAGGTGAGAATCCAGAGGAGCAAAGGCTAGTCCTGATAACTATTCCAAGATACCTGATGGGTCCTCTTCTTTTTCCATTAGGTTCTGCCCCTTCTATAAAACAGTGGGAATGCTTTCCAACATGATTGCATTTTATGACATGGCACGACGTGCTGTAGAAACCACAGCTCAGAGTGACAATAAGATCACGTGGTCCATCATCCGAGAGAACATGAGCGAAATCCTCTACAGACTTACCTCCATGAAGTTCAAGGTATGTTTGTAAGGAAGTGGGCTGCCCTGCTTTCTGGGAGCTTCCAGGGCCTCTGAAAGGCTGGTATTCAATGGTGATGGTCCAAGACCTTAGATAAAGGTCTGTGAACAGAGACTCTTTGCAATCATTTGAATACACAGTTGTTTGTTGGGTACAGGAATGGTCAGTACAGAAATCTGGTTGGGTGGTGCTGCCTGCATAGCCTTGGCAACCCCACCTTCAGCAGCCTCTTTTATGTTACACACAGTCATGGTAACAGTATAAGCAGCTTTCCTGTTTGCTTTGGGGTTTTTGTGATAAAATTCTGTAAAAATATATCACATGTCCTAAGGAGACCATTATCAGATAAAAGCAGCCTGAATTTTAAATCCAGAAATTTGCTAAAAAGTGAATGATAGAAATGTTGAACAAGCTCTTTTAAATGGAAGTTAAGGAAAGAAATGCTAGTCTCCTGCAATAATACATGATGTGCCCTGTGTTTGGCTTCAGGACTGAAGGCAGGCAACTAGGAGGAGAGGAAGGGAGGAGTAACTTCAACATGGGCTAAAGAGAAAACAAGTGGATTGGAGCACCTGCTCTGGGTAACTTCAGTAGCATCGTTTTAGGGTACAGCTTTCCTAAAACTCTTCCAGAGCATGCTGGTGTAGCAGTTACTGGTAGGACAGTAGTAACCTGTGATATTGGCTGATATCAAAGTAGCTAAGGAATATCCTCTGTAAGGAATATCCTCTATGAAATATAATGCTGTTATAACTCATATAAGTCACTATTGCAAATCGTTCAAGAACAAGTACCATAGGATAAAACCATGTTTAGAATTAAGTGTTCTGGCATGCCAGTCTTCCTGCAGGGTACTGGCTTGTTTCTGCAGTAAGCAGATCCCTGGGATATATTCTCAAAGCATCTCAAAGCATATAACAAGATAAACTTGGGGACATGAGCTTCTTTGAGAGCTGGTTATGTAGAGATAGGGGAATTAAAACACTTTCTACAAACCCTGGCCACTAGCAGCCATCTGGCACACAGCAGAGTGCTGGGTAGCATGGCTGAGAAAGGGACCCAGAGGGTGAATATATGATAAGTGGAGCTGGCCCTTTAATAGTTATGAAAGGAAAATTACATTCCCTGGGTAAGTCTAAAAGGTATGAGAGTTTAGATGTTTTGTATCCAGCAGTCTGGGTACTTTGGAGAGACAATTTAAGAAGTAGTGCATCCACGCACGTAAGGCTTCTGTGTTTCCCAAGAGATGCACTGGTCCAGAGGAACTTATCACTTGAGAGTGTAATGGTGAAGACATTGAACAGATTTCAAAGCCTGGCAGTTAATGCTTCTTGCGGAGAAAACTTTGCAGCCTCAGAGCAAAGCTGATTGTTACATTTTTTTGCCTTTGTCTTTCTTGAAAAGTATTCTGAGAAAATGAAGCTGTAGAAAGAATAGTTTTGAGCTTCTTATGATTACATGATATATTTTGCTTTGAACCAAGCAACCTCTGAGTGATGGCAGAGTAACTCTTGCACTTATTGGGGATGCACCCCTAAGAAAGTACAGCAGAACATTTGAGTCACAAAGATCCTTTGGGGATAGGAGCTGGGATTAATCGCTGCAGCTCTTGAATCACACAGCATTAACAAAGACCCTCAGTATTATTGATTCCCCTACAAATCAGTTGCTTTTCAATACAGTAACCACTGATCACAAAAAAAAATACCTCTCTGTCCAGTATCCATTCTGTCTGCTCACTGAATGTGGGAAGAGAATGAGGTGTAAACCTTGTTGGCTTGTGAGACAGATAGGAGCAAAGACAGAGCTACAGTGCTTGCCCTACAGTTAGCAAGTGTTAATCCCGAGACTGAGACGGTTACAGCACTGGCAAAGCGGGGTTGTCTTAAGTACACAAGGCTTTTGCTGACTGATCTGCTTATTTGCTGTGTTCTTTCAGGATCCTGTCAAAGACGGTGAAACAAAAATCAAGGCGGACTATGCTCAGCTGTTTGAGGATATGCAGAATGCATTTCGCAGTCTGGAAGACTAGACTTGACCTCTGTGACCACTTCAATTTGTCCTCTCAGTTCCTCATCTCAGCTCCTGCTTCCCTACCTTACAAGAATGATGCAACAGTACTTGAGTTGATAAATTACCCTATGTTTTCCCTGTTCATACTCAGAGAGTGTCTTTACAAAACATTCCTCTTAGTTTATATTTGGCATTGCTTTGTGTGTCTGAAATGGTGAGTGATGTGTGAATGAGCCTGGCTGAGTGAGGAAATGCTGTTGTACACTTCTAGGGTGGGAAAAATTTAAACTTTCCTCTCCCAGCTCTCTTGGTAACCAGTCTTTCATCTTGGGATGTAACCAGTTGAGCTGTACTGGCAGAGGAGGTGTAGGTCTTCATGCAGCCATGCGGTACATTGCGAGCTGGCAGTGGTAAGGGCATTTACACCTGGCACTTCGCTAAGTGACTATCAGATGTAGAACTCCCTGTTCTCAAACAGAACTTTTGACCATACTCTGATGACATGTTGATCAGCCAAAAATTCTTCACTACTCTGTAACTCAATTGAGTCTGTTGGTATTGAAATGTGGTGGTAGTTGTGGTTTTCCCCAAGAAGGAACTAACTAGAAGATGAGCACATACAAGCGACCAGTATCATTTTGTGCACTGGAGAAAAACAATTTTATCTTTCTACTTAGTGCAGATAGGACTGTTGGACTCAGAATCGGCTAAAGTCAAAGCCATAGGTGCTTAGCTTCCAGCAAGATTTTACCTTCTTGGCTCCCACTCACCCCATAAAACTTCATGACACTCAGCTGCTGTAGTTTGTGAAGCTTGTGACTGCTGCCATGTATTGCAGGACGTAGATGGCAAGTCACGGTGATGCCACACGTGTGGACCAGAACGCAGTCCTGCCTTGGTGGTGCTCTGTCTGCCAGTGCAGCTGCCCCCCGGTGCAACGCCTGGGTCATGCCAAGGAAAGGAAAGCGCATGCTTAGCCTTCCTCCTCCACCTGTGCTCACAAGGGCCTGTTGGGTGGTGGCACAGAAGGTCCCCAGTTCCCGTGTAAGAGGAATGTATGATGCTAAACTGGGGATGGGGGATGAACAGGGGAAGGTTGATGAGTACAAAATGTATTTACTCCTGCCTTGTTGATTACGATGCAAGAGAAACCAGGGACTCTGTTTTTCTGCTCTGTGCTCTGGAAGCACTGTCAAGCAGCTGAAACTGCTGTCTCTTGAGCTTGTTTATTGGCAAAATTAGAATGAGGTGAGGAATGAGCAGAGCACAGCCTTTCTGTCAAAGTCCCCAAGCCCAGCACTCATCCCATTGCTGCAGAGCGAGAGAGAGAAACCCTGGCGTCCTCTCCAGTCTCTCCCTCTTGCTCGTGTCAGGTGGCATCCAGTGCTGCTTGGTTGTGCAGCACCCTGCGCTCAGCTGGGTTCCAGCTGCCATCTGCTGCTTTGTTACAGTCACTAGACAGTACCTGTTGTTGGTGACACAGTGCCTCCGTACACGTTCAATTCTGCACTGAAGTATTTCCACCGGCCGCCAGCTTTGAACAGTAGTGATGCAAAGGGATCTTGTGCTACGGACCAAATGCTGCCACTTTCATTATGGTATCAACCCACTGTTTGTCAGGGGAGAGCCTAGCTGAAACTTAAAGGGATTCACTATTTTTGGTTCTCCCAAAAGAAACTGCTCCTCCAGCTGATGTTCTGGTAGTGAATGCTTAAGTTTACAGCTCACTAAACTTTTGGTGTATGCTGCTTATTTTATCAATGAGCATGTGTGAATGAGTGGTCACCATCCAAGCCCTTGCTGGGCTCCTCATCATTTGTACCCTTCACCACTGTACAATGTAGCATTTCATGCTAGAAACCAGATGTTCTTATCTCTTTAAATAGAGGATGTTATAAACTTTACAGAAGATGTCTAAGATAATGCAGTTCTAATATTTATTGTGCTGTACCTGGCCCTGAAGTGTGACCAGTTCAAACAGTTTCATATATATTTTTGTCTTTTTTGTTTTGTGTCTGTTTTCAGTGTTGAGATTCTGATGTTCACTGTGTCCTGCAAGTCTTCCCTCCACAGCTGTGGGAGGAATTATAAGATGGGCAGAACCCCACCACCTACTTTATCTTGTATATTTCATAATGTATGTTGCTGGAAATTGTGTAAAAAAAAAATAAATTTAAAAAAATTGTTGAAGTCAATGAAAATAAAATTGATTTAAAGTAGGTCTTATCTGTCCTGTTTTCTTATGTCAAACCAAACCTGTGCCACAGTGGTGTACATAGCAGACCATCAGGAGAACTCACAGCTTGCTTAAAAAAATTATTTCATCAGTTTAGGGATTTCTTTAAACTTTTAAGCAGCAGTGGGGCAGGGATGCTTTACATCAGTTCTCCCATTCCAGTACAGCTTGCAGAATCACCAGAGTGTTAGGCTGGGAAGGGACCTCTGGAGATCTAGTCCAACCCCCTGCCGAGGAAGGGTCACCTAGAGCAGGTGACACAGGAACCCAGGTGGGTTTTGAATGTCTCCAGAGAGGGAGCCTCCACAACCTCCCTGGGCAGCCTGTTCCAGAGTTCTGCCACCCTTCATGTGGCAGTTTCTTCCTCATATGGAGGTGGAACTTCTCGTGTTTTACTTTATGTCCATTGCTTCTCATCCTGTCACTGGAAACCACTGAGAAGAGACTGGAACTGTCTTCTTGGCACCGCCATTGAGATATTTATATGCAGTGATAAGATTCCCTCTCAGTCTTCTCCAAACAGGCCCAGCTCCTGCAGTCCCTCTTCATAAGAGATGCTCCAGACTTTTAATCATCTTTGTGGCCCTCCACTGGACCCTCTCCAGTAGCTCATTGTCTTTATTGTACTGAGGAGCCCAGAACTGGACATGGTACTCCAGATGTGGCCTCACTAGGGGCATGTAGAGGGGGAATATCACCTCTCTTGACCTGCTGGCCACACTCTTCCCGATGCACCCCAGGACACTATTTGCCCTCCTCACCACAAGGGCCCACTGCTGGCTCATGGTCAACTTGTCATACACCAAGACTTCCAGGTCCTTCTCAGCTGAGCTGCTCTCTAGCAAGTTAGCCCCTGGCCTGTACTGGTACTTGGCGTTATTCCTCCAGGAATCTCCTTGGACATTACATGAAAGAGTTATAATGTAGTAAGTACTCTTGGGGTAGATATTTTTAGGATTCCTTTTATTACTTTTATTGTTACACCTTTTATAAAGGTGTAACTGTAAGCTTGCCTTTTGCTTCTAGTACCTGCCATGTATGCTAATGCAACAATTGCAATTGTATCACTTTATGGCACTTTGCTAAGCCTTAAAATATTTCCTTGCTGCATACGTCATGCTGTGGAATATACCTCCTAAAATCTCAGCTGTGTGTTTCAGAAGGCAAGCAGCACTGCCCCCCACAGCAACTCCTTTTAAATAAGGAGTTGAGGCCTTCTGTAAACAGCAACAAGTAAATTAAGAACATACTAAAACCATCACATTTGAGGAGTTTTTGTACACTGACCACTATGTAACGCCTCTTCGAAGAAAGTGTTCTGATATTTTATATAATATATTAAGAGATAAAGCAAGCTGAAAGTGTTCAAGTAATTCCACCACCTCACAAAGGGGTAGAAGTCACAAGCTTCTTCCTGGCAACCACAGACCAGCCAATAGTTTTCTGTGGATGTTAAGAAATCCGTGAAGTGATGAGTTCAGGTTTTGGCAGTTTGGAAGTTACCAACTGGCAGTGTCCTCACTTCATCCACTCGGCTTTTGTGGATCTGGAAGGCTGGTGTCACCCAGCGGCCACAGGAACACTGCTCACCCCTCCAGCTGAAGGAGCCCAGCTTTGATGTGCATTTGGGACACAAAAGCTGCAAGAAAAACACAGGACTCGGTCTAAGGCATGTGCAGATGTAGAGCTCGTCAAAAACAGACCAAAAAGGTAGACTGGGATGGCTGTATTGCTGTTTAGCCCTGGGTGTAGCAGGCAGCTGTGCTGGCAGAAGGGATGGTGTGGAAATGCAGCTGCTGGGACCTGGTGTGGTTCCAGGACAGTTTTACCAGGGTCCAGAAAGACTCAGTCAGCCTGAGACCACAACAGGTTTTTTGAGTCCCCACAAACATTTGTCATACTGAAAACAAACAGCAGATAAACCCAGTCCAATACCCTGGTGTTGTCAGCCCAACCCAAGCACCCCCTCATTTCCTTGTAAAAGGGCATTTTACATTTAAGAATCTGTCCCTAAGCTGAAAAGTTCATGCCAGAAAGGCTGGGAGACCCAGGTTCCTGTGTGGGGGACTTTTCTTTCAGGGAACAGACACAGTTTGTTCTGCCTTTGAAAAAAAAAAAAAAATCCAAAGAAATAAAGCGCATGCTCCACCTGTCCTTCCATTACTCCAAGCAAGGCTGGCTCCATCCACTGCACAGGTTCAATGAAGTAAGAGGTGCACTTTTCATGGCCATTGCCACAAAGCCGTGCAGAGTCCGTTATCCTCTTGTGGGCAAAGGCTGTTGGTCCGCTTCCCTCCACGTGGGACAAAATGCTGGAACTACGGAACAGAGCGCGTCTGCCCTCCACGACACGGGGGGAGGAAAAAGAAACAAAATAAATGTCACTTTTTAAACTGGGGAAATCTACAGACAATAGAAAACAGGGATATGAACCTCCCGACAGCAATTAAAAAGGAGTACGAATCTGACATTTTTAAAAATTAGTCTAGAAGGCCTGCAGGCACTGACTCCATTCAAGGTTGCTGCTTAACAAATCTAGTGATTTTGTAGTCCGGGACTCTGTCCCAGAGCTGTATGCTGTCTTTTGTAACAATTCCTGTCTAGGAGAACTTAAAATCTACAGTCATACACTTGAATAAACCTACACCCAGGCCACAGTAGGATTATTCAATTTCCCTTTAAGCAATCCATAAGAAGTAGTTAAAATTCACTGAACTTCCAAATTTATCAGAAGCTTCTTCTGGAGACACCAGTTGTCGAAACCCAAACTCTAAGTTAAGGTTTAGGGGCAAAGCTAAGTGGAATCATGCTTGCCTATAGAACATGGCAGGTTAAGCTGCACCAGTGCTGCATCACAAGTCGCAGAAAGGTTTGTATTTTGTACTTTGATTTCTTTTTGGCACACACAGTATGGAAACTTAGGCAACAGCTCATCCTTGACCTGGCAATAACGACATGCTCATTGATTTACATGGGCTCTTCTCCTC
>JAYRBT010000001.1:26033029-26056706 GCA_036023395.1 Myiotriccus ornatus
ATTGTACGAGACAGTTGTAGGCTGAGCTGTTGCAAAAACATCTGCAAGGGCCTCCTGGATCCTAGCCATGGAGGAGGCGAGATTGGCAGTCGCCTCAGACCTGATAGAGTGAGACTGAAACCTGCTGTGAAGGGAGATTGTTATCCCTTTCCCACAGGACAGGCAGGTGGAGCTGGGCTACTGGGGAGCAGCTGTCACACTGCAGGAAGGATGTGCCACCACAGAGATGCTGTTGGGGGAGCAACCCATGTAGCATCATCAAGGACACCTCCTTACCAGTGTCAGCAGTTGTCAGTCTTGCTGGGAGATGGACAGTGGGACAACGGCTTCCAGAGTGGCCCACAAAGCAGACTGAGATGGCTCTTTGTAGTTCAGATGGACCCCAAGGTTTCTGAGAGTGCTAGTCCATACCACCTTAAAGTTTGCTGCCATCCTGCTTCTCCTCCCATGCTTACCCTAGTGCCTGTGTGATTGTGCAGCAGCCCAGTTGGCAAGCTGCCTGAGGCAAAGAGAAATCTCATCTTCGGATGCATCAGTTCTAAATCACATAAACCTGATCCAAAGGAAAGGGTGTGACTGTGTATCTGAGGATGTGGGAGTCTCTGACAGGTCTCATGTAGATTATTTTAAGCTACACAACTGTGCAAAATGTCCCTTTCCACTTGCCATTGCCACCAGTGAGAAATGAAAGGTTTAATGAAGAGGCATTAATAAGTGCAGACAACTTTTCAATACCAGGCCCTATAATCTAGCACGGAAAACAAAAAACATAATGAAAAGAAAGACAGGTGGAAATTAACACCAGATCAAACTGTGTTTGGGCCTTTACTGGTGAAAGCAGATAAGAATTGCAGCAAACTATCATGGGAAAAAACCAGATTGTCCCTCTTGTGCCATCTGAAGGAAGTCTGCAGACAAGTGCAAGTTATTGAAGGGGCTATGAGTTTTACTGTGGGATTATATTATCCAGGGACTATACAAGTACTAAGAGGTGGTTAATCATCTTTGTTAGCCTCCAAATCTGTGAATTTGCAGGGACAAACAGTATCATCTGCAACAAAAACCAGGCTGGGCTGGCAGATGCAGAATCCCAAGGGGTTGGTATAGTCGTTGTGTGACCACTACACTTCTCTGTACCGGTTCCTAAAGCCATGGACGGGGAAGGAATGTTGAAAAGATATGATTTCAAAGTGAAAAGCTGTAGTGGGAGAAAGTACAGAGTCCATTCGGCAGAGCCCACAGACTGATCAGTACCCAAGGGCTTCACATGGCTGAGGTTTCCCTCCCTACACAACCTTTGCTGTTTCTCTGTAACCCCCCCTTTGCTGTGTTTGCCACCTACAGCCTGAGATGGTGTGTCCTGAATTTGCTCATGACTTCCAAATTAGAGTAAATATTTTTTTTCAGTCTGACTAGCAAACCCTTGTTCTCCCCCCGCCTCTGCCTCCCTCCCATCATCTCCTCTACCACCGAAAATTTTGATGGTTTGTTCTCCCCTGGGTGCCAGGAAACCGTGTGACTAATTAAAAAGTTGGGGCAAGCTCAGGTGCAAGGAAAACACAAGTCAGATGATGGGCTGCTGCCCACTCGCTCCAGCAAGTGCATTCCATCTCTGCGTGTGTCTGCCCTGCTCCTTCGTAAAGCAAAAGAAAATGCCAAGCTTCTCTGCGCTACCCTCTCTTCATCCTCACAGCGCAACTAGGTAGGCAAAACCCGGTCTCCTGCTGCAAAAGCACCATGGGCTGGGGAGAGAGGTAACCATCTCTTCCCTATGGGAAAAATTTGGTCTGTGTACTTCATCACACAGCGGGATGGCTCTGCTCCTTCAGGTTTTTAGGCAGGTTGGGGAATGTATATCAGAGGATTTGTGAGAAGAGTCTGCAGCCCACAGTCCACGCTGCCAGAGGTGGCGTGCAGCAAAGTAGTGAAAGGGCTGATGAGTGGGGACATCTTCAAGAAGATGTATGTAAGAGACAGCAGCTCTGGGTCTCTGTGTCCTCCTCACATGTAAATGGAGCAGGAACACGGAGCTCCCACTCTGCATGGGTCCTGTGGGTGAAGGAGACTGGTGGCATTTCCTGCCTCTTGGAAAAGGAGTGTCTCTCAGCTCTTGCTGAGCTCAGAACTGTGTGGAAGCTGGGAAGTCCTACATGGTAGCATCTCATCCCTTGGAGCAGGGAATTCCCAGAAGGAATTCCTAGAAAATTTGCTTCTAGCAGCAAATTTAACCTCAGATTTTTGAAAGGCTGCTGTTTCCTGCATTAGTACTCTCTGTGCATCTGTACTGGACTCCACATCTGCCTTTATCCATGTATCAGAAGAAAGGATGGCTGCATCTCCTACCAGGAAACCTCCAAGAAAGAGGCAGCTAGCAACAGTGAAAGGAGCTCACTCTTGATCCTCCGCAGGAAGATTTCATCATAACCCTGTGTGGGTGGGATGTTCCTAACCATCTCCATGCTCTAAGCATCTGCAGACATGCAGTTACTCCACATGTCAGACAAAAAAGAAGAGTTTTCCAACTGCAGATTTGATGCTCAATTACAGAATGGAGCCTGACAGCTACTACTACTGGGTATTAATAACTCTGCTTCACTTTATGGCTTTAACAGCTGTAGCAACCAAGATTTATGATGACACATTACGTTCAGCAATGTATCACGTAAGGAAACTAATCTGACAGTGCCAGGTCACTGAGCTGACTTACAAGCTTTTAAGCGAGTTTCTTCTGCCAGATTTGCTGCCCTATTTACTGGATAAAAATGAACAACTTGCACTGTGTTAATAAAACTCTGTACTTGCCTCTGTTTTGGCAGTTCACAGACTCTTTTTCCCCTGTCACACTGCCATCCCAGAAGCCAGTTGGTCCTTCTTCATTCCCCATCCTCTTTCTGAAAACCCTTTGAAACAGGTCCGGTGCTGTGTATCCTGAAGAGGGGTATGCCACAGGACAGGAGGGGAGGGATGAAACTGGGAGGAAACACTGGGACCACAGGCAGAAATGAGAGATGGAAGAGCTATGAGAGAAGGGTGAGATGACAGCTGTACAAGGGCAGAGTGGGGACTGTGGCTGCCACTGCTCACTGTTTTGCAGCAGGAATTTATCCATATCCCAGTCACTCTTAGAGAAAGGATGGCTTTCAAAGATTGGACCATCCATTACTTCTCTCTAGATTTGGAGTTAGAGCTGACAGTGGGAAAGTCAGTCCTAAATAAAGGCTGAACATTAAGATTGTACATTGGAGCTGGATCTGGGTCTGTGTCAGCCGCTTTGGCAGCCACAACACCTGAGCAGTAACCCATGGTTTTTAATCGCTCATCTCAGCAGTGGGCTGTATATTTCCATGTTTTCCATCCTCACAGCATTGTAATCCACTGCACAGACACAGGTGGATGGATAGCAGAAGGCAGCTTCTCATCAGTTGTAAATGGGTTCATTCTCCCCGCCGTTCATTACTCAAAGATGCATTCCTCATTATTCTGGCAATTTACCCAGAAGTCTGGTCCAGCTGTCTTTAATGGCATTTCCAATTCCTATCCCATGGACTCTTTCTGTGGGACCCATGAAAAGCAATCAAAAAGAACAAGTGTATGGTCAGGAGGTCTAAGTTTACTGCAAAGAGTGCTGCGCTTCCCCTGACAGATACTCAAGGTCTGCAAGTTGAGGATGCAGAAAACACCCTATGACAGAATTGAAATACCTCTTTGAGTTTACACACATTGTTTTGTGAAACAAGAAATTGTGAACAAGTAATACAAAGTATGAACCTTTGATTAATACTTTAACATCTGTAATAGCAGTATGTGCTGCAGTTTGTCTCTGCCTATATTGGTATCTAATGAATATTCCAAACAGAAAATAATTTTCAAAAAGTAATTTAATTGCTGTTTGCCTGTGGAACAACAGAAAATATACTGTTCAAAGTCATCACTTATTGTCATAAGACAATAATATTTGAGGCAGAAATATTGCTGAAGAAATATTCTTAAAAGGTGAGATTATTTGCCGTTTTAACCTCCAAGTGAGACATTTCCTTACTGGTGGTTATGGCTCTCTCATTTCTGGTACTACTTCTCTTTGAGTTCCCTATTTCTCTTTCTAATTTTAGAAACACAGGGTAAAATATGTTGAGAGAGACCTGGATCCTCATGTCCAGCTCTGGACCATCACAGCCACTCATATTACGTATTTTCTTTCCTAGTTCTGTCTTGAAACTAGTTAGTTTTATTCCACTCCCCTCATCCTGTGATGCTCTGAATTAATGATTATTGGACAAAAAAGATGGTAACTTGCCCTGATTCTTGTGTCAATGTTATATTTCAATTTAAACAGTTCCTATTGTTTCCTCGTATTTATCCAAATGGTAGGCTATTGAAGAAAAATAAATAATTAAATAAACTAACCCACCCCTGTATTTCTGCTCAGCTTTGGCTTTGTTGGTGAAGCAAGGCAAGTCTGTTTTGTTTGCTAGGCAAAGAAGAGCTTTTCAGTTTCCCCTTACAAGTTCAGCTTTTCTCTGTGCATGTGCAGGTTTTAACTCATCTTTCTTGACTGTGTATGACCAAGCAGTGTAACAGATGTGGTGCTATGGGGGTGGTTTTGCCATTGCTTTGTAAGTACTTTTCTAAACTCTACTAAAATTATGTCAGCTGGCCGTCCTAGGTTAAGTTTTGCTTTTTCCCCTGCCTGTAACAAGTCTTGATTATCCTACAAAAGACAAATACCTCGGGTCCTTTCTCCCCTGTGTTGCTGAAATGTTGTGTTCTCAGCAGAAATCATAACTTTTGCCCCCAGCGTGCACAGTCTTGCACCCTGCTCTATTGAACACCAGCCGATTTTTATGACACTGCATCTCCAAGCTGCTTCCTGTCCGATTGTTTCATCCTCCTCCTCCACATCTCCAGAACCTCCCACAGCTCGTCAGCTGCGGTCTCCAGTAGCACACTGTGTCAGCACATCCACGCTGTCATGTCCTTGCAAGCACATCCTTGTAGGTTCTGTATGAACTCCTGGTTTGGCTGTTTCTGATGGGGCAACAGAATGAACTGTTTGGCAGAGCTTGGACATTTGGGATCTATGCTGGCAGCTGTTCTGTTTGGGATGGGGGGCCTTTGGGAAAGCCATGCTGTGTTTCAGTCAGCTATTCATCATAGTCCACTGAATCTCAGAATCACAGAATCAGTTAAGCTGGAAAAGACCTCTGAATTCATTGAGTCCAACTCTATGACCGAACACCACCATATCAACTAGCCCATGGCACTTAAGTGCCAAATTCGGTCTTTCCTCATGCACCTCCAGGGACAGAGACTCCACCGTCTCCCTGGGCAGCCCATTCCAACGTCTAATCACCCTTTCTGTGAGGAAATTCTTCCTAATGTCCAACCTAAACTTCCCCTTGCTCATCTTAAGACTATCTCCTCTCATCCTGTCACTCCTTGCCTGGGAGAAGAGGGCGATCCCCACCTGGCTACAACCTCCTTTCAGGTAGTAGTAGTCTCCCCTTCTCCAGGCTAAACAACCCTAGCTCTCAGCCTGTCCTCACAGGACTTGTGCTCCAGACCCTTCGCCAGATGCGTTGCGCTTCTTTGAACTCGCTCCAGCACTTCAGTGTCCTTCCTGAACTGAGGGGCCCTTGAAAAGTTTCCCCCCTGTGCGGGAAGGCTGCGGGGCGAGTCCCCGAGGCGGGGGCTGAGGGTTCCAGGGCGCGGGCGGCCCCCCCGTCCTCTCCCCAGCCCCGACCGCCGCGGGGCTCCCCGGGCAGAGCGCCCGGCGGCCGGACCGGCGGCCAGAGCCGCCCCCGCTGCGGCGGGAGGGCCGAGCGGGGCGGGCCGGGCTGGGGCGGGGCGGGGCGGCCATAAAGGGCCATAAAGGGCGGGCGCGGGCAGTGGTGGGGCTGGCGCGGTCTCTCGGGGTGTGCGGCGCGGCTGAGGTGAGTGGGGGGCTCCTCTCCGGAGCGAGCCGGGTTACGGTGGCTTTAGTGCGGGCTCTCCTGGGAGCGAGCGCTCGGTAACGCTTTCGTAGTGGTTGTCGAGATTTAAAGCGGCAAAACGCGGGTTTCGTTGAATCCCAGTGAAGGCGTTCCCGGTGACGGGATGAACGTCCCACGGAGGGAGCCGGACCTCCCTGCTCTCAGCGCCGCTGGGGTCCGAGGGGGACCTGTGACCCTGAGGGGACGGGCGCCTGCAGTTTTTTTGGTGTTGTGTCAAGTTATGTCTTGTAGTGGCAAGTTGCTGCTGCAGAATAAAGCACCTCATCGTGACAAAGGTGAAGGTGTGTTGTCCTTGCTCCTTCTGGCTCTGATTTGAGTGTGGCATCCAATGCTCTTTACACTTACTAAGTATCTTTACCAGCATCTCTTGCTTCCATAGTCGTTTCATTCCCAGATAATGAGCATCTTCAGGTATCAGGTTTTCTTGTGTCGGGAATGGTTGGCGGTGAAACAAGAAGTACGTGAACTACTAACATCCCAAATATACAGAAGTCACTAAAATCCTGTTGTCACTAATGTAAACGTAGCTGAGGAGGTAAATGCGAGTGATTTTGGGGTGGAAGGCTTTGGAGATTGACTGCTTGAGAATTAAATTCTCTGCTGAACTGGAAATGAAAGAACTTTGTCTTCCTCCCCCAAGGGCAGCAATGTGCCTTATTCTCCTAGGTGAGGATCACCAAGCAGAACTAAGTGTGTGTGGGTGGGAAGCACTGGTCCAAGTCCTTTCTGGTTACTGGGTGAGCTGTGTGTGTTGCCTAAGCTGCAGAGAGGGCTACAAACAGGAAGAAGGAGAGGGAACATTTTCAGAGGCAGTAGCTGGAAGCATTTGCAGCTTAAGTTAGAAGACTTTAGTGTTCTTTAGTGATCTGAAGGATTTAATGGAAATACAGGGAGTTCACAATGGAAATATACTTTAATGCACTTGAAGTGTCTGAGAAAAACTGCTGGCAGGCTTGATGCCTTTGGGTTTATGCTGTGTTGGAGCATTAAGGATTGAGCTTGGAGAACCTCTTGATTTATCCTAGATTAATCATCCTGTGAATCACAGGTTTGTGTTGTGCCTGCCGTTGCTGATGTAACCCAAAGCAGCACAGTTTGTAATGCAGCAGCTCATCCTCAAGGATAGAAGAAAGTTCCCCAGGAGCGTTTTAACCTTACTGTGTATTTGATCTAGGATGTGACTCTCCTGCAGAGGTGGTGACAGGTCAAATGAACTGCTCAAAAATTAAAAGCTGGAAGAGGAGGGTCATGAGATGACAATAGCTGTTCTTTGATACTTGCTTTAAAAATGTTCCATGCTGTTGAATGTTAGGAAACTATATGGCTGGCTTTTAAACCATTCTTGGTAGGCAAGAGTTAATTTGCTTAAGTTTGATTAGTCTGACCTTGGCAGCTGCAGTCTTCACAAGTACTTGGGGCAGAAGAAGGTGAGGCTTCGATTAGTCTTTAGCTGTCAGGAAGCACCTGGCTACAATAGAAACCTGGAACACTTAAAAAAGAAGAGGGTATTAATACCAGTTGGAGTTGCATGACTGTAGAACATCTGTAAGTATCTACATGCTTACATGTAAAAGACAAGCAACTTGAGGAATCTTGCCACATCTGAGCAAATCATTCTCTTGTGCTTAAAATGTTCATGCAAGGCTATGATCAAGTCTGGTTAGTGAGATTTTCAGTGTTAAAAGAGTAACGCTAACTTGATAGATGTAATCTGAATATAATCCCAACTCTTATAAACTTATTTACCTTTCTCAAATGAGCAAAAGGCTGGGGCAGGTATGAATGTTTCCACAGAGGTGGTTTGGTTAGGCAATGTCTCTGAAGAAAAGTAAAGAGTTGCTTACAAAGACTGGAGTCCAAGCTGAATGTTGTTACCTGACTTTGCAGCTGAAGTTCTGTCCAGGATGCTGAAGTGCTGCAGCTTTTTGCAGGAGCAAGATGTACTTGGCCTTTATCCTATAAGGCATAGATGATGGATGGTACAGAAAGAAAAGTCTTTTGTGAAAACGAAGAAATCTTCTATCTCTGGCATAATTTAAGTGCTTTCAGTGGACTAGATGTCTAAGTGCTGAAACTAACACCTGAGTGTCTTCTACTGTTGTGTTAGTTGGAGAGAGCAGTTTGAACTTTATGTGTATCATGAAACAACTTCAGAGCTTTACTTTCGAAAATGCTTTGCAGCTCATCTGGCTTCAGCTGGTGCTGCAGATGACTTTAAACCTGGGTAAAGCTTTTATGTTATCTTTGATAATTTCCATTTGATACAAAGTGCTTTTCTGAAGTTACTCTAACTTGCAAAAAAGCAAAGACAATGACAACTAAATTTTTTTCTGCTTACACCAGTAGAGAAACTGTGTATCATGTTACGTGAAAGGTTTGCTGATAATCATTAGTACATAAAATTACTTCCTTCTAATTTGTCTGTGTGAATAGACAGAAAAACAGAGCCTAGGAATGTGCCTAGGAAGCATAAACAGAAAGTCTGACTTGTCTTTTCCTTTTTATATTCTGCCTCCCTACAGTTTCTTTGGAGAAGAAAAGCCTTAAGATGGCAGGCAAAGGAAGTAATGCAGCAGACTGCATGTCATGCAGTGTGTTGAACTGGGAGCAGGTCAGCCGTCTGCATGAGGTTCTTACGGAGGTGGTTCCAATCCATGGACGAGGTAACTTCCCAACACTGAAGATAACTCTGAAGGACATTGTTCAGACAGTTCGGAGTAGGCTGAGTGAAGCAGGCATTGTGGTACATGATGCCCGTCTGAATGGCTCTGCAGCTGGTCACGTCCTGGTCAAGGATAATGGGCTGGGATGCAAAGACCTGGATCTCATTTTTCAAGTTTCTCTTCCAAGTGAGGCAGAGTTTCAGTTAGTTCGAGATGTGGTCTTGCGATCCCTCTTGAATTTCTTGCCGGAAGGAGTAAGCAAGCTAAAAATCAGTCCCGTAACACTGAAGGAAGCCTACATCCAGAAGCTAGTCAAAGTGTACACGGGGACTGACCGTTGGAGCTTGATATCACTTTCCAACAAGCATGGCAGAAATGTGGAGCTGAAGTTTGTAGACTGTATACGACGGCAGTTTGAGTTCAGTGTGGACTCATTCCAAATCATACTGGACTCCCTGCTCTTTTACTACGACTACTCAGAAACTCCCATGTCAGAGCACTTCCATCCAACTGTGATCGGGGAAAGTATGTATGGAGACTTTGAAGCAGCTTTTGACCACCTCCAGAACAAACTGATAGCTACCAAAAATCCTGAAGAGATCCGAGGTGGTGGGCTCCTAAAGTACAGTAACCTCTTAGTACGAGACTTCAAGCCCATGGATAAGGATGAGATCAAAACCTTAGAGCGCTACATGTGCTCCCGATTCTTCATAGACTTCCCAGACATCTTGGACCAGCAGCGCAAGCTAGAGACCTACCTCCAGAACCACTTCTCCAAAGAAGAGAGGAGCAAATACGACTACCTCATGATTCTGCGCAGGGTGGTGAATGAGAGCACAGTCTGTCTCATGGGGCATGAGCGAAGGCAGACTCTCAACTTGATTTCTCTGCTGGCACTCAAAGTGCTGGCAGAACAAAACGTCATCCCTAATGCCACTAATGTTACATGTTACTACCAGCCAGCACCTTATGTTAGTGATGTAAACTTCAGCAACTACTATCTTGCAAGTGCTCCTGTGCTCTACAGCCAGTCCTACCCCACTTGGTTGCCTTGCAACTGATGGCTTCACTCGAGTGTTCCTGAATGGAGGCTACTGATTGCCAAGATGCTGAGTGTGTATATATAGATAAGTAATAACTGCCAGTTGGATGTTTTCTATTGGAAGCATGACTGCATTGAACTGTCCATTTCTGGTGTGCAGTGGGATTATGCAACCAGATGACCTGCTATGAACCTTTTGTTGTATCTCTACAAATGCCAAGAAGCCTTATTACCTCTTCATTGGGAGAAGAGAACCAGCAGCCAAATGTTAGGAGGAATTGTTAAGAAACTTAGTACTAGTTCTGGAAGTGGCTATTAAGATGTGATTTCAGTGGAGTATCCAGTAAACTGGGTTAGCTAATAAATGCCTTGTGCAGAAGCTGCACCTGGAGTAGCAGCAAAACTCTGCTTTCTCTTGCATAATGTCATTATTCTTCCTCAGTTCAAGTTCTGGCCAAACTTCTATTGAACGAATAGACTAAACTAAAAGAATGGGTGCATGTCATGCTTGGGTTGCTTTTACTTTCTGGCTGTGTAGAGGTGGTAACAGTATGGGTACCTGTCTGTCTTGTAGAGGGCCTAAATGTTGTTTCCTGTAGTACCTACAGATAAGTGGTCTTGCCTCAAATTCAAGATTAATTTCTTGGCAGTTGAAGGTGGATTCCATAGCCTATCTCTAAAGCATAAGCTGGCTAAATTTTTCTTGAGTATAAAAATTTGGGAGGTGGCATCTCTAAACATGCACCAAAACACAGTCTAAAACTTGGCAATGCAAAAAAATCCTTGAAATTATGAATTGAAGCTTTAAATAGAGTTGAAACCACAGTTTGAATATTTATGGTGGAAAAATACTCTTGAGTCCAGGATCAAGCTAAAGCCTTTCTGATCATATCCTCCAAAAGAGTTTTTAGCACAGTTGGAAAGTAACACAGCTCTTATACTGAGTTTGGCCCAATTTTCTTCTTCACAGATCCACAGCAAAAACCAAACAACAAAACCAAAACCTAAAAAAACCCAACCAAAACAAAACCCAGCAAAAAAATCACCCCAACCCCGAAATACTGTGAGCTGCAGGGTTATGTGCATTCCTGCCACAGTATGAATTCCAAAAGTGCCTCCTAAAATGAATTTCTTGCTTTAAAACTTCAGGCAGGTCCTGAAGGCTTGTCTTTCTGTCACCACTTAAAGTTTATCACTATCACCTGGTCACGGCATGAGATGGTATTTTGAACAGTTAGAGTAAAATTTTTCCTTTTTACTGGTCTTAACCCTCACTGGAAGAGATGATATATAAACCCTGAGTAGAGCTCTCCACAGAAGCTGTATGTGTTGAAATTCTGGGCCTGTTTTCAGAGTAGCCTCTGGAAGAGTATGCACTCCCTTGGAGGGGTAGGGAGCTGACCTTCCTAAAGGGTATGTGCTGAACTTGCTGCTTTGAGGCTCCTGTGCTTTATAAAGAAGCTAAAAATTCCCCAGTTATTTATATAGTGGTGTTAGAAACTGGTATATTAACTGGATGATTTTCACAGAATTATAATAGTAAAATTCTTATAGCAAATGATCTTGAGTTGCCTTTGCTTAACCAGAGAGGTAGACTAGAACGGCAAATCTTAAAGCTATTTACTGGTGCAATGTTCAAGAATGCTTGCTTGCTGAATTTTTATTACCTCTAGCTCTTTTTGCAAGCTTGTGAGACCAAAGTGCCTGATCAAACAATTTGTTTAAGCTCAAAAGGTAAAGCAGAAAGCAGCACCAATGTTGGATTTCTGTTCAAGGTGGAAACAGCAGCAGTGCAGCACTTAAATTGCTGTAAAAACTGCTTGTTCATCATAAGACCAAAAGCTTCTATTTACATTGCAAGTTCTCTCACTTTTCATAACTACTTCATAAACACAGCCTCAATAGAGCAGCGAGGCTACTTTTGTGTTCAGACTTTCATTTAGCTTAGGAAGGCAGGGAGGGATGCAATCTACAAAGCAGACTATATGTAGCCAAGAGGGCTTTAGCTTAATTTTTTGAGTGGTTTTGTAAGCAACTTCAGTAGCAAATATACAAATAATTTGGTGAATTATATTGTGGCTTTTTTCATTAAAGGTTTCCCCATTAGTCAGCCAAAGAAGCTAAACTTGAAAGCAAACCCAGTCTTGGACTTGGTGTAGTTTGCAGACAAGGTATCTCTCACCCAAGACTTTGACTTTTTAAAAACTAATACGATGCCAGTGTTGTCATGAGTGTTAAACTTGGTGCAAGCTTACTGCTGGAATGCAATCCTAGCAAGAATAACTTCTGCATGCAAAGCAATACTTGGTCTAGTATAGAGTGTCGCTAGAAAGAAGATTTAAGGGTTTGTAATTGCTGCTGTCTCTCGTGTAGATTTTTTTTAAAGCCAGCCTGTGCTATAGCCATTGCAGAAGTAAATCATTGCCTGGAGAGATGTTTGATTTGCATATCAGATAACTTAAGCTCCATTATCTATCTTGTGGGATCTCCTGATCTTTAGAAACTGTTTCTGTGCATCAGCTCATGTGGGACAAGTGGTGAGATGCTAAGGAAGAGTCCTACCAAGCTGGAAACACAGACTCCTGTTTTACTGATCTCTGAAAGTCTTGGCTGCTGAACATCAAGCCAGGTGCATCTCCTAGAAAAGGAAATGCTATTAAAAAAGGCTGTAATGGATTCCTAGTGAGATAGAGCTATGGAGAAGTTAAGCTTCCTGCCACTGTGCTTTTGGTAACATAACCTGATGCCGAGGCCTCTAAGGAAGCTTCACACTGAGTGGCTGCCCTCTAAAGAGCTTACTGCCTAGGCTTAAGCTTTGCAGGACCTCAGTGTTCCCTGTCTGTTTCTTAAGATGCTTTGGCACATTAGAAATACTAATGCCTGGCTGTTAAGCTTTTGAATAGTTAAATTGTATCCTGAAGCTGCACATTACCTGTTGCATTGGCACTAGAGTACAAAGGATTGCTGGAACACTGTTTCATTGCCTTCTAAATAATCCTGGCTTGGCAGGTAATGCTGGTGTACTCAGTAGCTCTTCACCGCTGTGTTGCAAGCCGTCTACCCCCTTCTGTTTCAGGTTGTCCTAGTGGCTTGATGGTGCATGTGGCAGTGGCTTAGTTTGCTGTGCATTAGCTTGTTTGGGTTCAGGTTTATGGTCACCTCTGTAGCAAGGGTAACTTGACAGTGAGCATTAGGTAAATGATGACCTCAGTCATGACAGTCTAGGCTGCCTGCTTGATTCAGTCACCCTTCAGCACTTAATGACACCTCTGCAAACCTGTTCTAACCACTTTTGCCCCCTTGTGCATGAAGTGGAGGTTAGAGAAAGACTACTATACTTTAGACTATTACCTTGATACATTCCATCTGGGCACTGGCATTAAAACAAAGCTGCAGTAACATTGGGCTGCAAGTCTTGTATCAGTTCATCATTCCTCAGGACCAGGCTTCTAAACTAGACTGTGGTACAAAATAGCTGTTTTTCTTTGCACAGCTTATAAGCACTGCTGGACAAAGGCAGTTTGAAGTTTAAGTATCTGTTCTCAGCACTTGTTGCCAAGTTCCCTTTGACTTGCAGTTTAATCATGTGACTTTCTCACTGTAAGATAGACTTTTTTATTTTATAGAGATGCTATCAAGGAGACCTCCTAGTAGGCTGGGTCTTCATCACTTTGGTAAGATCCCTGTGCTGATCCATGGTCACTCTGACAAATTGTAAGGTAAAGCACACTTTATGCACCCTCAGCTCAATATTTAGTTGTTCCTGTGTTTGTAGTCAGCTAGTTCAGTCAGTCGTGAAGCTGGAGGTTGAAGACTACTGGTTGCTTCTGAATAACCATTTTTCAAAAGATCCTTGTGCTTTAACATTAATCATCTCTTCTACAAAGCTGTAGGTAGTATTTAAATCTAGTCCAAATACCCAAAGTTCTCACTGAAACTGAAAACACATATTTTGGACTTGAGTTGAGAGGTTAAGCATTTGGTGTGTTTTGTGCCTAGGTCCTGTGGATTTCTGATTGCTAGAATAACCATTGATGTTGGTAGTGATCTCTGCTTATCACTGCATGAGTAGTTGGGAAAAGGCCTCTTAGAAGAGAACCTGGGCAAACTGCTTTAATTTTAAGCTGTCACTCTACTGATGGTACTTGTTTCCTATCCCTCTCACTCAACTCACTCAGAGTGCCATAATTGTTAGGCACAGGAATAAGCAGTAAGCTGACCACAGTCACTGACAGCCTGGTCTAATTTGAGTGCTGGGAGAGCAAAATGAGTAGTAAAACTTCTAGCCTTTCCATCTGAGTCTTGCTCAACATGGTTAAATGTACTTCATATACGTTCTTTAATTTCAGTGAAACTAGAGATAAGTGGGATGCTGGGCTATAGCTGTAGAAACCTTGGGAATGGTTGGAGCACTCTGGTTTTTCTCACTGGTATTGGAAGGGACTGCCACTCACTGAAGTGTCTGGATTGGGCTTGTCTCTCTGACTAAAACACACCTTCTGTTGAAATTTAGAAGGTCTTTTTCCTATGTTTTTCTTATATTTTTCCTATTAAAAGAAGTCAGCTCTTGGAAAATCTGTCTCATATCTCTTTGGAAGGAGTACTTTTTTTTTTTTTTTTTTTTTAAGCTGGCAAAACAAAGTATGACAAATACTTGGATGAGCCCAAATGTGAAACTGGTCACAGTAACTTTGTCTACTGTTCTGCACTGTGGTGTTCACTTGTCACTCTTGGAAATTGGGTTTTTGACCTTAATGATGCTGAAATTCTTGTGCAAATAAACTTATGCTAAACATCACTTGCCTTGAGCAATTTTTGTATCTAAACAGTGCTGACAAAGTATTTGTAGAGCTTATTGGTCAGTGTGTGTGCAGGTGCACTTGCAGGGGGAGTAAGAGTGTGGGATACACGGTAGTGCTTGCTTTAGATGTTATTCAAGGTACTCTTTTTATTTGTGGATGTACACATCTGCCTCAGCTTCTTGGAGATTAGTCATTTAAAGAGATGTGATTAATCTTTCACTTAGATTATACTGACAGTTTCTAGAGAACCATTCTTTCCCTCTCTGACCATCATCTGGTTTCGAGTTGACTTTAAAACATGCTGAGGCACAGACCTAGGCCTGTTAGGTAGTGTCTACTCTAAACTAGAGCCTACCAGTCTGTTCTGTTACACACTCCATTTTATATGCTGCTGCATACCTCAACTCATGAGCCAAGGAGGTGAGAAACAGTCAGCAATTTTTCATCAAGTTATTTACAGGTTGAAAGTCTTAGCTTTCACTCTGTCCTAAAAGAGGATGTTACTACTAACCAACGATCAATGGGAGTTGAGCAGGTCCAAGCTTAATAAAAGTTAGGATTGTGTGGCAGTCTACTTGCTGATCCTCCTGCTCTAGAATAAATGCTCTGTAAAAAGTGTGCTTCTATCCCCTCCAGAGCTCAAATTCTAGCCTCTCAGTTAAGTAATGCTGGAGAAATTCCAATCTCCAGTACCTTTTAACACCTGCAGTGGAAACTTCTGTGGAGATTAGCAGATGCAGGGTGATCCCATGGAAATAATCATGCTGCTGGTGTAGTCCCTTTTCAATATGTAATTGCTTCCCTCTGAACTTAAATGCAGAACTGATAACGCAGCTGGGCAACATAAACCACCTGCTTGTCACCTGAAACTCACTTACCTCAACTCCTGTTTATCACATCATAAAAGCTTCAGAGTTATTTTGAGTGCCGTCCTTAAGTTTCTAGAATACCAAACTTAGCTTTGCAGGGTCAGATACCGAAACATCAAAATAGCTATGCTTAGGCAAGTGGTGCTAGAGCACTTCAGGTTCCACGTGGAGCTTATGTAATGGCAAATATTGAGAGGAACTAAAGAAATATGCTTTTGTTCTAATGCTGTTGCATTGCTAGTGAAAATACAATTATAAGCATCCTGTTCTGTCGTAACTGCTGGAGTCCTACCTTCGCCATGCTGTGAAAGATGAATCCAGTCTTGTCATGGGGTGTGAGAGGCATTAGATAAAGGGTATTCTAAATTATTGCCATTATTCTGTCAGGTGTACTTGTTTTTCTCCTTGCTTCCATGACAGAATATGCAATATTTAATACTTCTGAAATCACAGTATTTAAAGCAACCTTACAGAGGCAGAGTAGTTGGTCCTATGAGGAAAAAAAAAAAAATTACATGCATTCCTGTTTAAATGTTGCTTGCTACTTATTACTATACTTATTTCACTAACACACTAAATACACGAAGTTGCTATTTTCAATAATAAAATACCACTTTTATTTATCCAGCACATATCACTTGAGTATGGGTATTAAACATAGCAGTCATATTTTGCTGCAGTGGCAGTGCTGCCATTGGTTCTGCTTCATCTCAAGGAGAAAAAGAGTAGTTCAATATCCTATGGGCAAGACTGCCCAGCTAAGGGAGTGCTTAACCTGCCAAACCTTAGTAATTTTCCTAGTAGGAAAGAGTTGAGTCATGCTGCTGGAAAAAGTGAATCTTGCCAAAAACTATGTGCAAAGTGGTTGCTCGAGCCTAAAGTGGTAGTTTGCATGTACATTAAGGAAACCTATACATTAATAGTGCTATCCCACTGACTTTCGGGTAGGTGATTTAGTAAGTCATCAGGAACTAGTTGTCTAGGCTGTGCTGCGAAATGCTGTGCTGAGTTTTTGTCACTGGTAAGTACATCAGGGAATAATCCATGCCACTCCCACTGCTTGCAGAATGGAGAAGTGCAGACTCTGGGAGAGGTGTGGCCAAGACAGAGGACAAGGGATATGGCTGGTCAAATTTGTGGCAATAACCTTTGGTCACTGAGAAACTCCTGTAGAAACACCTGCACACTTCAGGAGACTCCCAAGGCTTGAGTGCACCTCAAGCAAAAGGAAAATTGTCACCCTTGCAAGACAATGGTTGAAGTGTGACATTTATGATTCACTGTCCCCACACAGCAAGGCAAATCTTCTGAGTGTTTCAAATACGTAGCATATGAATTACACCAACAAACTGGTTTCTTTCTTGATACTCTTCTTGCTTCAGAATTGACTATCCACCTGCAGCTGTTCCCTTCTCCACTGCCTCTCTCTTGCTTATCTTAAAAACTTATTCTG
Source organism: Myiotriccus ornatus (assembly GCA_036023395.1). NCBI lineage: Eukaryota > Metazoa > Chordata > Aves > Passeriformes > Tyrannidae > Myiotriccus > Myiotriccus ornatus. The sequence goes on from JAYRBT010000001.1 coordinate 26,049,849, forward strand.
AAAGCTATATCTGAGTGTGCCTCCTGGAAAGTTATTCAGGCTTGCTGTAAAGATAGTGGCAATTCATTGTGTACTTGGAGAACCTGTTCTAATATTTGATTGTGGTCATTAGCGAGAAATGCGTTTGCATTTCCACACTGGTTTTGAACTTCATCTTCGGCCTGTGGATTGCTGCATCCTTATCAACCAGGCTGAAAAGTCCCAGACTGTCTCATGCTGTCCACTAATCTCTTCAGTTCTTGGATGAACTGCGGAAAATAGACACTTGAATCTTTATGTTGTATATATTGGATTCAGAGACTGGAAACATTTTCTTCTGGGACTTTGTGGTTTCTGTGTCTCATGATCCAGGACCAGTTGCAAGCCTGGTGCTGTACATACCACAGATAAAACAGAGTGCTAAGATTGCTTTTCAACCTCTTGATGTTTGCGTCCACAAACTCTGCCTGCCATTTTTACTATGGCATTGTGGCATGCCAAAGTCAGATATTCATGGTGATTTCAAAGTCCATCTGTTGTTTTTGAGGCAGCCTCTCCCTTCTGATATCGATAACATCTGTGCTCCTGGTTTCCAGATGTGGTATTTTGCACTTGGCGGTATTAGAAAAACATCTTGTCTGAATTCTGTGGGCAAATAGTTACAATGTGGATGGACAGATCAACTCATCTTCTTCAATTTTACTACCACGCTGATTGCAGTGTTGTATAGTGCTGACAGATTTGCATTGTTCTTTCACACCAAAGGGTAAGAGGTGGTTGCGGGCACTTTGAAACCTGCAGGTGGTTTAAAACCAGCGTCAGCACAAAATCCGCAAAGGTACTGGATGCAGGTTATTTTAGGAGTATTTATTTGTTCTGCAAATACAGAGTAGAGACAGCAAAGAAAGCTTATTGTCTGTCAGTGCTTGCCAGGAGTTCCTCAGTGCTTTCCCCTATACCCCCACATCTAAAACTCTGCAGTTACAAGTATCCCTGTGGCAAAAATTTGCAATATGACTGAAGCAAAGAGCTCCATGCTTCTGCTCTTACCATCACATCTGTTAGTAATCACAGCCATCTGCCTGTCTGTTTTGCTGATCATGTGGGGCTCCCCATGTGTTGCATAGTCCTGACGAATTGCCAGGACTGATGTAGCTCTCTAGACCTCATGAGTTCCCCTCCACTTTCTCCTCCTGGGCAGCTTGTCTTAAGACTGTGAGAAAATAAGTTTATTTTGGGATGAGAGCCTGCCATTGATCCCACTGCCCAAATTCCCTGTGACACCAATGGGAGTTTGTCAAATGCTGTGAGGGATTTGCTAACAGCCTGGCAGACACGAGTGACACGAGCTCCTGCGTTACGGCTGTCCTGCTGCCCAGCTGTACTGGACTGTGTTTCCTCAGCCCTGTTTGATCACTGGGAGCAACACGTGCAGATGGGCCTCAGCCTCTGGCAGCAAATTCATGGAGTTACTCCAGAGAAATGCTGCTCGTGAAAAAAACAATGTCTGTTTTTGAGCAGAGGAAAATTTGAATGTGAAGTAATATTCCTGCTAAGGACGTGCATGCCTTAAATTGGTGGTAAGCCTCCTTCCTTACAGCACTTCTCTGATAGACAGAGGATTCCTATTTACTGCCATTTCCTGGACCAAAAAAATTAGCCCTGAAGAGGGTAAGAAGCACATTTTGGTAACAGGGAGACTTGCTGGCAGCACCAGGAGTAGATATTTTGGAAGCCTTGCCTACTGATGGGGTGAGAAGGGAAAGGGGGGCTGGATGGTACTGGGACATTTCAAAAGTCAAATAGAAAGATGCAGGTGTTTAAAAAGAGCACACAGCTGAAGTGGGGAACCACAGTTTTGATGTAGAGGTGTACCATCTTCTTACAGGCAGGTCTGACTTAAAAAACTGCAGCAGCACACCAGCAGAACTTGCGGGGGGCTGTGTCATGCCCATGTTTATGATGCTGTACATGTATAATTTGTAACTTCTTGCAATACTCAATTCAAATATAAAATCAGGGTGGTAAATGTGCTCTTCTGTTACTGCGTGTTACACGTGGCTCTCCTCAGATGTTATGGTGTGAACTATGGCCTTCAGAATTCTCCGCCAGATTTTTGTTATCTGGTTAGAAATAAAAGATTGCTGTATGGGTATAATTGCAGCTATGGTTAGGGGGTTTAGTTGACCAGAACTTGAATGTTTGTTTTCAGTGAACTACCAGGTAAACCCATGCATTTGGTTTCTTTCATAAAAAGTTCTTTAACTAGCAATGTGATATTTGACAGAAATGACTTGCCTTTAACTGTAAAACAGCTTGCGAAGTTATGACTTTTAATTCCACAACGTCAGCTCTTACTTTGAAGGTGTTTACTGTCTGATTACCGATTTTACTTACTGCTAATAAGGAATAGATGAGTAGTAAAAGGCTCTCTATTTCATCTCAGGAATCTTTTTATACTGTATTATAATAACAGATCATCATCAGAGATTTTATGTCTGCTACTGCCAAAATGTCCAGATCCCAGACCTCGTGGAAAAGTACTGCTACAATGCATTATACTGGTTTATACTTGAATAAGAGAAAAACTGCCCAAAAAACAGTTTAAACCTGGTTTCTTGATGATGACTGCTCTTCAGGCTGCTTCAGGCATGCTTGATAGATTGCAAACAATGCTTAATTTGTAAGAGGGACCATCTCAGAGGAGGAGGTTCATTGCTGCATACATTGCATTGTAATACATCACAAACATGCTGCTGTGTAATAGCGCTGGCTCATGAAACTGTTTGAAACAGTATAACCTAGGTGTCTGAATTTTATACTCATTGAAGTGACACTACTTCTAAAAATGATATCACAGAACTGAGAAACTGTGGAAAGATGTTTAAGGTTTGTGTGACCAGAGCTCTCTGGAAGGTGGCAGTGCCCACTCTGCATCTTGAGGAGAGGATTTCTGTCATTTTAGACAGGACCTGGGATAGTGCTGAGCACTAAGCAGCAGCTCGGGGCCCTTCAATCTCCTGTCATATTCATTGCAGAATGATATGAATTAAGCATCAAGTTAAATCTTACCTCCAAGTGATGTGAATTAAGTGGCAAGTTAAACCTTACCTTGAATTTAATCTGGCTCCATAGCAACCTAACATACTTTTTTAATTCTTCCAGTGGTTTAATTTCCTTTTTATTTCCGTAGTAATGGATTCTTGAGAATCCAGACATGCCAGAGTGCTGGCAGATTACCTAAACTTTAACCAAATCTTCATTCTCACAGTATAGAGTGAGCTGAGAACTCAAGCACTGAGAAAACAAGGTGTAACTGCTCTATTAATGATGTAAACAAACATTTAAAGAGCGGGGTTTAGTGTATAGAGGACCCTTATTAATGAAAATATTTTTAAAGAGCTAAAATCTTACTTTTATTATATACCTTCCACTTTAATTTTTCTTCGTGGCTGTAGCCTGGGTCCCAGATATCACCTGGAGATTCCTGTTCCAAGTGACAAGAACAGCAAAAAGTAGGTATGATTGTTATTCAGGCTAATGTTTTACTTCCTATGCTTCAGAGTGAAGGTAATTTTTTCTTTAAAAAATCATGGTGAAATATTGCACAGGCTCACAAGAATATTTTCCTTTCACAAAAGAGTATTTATATACGTTCTTTTCTTCAGAAAGATACATTGAAGTAAGCCTGAGGGTTTATTTTGGACGAGGGCTCCTGACATACAGCCACCTAAAATAAGCTGCTTATGGCATTTCAGGGAGTGTTTTGTCCTGTGCTGGAGAGTTACACTGAGACGAGCCAGCCAGTGGTGTCAGTGCCTGGCTGCAAAACCTGTCTGGTGCTTTTCTGCTTGTTGACACTTTGGCTTTGGGTTATCTGGAGTCTGAACTCAGCCTCTGATTAACTTTTACAGCATTGCGTCTTATCCCAAACTGCTAGAAATATGACAAAAATACCAGGAATTTTCTTCCAAACCCACTGGGAGGCATTTCCTCCTTTCTGTGATGATGATGTGGGTCCATTCTTACAGGTTGGCTGAGTCTCCTCCTCCATTCTGTGTCCAGATGGGTGTTAGCAACTTTTCCAGCCAAAGGTCTTCAGGGTGGGATTAGGGTGGAGACGTCTCTGGAGAAGTCTTTGCATCATCTGTCTTCCACTCTCACCTGAAGCTGAGTGACCCACTTGTTCTAGCTTTTATTTTTTCCATGTCTGTGCATGTGCCAGGAAGCCCTGCTGTGATGGCAGGAGCAGAGCTTTATCAGAGAACAATACACATCTTTTGAGCATGTTTAGCCTGTGCTCTTAACCATTTTTCTCAAATATCTTTAGTTCACACTTGCATCAAGGCACTGTCAACCCCATGAACTTCAAGGACTCCTTCATTTACAAGTGAAAAATGGCTACAAAACATTTAGGAGCCACCCAGGAGAAAAACAGTCAGTGCTGAGAAGGGGCTGGTGACCATAGACGAGACTGGTTCAGCCAGGAGTTGTTCAGGGGTGTGGAATCTGGTTTTGGACTATGCAAATGACAGCCTTTAGGGTATGAAACAAAGTGTTCCTGCTAGTGGTTTGGTATGCTACAGTGTGTCTCTAAAAGCCTAATATTCCAACAGGAGGAAATTCTGAGGAAGACACTCAGGAAAAAACCTTTGTGGAGAAAAAAAATGCATTTTCAAGTGGGAAAAGTTCTCTAGAAGGAATATATTAGATAGACAAAGAGCTATATTTCTAAATGCAAGAGAGACAACAGCTTTAGCTAAAAGCCACTGTAATGAGCTTCACCCTAAATAAATATTGCTAACAAGGAAAACTTCTGTTCTTGATTTCTCATTTTAGAGAAACATGAGCTCTACAGCTAAGAGACCAGAGAGGCAGGTATTTAAAAGCCCATTTTAAGGCTTAGATAAGTCGTCATCCTCTGATTTTTGTCTCTGATTAATTGTCTCAATGAATGAAGAGTGAATCATTCTACTTGTACATGCCTGCTGTGTTCTCAGGAGGAATCCCTGAGTCATTTTCTATTACTGCCTTTTATACCCATCACGCACCCTTTCAACAGCTGCATGTGCCTGTTTGGGCCAGTGATGAGTGTGCCACCCCTGCCATGAGTCTTATTTTACAAGTTGTATTAACTTTTGGGCAGAGAGAGTCCTGGAGGGACTCAAATTGTAAATATCCATAAGGAGGCCAGCTTGTTGAAAGCTGTAAGGGCAGTTAACTACATACCCTTACAGAATTGATTTTTCCAAAACTCCTAAACCTCTACACTTCCCAGCCCTTGCCCTTCAGGCAGCTGCAAAGTTCAGCAAGGCTGCCCAGTGAACTTTTTCGTACTCAGCCTATATTCCGAAGCAAATTTGCCAGCCACTGAGGGAATTTGCTTCAGAGTATGGGTTGAGTATGTCACGAAGTACACCAGAGGCCTGGGTCATAACAAGTTTGTACTTTAGGGTTGGAAAACGCTGATACTCCTGAGCTGGTAGTGGGTGAAGAAAGTCAAGCAGCAAACTCGTTTCTCAATGTTAAATTCCAATCTAGATTCCTCCCCCAGGTTTTTTTCTTTTCCTTGGTTGGTTGGTTGGGTTTTTTCCCATGTCACTCAGCTTTCCCCGAGCAGCAAACACGTCCCTGTTGCCCGGGAGTGCCCCCGCTGCCACTCCATGGCCCCGGGAAGCCCCCAGGAGCGGCTCGGGGCGCTCAGGACCGCGGACAGCGCCGGGACCCGCCCGGCTCTCGCACACCCGGCACCCCCGGGGCATCTGCCGGGGACCGGAGAGGGCCCGCGGAACCTGGCGCGGTCACACGGGCGGGTCTGGGACTTGTGTGTGTGTAGGAAGTTTGGGTGTTGCGCACATCCTTTAATTAAGAGAGTTAATTAACTCTTAAGAGCTTCCTCATTTGGTGGGGAAATCTCAAAGAAATGAGGCAGAGATGCTGCGGGCGTGATTAGCCAGCGACCAAGAAGACGGGGAGGGAGTACAGCAAGTTTATTTTCCAGGAGCTCTTCCCCCCAGTCTTTGTGCAGACAGGCTCTTTCTTGAGCTCAGGGAGGGCACTGACCAGGCAGCAAGTGACTGAAGCTGAGTCCTTGCTAACTGAGCAAGTACCACCTTACAGCTAATGGAAGGACTGACATTAGAACTGCAGAATCATTTAGGTTGGAAAAGACCTCTAAGGTCATTGAGTCCAACTGTTAACCCAGCATTGCAAATCCACCACTAAACCATGTCCCTAAGTGCCACACCTACACATTGAAGCCTACGAGCTGGACAAATTCCCTTCAAAGCCTGTCTGCAACACAACTTCTTCTGAGCTTTGCAGGTTATCCTCACATTCTGTTGTGATTAGAAGTATGAAGGGAAGATGAAGCCTCATTTCCAACCTTCTCTGGGCTTTTCTTGTACCTGTCACCTGTACAAATACTATGCATCTACCTATTCAGTGATCCCCGTGGCTTCCTTCCAGCTCAGGATATTCTATGATACTCACAGCTATGGCACATGTGTAGCAGTCCCTCAGCCACAAAAGGTTAATACAATTTTGTGTAACCCTTTCAGTGTGAGAGTCTTCTAAGGACTTTGCCTGTCAACACAAGAGAAGAAAGCAATCCCATTTTTATTTGGCAGCGACTTAAAAGGGACGGAAAGAGGAGAAAATTGAAATAGTCACACAGTAAAGTCACTTTTTTGTGATCTTCCTATTCTATGTCCATTCAGGCTCTCCTCCACTCTTCCTGTGAAGCAGTTTCCTGCAGCATGGGCTCGCAAGGATTTTTTTGCTTCTTTCTCAAAAAGCAGAAACAAGCAAAGTCTCAAGGCAAATCCTCTTTAGTAGGCAGCTGCACAGAAAAGATAACTCAGGTCTAGGACTATAATA
>JAYRBT010000001.1:26056806-26119112 GCA_036023395.1 Myiotriccus ornatus
TCCCACCTCACACTCAGTGTATGCTGATCAAAACACATCAGGGACTTGTTTCCAGCCAGCTGAGAACCTTAAAAGGCAATGCTTACTTGGGTGTTGGGTTTGAATACTAGAGTCCCTCTTCTTCTGTGTTACAGTGTGAGCTCCCTGTCCTGTTTCAGTCTGCTTGCTTTCTGGGGCCAGAGACCACATTATTAGCTTGTAGCACTGTTTGGGCAGTAGTACAACATGTAACTTCTAATCCCTTTGACATGTGGTAGAAAAAATTTGAGTAGGCCATGCTGCATGAGTTCCTCTGTAGATGTTTGTATGGAAGAGTGCAATACCAGTGTGTGAAAGACAGATAATATCAGAAGGGAGAATGTGTAACTAAGGATAGAAAGTTTAGGACTAGATCAGCCTGACCAGGAAAATGCCAGTGGAAGAAAGGAGCTGGATACACAGATGACTTTTCTTGATCTGCCTGTAAAAGCCCTGACTGATATGTGCCCTCCTTTGCCACCCAAAGAGGATTCAGCTACCTCCTTCCAGTGTGACCCCTCTGGCTGGGGAGAAAAAGGGTGAGGGGTTTGGAGGTTGGCTTGAAAGCCTCAGTTGTTTTGAGTGATCTTTGACTCGTAGAAGAATTAAAGGTCCCTTCAATGGTAGAAAAATAGATGGAGAGGAAAAGCTGCCATGGGGTGGCATGGAAAGGAAGAAGGATCATGCTGTGGAACAGCACTCTCCAGGCTGGCAGGTCTCCTAGAGTGGAAAAGTCATTTTTATCGCCCTCAGGAACAGTAAGGTGCTGCTGATGGGGGATATCAGAGCATTCAGGAGCCCACCCACCCAGGGGGGCCTGGGGCTTAGTGGCTGTCCTTTATTCTCCCTCCTCTCCCACAGACTCCAACCCTTACAGCCTCTGCTTGCTTCCTCCCCATTCACCCCAACAGCCCTTCACATCCCTTTGCAGGGTCTGCTCTGCAGCTATACTGGTTTTATCCCCATCCTCTCCCTCTTAAAATGCAGAGCCCCTGTGGCATCTGTCCTATCTTTTCTAGAGCAGTGCTCTGCCGTGCAGGACAAGGGCCACCATCTCTGGGCACTTCTTGTCATGCAGCTTGGAGGGGTCAAATTGATGCCTGTGCTGTCAGCAGCTCCTCTCCAGTTTCACATGTGCACTGGGATGTTGATGGTACAGAAGGCCTGGGGACAGCATTTCCACCCTCTCCAGGAGCCTGTGTCCCTGTGGTGGAGGGAGGGGACCCCAGCCAGCTGTGATTGCTCCCTGGCAGCCAGAGGGTGGCACATTGTGTACATGAGTGTGTGAACTCAGTCAAACTTCACAAACAATGATAAGAACGGAGCCAGGATGTAATCAGTGCTCAAATATAGAAACTCAAGGTTTCCTGAGAGAGAGACAAGCGAAACAGCGAGCCAGAGCAGGTGTCACCGTCCCTGTGGCTTTCACTTCCCCTTACCCTGGCTTCTCAGCAGTGAAGCTGGTGCTGGCCACAGGGTCCAATTTAGTCTACAGAAAGCAAAACAGCCCATCACAGGCAGCCTTGTTGCTATGCAGGAGGGGAGTCTTACAGTGCCCTGCGTGGTGGTATGTCCAGCGCCATGCAAGTCCCTCACCTCTGGTGGAGCCCCCATCTCCTCCCCAGCTCCCCTGCTACCTCTGCTGCTGCTACAAAACCAGCCAAGCGTGATCCCAACCGGCAGTTCGGAGCAGCCTTGCAGCTGGCTCATGAATCAAGAGTTAAGGTGCTGTGCCCCTCTTCTTGGCCTCTCTGACAGGTCTGGCCACAGCTTTCACACGGTGGAAAGATCGGTGTGGTGAAGCATGACATGGGCCAAGGTGGCTCCAGTCTCTCTCAGTCCCTAGAAGATGCTACGGGGAGGGTTGCAGTGGCCAGCAGCCTCCTCCTCGGCCCCACAGTGAGATGTGTGCTGCTCCAGCTCCCCTGGGGAGAACACCCACACTATGGCAAAGTGAAGCAGAGAAACGTCTCCCCTGCCTGGTGGGGTTTGGCTTTCTGAGATAACACAGGGCTAACAGGGGGTTATGCTGGTAAATTGCTGCCCCTCTAAGCCTGCAGGGAGCTGCTCTAAGAGTTGAGCTCGTGCACCCTGCCTGTCCCAGACATGGCTCTGCATGAGGAGAGCCATGCGTAGCTCTGTAGGCTTCGGCATGGCTTGGGATGAGGTACCTGTATGTTGGACATGGACCAAGAAAATGGAAAGGGGGAACTCTGAACCTAGGGACAGATGTAGAACTCTCCTAGGGCTGAATCTGGCAAAAGCCAGCTTGTGTTCAATTAGGGACCGCCAGAACATCAGCAGTCCCAGAAGACAGTCTCTGTTGAGGCTTTCCCATTGGCACAACAGCAGTGTGGGTGGCAGCTACTGTGGCCCTCATGGCCATGCCATTGCCCTGGAGGAGAGGTCAGGTTTCCTGGGGAGTCAGAGCCAACAGGGAAAATGTTCAGAAACAGGAGCCTCCTGGTTACACCAAAGCCAGGACACTCGGGAGCTGTCAGTGTCCTGTGAAGCACGTGCCTCTCCTGACCTGCTTCATCATCCAGGCTGGCTGCTTTGGACCCTGGGTGGTGGTACAGCAGGGCTTGTGGCTGGAAACAGCTGGTCTCTCCCTGCCCTTCTCTGACTCAAAAGGACGTCTCTGCAAGAGGACACGGCAGCTAAAATAAGATGAAGTCAGAGATTCAGGTGCAGCCTGCGTGAAAGCTTTCATTGCATTCCAGGTGCCGATAATGTACTTAAGAGGAGAGAGGAAAAGGGAAAGAGGAACCAGCTGCGAACTCCTGCCCATGTAGGAGCGTGCTATTCACACCGAAACAAGGTGTTTCCTTGGGTGTCTGAGCGAGTGGGCCTCTGCAAGGTGCTTTGGTCCCCATCTTCCTCCTCCTTTCCCCTCATGCCTGTAGACAGCATGGGAAGTGAAGCTTCCTCTCTGCACCTGAGATAAGGAATTTGTCCTGCTGCTTTCCTGTATTCCTACAACCCACAAAACCACTCCTGCCACTGTTTTTGTGCCCTGACCTGGGCACCTGCAGGTAGATGGGGCCCACAGCCAATATGGAGCCCCCAGCAGTGGGACTCTGCCCGTCTCCCTCCACTGCTGTGTGCAGGGACCTGCAGCCGCGGGGTTTGACACGGGCAGGTGGAGGAGATCCGCACGCAGGCAGATGGCTGAGTTGGGGGAGAGTCTCTAAAGAAAGGTGTTGCATAATGCCTTCTAACCCCCAGCTCTCTGGGGAGCTGATGAGTGACTTGTGAGCAAACTGCCCCACCCCAGCAAAATCCCTTATTGCTGCAAATGTCCCACATCCCTAGTTCGGCCCAGTGATGGACTGAGCCACTGTCCCAGCATCAGCTAGGTGTCCTGCAAGGACCGTGGCTCATGCAGCACCTGCTCTGTGCATGGCTCTCTGATGGTCTGGCTGTGCCGTTTACCAGCCCTGAGTGCTCAGTGCTGCCTACAGCCCCCACTGCTTGTGCTCATCCCCATCCCATCCTGGGGTACCTGGGGCTGGTGGGTGGCTGAGTGTTCCTGTCCACTCTGGATGGTGTGGATGAACCCAGTTACCAGCTTAGGAAGCTTCTGAGCTTTTCATAGTCCATCCCAGTTATAGATCTGAAAAATCAGTAAGTGTGATCCCCAGAGGTGCTTGTTTCTTTGGAAATGCAGAACAGCCCAATGTGTGGTCCTACCAAAAGATCTCTGGGATAGCAGGAGGGTTTGTGCTCCCTTGTCTGAGTGATACGGCACAGTGGATGGAGTGATCAACTTTCTCCCTCCGTCAATGCCTTCATTTTGCAACAGGAAGGGACTCTCTGAAGGGAAGTCAGGGCTTCTTATGATGTTTGGCAGCTGTGGATGGCAGCTGTGGTACATTTGATGGAGTTCACAGTGCTGGTCGAGCTTCTTGACTGCTCTCCCCTACTATGCTGGGTGCCAGTCCTCTGGTGTTCCTGGCTGGAGCAGCACACAGGACCCTGGGAGCTGCCTCTCAGCTTTGCAGGGGAGCCAGCACTTGTGCTGAGATGCTGTAACCCCACTGCTCAGCTGCTCTCTGAGAGCTCTGCAGTGCAAAATGCCTGAGAGCCAGCGATCCCTGCGAGGCAGCAGCACACTGGAGACGCAGCAGCAGGGTCAGACTAAACATCAGCTCTGTGCCAGGTTGCTGACGTTTTGTCCTGAAGGAAAAGATCCTGAAAAGACCTTGAGGAGGCAGCGAGGCGAGGCTCTGTGCCAGGATGGGACCCTTTCCCCAGCCACAGCCCTTCTGGAAAGACCCGGAGTGCGTGCATCCAGCTCCTGGCAATGCTCACTGCCCTGGCATGTGTCCCCAGGCTTGCGTGACTTGGGCATTTATCCCAGAAAGAGGAAAAAAAATTACTGAGCTTGTGTTGTAGCTCAAGAGTCACAGCGTAGTTCAGGATGCTGCAGAAGCTGCATCCCCAAGGAGGCAGTAATGGCACTAATCCCTCTCCTGAGCGATGGCATCCCGGGTTTGGGCCAGGGATTTGGCTCTACTGGCATCACTCCTGTGGCAGAGCCTGCTGGGTAGGTCTCTGGACCAGGTGTTGCTGTCCTGGACATTTAGGACCATCAGTTAAAGTAGGCAAAAATAATTAAAATAAAATGATTAAGCTGCTGTGTGCTGTTCCCAGGCAGGAAGAGGCTAGTACAGTTGTGAAAGCATGGGAAATGCTGGGGTGCCAAAGAGAAACTGCATGTGGTGCTTTCACAAAAGATGCAAATCCCTCCAGCCATGCTCATTACCAGCCTAAACCCAAATCACCCTCATCTTTAGGCTCACTAGTCTTAATCACTGCCCTGCAAGCCTGATCAAATATTCCTGTCCATGTTTCTACCCCTTTTCCCAGTTTTGAGCCATGGAAGAACTTCTTCCCTTGTTCCACGGGAAGCAGAACTCATTAGGCTTTGCTCCTTCTTAAACATACAGTACAGAAACCAACAGGTTAAGTCCACATGGCCTTGTACTAGCAAGTAATGTTCTAGTATCTATTTTAATAACCTCTAGGTTAAACACCACAAGGCAGAATGGCTAGAAAGAAAAAACTTCTCCCCAAGCCTGTATCCATACACTGTGTCTGCAGACCGCCTTACAAAAGACCTATTAAAAAACCTTCACAAGTCCAAATCAGTTTGTTCTCTTTTCATGCCTTTTTTTCTGACTCAGGTGAACACTCTGTTGTGTTTGTGAGATGATGGCATTCGGTCTGCAGCAGGTATCCCTTGACTGCAGTCAGTGGGTTTATGAATTTTCTAAATGTGTCTTTGCTTATCCTTTATTTTTTGCATCTGGAGATTTGCCAGGTAGGTATAAGCCCCATAGTTCTGCAGTTCTCTAAGATGGTGGGCAAGCTTTTTTGCAGCCTCAGTAAAAATTGCTGGCATATAAATCAGCCCTTTTCATTCTGTCTCCAACTTGAAAACTTTTTTCTTGGAAAAGCAGCATTAAACCAGAAAGGAGAGCTGATTTTCTAGGCCATCGTGCTAGGGGGAGGAGGGAGGAAAGTTTCTTTGTTTGGGTGATGGTTTTGGTTGTCTGTTTCTTTAGAAGCTGATAGAAACCTTTTTTTTTCATTAATTAATTTTTATTATATTTAGAAAATTAGGTCTTGATTGTTCTCTTCTTCCTGGAAGACTTTTGACACAATTCAAGCAAGAGGGAAAAACAAGAACAACCAGGAGGCTCAAAAATATTTTAGTCAAACAAACAATTCAAAACATCCATGTTTTATGTTGGTTCCTTTTAGCAGCTGTTTGTCTCCAGATGTCTGGCAATTGGTCACAAGAAGTACTTTATGTGAAAACTCAGAGTGGTCACTGTTTCAGATAGCAATGGAGAAGGTTTCCTTCTCTGTTTATCTGACCATCTTCCTGCACAAAACACAAGTAAGACAGGAGACCTCAGGGAAAGCAGGTTATGCAAGGAGAACACAAAACAGGATTAAAAAACAAATCTAAATTAAAAAAATAAAAAAGCAAAACAAACCAAAACAACGAAGCCAAAGCCCCTTCTTGGCAAAACCCCTACAACTAAAACTCGCCAGAGGCACAAATTACTGCGACCTTTTGGAGATCACAAGAGATTGTCATCCCCTGTCTTTGCCTCTGGGGAGTTATCTTGCAAAGGGCTGACTCACTCCACAGAAAGAGCCCTTTTGCTACATGGGGAGGACACTTCAGACGTGGCACTTGGTGCCATGGTTTAGTAACCACGGCAGTGCTGGGTCAAGGCTTGGACTCGATGATCTCGGAGGTCTTTTCCAACCTGGCTGGCTCTATGATTCTGTGATTCAGCTTAGCTGATAGGGCTTGCCACTTGGGAAAGATTGAAACTTGCCATGGAAAACCTTCTGCCTGTTTGACCACTGGCTTTGCCCAGCTGAGGAGCTTTAGCTGCTAAAACTTCATGTGGGAAAGGGAGATATTTGCATTGCTGCTCTTGATCTTGGAAAAAACGGGCAATTGCGTTTGGGTGTGACCAAGCTCAGGGTGACCTCTATCAGGACTAACCCTCCAGAGCAGCACTGCAGTGTCAGATGCTCACCTTTTCTGTGCCTTAGCCCTGGGGCTCTTCACCCCGAGGCCCAGCTGCACCAAAGTCCATCCCTGGTGGGTGCCGTGGTTCTCCATGACTGGCCAGCTTAGTGACAGGGGTGGGGATGAGGGACATAATTTGGGACCTGTGTAGATTCAGACACAGTTCCCCATTCACTGTGCTGCCACTCCTGGCATGTGGTGACCTTAACCAAATAGATGGGTCTGTGACAATTTTTTTTTTTTTTTCCCCAGAATAATAAGTCAAGTATGCCTTACTTGGCTTGGAAAGTGATAAGAATAGGATGGCCGGAAGTGAACAGGATGTGATCTCTCAAAAAATTGTCTGCCAGCATGGAAGCAAATGCCAAAGGAAAAAAAAAAAAAAGGTTTAAAAAAGTGAAATATTTAAGGTGAAAAAAGAAAAATGGAAATCCCATGAGTAACATAGCTGGAGCCATCAAATAACATCCTCAAAGTTTATTCTTTGGTTGAAGATGATCCTGTTCTTTCTGGCTCCGTTTCTGGGCAGTCACAAGAAGATGCCCAGGACCTGTCCGGTTGGGTTGTAGCCGCACTGCCAGCAATGTCCCTGACCACACTGTGCCTGCCCAGCCTGGGGCACGTGGGTATCTGTCCTGGGACAGTCAGTCTGTATGAGCCAGAACTGAGCCCAGGTTAAAAAAAAAAACAGCAGCGTTTTGGCCTTGAGAAACAGAGGACCTCACTCCCATGACCCCCTTCCTGCATCTTCCCAAAGGGATGGAGAGATTTTCTGGGACTCTGCAGGCTCCCTGCTGCATTTCCTGATCCTTGGGGGAGCAGCTCCAGCATTGCCCCCACTCTCCCTGCCAGTCCTCCCTATGTGAGGTTACTCGACTGCGCAAATAACTTGCACATCCCAGTTTGTTATTTCTCCTAAGCAGATGAGAGGGTTGGAGGCTGATCAGAGCAGAGAAGTCTCCTGGTGAGTTCATTCTTCAAAAGCTCGTGTGGGCTGCTTCTCATTAGGGCTTGCTATAGTGCCAGGAGAATAGAATAATTCTCTCTGGATTCATGTGCATGTCCCTTTACTGCTGTCCTGGAGTGGCTACAGCTGCTCCACTCTTGGGATTTGCCAGACACAGTAAACTTGCTGTTTAGACTGCAAGGGCTTCTGGCATCTAGAGATGGAGGGCTGGGAGCAGCATGGGTTCTCAGCTGTGCAGTGCAGCCATGGGCATGGCACTGATCTCCTCAGCAGTCCCTAGGTATGGGCACACGCTCCACTCACAGATGCTGTGATGCATCAAAGAGTGACTGGAGAGTTCCAGGGGGATCCTAAAGAGCTTTACTTCTTCTCACCCAAAAAGACCCAACCAAAAGCCTCCAAACCTCTAGAAGTGTCTGGAGCCACTTTAAATTGCTAATTTAACAATGATGGTTTAAAACTGGAGCAAGCTGTGCTGTGGGGTGACACTGGAACTGCTTGCTGCCCAGGGTGTCCTCACTGGTTGCTCCATGGTTGGAGTGTATTTCCTCGGGCTGGATGATGAGCACTGCAAGACCAGGCTAAGGAAGTGGCCCTCTATCAGAAAACCTTGTTGCTGCCTGCAGTGGCTTTTCCACAGATATAAGGACTATTTCTAGTTGTACTGATTGCTACCTCTCCAAGTCACTAAAGTAACTTTCATCCATCAGCAAACACTCACATGCGTTTCCAAAAGAGGTGTTGAAAAGCTGTTGCGTTTTGAGCCCCTTGGAAATGGGCCACTGGAGGATGGGGCAGGAGGTAGCAATGGGTTTTTCAGGGGGATAGCCCCAAAGTCTGTTTTTAGCAACTCACTTTTAAGGTTCATTGCTAATTGTGAAATGTTTCTGCACTGTTTCTTCTGTAATGACTATGTAACCAGTTTTGCTAGCTAACAATAACAGTGATGATCACAGTGCATAGAGTGAGACATCTAAATGTGATGCACCAGAGGAGAATTTGCCTAACTGCATCTTTGGCTCTGAAAATGTTTAAAAGGGCATCTTATTCACGACCACTTCACCTACACAAACTCCACCATCTTCCTTGGGTCTCAGTATGTGGTGCTGGACTGAGTATCCATCCCACACCTCTGTGCTCTGCTGTCCCAAGCTGGCACATCAGCAGGTCCCACTGATGGCTGCTGCCTCACCAGTCAGGCTGCAGAACATTTCTGCATATTCTCTTTCATGGTTATCTGTTGTTGGGATTTAGCGTTTTATTATTATTTTTTAAAAACTCTTGGATCAGCACCTTGGAAATGCTTTGGTGTACTGCTGCAACAGAGTTCAGTTCAAAGAGATGCTCAAGAGCAAACAAAGCTACCGCAAGAGGACATGGAGCATTTCCCTTCAAAGTAACTACTTCACTGGGATCTGCCAAAAGAAGCTATTCTACCATTACCATAAAATATGTTTGCATTTTTCAAATGCTCTCGTCTGGTCTCATAAAAGAGCAGCTCTTCTGCTTAGTGCTCTCTGTCTTACGGCTCTGGCCTTAGAGAAATTCTTGTTTAATGTTATTGTTCAAACTGTGATGCTGACCATCAGTTGGTCTCTGCTCAGTAGCCTCTCACCAAGTTCATATTTCATACTGACAGTATGTCTGAGCTTCTGGATGTGTTTTCATAACAAACCAAGAGAGGCTCATATTCCTGAGATGTTGTACTGTCCAGCCACCTTTGGAAGAACCCTCTGAAGTCTACTGGGACCAGAAAAGAGGGATTGCTCCTAGTCTGCAACGCAGAGCACTGTCAGGGAGAGTTTCAGTTTTGTCAGTTTTCTCCCTCTTGCAGATTCAAAGGCTTGGATGGGCTGGACTGATTAGGTCTGAGGTCTTTTTCTCCGCTCTTCGGAGCTTGGGTGAGCACTTGCCAGACTAGTTCAGTAACTCTCTTTTGGTATCTTCTGTTACTGGCTCATCTCTGGGCCTTGCAGCTTACTGAAGAGGCTGCCCACAAACTCCTAGAAACTCCTAAATCCACATAGGATGTATATGCCTTTGAGGTTACACTTAGCTTATTGTTGCTGCTGGCTGCCACTGAGAAGAGCAGGTTCAAGTGCTATGGATACACCTGCTCAAACTGCTCACTTTTTATCCAGTGAAGAGGATACTAATGGATCGGTGACCCAGAGAACCAGCAGAGCTAATCGATGCCAGCCTGGCATTTCCTTTATTACCACTATTAATTCAGTCAAGCAGCCACACCGCACCTTCCCTGTGCGCAGTTCCTTTATGTTCACTAGCACTAGTCGCCAGTATGCAAAGCCACCTTTGAAATGTCACTTCTGGGCAGACAGGGTAACGTCTTACTTGCCAATAAGCAAACCTGTTCAGACGATGTAAAAATGGCTTTTCCAGCCAAACTATTAGCAAGCCGAAATGTATCCAAGTTGTTACCATAGCCAGATGCTACTATTAACCTCTAAACCACATGATTTACGAGCTCCTTGTTCTGAAAACATTCTCGTGAGAATGAGAAACAGGGTTTGCAACCGTCTCTTTCAAGGATATCAACATAGATGGACAATGCTGGGCATGTTCAGTGGGACGACCCATCTAACCCCAGGGCAGGACATCTGCACAGTGATGTATCTGTCTGCTTTCATGCAGTGTTGCTTTATGGTAGGTGTGAGTTTGTTGCAGTGTCACGCTAGAAAACAAAGAGATCCTGCAAACATGACTCAGTTGCAAACGATCCCATTGATAAAGTAGCTCTCCTTAGCACTACAACCATGTTTGGAACTTCACCCTTTCCTCAAGCAGAAGGCCAGATTACAGCCCATTTGCACCGACCTCACAGTATCCATGTGCCAGGCAAGAACTGCAGCTTTGGTAGCAGCTCATTTTTATGGCAACCACGAAGACCCTCTCACCTAAAGCATTCCTCAAACATAGCCCGGATTCTTTCTTGAAGGTACCAGGCACACAGGGTTTTTTTTGGGAAAAGATGGACAACACAGGAGACCTACTGCTCTGTGACAGACCACACAGTTGGTCCCAGCAGAGGCATTCAGTACATTACTCCAGGGCTTCATTGAAAGGTTAATGATTAAATAATTTTACTCATCAACTGCTTAAAACCTGCTTTTGCTTTCTGAAAAGAAAAACAACTAACAACAATGCAGCAACAGCAAAATGATCACACTGAGCCTTTCTTCTGAGCGTTTGCCATTCATGTCAGTTCTCAGCAAGTTACAGGACCTTCCCAGGGGACTGAGGTTAAGCCCATCACATTTTTCCCCAGTTTCCTTACTGGTTGATCTGAAAGTCACATATGCAGGCAAGAGCTGAGCTGCAGGTACCATGCAGAGATGTGCCAGGACCACACTGACTAATACAGACACGGAGCAGAACTGCTGTGTACACTGGCTTGGGTCTCTAGACCAGAACAGTCTATGCAGACTATTTCCACAGGACATGGCTCACGCTACTCATGCCATTACTGACTGCTGGATACAAAGCCAGATCTCATTCCCAAAAGCAGTTCCACCCAGAACATCAGTATTAGAGGACACTTGGTGCTTCAGGCAGGCCTCCTTCCAGAGCACAGGGGTGGGCATTTAACACCTTTCTTGCTATCCCCTAAAAAAGGAGAGGATAAACTGCTAGAGTAGATGGGAAGAACAGAGAAGAGGCTCTGTTATCTACACCTTCCCTGGAGCAAGGACTTCTCATAACATCTTGGTGCAGGTGTCGAGCATGCAGTAACGTTTTGAGTTTTGCTGCTCTTGTGCTAACCACACTGTAATGGCAAGCAGTCCTGCCACATCTGGTTGAGGAATCTGGATTTCAAGGGAAGCACAGCTGAGAAATGCTTCAAACAGGATTTGATTAGCCGATTAAAAGCAGATGCTGTGCTGGCAGACAGGCTGCTGTGGATCATCTGATACAATCCCCTTCCCCTCGTTTTTGTACATAATGTCCTTCCAAGCAAAGCCACCTCCTCCATAGCTATGTCTAAATTGCATTAGGAATCTTGGCTTTCTTTCAGTTATACATGATGTGAATGGTTTTGCCATTTAAAATATTTTAGGGGGATTGTAGAGTCAAGCAGTTTCTGACTTACCAGAAATCCACCTGGTATTCAAAGAGAGGCCGTGCTGCAGAGGGCCTGGGGCTGCAGGATTTTAATCCCTGCAGTCTTTAACCTTTACACAGCCCTTTCCCACCTTCTCCTGGAGGAGGAAGCTCCATCAACGCTGGGACCAGAGGAGGAACATCCTCGCCACCACCCCACACACTTCACTTTAGTATTAAGCATACGAACTAAGAGGGCTCTGTATCCCAATACGGAGGCATAGAACATCTTTCTCTCATTCCACTTCAGAAGGAAACAGCGCCTTGGAGCAGATTTGCTTGCCTTCACCCGCTCCAGTAGGGCTCAGGGCTGCTTTAGCTCACCCTCAGCCTAATGCAGAGACTGGACACTGCATGTTGCTTGTCTCTGCGCTCAGTTGTTCATCCTTCTAACTCAGGTATTATTATTTTCCCATGGGAGACTGAAGATAATCCAGTGGGCCAGTTGCCTTCGGAGTACAGGCTATGTATTGGTGTTAGTCCTCCTTGGTGCTGGAGGATCACAAATTGAGTTGTTACAGGTAGTTTTCTTCTTACTCTCTTCCTCAAATACACTTACTCTCCCAAGACTGCACTTGCTAACAGAAGTCACTGGGATCAGTTCCTATTTAGCCAGAACCAACACAGTTAGGAATTCCTGTAATACACTTAGAGGTACAAACAAGTTTCAGATTGAGACTATTCATTTGGTTGCTTGGTCACAGATGTAACAGGACATTCACCCCAGAGAGGCCAGGGAAAGGGGATAACTCCTTTTCCTCTTGTTTTTCAGTTTGACAAAAGAGAATGGCTGGTATCAGCTTGCTGAATAGCAGAACCATCTAAATTAATTTCACATGGAGTGTCTGGTCTCAGCAGCAGGACGCTAATCCTCTGCAGTGCTGCAGCCACAGAAGTGCTCAGGGACAGACTGGGGAGAAGGCCTCCAGAGCAATGTTGAGGCAACACAGGCATATGAGATAGGAAAAACAGGGGTTTAAGCGATCACTCCGGAAGAGAGGGTGCCAGAGAAACTCAGCAGCTCTGTTTTCATCCTAGGATTTTGTGAGTAGGAGTCAACAAGAAAAAGAACAGCTCAGCTCCAAGCGTACACATGGCAAAGAAAGCACCAGAACAGGTTGCCCAAGACAAGCTGCCCCATCTCTCTAAGTGTTCAAGAACAGGCTGAATGGGGCACTGAGCAACAGGGACTAGTGAAAGGTGTCCCTGCCCAGGGTAGGAGTGTTGGAACTAGATGATCTTCAAGGTCCCTTCCGACCAAACTCTTCCATGATTCTAAAAATTCACAGTGGCCCAACGGCCTTAAGACATTCCAACTTTGCCCACAACATTTTGCCACTTCCTTCTCCCAACAGCATCCAGTTAAGAAACCAGCACAACACAGCACAGGAGCAGCGGCCACCAGATACTTCACCTTTCACTGCCTTGGCAATTGCCATAAACTCAGCTTGGCCAAATGACAACAGGTAAGCCCAGATACTGTGAGTCACCTGTCCATGGTCAGACTCTTACCACATCCAATGGCAGTGTCACCAAGAGAACACAGTATCTCTCGGAAGAGGTGTGGCTAGTGAGTGGCCCAGCA
Source organism: Myiotriccus ornatus (assembly GCA_036023395.1). NCBI lineage: Eukaryota > Metazoa > Chordata > Aves > Passeriformes > Tyrannidae > Myiotriccus > Myiotriccus ornatus. The sequence continues at coordinate 26,070,055 of JAYRBT010000001.1, forward strand.
CCACATCTGGGTTTCACTGACAACAACGCTGTCACTCTACCACTGTAACGCCCTGCGTGGTGCTGAGGCTAATAATGACACTCATAACGACACTAACACAATTATCTGAGGAGACACCCCTTTTGAGCCTGCGGATGGTGTGCAGTAGCTTTAAGCAAGGCCATAAACCCTTCAACAGAACTCTTAATCCTGCAGTGACTGCACTGGGTAGAGGTGGTAAAATGCATTATGACATATGCAGACTGCCTCCCTGGCCTCTTCAAGAGGAAAGCATTGTATCCACCCTTAACTAGGGCAAGCCAGTGTTTATCTCTGCCTAAACCAAATACAGCTCAGTTGATTTAATGCTTTCCCCCCCACCCCCATGTTAGAATTAAACAACTAAACATTTTAATAGCAATGAATATTCTGAGCATTTAAAAGATTTTGGGTTTTTTCACTGTCACATTACATTTTTAAATGTTTTCACTAAAAAAATGAAATTGGTAAACTGCCGAAACTCCAGACTCACTGGAAAATGCAGGTTTGTCTTGCCACTGAGATTTGTGAGACTTGGGTAAGAAATGAGATTTAAAGCAAAGTTTTTCACAGGAAAAATATACACAATAACATGCACAGTGCCAAGATCTCCTTTTTGCTTTGCAAATGCTCTGGAGGCACATTCACACTTCACTGAGCCAAGTAATTTCTTAAAATGATTGGATGAGGGTTTGAAAAACGTGCAGACTGAGTCCTAACAAGAACAGTTTAGGTTTTATGACTCTGAGCCACCTGTGAGCTAAAGGGACAGAAACCATCTCAAAACTGTCAAGCTGAGAGTTAGGTTTCCACAATAAGATCTGAATTACCTTTAATCAGCCTATTAAGCTCACACTGGCTATTCTGCAGCAGCCCCACTAAAAATGCCATGGGTGTGAAAAACAGCAGATGGTTAACGGGGGTGGAAAGCTATACACATCGTTAGAGAAGCATGGAAAATTCAGTGCTGGCTATAACAGTCACTAGACAAGGGCAGCTGTAAACAGCTAGGTGAAAAGAGGCGGGAGGGACGTGTGGTAGCTGCTCTGTATAAACTGCTGCTATTTCTTTCTCAGAAGCCATCAGAAAAGTGCTGAATCAATCATGTGTGAACTAACCATAAGGTGCAACACTCTCAAGTATTAACACTAAAGGTGTTCTTGACTGTGCTGGAGGTTCCAGCTTTAAGCAGCACCTTGGATCTGATAAAAGGATCATGTAAGGACCCTGAGGGAGACTTAAAAAGCAAACCCACTTGCTTTTTATGTGTTGTATATGCATGACTGTTAAAATCCCAGCTAAGTGATTACTCACATCTATAACTGACATACCAATATGCTGAGGATACATGGAGTACAAATGCAGTGCTAAGGCAGGAGGCCGAGGCAGGAAAGAAAGGAAAGTCAGTATGGCCCATCTTTCACTGCACTTCTTACTTACAAAACTTAAAAAAACCCTCTGACCTCAAACAGAAATCATGACATGCAATTAGATGACCAAGAGAGGATTTTTTTCCCTGTTTATCCCAACAATTTACAGTATCTTTAAACAGGAGAGGAGTATCATTTCCAACCAACTCAGTGGACATAAATAACTACACCTCCTAAGATATCTCACAATGACTTTTGCTTGTGGTTAAACAAGGTAATTATTGCAGAATTGGCAGAACAAGGAAAACTGAATTTTGGTAAAGAGTGAGTAGCAGATACAAGTCGGGGCAGGAAAGCAGCTAGAATCAAATCATGAAAATCATACCATCATTTCCATATTCAGTAGTGTCGTGACTCATCCCGTCAGGGATTCCATCCTTCTGTACTTGGGACAGCCACCCCAACTATGTTTTACAAGGGAGCCTTATCCCTCCTCTTTTAGCTTTCCATGGGCAGGCTGAAACACTTTTCACCTCCAAGTCAAGTAACCTGTGGCTAAGCTCTCTTGCATGTATCGTGTCCATCAAAAATCAGCAGGAGTCAGTGTTAACAGCAAATAAAAGGGACACTGATACCTCTAATAAGGAATCTCTGCCACCAGAGGTTGGGGTTGGAGCTACCATTTCCCCCTCCCCTCCATACATAGTTAGGCAGATGGCATTCACTTACCATACAAACACACCTGGCCATGTCAAAGGAGAACATAAACGACTACAGTGAGAGAAAAGAAACCACAAATGCTTTTCAGTTTTATTCTTACTGGGAGGGTAGTGGCATCCTGACATGTCACATCATCCAATGAAAACTGACAGGGACTTTTTCAAGGCTCCTAGCTCATCTCACAGTTATGGTACTAAGTTTCAGAGTAATCTCAGCTTGGCTTGTTCAGCCTGCAGACATGGCATTCCCAATTCCAGATAGTTTCACTGGGTCAAGACTAAAGTAATCAGTACTAACAGAAAGGGAAAGTAATCAGATGTGAAACACAGACCATATGATGAGTGATGTGTCAGGCTGGTACTACACAATATTTGTACAGACCAGTCAGAAATGGGTACTACAAACAGAGCTGGAAAATAGTAATAGTTAAAAACACGATTGAATGCTTTGAACAGGTTCCCCAGAACAGAAGAAGTCTGTTCAGAAAAATAATGTAACAGTTTCAAAAAACAACAACAACCACCAAACAGAACAAAAAATGCCTCTAGTGACCTTTAAATCAGCTTTTCCATTGGATAAATATATTTGAAATAGTCGTACAGTTCACAGTGGCATAAAGTTCTCTGATTGCTTGAGTGCTTGAAAATATCTCATCAGTAAAAAAATACCAGAGCTGGGGAAGGAAAACCCTCTCTCTGAATTCTGTACATGGGCAAATGCACAGGTTTTGGCAGGCATCAGGTCATTGGATCAATGGGAAACTGGCAGCATCACAGGACTGCAGATCACAAGTCAGGGGATGGAGGATAAGAAGAGTAGTAAGGCCCATTTTCCTGCAATGAGAACAGAATAAGCAGTTGAACAAAAGTCTTCTCCAATACACTTTTGTGCAATAATGGTAACACGGAGGCAGAAATAATTAGGTACTCATGGCTTTGCCTTTTGTAAGAACAGTGACTGCCACAATTCACCCAGGAGAGGAGTGTGCTGGTAAACAGGCAAAAATAGGCCTTAGTTTTGTCTCTGTTTTGAGCAAAAGGCACAAGTTAAACTTTTGTCATGAAACCAAAGCTGTGATGAAAGGGAGCCATGAATGCTGGCATAGCCAATAACTCATGACAAAGCTGCTAATGGACATACACAGCTCTGGCTACTGCTTTGTAGTATATCACATCCTCTTTGGAATGATTTTGCCAATGGAAACCATATCCATCCCATCATTTGGTCAGAGATCTGGGGTAGAGAGGGGAAGAGGTGGAGGGTTCGACACAAAGGCAGGGCACCCTTCTATGGTTCCATTTTTCCCAGGTGGGTTTTTTTTTGTTTGTTTGTTTGGTTTTTTTATCCTTTTCCTGCATGCTTGTTAATATGTGGAACAGAGAAGATGAAACACAAATGTAAGTGATTACAGTCAGTGTAAGGTATGTGGCAGGTATGTAACAAGAACATCATCTTGTCCACAGACTCTTAGTGTGTTATGTTACAGTTCTTGGCTTAGGGAAGGAACTCTGCCTCTTATGCACATAGGAGACTGCTCTAATGGGAAAGTATCCTGTTTCTTAGCCAAGGCCCCTGCTTGGGCTGCTGTAGACAAAAAATTAGGAGAATCATTACTCACGGAAGAACAACTAGACTCTCGAGGAACCTTCTCCCTGACTTCTCCACATTCTTACAAGGTGGAAGTCAGTCTCTTTAACGCTCTCACAGAGCAGAATGGGAGAGCACAAGAGCTGCACTTAGGAGCACAGACTCATGCTGGCCACACGCAATCACTTACCCTGGCATCATACTCGAGGACGAAAGGGGGGAGATCGATCTGTTCTGGGGGTATGGCTGCGAATAACTGCTGAAGGCTTTCCACATAGTGGATTTTGTCCTTTAGCCCTGAGACTGTAAAGGTTGTGAAAAACCATGCTGAAACCTGAAAATAAATCCCAACAAAACCAAATTAACATGGTGCTGTTTCAAAACCTTCAAGATCAAAATAATGCTCCATAGTTAAAACAGGCCTGAGTTAAACTTGAAACACTAATATCACCACAATAACACCATTAGGTCAGGAAGTACGCACCGCTGACTGCTGGCAAGCACCGTATTGTGAGCTTTCAAGTTAGTGTTTTCTGCCCAGCTGCCAGTTTAAGGTCCCTTTCTACTGTTCAAGAGTGACAGCCATTCTGCTATTTAACTTCAGAAAAACATCAGTACAGTTTTCACTTCCAGTTTAGCCAGCTTTTTGACTCTGTCAGAAGCATTTTCAACCCTTTACATACAAGTTTTCACAGAACGGCAATGAGAGGGAGAGAAAGCTGTTCAGCTGTTCAAATGTTCTATTGAAATCTCCTTTCTGCTTTGGATTGGCTGAGGCAGTGTGTCCTTTTGTTTTATCACCTTTTTTATCAAAGTCTTATCAATTTACCTCTACGAGAATAAGCCCATCATCTTATTCTACAAGATTTTACTTTAAGTATTCACACCTCTCTCTCTCTTTTGGATATAAATAGGATAAGGAATCTTTGTTTTGTGAAGACCACTAAGACACCACTGATACTTCTATAACTTCTTAAATATTCCTGTTTAGATTGACTGCACAAACTTTACCATTTAAACCTACCTTCTCCAAAATTAAGCACTGCATTACTTCCTGTTTATTTTTTTATCTTGTCTTTTCCTGGCAGAACGAAGGGAAAGAAAAAAACTGCTCTATAGGTTACAAATGCTCCTATTAGGAACTACTCACATGGTCCTAGGCACCCAGCTCTTGCTGACCCATCTTGAGCAGAAGGGGCTGGACCAAGGGACTTCCCTTACAACCTTGACCATTCTGCCACTCTGTTGGATAGTTTTACTTTGAGTGCAGTAAGTTAACAGAAAAGAAGCAACACCACAAGAAAAGCCTTGAGGGAAAGTAAGAGTTTAAAATAAACCAAAACATTAGGTCAATAAAAATTATCTGCCTGAATAGAACACTTAAAGAAAAAGTCAATCCCTAAAAAATGTCCTGGAATAACTCTGCTGCTTCCCTCAAAACAGAATATTTTAATGAGAAACGAACAATGAAAAAGTGAAAAGGAGGTAAAGAACAGGACAGAACATTGAGATCAGTTCTCTATTTTCAGGGCAGAATTAGATATTTATGTTAGCAGAAAGCAGGGAGACAGATTATTACTGGCATCCATTATGCACTATATTTTTCTAATAAGGTCTCGTATGAGTGACACTAGATGACAGTTTAATGAATGAAAAATACCTTCTCAATCTTGTACCAAAGTATCATGCTTTTCAAGGTGTGTTATGAATGACAGTAATTAAACATAATTGCTATGGATGTTTAATGCATAAAAGCCTAATAGGGAGTATTTCTGCAGCCATCACAAAAATTGCTATTGGGAAGAGTGGTTTTTCCCACCTCCCCTCCCTCTCAGTGTACAATCTACTGCAGTTTGAGACATCTTACCCAGTAACATAGAAAGAAGGGAGGGAGAGAGAAATCTCTCCGGAGAACTTCTCTATTACCTCCATTCTTCACAATCACAGGTTATAGAAACAGAAATACAAGAGCAGCTATTTCCTTACTGGTAACTGGACAAGAAAATTTAAATTATACCAAATCCCTGTTAATACACTAAAAGCAGAGTAAGTTATACCAGAGCAGCCAAAGTTAAAAATCTAGACATCTGCTGAAGTTTTCCCTCATTTTTCATGTCCTGATGTCCTGAATAAAAGGCTATCAGAGTCATTCTGCCAAGCTATAAAACCACAGTTAAAAATATCATTTGTCTCCCACACAAAACCAGCATAACACAGATTAGGTGTGTCACTAATGCCTTAATTTGGTCATATCTCAAAGACAAACTTACTAAAATCTGTGAAATTTTATTGCAGTTGGAAGGATCTTGCATAGAAAAAGACAAAAGTGATTTGCAACAACCTTTATACCGGCATCTGATCTCCAGAAACTGCTTTACAGGACTGTTACAGAAAAAACAAGACAAAAATTGTTCACGACAAATACAAAGATTATGATGATTATGAATATCTAATTTGAGTATTCAGGCATGTTTCAGTTTTGAAACATTCTTGATTCACAGCCAATTTCTGAAAACAGAATTTCTCTGGATGAGACTGTTTCAGTTCCAGACACTTACAATACATCAGCTCAGACCATGAACTCTAAAAAGGTTGGTTTGCAGCATTCTCAAAGAGAGCCAAGAGGATTCACATAAAAATGCTCCCAAAAGCCCTTTTTTATATATCGGCAGCTATAGCAATAACTAGAAGAAACACATTTACAAGCAAGAGTATGAAGGAACTTGTGATAGCATTTCTTTGGGTATCTTGATCTAAGGCCTGGCAGTGAAGTGTTCACACAGCAAGGGCTGCTGCCAGCCTAAAAAACTTCTGATGCCTATTTCATCACAAGAACAGTTAAATTTCAAAAGCATAAGAGAATCCAGGATTAGTGTACAAAAATAGACTGTACAATGACATACCCTGTTTCATTTACTCTGTATTTCAGGATAACTGATGAACCCTCCTCCCTGCATACCAAACCCCATGAATTCTAGACAGGCAATTATCCTCAGAAAAGACATAATTTGCAACAGTGTCATATCTAGAAACCAAACAAAGAGTCACTGTTGGCAACATGAAGCACATTGAGAACTATGTTGCTTTTCTAGGGGCTTTTGAGTTTCCAAATGCTACGAAGAAAAGCCTCTTGATCCCTTTTAGCCCATAAATAAGCAAAAGTGACTCTAGCAGATGGCAGCCATTCGCTGTGATAGGATTCAATACTGCTGTAAAATGGACAGTTTATATCAGAGATTTAAGAATGAGATCTATGTACAAGGGTGATGTATTTGGGAAGTCACATGAATGCACAAGCCTTCCTCCTGCATTTGAGGCATGGGGTATTTTCCACTACTTCTAGGGAAGGGAGTCAGTGCTCCAAATAGGAAGATGAACCTGCCAAACATTTTTGAAGAAATTTGAAGCTTTTGAGCTAGCAATCCTCCATGGGGACGAGAGCCCTGAAGTTGCCAAAAAAGAAGGAGAGAGAAAAATCATTCCCTCTTAGCAGCCACCTTCTTCCCCACGCTTTCTGCTGCATATTCCTCATCAAGTTTCATAAGCTGATAGTCCACGCAACAGTCAGCAGCAATCCTACTTGCCTTCAGTTAGAAAAAATATTGGCACAAAGACATGGATACACATTCTCTTTTGCCTCCAGCTGTGCTGCCAGAATAGGATACAAACCAATACTATTTCCAGCAAGTTAGAGAACTCTGTGTCTCTCACCCTCCCTGCCTCCCACCACCATCTGCTTCCCCCACAGATCTGTCAAGTCCCACTGCAGTTTCCAAAGGAACAGACAAGATGGTAATAGACACCGAAAAAACATTTCTCAACCAACTAGAAATGTATGGGAAGAGAGGAGGGGGATGAAGTGCTGCTGAGAATTTAAAATATTAGTACTTCCTAGCTTCAGCTTTTCCACTCAGCTTTGTGACCTTAGTAATGTTCTGGGCCAGCTCCTACATTTTCAGGAGCATCAGAGCTGGAAGCCCTAATTCTACACACAAGACCTCAGATCTGTACCCTGCGGGAATAATTAACATCCTAACTGAAACTGGAAGCTATGCTGTTGAGAAGCCTCAGCCTTATCTACATAACAAGGAAGCTCCAAGTCTCATGGTGTCCCAGCTGTGCACATGCAAAGAAAGGACTCTCTAGAAATTTAACAGTCAAAGAAATTCTTTCTGAACATGTGCAAAAAGATGTTTATTTCCAGGCATATAATTTTCTTGAATTTGATCAATGTCAGCAAAAAGCAGAATAAACACAGAGGTTAATCTGAAGTGAACATGGAGGATCACATTTCTAACTGTTTCAATAGGACAAACAAAAATTTTAGAAAGGGCTGCTGCTGGCAGCTCGTCTGAAGTACTCCTACTGCTGCAATATGAGTCGTGGGTATGAAGTACAGCCGGGAGTCAGCTCCATGTTCTGTTGGCCCACACAGATCATAGCCAAGGGTAACATCTTGCTGCATGATGAGTTCAGTTTTTCATCTCCTGAAGGCTTAACAGGATTTTTCTGCACTCCATCCAAGGCATTCTTCCCATCTTTCTTTGCTACTCTACACACTCTAATCCAGACTAATCTCACTGCTGCTTGACACACTGCCCTCTGCCCAGACCAGGGCAGCTCTTAAGTGATCTGTAGCACACGTGTGATACCCCTTGTGGGGAAAGAAAAGGTGAAGCACCCAGGACATGAACTACACAAAAAATTCCCAGAGGTTTTGGTCGTGGTTTGTCACCCTGCCAACCACACAGTAGCAAAAAGGACAAAATGTTTCTCTTTGAAAGAAACAGGACCCAAAGCTTCCACCTCACTTTGTTAAGAGCACTGACAAAGCAGGGTACAGACAGCTTGCACCCCATCAGGGTTCAGCTTATCACAAAGGCTGGAAGACTACAGCTAAATCAAAGGTGGGGATGAATTTCAAGTCCTGACTGTGGATCCAGAAGATACTGCCTCATTTGGAAGTCTTATAAATATATACCTCCACATTCCTTGTACTACAAGGCTTAAATGCTACTCCCCCAGCACACAAAATGTACTTTTGTTTTGTACTATTTATCTCACCTTTGAACGAAATGTTGGGTGGACAAAATACAGTGCCTTCAAATTCCTCTTGTACCTGGATTACAGAGAGAAAAAATTATTTGAAAGTGACTTCTAATTGAGCTCACCTACATAACCCAACTGTCAAAACAGATATTTTTGCTTAAGTGCCTGTGACGTGATTTAAAAAAGTTAGATCTAATGTAAGGGCAGATACCAAAAATTAAATGTAAAGGTAAAAGAAAGGGGAAAAAAAAAGCAGCAAAGCAGAATGCTTATTTTTCAAAGACATCACAGCCTGCAGTCTTTCAAGTGGACAGTGAAAGGAAGTTTACGACAAATTATGACTGCCAGTGTTACCCAGGCCTCTTCCCTTACAACTAGCAACAGAAGTCAACAAAGCCAGGCTCCAAATGCTCCAGCTTTGGATCCTGACAGACAATACAAACCAGTGTACCTCCCTAACAGCTCCAAAAGGGAGACTGCAGAGGACAGAACTTCTGGTTTAACAGATGGTTTGGTGAAGGAAAGAAAACAATCTTCCTTTTTCTTGCCTCTGTTAGTCCTTTAGGTCTTTGTCCCAGCAAAACTCTCTCACAAATAAATGGGAAACCACATACAGGGAATGACAAATATTTGCATAGCACAGTGGAAGACCAGAATGTGTTCTTCTCCTATTGACACTTACTTGGCATCAACAACATCATAGAGTTTCTTCAAGAAATTAGAGTCTAGTTGATTGTAATCATTTGTGAGCGTATGGAAGTACACCAGGACATATTCCTTCACTGCAATATGATCCATGACGTGGATGAAATACAGGAGAGCCTGAGATAGAAAGAAATGAAATTTATACTTGCAAAGAACCCTTTCACAGTTGCATTACATCTTAATATGCTTCCTTTAATTCATCTAAAAATCAGGAATCATGAGGCTGGATGGCATTATGTTTCAGCTACAAAAGCAAGGCCAACATTCCAAGTCTTCAGCTTAATTGTAGTAACTTGGATGTCTTTTTTGCCTATCTGACCTCACAGATGGAGATAAATTCTTGCTGTTTCCATGAAAAACTAATTTGACTCATCACATTTCACTCTTCACGTCTTGGCAGTTACAGAAGCAGGGCAAGTCTCTTCCTTCTTGAGAAGAAAAAGGAGTCCATATTAGCCCTATTTTTTCTACAAGCAGACTAATATCTAATTGAAAAGTGTCACCCCAAAGCACATGTAGATTTGTAAGGGAATACATACTTTTATCTGCCTATAAAATTAGTTTCTATTTAATATCTTTTAAGTTTTCTACAGATAATGTTTGTAGTATTAACATTGAACTATTCTTATAATTAGCCTCTTACATCCTGAACATTTCACAGGCAACCTACACAACTCTGGTTTTACAAAGCCTTACCTTTTCCATGTCTATCAATGTTACAGGGATATTCCTTCCAACCACCACCATCACTGTGCGGCCACAGTTATCTACACCTATAAAAGAAAGCAAAATGTGTCTCAGCTTCTCTCAGTCATGCCAGGTTTTGGAGTTGGTCCCATTCAAACCAGGGAGAACCAGCCACAGCTCAGAATTTTTGCAATACATCTGGTTTCCAACAGAGGAAATATGCTTAGAGTTACTGCTCTGACTATACCAGTATTTATTCTGATACTAAAACGCATGCATCACATCTGTAAAGTTAAGTTTTAAGGACTGCAATTTTATGTTGCCTGTATACTCCATATTTACCTAAATATCAAGTAATAACATGTTTTTAATTTAACAAAAACAAACAAACTTCACGTGGAGTTCTATCTACCTCTGAAGCAAAATTCTTCCAAGAAACCAAGCTCTGAAACCCAATGCAGTGATTTCCAGAGCACACTTTATGGCCTTCCTGCAGCCCACAGAGCCTTGTTTAAGGCAAACAAAAGAACTTAAATTTGCAGCTACTGAGCAGAAGATATCACACAGCCTTGGTATTTGCACAAAGATCAAGGTAAGCATCTGGATTTTCAGGAGGCCAAAGATATCAGCCAAAGTGTTGAACAGACTTTCTCTGCAGAAACACAGCTATGCTTTTGACACCTGACTACCTGCCTGTTTCTTCCCATCCTTGTGCAAAGCAGCAATAAGCCATTGGGTCTATGGCAAATTTTATGTCCAAGTATGATGCTAACTAAAGAGTAAAAGTGAACTGAAGAGTTCAGGTTCCCCGCCTCCGCTTCCCACGCTGCAGAGACCTTGCAGCTGTTTTCTTTCACTGAACCCTCCACTGAGTTGTTGAATCTCTCCCTAATCTCCCCATTTACTGAACTCAAGGTTGCAAGATGTGCTTCCCATGGTACTAGGCCACCAGTACTAAGAGAGGCATACAGAGGAGAGCAACATATAACCTGATCTGAGGGAAATAAAGCAAGTAACTTTGTTCAGGAGAGCTTTATTAAAAGTTGCCTTTATTAAAAATTGCCTACACTCTACACTACCCATCTGAAAGCAACGTTAATTTCTTTGTAACAAAAGGGTGTAGGTAATTCAGATCAAAAGAAGAAGTATCTCACACAGAGCACCTTATGCATTGGCTTAATCTAATAGTACTGATTTACATTTAAAGCTACAGTAATTCAGGATATGCATGTATCCTCAGTGTTAAAGCAGAGCAGTTTAGAAGTTTACCACACAGTCTTTCACACCAATCAAGAGAGAACTACTGCTTTGCTGCAGAGGTGTTGCCTATTTCTTGTCCAGCCTTCTATCTTAACAGCATGACCCACTGTAAATGCAAGTCCAAAGAAAATGCTGTATTTTGTATTTTTACTTTAAGGTGATATACCTCAGTCACCAGTACCCTGAACTTACCTGTCTGGTACAAGGCTTTGAGAGAAGCAATGTCAGAGAGGTCTTCAGCTCTTGCCTGACACAGCCAGCGATTATAACTAGAAAGTTAAAAACATCTGGTCAGATCTAATCCCCCTCTGGACTAGCATTAGAATCCTGGAAAGATATATGGGACAGGAACAACAAAACAAGCTTTTTCTGACTGAGCCCTCTCTCTAATGTGGTTTTCCAACCTATGGAGCAACTGTCAAGTTGTTAAAGAAAGAAGAGTTAAAAAAATAAAATTGAGTGCCTTATTCACATACCTAGTGATTTTCACTAGGGCAACGAATACACATCAACTAGTAAGAATAGTGGCATTGCATTTGGGCTGAAAAGATCTCTGAGATTTTTCCATTTAAATAACTCAGTGCTTAAAAGACAGAAAAAAAAAGAAAATGTCTTTAAAAAGTCTAGAAGTCAAACACAGTGACACAGCAACCAGTGTCAAATATGGATTTTTTTCCCCGCTTTAAGCGGTGTGCCTCATCTGACAAAACAAACCAAACACCATCCCTCAAGGGGTCTCCAGCATGGAATTAGCTTCTAAAGAAGTGACCATGCACATTAGGGTTACCACAGCGAGAAGGTGGATACCATTTGATAAATAAAATAAAATGGTTTTGCTATCTGCCCAGAGCCTCAGGAGTAAGTGAGCAGTATTGAAAGCAGGTGACCCCACTACAAAAAGTGGTGACAAAACAGTGACATCTTGTGGCAAACGGATAAGGCAGCTGGCTGGATGCACCGGGTATGCTACTGGGTTCATCACGAGCTTCCCTTTTCCTCCTACTGCCCCTTCCCTTCTCCCTTTAGGCCAAAGAGGCTATCACATCAGGGTGACACCAGGCTTTATCAGTATTTACTTGCTGGAAGATTAGGCTTTACAGATAACAAAGTCATCATAAGGGTTGGTCCTCTGAACAGCTAACTAACACAAAATATTCACACGGACAAGCAAATTCTCACTTCCTCTGATGCTGCTTTTGCAGTGCTGCCTCTGACAACTGTCCCTGAAGGATGAGGCGTCTCTGTTTATCAACATCTCCCTCCATGCGGGCAAAAGCATGGGAACCAATGAAAGACAAATCTGCCTCCAGACCCTCTTCATCTGAAGCATCTGCAGTAGAAATAAAGGCAGTGTAAAACATTCGAGCAGCATACAGGACAGCAATGCTGCTAATGAATTGCTACATATCTCAGTGAGCCAACATAGTCATCATGCTACAGACTAGCACAGAAACCACAATGTACCATGATGTGGCTCTGATACCTCGCCAGTACCACTGACAGATTAGAGCATGTGACATGAACTAGACTCCCTTTAAAATGTTGGTTTGCTTGAAAACTAACTGGGAAGTTCTAGTCATCAGCTTGTAACAAAGGGATAATGGTTAACTCTCCTGAAAAATAAGGTCTGGAGAGAGTGACATGGGCTTTGCAGTTCTCCTACTTGTCATAGAGGGAAAAATAAGTATGCAGAGGCACAGATGCTGCAGCTTTATTCAGTTTAGAAGCTGTACTGTAGAAAGGGCTAGCTCTTTTTTTTTTTATATCACTGACACTTCTTGAACAAATGCTGTAGAGCTGGTGGTAATCTGAGTTTACATATTTTTATAGTATTGTTTACAACATGACTGTATAATGAAATATAAGAGCACAGGCTCACTTGCTGGTGACAAAACCAGCATGCTCCACTGAATTTGATGCCAGCAAGGCTTCTAGCACTACCTCTCTGGGCAATCTGGATGGGAACCGAGTTTCCCAGTTTTAGCATGACAGGCTATACTAGGACAAGAGTGCAGGATTCCACTAAACAAATTCATCCCTACATATGCAAACACAGTACCTTCACAACATATTAGCTACTGTTTGAATACCTCACACTGATCAGCTGCATATATCACTCTAACCAGCAGGTTGGACAGGGAAAAGATTGGAGTCTGATCAGCAGAAATAGGTACATTAGGTATCAAATTGTGAACAGGAAAGTTGTCTGTATCCTCACTGCATATTCAGCCTTAACCCAACACGCTGTGCAAAAGCAGAAAATCTTTGACATTCATTTCAAATTGCCTGCTTTTGATGGTTTAAGGCTTTGCTTGAAGAAGTGTAAAACTTTCACATCACTGCTTAATAAATAAGGCAGAATGTGCCTGCTATGCCCTTTTATGCATTAAATTGCTTTGCTATACAAATCTCACCTCAATCCTGACATCTAGGCAACCTCTTTACAAAGAGACTTTCACCGAGCTTTGATACCCATTTCCAAAGTCTGATCTCTGGGTTGATCTAGTTCTTCTATCTTTTAGGGAGTTTCTGCTAGTTTTCACTGCACATCTACTGGTTTGATACACATCAATAGAATGATATGATTTGAAACAACATTTGCTAACATATAAGCAACACTTGGCTATTATACAAGACAGACCATTAACTGGCCAGAATATCTTTTTCAGTTAGGGGCTGTACGAGATTCTGCAAAAAACCTTCAAAGATTCTAATCACTTTGGAAGAAAATTTACAAAGGAAATTAACTACCCCACCTCTCCCCATAAGAAAGACAGAACAGCTCTACTGCATCCTCTAACCACACCATGGCAGAAAGCAGCTCTACTGCATCCTCTACACAACATGACAGAAAGCAGAAGTTACTACTGTGGAACACATGAAGCCAATGAGGCAGCCTGGCAACTGGAATCATTAAAACCTGCCTTCAGTGAACTGAGGTAGGAAAACATCTCCCTGCTTCTGTTTCTTCTTTTCCCCACTGATTTTCACACAGAGATACTTATTCCAATGTTCAGTTAAGGACTCACCATCTGGAACACCCGGCTTTTCCGTAATCCTGATCTGCCGCTCTGGCACTACAGGCTCCCCTTCCGCATTGCCAATATCTGCAGGGAGGTAAGGCAAGGACTGTATCTCTTCTTCCAGCGATCTTGGAAAATACAGAGGCAGCAACTTCTGGTAAGTGGCCTACAAATAAGAAAAAGGCGTGAAGGGCCCATCATCACGCATCCTTGTTCTTCAGTTAAACAGCGTCTGCCTTTGCAGCAGGGAACCTGAACACAGTGTGGGTGTTCTGCCCAGGAACTGCCATTAGCAAGTCCAATGTACAAGACAGGTCAATAGTCAAACCGCCAACATCTCTCAGAATACAGATCATTAAATGTCAAGTTCACTATTTCAACGAGTCAGCAAGCAGCGTTTAAGATGTTTGTAGGTGATCTGTAGGCAAGCTAAACTGGCCCTCTTAAAGCACATGTTTGTGTAAGGAGGAAATTTTCTATGAGGAGTTTCCTCTCTGGCTAACAGATATCAGTACCAGTACTGGTTCCTGTCCATGACTCAGAAACATGGAAGCCAGAATATGTCCATAGTGACTGCTAAGAGCATAAACAGTACTGGAAAAGAGGTTGTGCTAGTAGGGGACAGAAGGATGCTGTAAGACCAAAAGTCTATGTGATCTGCAGTGGAAATCCAAATCCAGCTTTACAAGGCAGGAGTTAATACTGCTGCAGAAAAGATCAAGCATGTGCATGAATTTTGGTGGAATGAACACCGAGGAAGTACCTCTTCAAGTTCAGAAACAGCAAACACCACCTTCTCCAGAGTCTCTCCATGAATCTCCAGAAACCTTCTAACTGTGCCTGCAAGGAAGATTAAATGTAGTTAGCAAAACAGGAGGAGGAATCTGCACACACAACTAAAAGTGAAAAACTCAGAGGGCAGAGGAGAGAGCCATCAGTACTCATACAAACTTGTTCCAGGCTGTAAGCAAGTGTGGATTAAGTGGTAGTTTAACACACCAAATGAGGTGCAGGCCATATTGGAGGTTCCACCTCCACTCACTCCCTTTAGAGATAGACACAAATGGAGAAAATGTCTCTCTTCGATTTTAACTTACTAGGTATTCCTCAGACTGTGCAATGTGATTCTATCGCCCTGAAAAAATGAAGACAAATCCTTCTCTTAGAGAGTCCTGTGCAAATTGCTATGACCTAGAACAAGTCACCGTGCCCTAAGTTATTAGGAAAGCAATACAAGCAAGCTACAGCAGAAGGTGGTCTGAGATAGGGTCAGCAACCCAAAATCTCTGGAGTCAGCTAGGCCAGAGAGGCATACAAAAATTATATTTGTAAATCATGAGAGAAAGTGTCCAAACAAACTGATTAATTCAGCAGTATTTTATCAAGTAGCACACAGCCCTACAGAGATAACAGAAGACAGCAATGAAAGAAGCTACTCTACACAGAATACCCTAGTGAGAGTTCAAGAGACAGCAGAACCAAAAAAGAGCTATTTTCAAATATTTCCTGAATAGAAATTCATGTATAATTGGATTGACCTGCAACATTATTTTACATAACAAATGCAGTTGTGCAGTTCCACAGCAAACAGTTTTGAAAGCATGTGAGCAGATCTTTTCAGATGTCTCACTCAACAGGCAGACAGCAGAGAAAACAACGGACCAGTCTGTTTCTCCAGTGCCAGCATCTCTGCTAAACAGAGGGTAAGAGAGATTTCTCCAGTCAGCTTGCACAGCAAGAGGAAAACCCGCTCCTTCCACCTGCAACAACTTTCCTATCATGCAGTACCACCCTGCAGGAAGCTCCAGGTACTGGGTGGCGAAAAACAGACAGAAGCAGGCCAGTAGAAATGAAAAAGTAAGAACCAGGTGAATTTAATATTATTGTCTTATTTTTTTCAGCCTAGGAAATTTTCTGATTTCTTTTCAGTAGTCTTCATTTCTTTGTTTAATACAGTTTCCTCTTGAACACAAGGAAATTTGAAAACTTTTAGCAATGATTTTTAGTAAGATTTTCCATAAAACAAATAGCTAAAGCATAAAAATCATTTCCCCTTGTTTACTCTGAATCCGATTCATACTGGATTTGTTTGGTGGTTCTTATACTGGGAGACAGTGAACAGCTGATTCCTATTCACCATTTCCACGCCACTCATGAATTTATACACATCTCCCACACTCTCTTTAAGTTCAGTGTATTCCACTCTGAAAGAGACTTTAGCTTACTTTGCTATTTCTTGCCTTTTCCTATTCTTGTTGTCCTCCTCAACTTCTCTCCCTAGTGTATTCTTTTGGAACGTGCATTTTTAAAGGATGAACAAAGCACAGATCTCTTGCATAACATTCTTAATTTTGTTGTGTCTTACTCAGCTTGCTGTTTTGAACTCCTGTGAGCCCTTGTTTCCATGGAACTATTATAATCTCAATGTTTTGCTCCCTAAGGTTAGCTCATCATTTTGCATGTGAAGGCAAAAGCGTATAGGAGTAAGTCTGCGGGGGAAGAACATCACTTTACATTTGGGTATGCTGATGACACTCAAAGAGCAGATGAAAGTCACTGTTGCTTGAGGTCTGTCTGTAGCTATTCAACAGTAAGGCCTCATCTTTGCTATTCTGAACAACTTTCTATTACCAGCAAACTCTCTCACCTCACTGTTCAGCACCTTTTCAAGGCTATTAATTAATATGTTGAAGCCTGCAAGTTCCAGCACAGATACTCATGGATTCTTACTGATGACCTCCCAACAGCGATAGGTTCACTTATTTTTAGCTTCCATTTCCTGATCAACCATGCAAGGCCTTTTTACCCCCTAACAAACTACAGACTCCTAAAAAAAGGTTTCCCCATATCAACAGCAATTTGTCAGAGGTACGTGACCTGCTCAAGACTTTTACAGTTTATGTTTCTTTCCAGCAAACTTACGCAGTGCTATGTGGGTTGCATCCTCCAAGGGGTAGCATCTTTTCACAGAGTTAATGACACAAAATCCTACAGAGCACATTGCCTGTTCCCTGAAATCCAGAAAAAGAGACACAATGAATAGACGGTCAGATGTGAACAAATGCCTGTCAGCACAGTAGGTAACACCAATAATTTTTTCCCTGGCTCTAGGCAGTAGTAACCCTCTTTCAGGTTTTTGCAGGATTCTTCCCTGGCAAGATGTATATATATACATGCCACTATTAAGCAGAGAAGGAGGGTACCATTAATTATTCCACACAGTTTTCTCTGGTGCTTGTTCTCAGGTTTCTCCTCCTACCTCAGCTATGTTGTTCTTGCAGTTTCTTGTATCCTAAATTAAGTTCTTCCCTCAAGCTCCCTGCAATCCTTTCCAAATTACTTTCCTTCCTGTATAGGATTGACAGTGAGAAGAAGGAAGGGAAAAGAAGGTGCTCTGTATTGCAAATACTCCTTTGCTCCCTCACCTGACCTATCACTTGTTTTGTTAGAGGTCTGGACACAGATCAATATGGCTTACTCAATCCTACCTATGATTAGATAATCATCAGAACGAGTGACACACACTTTAAAACCAGTAGGATGCTTCCAGCACTGAGACACATTTTCAGAAGAGTAAAGCAGAGATGTCAAGAACTGTCATCAGAGGATGACAGTTGGTAGAGCAAGCTCAGTTGGCAGGCAGTTTCATAAACATCCAAAGTTACTCTAGAAAACAGATTGACTGAAAGGCATTCTGTATGCAGAAGTATCAGAATTTTAAAATTGTTTTTAACATGTTTCAATCTGGCTCTGACTTTGCTTGTTACTTCTGAGGCAGAACAAAACTGGTACATGCTAGAAACTTCAGCTGTAATCTTGATTATGAAACAGTTACTATTGCACTGTAATGCACAGTCCAGCCCTGGAAGTATTGATCTTCCCAACCATAAGACATTGTTAAGCCTGTTTTCTGACATTGCTCTTGTTCAGGTATATTTTCTGACTGCTACCATTACAACAGCTGTCACAGGAGAAGAACATAATACAGGAAAAGACACAATAAAAACAGAAAAAAACCCAAACCTGTTACTAAAGATGAAGTAGAAAATACCACTGATGAAAGAGGAAAAACTACAAACCCAGCTGCAGCAACTGTAGATGTACAAGTAACCCTACACCTTGACTTAGAATTTCAGGTTTCTTTTGTATGAAGGCAGAGTGGTCAAATTTATGAACTGACAGAGCAATCAAATCTGCCTGTGGGTTTATCCCCATGGCTGCAGACACACATGAAGCTGCTGCTCGAGCGACCTCATTTAAAGCTTTTTGCCGCACAGAACCCAATGCAATCATTAATGCTGTTTCTCCTTTGAGTAACTGAATGCTGCACAGCATTAGCTACACCGTTTCAGGACCTGAACCAGCTCAGATCTCTCTTCAACGTTTTACCTACACCACAGCACAGATAACAAAAGGCACCGAGCGTACCGTAAAAGTCACTAATGTCTTCATGTCCTTAACCAAACCCGGTTTACACGAGAAGATATGCACAGACGTTTGGCCTCTGTGCAGACCCGAGTTTCTAGAACAGCTGTAGCACAGATGGCAAACCCTTGTGCAAGTTGTGGTGTGCTTACTTTGCGAGCTGCAGGACGTTGCGGTAACAGCTGTACAGAGAACTCTCGGCCGCTGTGCGATACCGGCTCTTATACTTGGGTCCCACCGTGTGAATGATGAAACGTGCAGCCAAATTAAACCCTTTGGTGAGTTTAGCCTCGCCTGTCCTGCAACCTGAGAAAAAATAAAACACAAACATAAATGTCCACGCCATGGTAAGAAAGCCAGAAGTATTCGAGCCCTTGACTTCCTCAAGTCAGACAATTTCACTTCCTATATAAGTCAGTGTTTAAGACATCGAATATTAAGGATAGCACCCTATCTCATACCAGTTGCTTAGCATCATCTAGGCAGGCTGAGGAGATGAGAACTGTGCTCATTCCTCTTCATTTTAAAACTATGCATATCAGGACAAACCAGAAACTGCTAGAAATGTTGTCTTAATTGCAGTGCCTTAATTACAGAGACAGGAAATAAAATATTTAATAATGTGCAGAGAACTGATGTATAAATATACTAATATACAAATATACTAATATACAAATATACAGGCAGCAATAAAAAGTCCTTCTGAATTTAACAATTTGTTTTTTTTGAGAAGACTGCTTTTTGGATAAAATTACTACAAGTCTCCTTAAACAAACCAGTTGTTGGCAACTCTATTAAAAATGAATAGATCAAACACTTGTTCCATTTATACTCCCAGAATGAGGTAGCTTGCTTTGTTTTGCAAGTTTTTTCCTGTCCACAAGGCACACATATGATTCTCATGGAGATCATACTAGACGTCTCATCCCAAGACAAGGAAATTCAAGCGATACATTTAATTGTTCCATTCACAGCACCCTCCAGTTACGCACTCTGGAAACAAGATACTGTATTTGAAGTCTGTTTTTCCTTCAGCACCTGGAAGAAAAGTCTGCTATAACTCCTCTTCTTCACCTAGTGATATCTAGTCCACTCCAGTTCTGGACAGCCAGGTATAGCATCGGTAATCTCTAACTATACTTATAGAAGATAACACTTCATACTTCCTAATGCCTTCTGCCTGGAGATCTCTACAAAACTTAAACAACTAAAATGAGCAGTAAGTATTATTCCTATTTTAAGATACAGGGGGAAATGAGCTGCACAAGTCAAGGTCTGGGGCAAAACTGGGAACAAAGTCAAGATCTTATTTTTTATCTGATGAGGTTTCAGACATTAGAATAGCTTTTCTCCAAGTTTAAAATGGAGACTCTGAATCCTCTACAAAACGCGTGTGGCAGAGAAAGAGCATTACTGGAGTTGGAAAACTACTGTGCATTGCTGTTACAGAAGGTCTTCATTAGACTGCAACAAGTTGATAGCCAAGCAATCAACAGTACTTTATCTGCAAGCCTACCCTAGGCTATAGTATTTCTGCATTAATCAAAACTAACACTGCTCCCAGGAACACATAAGGTAGCTGAGCCTTAAAGAAAGGCCAGGCCTTCGAAGTGTCAGCAAGTCACATGCTTTAAGATCATGATTTTTCTTGGAATCTAAGAAATGTGAATATATACCAAGCTGTAGGAATAAAGCAGGAGAGACCTAACTGAAAATGCACCCATATTACAGTTTTAGAGCATAGATCACATATTTTTATTTTTTCAGCACATTCTCCCATGAAAACAATTTCAAGGCTAAATGGGGAAAGAAGGCAAAAAGGAAGCAGAGGTGACAGAAGAAGCATAAACCAATTTTTTAACTAAGACTCTCCACCCACTTCTACTACCATGACAAATACATTTAGGGTACTCAAAAGCCAAAGCTGTAACCCAGCCTCTCTTTCCTCCCCCACACAACATGTCAGTAGGGTGTCACAGAAGAACCGATTTCCAAAAAGCTCTTGGCACAAGCTTCTAAGAAAACTGTCAGGTACAGGGAGTTGTGAACAGAATGCAGAATGCATTACACTGAGAAGACAATCAGTGTCTTCACTGGGGTGGAGGATGCAAAACTACACATAATTCAGCATGGTAAAAGAGAATTTAAGAAGCTAAGCCCAACAACTCCCTACAGAGCTGACAGATCTCAAACTTTAAGGACTCCTTGAAATGTTGTCCCTTTCTTCCCACCTCACATTGCATATAAGAAACCCAATTTTATTTGGATTCTGAAGTACATAGCAGGGTCCTAACTATTCTATAGCACCTGCTGTATTTTAACAGCCATTTCCACTCACACAACACACTGAATTTTTGCTCTGCTATGAAATGGCTACTGTTCCTCTTGTTTTACTTCCAGGTTACTCAAAAAAGGCAAGTTGAATCAGTAAAGCATAATTTTATAAGAACAGAGGATGTCTATTCATTCGTAGTTTAAGCTACAGAGAGTTTATCTTAGAAATATTATGGTTCTTCTGTCCATTTTGTTACTACATTCAGAGACTGAGCTGTTACCCAACAGTGAGCAGTACTACACAGGGACTGGTCTCAAAATTCAGCTCAGTACCATAACTATAAATGTGAGTTTTCACCTGTGAACCTTATTAGACTTCTGCATGACCTTGGATAACTATAAACTATTTGTTCCTTCCTTATTCCCTGTGCCTGTTAGATGAAAAAAAAGCTGTGTATTCTTAAATCTCACTGTCAGCCATAAACTCTGTTGACAAAGAATCTAGGCAAACCTCATCCATTTCCAGAATAGACTTGCATTAGGGCTAGTCTTGTAACTTTCCAATAAAGTAACTTCTTATTCATAGCAGACAAATGAACCAATCAATTTAAGCAGTCACAAGGACTTTAGACATGCAGTGTTTTATCAATTCATCTATTATTGTCATAGTTTCCTGAAAGACTGTGTGCATATTAATATCCTGAAAGAGGATACACAAAGTGCATAATAAAATCCACTTAATTTTTGCAATGGTGAACTTCAATTCCCATCTTGCACTGTGTAAACACACTGAACAGGATAAAAGCAAAATCCGAAGATGTACAAGAGCGGTCCCTTGAGCAAAACCTCTGATAAGCTAACTGCTCCAAGTGGCTTCAGATAACAACGGGAATTATTGTATCACCAAGTAACGGCTCATCAGCTCAAATATTTGCCACAGATTTTCAATTATCTGTAATGTGAACAGCAAAGAGAGACTAATTGGCGTGTATTTCCTCCATTTTTTTTCACATGAACATCAGCTGTTGGGGGGGGAGGGCTAAGCTGTACCTTTTTAGTTTACGCCCCAATCCTGATGCTTTGTACCAGGCAAGGAAAGTAGACTTCAATAAGATAAAAATTACTCTGGCCACTTACCTTTGAGCTTCTGGAGTTCTTCCTTCAGGTCAGGCCCAGCATGCATGAATATACTTTCAGATACTGGATTCTTATCGGTGAGAGACTCATTACTGGTATTTACAATGGCTGTGCAGTTCAATAACGCGACATCTCCTTTCCTGAGGAAACAGTTTATTGGGGGCTAAACATATGATTAAGCAGGATATTCTCAAATAAGTCCTGACAAGCAAGGAAATGCCAAGTTACAGGAAAAGCTTCAACAGTACTCCAGTGCCCACAAAATGTAGCACACCCTGACGTGCTCACCATGCCGAATCATCCTTTGCCTCTATCTGATGAAGACAGACTGCATGCAAACTGTCAGTCCCTTAAAAACTCCCATCCTCAACAGTAGCTTGGGGTTGTATGTAGAAAAGGCAGTGTTCTAGCTGTACGTAGTACATAGCAGTCCAGACAGCAAACATGCAAAGCAGCTGGTTAAACTGATGGAGTGTAATACGTTCCAAAAACCCATGTATTTTCTCTCGAGGTAAGAGGACAATCCTTGTGCTACATTACTTTCAAATTGTCAATAATTTTTTCAATGTACTTCTTTTCGGTTGCTTACACACTATCCAGGGCACCTTACTGCTGCTGCTCTTCCTCAGACCACTAGAGTGACGCTGCAGCTGGACAAGTTTTCTTTGCTTTTGTTCCCAAATTGTGAACCCACATTTCAATCATGTTCATTCTGCTGTTTAAGGATCAGACATGCAGAAGATAAACAAGGCAGAGATGCGTAAGAGACAGAGCAGTAGCAGAACTGACCTGCTTTTTGTCACAGCAGCAGCCATTAGGGATTTTGGGATCAAAGAGCGTAAGAAGGGAAATAAAGATTCCCACGCACAGGGAGAGATTCAAATAGTAGTTGAAATTGCACACATTTATTACACCCAAGCCCAAGTCATAAGAGATGTTTAACCTTTTACTCCTCTCTTCCTTTACTTAATCGGGTTCAGGAAATCCATGAACAGTCCCATTTCCTGCATGTATTAACCAGAAAGAGGTTCCCTGAATCTGCGTCCCTGAGAAATCCTTTTCTCTTCGTATTGATTAATAAAGAGTTATTCTTCTAGATAGTAGGTTCACGTATCTGAGTTACAGTAAATAAAAACGAATGGAGCAAGTTCATCTCAGCACACTGTACTTTATCAACAGATTTTGGCAGAAAATCACTGAGACAAAGCACAGAATGTGGGGGGAGGGGGAGGGCAGGAAGAACACAAACCACATGAAGAAATACTGATTTAAACCAGAAAAGTGAAAGCAGAATAATGACAACAAATACAGAAAAAAGCTAGTAGACAGCAAGTGTATTTTAAAAAATTAAAAATCTCACATCAAAGTGCCCAACTAGGTTTTGATATTAAGCATACAGTATCACAGTAGGAAGCACAGCTCCAGACTGCTGCATCAAGGACTGCCTATGAGCAAGTAGTTTATAACCTGTGGTGGAGCAAAATCTCAGACTCCCAAATTTATAGAGAACAAAAAGATTATTTTCTTCCCAGATCTGTAATGTTTGATTCGAGAAGAGAGGATTTCAAGGCTTTATTCTACAGCAGTGATCATTATATGAGGCAATCAGATACTGCAGTAAATGGAAAAGTGATGACAAGACACAGCAGGGCCATATGGAACTTACCATAAGATTATTTTTTCATTGATGTCTTTCCTGTATGGAAAAGGTGATCTAACATCAACTTGAGCCTTTCCAACAAGATTTTGGTGAGAGTCCAGTTGCTTGGCCTCATAGACATCAGCCCAGCCTGGCAGAGTGTCAATATCCACAAACTGGGAAGGAGCACCCAAGGGATCCATGGGATGGAAACAACAATTCCCTTTCTCTGCTAACTTGTCACACTCCAATTCTCACTGGAGTCTTCCAGGTGCTTTAAAGGAAGAAAATCAAAGCAGGTCACCAGCTGTTCACTGAAAGTAATTCTCCTGTGGAGCCAGACCTCTCACAGGACTGCAATGCTATTACAATCAGCAGAAAACAGAAAAACATTGATTTCCCACTCAAGCACTCTCTCCTTCTGTTTTGTTACCTGTAAGGCAATGCAAATACTCACAGTGAGACACACCTTTTCCAACCGTGCAAGGTGAAAACACCCTCTCCGCTAAATTGATCTAACTGGCTTGTAATCTTGCATTTTGGAAATAGTGACAACAAATTCCCAAGTGTAGAACGGACTTCAGTCGTCCTGAAGAGTGTTATTTCTTCAGCTAAACAACAAGCAAATTTGTAGAAGGGTACGTATCATTTATTCCTTCAGAGGAATTCGGACAGGGCCATATTTGGAAAAAATAAAAATAAAGAAAAATACCCAACTTCCTAAACCACAATGCCCTCCAAACCACAAACTTTACAACAAACCCAATGAAAACATCCTCCTTCCCCTCAAACTGTACAGCCCTTCAGTGAATCCTGAACTGCTGCAAACTAGATTTACTGTCACATAGTTCTTACAGGTGTGCACTCGGGCAAAAAAACCCTTCGCCCAAATAAGTTTTGCAAGAAAAGCTTTAAACCTGTAAATTTGAACGCTGGCCCAGTGAATTTGAAGACTGAACTCTGGCATCTGACTGCGTTTTTTTAAAGCCTGAGATGACATTGGTTGCTAGATGAAGGCTCAAATGTGCCGATACATACTTATCAGTTCAGTTTCAAGGCTACTACATTTTCATTGTGACTGCTACACGATAGTAGCGAACCACACTGGCACAAACACACCCACGGAATTAACTTCAGTTTTCCACACACACACATACTACTTAACCCTTTTCATAAGTTCATAATGGATAATAACTTAAAAGAGATTGCATCCACAAGGGGTAATTGTGAAACGTGAATCACAAAGCACGTTCATTAGCTAGGAGAAAACAACAAAACAAAACAACCAAGCATCCAAGCTCACACTGAGGGGTAATAAAGGCTGACAATGGGACAAAGACAGCTGTAAGAGCATCTAAACAAGATTTCTGCCACAGATAGCTGTGAGAAGGGCAACGAGCAAGAAAGGCGGTGAGAAAGAAAGGCGACGAGCAAGAAGGGCAGGGCGGCTGCACTGGCTCCCACCAAAAGCTCATCTACAACGGCGGCTTCCCCCTGACGAACAGCCAAAACCACAGGTCTGGGTAAGAGGCAGGAGGAGCGGGGATGCTCCGGGATGCTTCCCCCGCGCTCGCTGCCCGGGCGCTGCCGCGGCGGAGGCGGCCCCGGCGGGACGGCGGGCTGGCACCGGGGCACGGAGCGCTGGGAGGTCCCCACGCCCGCGGGGCGATGTGCGGGGCCCCTGCCTGGGAGGAGGCGCCGCCTCTCCCGCCTCTCGCACCCGGGACGCCGGCAGCGCTCACCGCCGGGGCCCCGGCCCGGCCCCACCCGCCGCCTGCCCGCGCTGTCCCCCGGCGGAACCGCGCGGCAACTCACGGGCAGAGCCGCAGAGCCGCCGCCAGCCCCGCCCTGCCGCAGGGTCCCGGTCGGCGCCGGTCCGGCGACATCACCCAGGGAAGCGCCGCGGCCGCCGCGCCTTCCGCTTCCCTTCGCGGGCGGAGCTTCCCGCCGCCCTTCCCGCCGGGCCCGCGCTGACGCACTTCCAGCGCGGCGGGCGACGGGCCGGCCGTGCCGCACGTGTGGGGCCGCTGCTCCCTCCGCGCCTTCCCTGCACATTCCCTCCTTCCCCTCGCGTTCCCCCCCGCGATCCCGCCGCCATGGGGCTGACGCGGCAGTACCTGCGGTACGAGCCCGCCGCGCTCTTCGGGCTGGTGGCGAGCGCCAGGGGCAGCGTGGCCTTCGTGGCGCTGCGCGGGGAGCGGGGCCGCTACGTGGCCGTGCCGGGCTGCGAGCACGTGTTCGTGTGGGACACGCGGAAAGGAGAGAAGGTGCGAGCCGGGCCGGCCCGGGGTGCGGGGCCGGGGTGGGGGGTGGTGATGGGTGGCGTGGCACGGCTGGGGTGCGGCGTGCGGGGCTTTTGGACCACCTGAAGCAGCCGTGTTTGTGTTACTGGGCGGCATTTCAAGGGAAGAGACACTTCCACTGCTTCCCGCCCTCCTCCGTGGTGTGAGCACAGTGTGAGGTTTGTG
Source organism: Myiotriccus ornatus (assembly GCA_036023395.1). Classification (NCBI taxonomy): domain Eukaryota; kingdom Metazoa; phylum Chordata; class Aves; order Passeriformes; family Tyrannidae; genus Myiotriccus; species Myiotriccus ornatus. The sequence goes on from JAYRBT010000001.1 coordinate 26,096,417, forward strand.
GTCGTGTCCTGACCCCGTCATGGTGTTTGCCTTCCAGTTCCCCAAACTGGTCATTGGACCAAGAGCATCCTGCATAGTGTTATCCTTTGGGTAGTCCAGAATAAACTGCTATGTCGGATGCTTACAAGAAGGGCTTGGAACTGTTTATTCCTGTTTAAGGGATTGATAAAATTTGCATTTGTTGAAATCCCTCAGACAGCACCACCACATGTAGAGCAGATGCGACTATAGATGATTTGGATGTCTGGAATGCAGCAGCTCTCACCTTTGTTTTCTTCTGATAGTTCCTTGTGGGAATCAGTTGTCAGGGGGAGGGAGTGTCAGTCCTGCTGTTCTGCTCTTACTGTGAGAGTAATTTATTTTATCTTGACTTGGTCCTGAAATGGCTGGATTTCACTGTGGATCCTTTGAGATTTGCCTCAGTACCTCAGCTGGGGAAGAGTAATCGCTGTTGTGGTGACTGGAAAGCTGCTCCCTGTTTAGCTGGCTGTGTGAAAGTTCTCGGATGAATCAGGAATGTCGTGGAGTTTGTGTTTTGGCTGTGGAACTGGGCATCCCATGTGAAAGTTGTATCTCATAGGGAGGCAGTGAGCTGTAACTTTAAGGACTTTGCCACATACTGTCTCCTGTCAGGTCCTGAAATCACTCTAAGTCCTACTGTCCACTAGAAACTGAAATCAGGATTTGCTTCTCAGCCCCTAGAGTCTGACAGCTGGTATATTGTTTTGGAGATGTTCTTGTGCAGTCTATGGGAAAGCAGTTCTGTCCTATTCCTGAGAAAGGCCAGGCAAGAGGGGATGAATTGGGAAGAAACTTTCAGACTTTACTCTCATACAATGCTTCTTGCTCTCTGGCACTTTAAATGCGGAGGCAGAATTCTGAGCTCCTGAGTTCTAGGCTTCATTCTGCACCAGTTTCCTGTTTGAGTAAGAGCTTACTTCCCTTCTAACTGCCATTTGCCATGGAAAATGGGGCTAATGACACTGTATTTGGGGCAAGAAGTTGAAAAATGAACTTAAAGAGTGGCAGAAGCTCTCAGTTGGATGTTTATTATAAGAGTAGAGTATATTCTTTCTGCTGTGTAAATATCTGGCTCTGACAAATCATTTATCAACATTATACGTATTTTGTCTCCTAAAAATTGCAGGTTCTTATCCTTAAGGGTCTCAAGCAGGAAGTCAGTTGCCTCTGCCCCTCTCCAGATGGGTTGCACTTGGCTGTTGGGTACGAAGATGGATCAATCCGTGTCTTCAACCTCCTAAGTGGAGAAGCGAGTATCACTTTCAATGGACACAGGGCTGCAGTTACAGCGCTGCAGTACGACCATCTGGGTGGCCGCCTGGTGTCTGGCTCAAAGGTGAGGGTTGCACATCTGGAGGATGGCCCTTCCACAGAGATGCTCCGTGGGGAAGGCTGACCTGCACTAAAATGTTCAGCATTTTAAGTGGGTTATGTGGCCTCTGCCTGCAGCCAGAAGATGGCAGTGAGAGGAGTTAGGACTGCGAGACAGTGATGAAGTTGGGGAGCCCAGGGCTGGGAAAGCTGCAGGGGCTGCAGGGCAGGAGGAGGGTGCTAGTACAGGTTTTAAAGTGAAGAAGCTTGTGAGGTCAGGAATAGCAAAAGTGACTCAATCTGCGATAAGGATACATTTACTAGTGTGAATGCACCTTTTGGGAAGGAATGGCGCTTGCATTAAGTATCTTGACATTCAAGTTCAGAGTGAGAAAGTGTGCTCTCAGGTAATATTTTCAGTCTCGTAGCAGAACTATTGCAGAGACAAATGCCAGTCCCTTGGAGATGCTCTCTGTTCCAGGATACCGAAGTCATCGTGTGGGATGTCATCAATGAGAGTGGTCTGTACCGGCTGAGAGGACACAAGGATGCTGTCACTCAGGTCCTTTTCTTGAAGGAGAAGAACCTGTTGGTCACCAGGTGAGCCAGGCGGAGTTGTTGATCAGGAAAGCAGGCATGGTTTTACTTGAAATTTAGATATCCTATGATCTACAGCCATTTGTGTTCTTCTTCTTGTCTCATGAGATTTCAGACCCACCATCATCTTTGATTTTGTCACATTCACATATTTTTAAATAGTGCTTGAATCCAGTTAGTGGAGCTGAAATGACCATACTGAAAAAACAGTATTTAGAAAAGTGTTTAACAAGCTGGTAAATGCAGCAACTTCAAATTATTTTAACAAGGAATAATGATAATATGTTCATTATGTATATAGTCATTTTTGCTGTTTATCTTGAAGAATTAAGCAGACTTAACTGTATGTGTAACTCAGACAGCAATGTGACAGAAAAATTACTTCCTCATAAGCTGTAAATATAGGAGTAAATTAAAAGATGAGAGCGTTTTTTTTAGTTGGTTTTTTTGTAATTCAACTTGAGCTGTGAATTGACTAAATCCCTTATTAAATGGTTGACAGAAGATATTCTTGCTGAAGTGTCAGTCAGTAATTTTTTATTTATTAATGTGTCTTACAGTAGCTTAATAGAAAAGTGCATGCTGTCAGTTGAGTGTAAATTAGAGTTTCTTTAGCTTTTTTAAAAATTTTTTTCAGTAGTATTTGGTTAGTTTGGTGGATGATACTCATCTCTTAATGCAATTTCAATATTTGCTGGTCAGTTTTAGAAATGCTTCTTAATTTTCTCAGTAGCTAAATTGAGATAAAATTCCTCTCTATTCTTGTATTTATTTTATTAACAGAGTAGAGATATTATCTTGTTTTTCTGGAGGTGCAAAGTCTTGCTTCCTTACTTTAGATTGTTTTATTGCCCAAGCAACTAACTGCCTTTGTGTACAGAATTTTTTGTGTATTTTCATCTGTCCAATTTGCAAATGTCATTGGATCCTATGTAACAAAAGATGTGGATTAACAATAAATACCACTTGTAATCAGAATTTTTTTTTTTTGGTCCTGATGGAGCTTAGTAATGTAACAATTTGTATCTTGATTTAGTTGAAACTTATTGAAGAAAATAGGCTCTGACAAAGTTACGAAAAATTAATAAAGTTAAATTGTTGTAGGGTGCGCTGAAAGAATCTGTTTAAATGCTGAAATTGCTTTTCTTGAATGCTCTTATAGTATTGAGGTAGCATAATGTATGTGTTTTCGAGGAGATCTAATCCTCTGTGGGCTTTGAAGGACTGAAACAGCTGTAACTCTGCAGATGAGTGTTCAAAAGGAAGGAGTCTGTGTTTCTTGTAGCCTGGTCAGTGTACAGGCATGGCACTCATTGGGACTACAGGGGTGGAAGTAGTTTTCAGTAACTTGCCAGATACCTTTTTGTAGTACCTTTGTATTGCTCTACTTTGTTCTTGTGTAGCTTACGAAATTCAGTGTCTGAGCAGTTGCTCTGGGATATGTTGTGGCATGTTTTAGATTTATTTTTTTTTTCCCTACCACTTTTCTAAGCATATGTGCTCTCGCAGTCTTTCCTCAAGTGTTGAGTTTTGATTCTTTGTTCCAGCGGTAAAGACACATTGGTAAAATGGTGGGATCTGGATACCCAGCACTGCTTCAAAACTCTTGTTGGACACCGAACTGAGGTAAAGGGGATGTGTGGGGAGCTGTTGGGGTGGAGGGACTCTGGATTACACGTCATGGCTTGCTTTGTGCTTTCCCTGCTCTCAGGGGTTGTAAGCTCGCACTGTCATACATTTTACTTGTCATTAGGCTTTAGGAATGAACAAATGAGAAACTTCTGTACTTTCCAGGAGCTGTCATCAACATGCAGTGGGTGACAGTTCCAATACAGATGTCCCCAGAGGAGGTCTCAGCTAGTCATTCTCTCTTTTTTATTCATTTAAATAAATCAATTAGAGATGCACTGCTGTTGTGATAGTTAAAGCAGCCATAAGCCATTTCCTCATACTGTGCCTCTGGACAGGTCTGGGGGATGGCTTTGCTATCCAAAGAGAAGCGTCTGATCACTGGGAGTGCTGACAGTGAGCTGAGGGTGTGGGATCTCACGTACATCCAGGAGGTAAGACACTCCCTCTGTAACCCCTCAGTCTCCCCACTGCCCAGTTGCATGTCTTTGGACTAAGGTGGGACTGGTACATGTGAAAATTTAGTTGATGTTCTGGGAACCAGAGCCAAAGTAACATCTTTGCTGTCTGAGGGGTCCAGAAGCTGCCCTTGGGATAGGCTTTGCTGTTTTCTCTGGTTTTAGTTTCAAGTGAAGCTGCAAGCACTTCCAGAACAAGATTTCCCCAGTGTGTCAGATCTTCCTGCCTTACGGCTAGAGGGGACAGTCTTGTGGGTGGATGATAATCATGGGAGAACATGGAGTGCTTGGTTCCTACAGGCATGCTGTAGGCCACTCTGGTGTATGCTAACTAATTGTATCTCCAGGGAAATGAAGTGTGAGACAGGAACCAGAACACTGTAGCTCTTGTGGTTTAAGGTACTCCTTAAGGTGGTTTTTCTTTTTGCCCATGAACAGGTAAAAGACCCTGATGAGCCAGAGTCCAAGAAAAGCAAAGGACCTTCACCTGGCACTGAAGAAAACACTGAAGAGGATGAGACCTTAGAGTTGGATGAGCATCCTGAGGAAGTAAGATCATTTTCCGTGCTGTCTATGAGATGGTTTATCTAACCCCATTTGCATGGTTTATACTCTGTCATATTTAACCTGTTCGGGAAAATGTGATTCTTGTTTTTCTCTGTAATTGTCTTGCTCCATAATAACTTCCTCAGCAGCAGTTGCTGTCTCATCTACCTGCAAAGCATCAGCAGAAGTATGTGTGCCAAAACACATACACATTACTCTCCACTGAAGGAGGAGGACAGGGAGATGTTTAAAGTTTCACTCTGCTAATAGACCTCTTTGATCAAACAACACAGGAATAAGACAGTTACTAGCTGGTTGGCAGTGCTGATGCTGAGCTTTGCAGGTCAGTAGCAGAAACTGGGAGGTCAGTTGCACCATAACGAAATATGGTATGAGATTTTATTGCAGAAAGCCATTTTCACTTGTGCTGCTGCTGGAGGCTTTACTGAATCATTCTTTCTGGTGGAACTTTCTGAGGTACTGCTCAGATTTCAGATTGCTTGTAGTTGTGGTAGATACAGGACCTTGTGAAATAGTTTTCCAACTTCCTCTCCAGACGATTTCTCTCCCTTCAACCCTTTGTCTGAGAGTCTTTGTTGTCACCTTCTCAGCTTCTACTGACAGAGGAATTAAGTTCTTGTGCCTTTGTAGCATAAAAAGTCATCTCTGTCTCTTAAATGGCTGTGGTTTGCCAATAAATTTAAGTTATTCTTCCACCGAGACTGTCAATGATTACTTTCAATTAAAATGCAACAAAATATAAGGAAGTAAGCTTTGTAGCTCACACAGATGCTTGATTTGTCTCCTGATTATCCTTACTAGCTGTTCTACCAAGACCTTGTAGGTTCATTTCCCCCTCTGCTCTTCTTGACTTCCCTTGTCAGCAGGTTTCTGAGTTTGCTTGAGAAGATCATGTGACGTTTCAGACCAGAGTTTTTTCTTCTTCCTTATAGCGTATTGTTAAGTGCAGCAAAGTTGGATCCGTTGTGCGGGAAGGGAGAGACCGAGTAGTTACTCTTGCCACGGACCGAACGGGCAAGTTTTTGGCCTGCCATGTGAGTAATAGGCTCCTCTGCTATTGAGCTGTAGAGGAGGCTGTTAGAGACCTTGGCTATTTTCTGTGAGGGCCAGCGAGGGCTTTGCGTTCCTTTGACTTTGTTTGCTCTGTCTCTAGGGAACAGATGCTGTTCTGGAAGTGTTCACTGTCCTTTCTGAAGAGGAATTGCAGAAGAAATTGGAAAAGAAAATCAAGAAAGCAAAGAAAAAAGCCAAGTAAGCAGTCTTTTGGGTGTATTTGGATGCTGTCAGTGTCCAGAAGACTGTCAAAAGAGCCCTTCAAGTAGCATTACACAGTGGTTGAACTCCAAGCTTCTGGTCATTCTGTTTGTGCTAGCCGTTGTATTCTGGGGTTGCTGTTCCTGTGCGTCCTTGGTGCTTGTCTGACCAACACTGCTCTCAGAGACTGAGGAAAGACCTTTTTTTCTCAGTCTTCCCCTTGCCAAAAAAGAAGATAATGTGTGCAAAGAAATGGACGTAAAATAGGGTTTTCAGGGCTTCTCACCTCTACCTGACATTACTGTTTATATTATTTGGTGCATCAAAGTAAATCCTTGATAGGACATGCAGGAATGAGAGTTTCATCTGAAAAGTCGGAGTGACTCTGATACCTCACCTCCTGTTTTACATCAGGCTGGTGAGAGCTTACATACAGGTGAGAGATTTCTTAATGTTTTCTTAGTGTTGTGTCTCTGCATATCATGGCACTTAACAGGTGCCTCAGAACTGCCCTTAGGGAGAGGTCTGACTCCAGGGTAGAAACTAAAGCACAGGGTGTGTAAATCTGGAGATGCATTTTGGCAACGGCCGAGGACTTTTGTTGGGTGGTAGGCGATGAGCAGAAGCTGATCTCACTCTCAAACACAGCTTTCTGTTGTCCGTTTTGCATCCATATTTCTCACGTGCCTTGTTCAAGTGCTTTGGCTGCAGAGGAGGTTGCCTTTTTTAGGACAGATTTTCTCTTAAGTAGTCTTCATACCAGCATGAACTTCACTGTCTCACCCTGTTCCTAAATGTGACTGGCATTGCTGGACAAGAGAGAGGTTATTTTCAGCGGGCTAAGTAGTTACTATATGTTGTTCTCTGTTTGTGTTGGCTGTGATGGGTCATTTGACTCTCCTCCCTTATCTGACATTTCTAGGCAGAAGTCTGAAGAGGCACCTGAAAGGAGTGTGGAGCTGAGCCTGCAGGAGGAGATTCAGCGGGTCACTAATGTCAAAGCTTCTTCTAAAATCAAGTGAGTGGAAAGCCTGTGGTAGAGTCTGAGTAGTGGTTATGCAGCTACCTAGGGAGAGCTCTGCATGGCTTGATATGGGGAGAGATGGAAGAAATTTCCCCCTTGACATCTGTTTAGCTTGGAGCAGGGAAGAGGCCTGCCATGATCTCCAGTCCATTTACACTCTTCCATAAGTGGTCCCCCTCTGGCACACCTCTGTGTCTTAGTGTGCACTTGCTGGTTGGATGTGCTCTGTCTATATTCCTGTATCGCTTGACCTTGATATTTGATCCCTCCTACAGTTCCTCTTATTGCCCCTGTGTACAGCTTTGATTTTGTCTAATCAAACAGGTCATTTGACTTGATTCTCTCTCCAAAAGGAGAGCTGAAGATTGTACTATTGCTCCAGAACAACGTCATTGAGTCATACAACCTGGACCTGTCAGCCCAAGTCCCACAGGCTGTCCGTGCGTCCAAGATAACCATTGGAGGCCACCGCAGTGATGTCCGGACATTGGCTTTTAGCTCTGACAACATTGCCATTCTCTCAGCAGCTGCAGAGTCTGTAAAGATTTGGAACAGGTATGCAGTCCACTTGGTCAGTGTCCTCTGCCCTATGTGTGTCAGTCTCCCAGAACTCAGATGCTGTGTTCAGAAAAGCAGTGCTAAGGAAGAGGGGACAATGGAGAGAGATAAAATAGTGAATGAAGTAAGGGAAATAAAAAGAAAACAAATTGACTCCTTATTAGGGAAACTGCGAAGCTGTTCAGCTAAAATTGCAACACAAAGTCTAAACATAAAAGTCATACATAGCAGTCTGGTAGAGACTGTATTTTATTGTGAAGGTTTTTTTTGTTTTTTTCCTTTTTGATAAGAGGTACTAACTGTTACCCTAAACAAGCTACTGCCTGTTCTTTTGGGAACATGTGGAATTCTTGGCACCTTATCTGAAAGATCTAGTATTAGACTGGGTAGGCTGCTGCTTTGATCTAGATTGTTGTCCCAGTGTTTCCTGAGTGGTGTGGGTTTCAGGCTCTGTTACCTTTGAACTCTCTGTCTTATACTCGTCTCTCCTCTCCTAAGTGACAGGAATTGCTGTTGGAGGACAGGAGCTCTGTCCTTCCTCACAACAGCAATAAGTCATGATGGTGGACTATATAATGGCATGTTTTTATGGAAAGTGTTCTTAGCAGTAATGCTGGATAGCCTTTGGGTCATAGGATGGTGGTGGTTTCTCTTCTGACGCCAGCTGAAAGACAGCTGTAGGCAGAGGCCACTCTGGAGCATGTCTCACTGAGTGGGCCAGATTTTGTGTCTGACAAGAGGTTTTGGGCTCTGTCTCTGCCCACAGATCGACCTTGCAGTGCATCCGGACGATGGACTGTGAGTATGCACTCTGCTCGCTCTTTGTCCCGGGAGATCGGCAGGTCATCGTTGGCACCAAGGTAAGGAGTGTCCTTCTGCACTCCAGACTGCCCAGCTCTGGAAATATGTTGTGGGAGTGTCGTTAAGGCAGCATCACAGAAAGTACACTGTGTCTCCTGATCTGGAACTCTGTTTTAGGTGTGAAAACCTCTCTGACAGTCAGGTTCTGCTCTGCTCCCAAACTCTTTGTGGAGCTCTTGTAGCTTGAGCTGGACATGTGGGGAGAGCTTTGGGATCAGGAGTTTGGTCTTCTGTGTAACAGTTGTCTAATGAAGCTGGCTGTTGGGGAGGTGGATGGCAGGGGCGCTCTTCTGTCAGGAGCTATCATGAGTTGTGAGCAGAGGGGCTGATTTGTCCTCTGTGATGTATCTTTCTCCCCAGACAGGGAAGCTGCAGCTGTATGACCTGGCTTCTGGGAGTCTAATGGAGACACTTAATGCTCACGATGGGGCAGTGTGGTCCATTGCTCTTTCACCAGACCAGGTAACTCAACCACCTTTCTAAGTATCATCTGTTGCATGTTTTTTTTGTGCAGCTCCTTCCTTTAGTACTGTTTTTGCACTACTGATGAGGTGTGGGAACCCCTCGTCCTGGGATGTGGAGGATGCAGCTGGTAGTGTCTAATAACTTTGTAGTGGAATCAAAACAATAGCAAGCAATAACCTGCCTGAGATTCATGCACCCTACAGATTAAAACATACGGGATAGATTTTACCCTTGTTCTGAATGTAATGTAAATGGGATAATGTTGAACTGTTCTACATTTAGAAGGCTATGCTTGTGTGGTGATGGTTTGTGTGATCCAGTAACAGTGGGAGTGTCAAGTTGCCCACAAAGCACATGCACATTGTTACCTACAGCTGAGGTGACTGCTTTCCGTCCCAAAGTTTCAGTCCAGGTTATGATTTGCGTTTGGGGTCTTTGTTTTAGATCACCCTACTAGAGCTTTTGAAATTGTGGTTGTTGCTCAGCCAATGGGTAATGCATGCTTTAGCAGAGCAAGTGTTCCTGCTGGTGTCCACTTAATCATTAATGCTGTAGGAAAGTGGGACACTTCAAAAACCTCCTTGTATGTTGGCAGTTCCTTGCTGTAGAATTTTTCTGGATTATAGCAATTGGTTTCACAGTAACTTTTTTGTTTTCCCCTGCAGCGTGGCTTTGTGACAGGAGGTGCTGATAAATGTGTCAAGTTCTGGGAGTTTGAGCTTGTGAAGGATGAGAGCAGTGTTCAGAAAAGGTGAGAAAATAAACCTTTCTAGACTGCATTGAGCTGCAGTCTCTGTTGTTGTTGATGAATGCTTTGGCCTTCGCTGTGCACTGCAAGAAGCATCCATGATATCTGTGTGGAACACGTGAATAAGAGTGTGAGCTTGGTGCTGTTTTGTGAAGGCCTGAGCTTGGCTGGAGAAGGGCACTTGCCTAATTCTGATCCCTTTCTTCTGTGTGAGTTTAGCCTCTAATCAGGATGGGTTTCCAGATCACTGAGCAGTAAATTTAGCAGTGAAGTTCATCAGCCTGCAATGCCTGCTTATTTTCAGTCCTGTCTTGTAAAAGTCCAAGTGAGGAATGAGATGCTGCATGTTACAGTTAACTTGCTTTCCTAGGGTGCAGTGTGGGACTTCCTGTCTCTTCCTAACTTGTTTGTTTGGGATAACAATTGTTTTTTTTCTTCTTGTTGTTTCCAGGCTTTCCATGAAACATGTGCGCATTTTACAGCTGGATGAAGATGTTCTCTGTGTACGGTACAGCCCCAACCAGAAACTCCTGGCTGTCTCCTTACTGGATTGCACTGTGAAGATTTTCTATATTGATACGCTCAAGGTGTGTGAGACCAAATGGGCTGTGAGGCTGTGCAGGGAGGAATCCTGCAAGATCAGGAATACAGAGGGAAAAATGTCTATTTATTGTACAACACTAGTAAGAATCAGAGACCATGCATCCTGCTTCAGGTGCCTGTTTGCTAGCAATCCTGACAGAACCATGGCTGGCTGAGACTGGGGAAAAGATCCATGTTTCATTTGGAAAGTGTTCTGAGCCTGTAGGTGTCAAGGTTCATTCTAAATGTTGCAGACGTGGTGTTACTCCTGAATTGCGAGGCAGCGTCAGGGTGTAGATGGATGTGTCACATGTGGCACTAAATAGGGCGTAGCAGAGGCAAAATCTGGGGGGAGAGAAACTTTCCTTGTGAGCAGTGTGTGGTGGTTTTGTGAGTTGTGTATTAGCACATGAATGTTAGGGAGTGACACAGGACAGACGGGCTGACAGGTAGGCAGAGAGAAATAAACTCCATAGGCAGTGGTAATAGCATCAGAATTAATTCAGCTTCCTTGAGTACTTCCATCCTTCTCTCAGTTCTGCCATCATGGCCTTGCTGCAAACTGTTCAGGGCAAGAATAGAAGTGGAGCAGCGCTAGAAAGACAGAGCTCCTGATGCAGATCAAAAGTAGCCTGTAGCTTGAGATTTTTACACGTCTTTACCCAGCATATTTAACTGAGTCATCTTTCTTCTGCTGCAGTTTTTTCTCTCTCTGTATGGACACAAACTGCCAGTGCTGTGTATGGACATCTGCTATGTAAGTATCATTAGGGTGGGTCAGTGGGTGATATGGATGATTGTGAGAACCTCTGCTGGCAGCAAGGCCTCTAGAATAATGGTTTCTTGTCACCCCCTTGCTCCCAACTCAGCAATTTCTGAATGGGACACAGCAAGCAGTCCTGTGCTTCCTGGAAGGAGTACCAGAGTAGTGGTCATGACAGAACTGACCAGGGCATTTTGTGAGTGAGTGGGAATCAAAATGCTGTTGTGGTTCCTTAGACTCAGCTTAAAAGGTACAGTCTACTCTCTGCTAAAGTTACTAACTATGTGAGAGGAGCCTGAATTTTTTGTTAGTGAGAGCAGAGACCGGGTGCTGAGATGAAGCAGCCTCTTGTCTGCTTTCATGTCTATTCATTCTTGGGCTTCATCTTGCTCTGGGGTGTCTTTGGAACGAGGCTCACTGAAAGCCAAGAATGTCAAGATATAAGCAAATACCTGCAGAGGTTCAGAGGAGAGTCAGAGTGCTGTCAGAGTGCCATACTAGTACCACAAACATTGACCACTGTGGTGAGAGAAGGTGGAGGTATCAGGAGGCTGTATTCCAGGGGCCAGATACCTGCCTAACCAGCAGTGCTTTGTCACTGGTTCACCAGCAGTTCCTCGTGGGGCTGCCAGCAGCTACCCACACCCTCCTCTCTCTTTTTGCTCTGTAGGATGGGACTCTAATTGCGACTGGCTCTGCTGACAGGAATGTGAAGATTTGGGGCTTGGATTTTGGAGACTGTCACCGTTCTCTCTTTGCCCATGACGACAGGTTAGTCAAATCCTACAGCACCTGGGCTGTGAACTCTCTTGTCTCCAAGGGGTTGTGATCCAGCAATAATCCTTTTGTCGAGCATAGAGTGGGGGGAAGGTCTGCCATGTTCTCCAAGTGGGTAAATTTGAGCCTTCTTCTCTTCCAGTGTGATGTATCTGCAGTTTGTGCCGAAATCCCATCTCTTCTTCACAGCTGGGAAGGACAGCAAGATTAAGCAATGGGATGCAGATAAATTTGAACATATCCAGACCCTGGAGGTAGGCATTTTTTGGAGACTGTTGAAAGGATGCCTTATCCCTGCGTGAGCAGCATTTTCCTCAGGGGTGGGAGTTGAGTGGTGTTCATGCCATACCTCTTCTGTCTACCATGCAGGGGCATCACCAGGAGGTGTGGTGTTTGGCACTCAGTCCCAGTGGAGACTATGTGGTGTCAGCATCCCATGACAAGTCCCTGCGCCTCTGGGAAAGGACGAGGGAGCCACTTATTTTGGAAGAGGAGAGGGAGATGGTGAGAGTTGCATCCTTCCTGCCAAAGACAACTTCCAGGCCTGTTTTCTCTTCAGCAGCAGTTTCCTCATTTTTCACTGTGGAAGAGCCTGGCTCTACACTTGGCAGACCGGCTCGTTATGAACCACAGCCTGGTGTTGGGGTGCCCAGGCTTGTCTATCACCTTTTGCATGATGGGACTGTACCCTGAGCTGTCTGGAGACAGCACTGCAGGTGTTGCCTGTGCTTGCTTGTCCTGCATTGCAGATGCCTGGCTAACTTGCTCTCTGCTCTGCTTCTCTCCCACTTCTCAGACTCTGGCCTGTAGTTGTGGTTTTCTGCAGGTCTATTGCCTACAGTCTTTGATATTCTCTTGTTCTCTTGTCCTCCTTTCAGTACAAGTGTGCTTGGGAGGCAGTTCAGCAGGTGTCTGTTGTGGAGTGATGGAAAGCACTGCTTCTGTTAAATGCAGTTTGTCTTGGTTTCCCCTTTCCCTACCGTGAGAGGTTTATTCTGTCTTAGTAGCAGGCCCCAGAGCTCAGTGGTGCTGGAAGAAGCCCCTTCTATTCCATATGAGCATGTATTGTGAGGACTCATAGACTCCAAGAAGGACTTCAATAGGAAGGAAAGTATGGAGGTCTCTAGTGCAACCCCATGCTCACTGCAGGGTAACCTTAAAGCGGGTGCTCAGATACATGTCTTGGTACACTGACATCTCCAAGGAAAGAGATTTTCCAGGTTGTCTGAGCACCTGTTCCAGTACTGAGCCACCATCCTGTTGGTGGATGTGTTTATTTCATGTATCCAATTGGAGATTCTGTTGGAATAATTTGTAACTGTTGTCTTTTCATTGTATCCCTCAGAGGAGCCTGTCTCTGTCACCGCTTCTTAATGCAGTTCTCAAACCACGGTGAGGGAAGGAGGCAGAAATGCAGAACCAGGAGTAGATGAGAAACCTGCAATAGATGTATGGGGCTTTTTTATCCGAACCTGTTAGCAAGAGCTGACCCAGAGCCTGCACCTTGATATTCAGTGTTTGGTGTGCTAGGAGTGAGGGTGGTAAAAGGAGAGACAGCTTCTTTGCTAGGTTCTAGAAAAGAACGTTTTGGGTCAAGTTTGAGTAGCAAGGTGGGCATGAATACACCAGTAGTGTAGTACATGCTGTCGTAATTGATGCCCATTCATGTGAGAGATGGCAGACTGGAGGATTTTTCCTCTTGCGTGCTGGGACAACCCTGGGACTCCTGTGCTGTGTGACTGGTGAAAGGTCTAGTGCTGAACTGCTGTGGTGTCTGTCTCGGCTTGGTGTCTGTCTAAGGGCTATTCCTGCATCCAGAGCAGAGGCCTTGATTTCTTCTTGTCTGGAAGATGCTAGATCCCAACCCCTGTGGGGTTGGGACCAGGGACAAATGGGCATTTTGCGCTGGCAGTGTTGATCTCTGCTGATTTATCCTGGTTTTGCAATGGGCTGCATGAAGCTGCAGGCTCCCTTGCTCAGCCAGTCTGGAGGGAATTTGTTGCCTTACTGCCTGCTCACCCCTGTTAATATGTTGTGTTTTCATCCACTAGCAACGAGAAGCTGAATATGAAGAGAGTGTGGCAAAGGAAGAGCAGCCTGTGGTGAGTGGCACCATCTGAATGTGTGTCTGTCTGACCGTACAAAGTCTGGAATAACTATTTCTGTAAGAGGTATAGAAGAGGTACCGGAGAGGAAAGATAATTTTCTTGCTTTGAGGAGGTGCAGGGGGGAAGGAGCTGTGGGAGCTGTGATTGTACCATGATGCATCCTTGGCTCTGGTACTTCAGACAGACAACATGAGGAGATTGTGTGGAGCTGGCCAAACTGCTACACAGTAGCTGTGGACACTGAAACCTTGCTGTGATTTTACCTTATTTATCTCCCCACTTCAGGTCCACATCAGCTGTGTACTAAGGCTGGGCTGCCTTCTGGCAGCTGCTTCCAGGTCCATGTAGTGCAGGACTGGTGTGTAAGACTGATCCCTCTAGCTCAGATGCTTGGGTTGTGTTGCTGGTTGTTTTGACTGGATTACCTGCCCTCTGTTGGCAGAACAAAAACTGTATTTTCCTGCCTCCCAGAGCTCAGTGTTAGTACAGTGCCTCTGTTCCTGAGGAAAAGCTATGCACTTGCGAAACCCTGTATTTCCCCACATAAATGACCAGTTTAGGGAGTGGGGCCGATGTTTTTCTTAGTATGGATTATGGTAGGGTGCCTACCACAGTAGGTGCTTACATGTATCAGCTGCTCAGCTGTGGAAGGAGGGAACTGCAACTCTGTATTTTGTAGGTGCCTGGAGAGACGCAAGGAGAGACAGGGCTGGCTGGAAAGAAGACAATCGAAACCATCAAAGCGGTAAGGTTGTGTGGGTCTGCCAGTGTTCATTTGTGCCTTAGCAGCCTCTGCTCTAGGGGGTCTGTCACAGGGTCGGAGCATCAGTTTGAAGAGTAACTCGTGCTGTCACATAAGGGCAGGTTGCCTCTGCCTGCAAGAGCAGTCTGTCCTGCTCCGTGGCCAACAAGGAAGAATCTGACTCTAGAGAGTCACACAGCAGGAATTCTTGAGATCTCTCTAGGGAATGAGATGTGAGGTTTCTGTGGCTGCAGCTTTCTCTGCCTGTCACTTGTAGGACAGACTGGGCTGCTCTTGCCCTATGGGGTTTGCAGCCCAAAGGAGCACAAGGCAGGTGGGATGATCTCTAGGCATCAGGCCTCTCCCCGAAGGGCTGTGCAGTCCCGTGGGCATCTGTTGGAAGGTGGAAATGTATTGTGCTTAAGGTGGGAGGTGTACCAGAAAGGTGTGGGATTGGGTAATTTCATGGCTGTAGATTTCAACAGTTTGGTGCTCTTGTAAGGGCAGAGGAAATCCTTAATCTGAATAGGCTGAACCTGCAGCAGAGAGCAGCCGGGGCAGTGGGGGAATATGGGTGGTGCGTGACGTCTTCGGGACATGACTGTTGTGCTCAGGTGTAGTCTGGAGCAGAGGTTACTGGGCAAGATTCCTTCTGGAGCTTGGGGTCAGCCCCTCTGCTTCCACCTCCATTTGTCCAGTTGGGCTTTGCTTTGGCTTGTCCCGTGTCACTGATGTGCTGTTCTTGTGTTACACAGGCTGAGAGGATCATGGAAGCTATCGAGCTGTACAGAGAAGAGATGGCAAAACTAAAGGAACACAATGCCATATGCAAAGCTGCAGGGAAAGAGGTAAAAGACGGGAATGTGCCAATCCCAGTGTGTGTTGGGTGTATCCTTCCAGCTCAGGTGGTTAGCATGCAGATAAAGCCAGGATAGCTGGAAACAGCAGGTATTTGCTGAAATCTTTTGGAGAACTAAATGGCACCATGCACTGGGGCATGGTTAGTGGTGTGTTCTTTCCTTCCAGTATCTTTATGTTTGAAGTCATAGTAAGATGTACGTTTTTTCCCTGGAAGAGCGTGCTGCTGCAAATTCATCCCAAAGCCTAGTCTTTGCCTTCATCTCAACACTCCTTGCTAAGTAAAGGACTATGATGTAAGTGGGAAAAGTGACAAGAAGTGGGAGAAAATCCGTACATATTTGAGTTAGTCATATACTTCTGAGAATGAGATTGTGTAGTGGCTGCAAATGAGGCCTTCAGTGACGTTCTGGGGAGGATGGAGATGTGGGAATTGCAGGAAGACACTCAATTAAAGGTCTCTTCTACTGTGGGTAAAATTTTGGTCTGAATACGCCTTTGTACACACACATGTTCCTCATTCTAACCTATCCTGTGTCTCCAGGTTCCCTTTCCTGTCAACCCCATCCTCCGTGCCTATGGAAATATTACGGTAAGTGGAATGCCCAGGCCACAGGCTGTGGTCCTTTCTCAGTTTGAGTGGGGCTGGTTGATTTGCTGGCTGAACCAAAACACTGGGGTGCTGTGGGAAAGGTCTACTTGATTCAACTTGAAAACTTGGCACTTTGGTGTGTGCAAAGTGAACATAATTTGGGTTTTTCATGATTGTGGAGTTTTTGGTGGACTTTTAAAATTATTTTTTAGTATCTTGGATGTGTGTTACAAAAGTTTAACCCCATCAGGGTTAAAGAGGGGATAATGAAATCCTGTGGCTCAGTAGCTAGCAATTTCTTTGCAGGTGGACGATGTTTTATTGAATCCACTGTACAGAAAAAGGAATTTGGACCTGCTTCCAAAGCCTTGGAGAATGTGCTGGTCCAAGTGCTAGGCTGCTGGGTAAAAACATAGGTGCAAGTCATGATGTGTCCTTTTATGTGGTTGATCACAATGAGCATCAGTGTGTCAGACCATGAAAAAAAATGGTGACAGTTGCTAACCCTCTTTCTGGGGAGAAACTCTACCTGTGGGCTGTTTGTCCCAACATACCCACTGTGTTGCCTTGACTCAGGAAGCAGGAGCTGGAAGCACATGAAGGCTTCCTGATCCTAAATCAGGAATCTGCCTGTGCAGCTGTAACCACAGCAGGGCAGCTCTGGGCAAGGCAGGGCTGTGTTGCAGTTGTATGGGTTGACTTATGTGGCATTGGTACAGCAGTTATGGGTTGTGTTTCTATTCCTGAAGAATTTACACTGAAAAAATTCTGTATGGTAGTTAAATGTCCAGGTTTTGCAGGCTACAGCTGGTGCCTTAACTCACTCACGCCATACTACTACACAACAGTTTTCACTAAATTCTGAGAATTTTTGACATCCTACAAAATACACAGACATAGATTCATGGATTTCACTGATAAGTAAAAATCCTCTACTCTGAGTAGATTAGTTTTTGTTTTCCTGGTTTATTCTGATGTGGACTCCTAGACTGTGTTTTTAAGTACCCTTGGGAAGATCTTGGTTTTTTATTCTCCCCTTTTCATGGAATCATAAAATTGTTTGGGTTGGAAGGGACCTTAAAGATCATCGAGTTCCAACCCCTCGCCTTGGGCAGGGACACCTTCCACTAGACCAGGTTGCTCAAAGCTGCATGTCAATGCCAGATGAAACAGCCTTCTGTTTTCCTTCTAACTACCTGTAATCACCTTGCAAGAGCCTTTCTGTCCCTCCATAATTGTGTGTCTATTTTAATTATAAGTTGGATAGACCGAACAGAAGTGAATGAAATCCTATGACTTAATAGTTAGGCACTTTGGCAATTCCCAGTTCTGCTCTGCATCTGCCAAACACTTTCAGCAGATTAACAGGAGTAGCAGGACTTAAGTCTTTGGGAGATGAGTTTGTGTAAGGTTTTATATGTATAATTTGTTTGTTTCACCAGACTTTTTTTCCAGTTTTTACAGGATTCACTGCAGTGAATTGAGACGATTTAGCTTGTTGAATATAAACTAGATTTTTCACGATATCCTTCACCAGTGTAGAGTATCCTGAGAAGGCTGGGTCTGGGTTTTAAGGAGGGAGAACTTCTCAGCTGACTGAAGCTGAAGGAGTTTCCTCTTTGTTCTACTAAGCTTGATCTGTCTGTCTAAGCTTGATCTGTCTGTCTCACAAGATGTGATTGTGTGTTTTCAGTTGTGTGAAACAGACCTTAAGGCATGTTGGTCCTGGAATGTTTTGTGATAAGCAGAGTTGGTGTCTTTTCTGTTACAGCCCTCTGCATATGTGCTAGAAGTTTTCAAGAAGGTCAAGTCAAGGTGAGTCCAAAGAGCCTTATTGCTGAACAGATTTGTGACTGATTATTGGATTTCTAGGCCTGGCACTGGCTGGGGTCGTTGAATGGTCTTTCATGCTAGGTATGGGCAGTGCTAGAGAGCCTGGAGTTACTGTTCCTGGCAGCCTCTTTTGAGAATGCATGGAATTGGGGATTGGAAATTGTTCCTTCCATGGGGAGTGTGGGATGAAGCTTGTGAATGTGGGTTGGCTGCTGGGGTATGCACATGTATGTGGAGAGTAGTTTGGGAATGCTGAGTAGGGAAGGCTGTGTGCCTGCTTCCTGAGCCATAAGATGCCTGCTGGCCTGGGCTGTAGTCTGTGCAGATGCACTGTGCTTTGTGGGCAGTCACAGACTGCCATGAGGAATGCTTAGCACAGCTTCGTACCAGAACCTACCTATATTGGAAGTGTTTCCTGCCTATATGTAGCAGTGCAGTGGCTGAGATTAATACTTCTGTCCCTTTGCTTTTTTTCAGTGAACTGGAAGAGTCTCTCCTGGTGCTGCCCTTCTCCTATGTCCCTGACCTGCTCAGACTCTTCAATGAATATATTCACCTGGGTTCAGATGTTGAACTCCTGTGCCGAGCTCTCCTCTTCCTGCTCAAGTGAGTCCTTTATCTGAGCCCAGACAGTATCTGGGCTTTCTTATTCATCTCTGGGTCTGAAGCTCTTGGGAAGCATCCTTGAAAATAAACATGTGGCCTCTGCAGGAGGTAAGGAATCACTGCAGCCCACAGTGAACGGTGTGTGGAAATGGACTGATTGGATGCAGTGCTGACACGCCCAGATGGGGTTGCTGGTCCTGGTGCCCCAAGTCTCACTGGTGTGAAAGATCCTAACCTCGAGTCTGAAGTGGCACTGTTGGTGGCAGAGCCATTGTGTAGAGCCCGTGTCCTCAGATTTTCCCCTTGCAGCACTGTATGTTAGACTTCAGAAAATAGCTTTTCCAGAGAAATCTGTTCATGCCTGTTACAGTGCTGGTCTGGGGAAGCCTAATTTAAAAGAAAAAATATGTCCAGAACACATAGAGGCTCAGGAGAGGGACTTTCTGATGTTTCTAAGAACAATGCTGCAGTACATAACTGCCTGCTTTGTTCCCAGGATACATTTTGGGCAGATCACAGGCAACCACATGCTGGTGACAGTGATAGAAGATCTGAAGAAAACTACCATCTCCAGAGTCAGTGAGGCTCGGGTGAGTGTTGCACCCTCCCCTGCTCCAGGATCTAGAATAACAGGATAGGCCACTGTTTGTGAGCCTGTATTGTCTGTGGTGTCCACTGGGAAAGTTGGTTGGAGGTCTGAGCCCATTTAAACCATCCTTCTTTGCAAAGTAGGCTGCCTTTTTCTTATGTCCTTCCTTATGTGAGCCTAGCTGTGCTCCATCCCTCATTTATGCTTGGTTTTCTGATATGTGTGTTTGGGCCTTGTCTCGCTAATTTCTAAATATGTAGGAGGTAAATAAACTTTCTCTTTTTCTTGGGCTTTTCTGTGGGCTGGTATCTTAATTAATGTAGACTCTGCATCTTCCCGGAGGCAACTTCAGGTGCCTGTCAGGAACTTGTCTGTCAGAATATACAATGTATTATAGCTACTCTTAATGGAGGACTGTGGGGAACCAAGTGCAGGACTGACTGTTCTCTACTCAGATGAAGTTTACATTTAAATAATGTTGTGTTCTTTAAATCTGTGGATTGTCCTGCTTTTGTCATTTCTTGGCAGAGGGTGGCCAGCACAGGACTGTCTGCCCCCTAGCAAGCTTGAAATGTGGCTGACAGTGTGGTGCTGGTCTGTCTCTGCAGGATGTGCTGGGATTCAACATGGCAGGGCTCCAGTTCCTGAAGAGGGAGATTGAGGCCAAGGATGAGGTGACATTTTTTGCTGATGCTACTGAACGTTTTGAGGAGAAAAAGAGGAAGAGGAAGAAGAAAGAGAAGATGGTTCTTGCAGTGCTCTAGCATTTGCTGCCCAAAACCCAGAGCACCTGGATGGAGTCACGTAACCCCAGTGCTGGCCATGGAAGTGTTCTTGTGGCTGAACATCGGTGCTGATGTCCAGTGGCTGGGACAAAGTCTGTCCCCTCCCCATGTGGTTTAACCAGCTTGTAAACCCAACTGAGAATGGTTGTCTCTGAGGTGAACTATCTGTAGTCTGCTGCAAATGTATGCATTTGGACTGTTTCTGAGGTGACTGTCAAAGGCACAGGCTCTGCCTCCAGGGGAATGCCCGTTAGCAACTGAGTTGATTATCCTGTGAAAGAGATCAGCTCATTCTGGCAGCACA
Organism: Myiotriccus ornatus; assembly: GCA_036023395.1. Taxonomy (NCBI): domain Eukaryota; kingdom Metazoa; phylum Chordata; class Aves; order Passeriformes; family Tyrannidae; genus Myiotriccus; species Myiotriccus ornatus. The sequence continues at coordinate 26,116,449 of JAYRBT010000001.1, forward strand.
GATTCAATGGAATCGAGCACATGGACTGCTGGTGAGACCATGTCCTGTCCAGGGAAGGCAGCTGGCAAGATTTCATAGTGTTTTGACACATCCTGCTCGTGGCTTGTGGCCTCTGGACAAAGCTCAGTGACTTCTGCTGAAGTGTGAGAACTTGGTCTACAGCTGCTCAGATTTTAGTGGGACAGGGAGAAATACGGCTGTACTCTGTTAAGGGAATATTTATCTATGCTCTACGAGACTATTTTGTTCACGGTGTTTTGTCCTGGTATTTGTCTAGTAAAACCTCAGCTGCCTTGCCCTGTGTGTCAGTTTTGAAAGGATTTTTTTATAGGGAATAAAATCAGTGGGAGCAAATGAAAGGGCTGCCACCCACGATTGTGCTACTCTGGAGAACTGGCAGACTGAGCGTGAGAAGTGTGGGTTGTTTGCATTCTACTTGATCCAGTTTTTAGAAATTGCACTGATTGTTGCAATGTTGTACTTGTCCTGTATCAGATAAAAGGGTTTATTTTCTCAGCGGGGGCAGAGAGGCAGGATAAAGTGAGCAAGGCTCTGCTGCTCTGGTAAGTTATTAGTTTGTAGTACATGCTGTGTTTTTTACCAGTAATCACAGGTTTGGTGGATGTAGTGGGGGCAGCTTCTGGTTACTTTGCTGGCTGTTGAGCCTACATGTCTGACTTGGGTACTCAAAGCTGTAACCTGAGTTTCATGTGGATTTTTATTTGCATCCAAGTTTTTTCTGAGTTCTGTCTTTGACTTAGGTTCTCTATTAGCAAGTATGCAAAAAGCAAACAGTTAGTTGTTCAGTCTTTTGGCAGCACCTCAGGTGTAATGACCACACCTCTTAGAATAACTGTTGTTAGTAAATAACTTTGTCAGGGGTGCTGATTGTTCACTTGCTTCTTCAGAGTCTGGGTAATATACAGGAGCACGTTGTGCTCCAATCCCAGGAGGTGGGTCTCAGACTATTTACAGAAGTAGCAACCTTCATACAGCTCTGCCAGATGTTTCTAGGTGCCTCTATAATTTTATATTTGTCCAGATATGGGTGAAACTAGTGATCAAACAGCTCCACTCTAACATGTCTCCATCCTGACCTATTCTGTTCTACTTCATCGTGTTCTGTTTTCTTTACTCCTCCCAAAGAAGACCCTCCCTCATGAGAAGGTCTCATAAGAGGAATTACTGCAATGGGAGGAAGAGGATGATAAATTTTGTTGGTAAACTCAGTTGACATCTGGTTTCCATGTTAGCTGCTGCTGAAATGGGCTAGCTCACTGGGAAAACAAAAGTGTTACAAACAGAGAGGTTGCATGTGACACCACAGTGCACCCTCAGCCAAGGCGAGTAAGGAGAGAGATCCCAAAACCAGGTCCCAAAAGGTGATGGCTGACTGTGCCTCTGTATGATGTGCCCTGTTTACCTTAGTGACAGGGAGATAGGTGCTGTGGAACCTATGTAATGAGCTGCTGTTTGATGGTCCTCTGGGAGGCCTGGGATAAAAAACACAGCCACAGGTGCACATGAACGCAGGGACTGGTGAGAAGGTTGTAAAGGTATAGAAGAGTGGCTTGGGATGCAGAGTCATCATTATGATGACAGATGTTTCCTCTGGTCTAAGTTGGAAGAGGGGGAATTCGTTCACCTTTGTCTCCATTTGCTGTCAGTGGTATTAGGGAAGAATTCTTGGAAGAAAAGGTCTTTTAGGCAGTGGGAAGTTGTCCTCTCCTAGCTGCTGACACAAGCTCCCCCGATGAACTTGCCCTCTGGTTCTCTGATTAGTATCACTTGTGACTGGTCTGTACTAATGCAGTATTCGGGTGGCTACTGAGAGCTCAGCATATGCTTTAAATGGAAGAGGTCTGTCCTGTGCCAACAATCCACTGACAACAATCGAATTCTGATATCCTTGGGTACATCAACTTGCCCTTTCTTAGGTGAAATTCCCTGGATTTAAAAACCTGAGCAGGAAAGCAATTGCAAGTACAGGGCCAGCTTAAATCTGTATCAGAATACATCTCACTTAACCGTGTGAATGAGAAAGTACAAAACTGGCATTCACATTTCATGCTGGTGAAAGCTATTAATCCCCAGTCATGGGATTCTCAGTCACTCTGAAGTGTTGAGAGAAGTCATCTGCATGTATCAAGGAAAATCGCCCATCTCTCTCAGGATGTCACATGTTGGAAAAAGAATGAAGCATGAAAGCACCTGGTGGAAATGAATTCATTAATAAACAGGAAGCAGACCTGCATTTGGATACACAAATAAGATGGCTCACCAAGAGCCTGAGGTGTTTCTTTTAGTCACTGCTCTCTAAGCAGGAATAAGGAGGGGGAAAAGGCCATCTCTAAGTGGCTCAGTCTTCCACTGTGAAGAGAGAGGAGCATTTGAAGGTGCTCACGTCTGATAGCAAACAAGAGGATATAAGCAGAAACCCTCTCTGTCAAGTGTAACTTTGTGTACTCATAACCCTCACGTGTCTGCAACTAATTTAAGGTAGGTGAACACACAGAAAGTTAAGCTTATGACTGTGAAAGCAAACAGACATAGAAGACAGAGCAGGTCAGCAACTCTCTTAGAGAACCACAGTTGACTTCAGTGAAACCTGCTGCATGCTCAGTACTTGAAAAAGATTTCAGGTGCCTCAGCACCTGAAACCTA
>JAYRBT010000001.1:26119212-26137945 GCA_036023395.1 Myiotriccus ornatus
CACAGTTGACTTCAGTGAAACCTGCTGCATGCTCAGTACTTGAAAAAGATTTCAGGTGCCTCAGCACCTGAAACCTAACCCCTTTTTAAAAACAAACCTGTTGGGAACCATTCAGTACTGTAGTAGGGTTGAAACACAGTAATCATAGAATCATGGAATTAACTGGGTTGGAAGAGACCTTCGAGATCATCAAGTCCAACCCACTGTTCACATTTCAGACAGACATGTCAGAAGTTAATGCAACTTTTGGACCACCTTTCCCATTAATAGGGAACAGAAAGAATATTTATTCACACTTAAACTGATTAAGTAAATGAAAAAGCCTACATAGGGATGTTTCTGTACCGTTGGACTAAAATTCAGGTATTTCAGTGCTGTTGATCCTCATATTATTCTTCTAGGGCTCTAACCTGTAGTGAAAGAGGAGAGAAAATTAGCATGAAAGAAAAAACCCAAACCAGTAAACTTCAGCTCTACCTCTGTACAGTTGTTGAAGCAAACCCAATAATTATGTCCAGATTGTTTGCAAGTGTTGTGGGAGCTCTGTGATTGCTACACACTAGCTTCAGTATATTTGTCCTCTTGCTGTTGGAAGAGAACATCATGAGAATGGATTCTTACATGAACTTCAACTAGATCAAGAGTTTGCTTTTATTGCACAAATTGAATGGCACAAAAATAACTACACATTCAGGATGGGTGGTCTACTTAGGAATACCAAAAATTTCCTGTGCAGTATTTAATTCTGAGTATGTTAAGAGAATCTTTGTGAAATGTTTTAAATACAAATGTGAAATAACTAAGAAAATATAAATGAGACAGAACTAAGTTTGGTTAGGTGATCAGTGATTTTTGCTTGTTGGTGTCTACTAGGAGGTGTGGCAAATTTTTGATCTAGTATTGCAGGGATGTTTCCAGGTCTCAGTGAAGAGAATCACTGGTTCTGGTGATAATTACCTGGAAAGGGTGATACAAACTTCGAAAATTGTCACAGTGCCTCTGCAATGACTTAACTGTCTCTATTTGGGATGGCTGAATAAGACTATTTAACTAACTACAGGACTTAACCCTGAGAGTGTCAGCATTTCATGTTTGGTGAGACTAAACCAACCAGTCCAGAGTTCCTTGACATATTTGAGATGGATATGGTTTTGAGTCCAGGAGATTTTGGGGGGAGCAGTGTTCAAAGAGGCAGTAGGTGCAGTTTTTTGGTAGTATGGGGTAGCTGTAGCTAGCTTCAGTGGGAATTATCGGTAATTCACAAAAGGACACTGTCAGAACAGAAGGGAGATTTGTCTATGGCCATGACAGCTGTGATTAGCTGGAGTAGCCATGTAGGAGGAGAATACCATGTAGTTAGTTCCTCTCCACTTGGTCTTTTAGTGGGAGATCACACTGATCAGAATTTCTCTTGGGACAGGGTGTCTCACTAAAATGTGAACTGACTGGGTGACTATTTCTCTTCCATTTCAACACAAAGTGAGAGAAGTTTGTCTAAACTGTCTTCATGATGAGCTCCAGTTTGTAAAGCCCTAAGGTGGAAGGCATTAAACTAGAAGTTTGTATAGACTATAATTGCATATTACTCTGGGGGTAAATTTCCACACTGGAAAAGGTAAGAAGATATTTAAACAGGAAAAGAAGCTATATTTGATGTATGCTGGACAGTCCTAGAGCAGATGCAGCAGTCAGAGGTACATGTCTGCAAAGTTTTTCAGAGCTGACTGATGTGGTTGCTTTCCTTTTTCTCCAGAGGAGAGGAAATGAGAAACAGCTGGGATTTTTTTACTGACTTGTTAGATAACATGGCAGGCTTACAGATGTTAAAGTTGAAAGAAAAAGATGATGTCAGTGTTACACATATGAAGCAAATGGGGACTGTTGAGCTGAGAAGAAACATCCATAGGGTTCCTGTTTATGAACTGTCACCATCAATTGTATTGTAGAGCATCTGAGTTCATATGGATGAGATGAAACACCAGCCTAATGTTAAACATGTTGACTGGTGGTTTCATGAGAAATTCCCAATAAGGCTTTCTTGTTGTCAGGGAAGACTTACCCATTCTAAGATACTATTAGAAAGTGTCAAAAGCAGGACTAAAACGATAGTGAAGGGCCTTGAGGAGAAGCCGTATGAGGAGCGGCTGAGGACACTTGGTTTGTTCACTCTGAAGGAGACTGAGGGGAGACCTCATTGCAGTCTTCAACATCCTTGTGTGGGGAAGAAAATGGGCAGGTACTGATCCTTCTCTGTGGTGACCAGTGATCAGATCTGAGAAAATGGCCTGAATTTGTGTCAGGGCAGGTTTAGGTTGGATATCAGGAAAAGGTTCTTAACCCAGAGAATGGTCAGGCATTGGAACAAGCTCCCCAGGAAAGTGGTCACACTACCAAGCCTGACAGAATTCAAGAAGGGTTTGGACAATGCTTTCAGGCACGTGATGTGACTCTTGGGGGTGTCCTGTGCAGAGCCAGGAGCTAGACTCAGTGATCCTTGTGGGTCCCTTCCAACTCAGAATAATTGTGATTCTTGTATAGACTGATTGTCTGAGGCTACAGAAATGAGGTGTATGAAACTGTGTGCAGAGGGTTGTATTTAAAGTTGTCACATTAAGGTTGACCTATCTGTAAAACTCCTGTTCCTTACGAGACTTGCTGTCAGTGTCAAAGGGTTATCAGTATGACTAGGGTTTAGAAAGTGAAGTGTTAAAGAGAGGCCGATTTATTAGGGCTTAACTGTAATAAATCCAGCTGCCAGGAGGCTCAAGGACTTGTTTAATGTGGAGACTGTAAGTGAAGGGTTTGGGACAGGACTGAGGAGGCTCTGCTCTAAGTGCCTCTACGGAGCTGAGCAGTTGTAGTAATTTGCAGGTCTCTTGGAATGAATCCTTTGGTTAATATCATCACAGTGGTTCCCTTCTCTTGTCTCAGGTGATCATGTCAGTGTGATGGGTGCATGACAGCTTTGCTGTCAGTTCCATGAGGTTTGTTCATGCTGCTGATGAAGCCAAGAGAGCCAAGAGGAGGTAAACAACTGTTCTTCAATGTACAGCTGGTATCACTGCATCCAGTACTTACATTAACTAGAAGGCTTTCGGGGCAGTGTAATCCATAGGTGCGGCTTGGGGCTTGTAGAAACTGCCTGGACTGTTGCTGCCATCCCTCCTTGAGGGTATCCTTCTGGGCGGCACTCGTAAACCTCACTGGTTAACACAGGTAGAATATCATGTTAAGGATCTAACCCCTTTGGTACATTTATTTAAAATAACGTGGGAAGGTTGGAATGATTTCACAACCTTATTTCCAGAATTATCTTGAATCTAGATTACTGTCCTCAGCTCAAAGATTAAAAGACCAGGTAAAATACTGGGGAAGGGCATAAGTTTTGGAGGCTGATCTGCAACTGTGTGTCTGAGGACTTGGTGAGTGGGAACAGAACAGCAGCTGGTTTTGCTGCTATGCCACCAGTTCTGTCTAGCTCAGCTTGCAATTATGGGCATGAAAGGTTTCTATGGGCCACTACAAAGTAAATTTGGGAAGTTTCAATGTTTCCTCCAGAGCATATAAAGCCTTAATGGAGTTGCTGTTAGCTAATACTCTGATCGCACTCAGAAGAGCCCAAAATTCTCTTTGGTAAGGGTGGCCCTTATTGTGAATGAAAGTTCTGGCATATTTGGATGTAGCTTGCCATGCTATTTCTTTTATAGGTTTCCAGAAGAACTCTTCTCCCAGGCTTTTGAGTGTATATTTGTTTAAAAGTCAAACAGAACTTCACCCTTCTGAGGTTGCCCTTAACAATGAGCCTGTAATATTATCTAAAAAAAAAAAGTAGTTTCTGGAGCACAAGGGAAGGAGAAATAACAGTTCTTGACTTTTGCTATTTTCTTTTACTGTACCCCTGTCCTCAATTAAAGAACTGGAAAGCCCACTGAACCCACACTGGGCTCACTTCTGACAGCATTCATGCACTTCTGTGCTTGCATCTTTGCTGCCACAGGGATTGTCTCTTCTGTCTGTTTAGTATTAGGATGATACATCATTTTCTTGTTCATGAGGTTGTACCATCAGATGCTACCTTAGATTCAAAAATGTAATAGAGTATTTTCATGAGGCACGAAACTGTTCCTGTTCTTTTTTTTTTTTTTTTTTTAAAGCCTCATCTTTCTGAGTTGCCATTCTTCCTTTCCCCACTTTTCAAAGCTTTGTTATTCTAACATAAATGGCTTTTGGCATCAGGATCTTAAATTGTTCATTTGTTGTGCTTTTGAAGACATCCATTTGTGTGTTTCTGAAAACTGCAGTAAAGCTTGCTACCTCAGCAGCCTGCACTGGAAACAATGCTTGAGGCTCCTGGCAGGAAGATGGTCTCTGGGGTTGATGCTACAAGATGTGTGTGGGAAATAAGACAACAAAGGATATTTGCTTTCACAGGCAGGAGAAGAGTGTCTGTTTCTGTTAGTATTTCAATATCATGGGAAACTTCTTCAAGGCCACCCGTATCTTTCCCTTCAATTACCATGGCAAAAATCTCTATCTCCAGTTCAACTTCCAAGCCTGCTGCCACCTAAGAGAGACAGAGAATTACTCACAGGTAAGGTGCAAGTTTCATACATGTACCCCCCAGCAATCCTTGGAGCTGGTTATTCTTCAGTGTTGTCTGATGCAATCAAAGACTCACTGCCCAGCACATTACTGTGCTTGCCAGTTACCCAGGATCTGTTTCACTAGAAAGATCTGTACAAAATATTGTTGTTTGAAAGAAAAGTATCAGGTGTTCACATTTTCCCCCCTTATATTTCCTTTTAGGTTCCAGAGCAAAAAAGGGGAATCAAAAAGAGAGGTGATTGATGCCCCAAGCCTGTCAGTGTTCAAGAGGCATTTGGACAGTGTCCTTAATACCATGCTTTAACTTTTGGTCAGTGCCCTGCAGTGGTCAGGCCGTTGGACTAGATGGTCATTGCATGTCCCTTCCAAATGAAATAAGTACTCTGTTCTAAAAAGAACATAGAGGTAGGGAGATACAAAAAGGATGGATGTGTGGAGAAAAGAAGATAATAGAAATTATTCCAGCCATCTAGCTGGATTTCTGCAAAGCCTTTGACACAGTCCCCCACAACATCCTTCTACCTAAATTATTCTGATTTTAAGTACTGAGCTGTGGCTAGGGCTCTGGACTAAGGTTTGACTTGCGTTCTGGCACTGCCTCCCTGCACAAGTCATTGCTTCTTGATTCCACACACTGGCAAAGATTTGGCCTGGTATTACCTGGATGCTGTGGGGATACTGGCCAGTACTATTTATTCAGATACAATGTGCAGGTGAAGAGAAAGACTGAATAAAAGCAGAAAGCATGAAAGCTTCCTACGTACTGAGATAACAATGTGCTATCGTGCTTTGCTAGATAAAAGCCTTAAGGTGGAGAATAGTTGGAAGCAGGAGAAGAAAGGATCAAGGCAATAGTTTACTAGGTTCAACTCTTGAAGGTATCAGGACAGGAAATAAACTCAAGGCGTAAGACAGAGCAGATATAACAAATAATACCCTAAATGGAGGGGAAGACTCAGAGGTAGTGTTTGCTTTGAAAAAGCTCTCTTTAACCTCACTGCTTGACCTGCTGCTTTACACTGAACTTAACATGTTTATCCCTCTGCATTCTGGCACAAGCTCTGAGACTGAAGCGCACAGGGTGCTTGGTTGAAGGTGGCAGAGGAACAGTGAGACATCATCACTTCAAATAACTTTAAACAAATTGTATACCCTGCCAGCTCTATTTCCAGACAGCTTGTGTGACAGGACCCCTAGACAGCCTGAGGGCCAGCAGAGTCTAGAAAAAACCAAAATATTTCTTGTGTAACCTACAGGTCCTGGTGTGTACATCACTCTCAGTCCTGTACATGGAGGTGGCTGCTTCACCCGAAACCTGTCAGAGAGAGAAGACAATCAGTTTGACAGAAATTGTTCCAGGCAAGCAGAAGTCACATCTAGGAAGCTGGCTGTCTGCTCTTCCTCTGCTTTTGTAAATGACAGCAGAATTTGTTAGCTCATCCTTTCCATCACAATGTACAACTTGGACTACAGCGGTATTCCTGGGCTACTCGCCAAGGCTCCGGTTTCTAATAAAAAAACCCCAAAGGAGCAGATTATTGGGCCTTCAAAAAGCTTGTTAAGACTGCCTAGTCCTTACAACAAAATGTGAAACATCAGCATTTTAAGCTTACACATACAAATGAAACTGAAGTACAAACATCTTGGCAGACACCTGTGCCTTGCACACCCAGGAGTTTTAATGGTCTTTATTTAATGCACAAGGCATGATATTGGTATGCATTTTGTGTAAATAATCTTTTATTTAATAGTACCAACTAAAGCAGAAGTTTCACTTCCTCATTTCTTACTGATTGTTACACATCTGAGATTCAGCCCTTTTGTGCATGCAACTTCCATTATTAAAATTTCTAAAGATCATTAGATCAGATGTGACCTTCACTTTTGCATCACTCTGGAATTTATCCTGTGGATTTCATTTCCAGTTAAAGAACATTTACCAGCTTGCACTTGCACTAGAAGTGGTTAAAGGAAAGGCAGTAGAGAGGCAGTAGAAGAGGCATTCCTAGTATATAGCTCCATCTTATGGAAAGCTCTGGCAGACTTATAAACTAGCTGGCAGAATTCCTGCTCTTTCTCTGGAGTGCTGGCTGTTAAAAGAAACTGTACTTGATTTTTCTCAGGATCTGTTTGGACAGATAAAAACCAGGGTACTAAAAATTCAAACTAACCTTGAGAAGTTCACACCAACATTCTTCATGATTACAGTGGTTGCATAGGTGCAGCCTTCCTTTAACACTCCAAATGTCACTCTGGGTGGAATGAGATGGAAGCCATTAAGATCCTGTCTTGTTGTTGCAAGAGAAGATGATTTGATCTTTCCTGCCACAGGATCCTCTATCTTTACAAACAAAATATTAGACAAAGAGAAAGTTAGTGGCTGTCAAGTGAAGTTTAGAGTTACTTAACCTATGTTTGACCTCTGTCCACTCATCAAGAATTAAAAAAAGACATCCTAATTTAAGTAAAAACTGATGAGGCACTTTAAATATTTTCTGCAAATTTATACTTATTTTGAGTTTTCAGATGTATTTTATATTCAGAAGCCATTAACCTTACATGTGGGTGCGTGGTGCAGAACGAGTTTGTCCCAGCAGTTGAGAGGAAAGGTACTTTTAGAATTACCAGTAAACATGCATGAATTGCAACTGCCACGTTCAGTAAACAGATTCAAAATACCTTCCAGTGTTCACTCCAGAGCGAAGATTTTATGCAAAAGAGATGACTGAAAGGATATTAATATTGACAAGGAAGATGTTACTTTACCTTTTTATTTGGTATGGAGTTTGGTTTTGTCCCCTGAAGGGATGACGGTAATATTACTTTCTCTTTTCTTGTCTGTCCTGCAGCATTCACTGTCAGACTTGGAACTTTATGTTGAAAGGGTGCCTCTTCTGATCTTGCAGCCTTGTTTAGGTCTGGAAAGAAAAAGATGTCAAAAGCACAAAAAACTAACCATAATAGGCGGATTAAATTTGTATTGCAAATATTTTGTCAAAAGTTTTTATAAAAAGATATTAACCTGCTCCAAACTACATTCTGGAAGGCAGGCTTACCTGTTGTGCTGCTGGAACCTTCATTTTGTTTGGAAGGAGCCTGCAGCAGAAGGCCAGGCAAAAGTGACGAATCGCTTTTAGTATCAAGAAGTTCAGCTGCTAAAGGGAAAATAATAGAATTCTGAGACGAGTGTTTTTCATGATGATCATCATTTTCATAAACATGTGAAAAAAAATCAAGAAGTCTTTGCCACTTTAATTTAGACAACCTTGGAAAGCTGTCTACATAACCATGAGGGGCTGGGAAAATTCTGCATGTGTCATTTTGCTCCACTGGGCCACCAGGATCAAAAATGCCTATTGTGGGATCGGTCATTTCTTGTTCTCTGGCTAACTGAGCAACAAGCCATAAAGGGCTAAAGGATAAGCTAACACAGGCCTTATAATGATTGCAAAATGAGGAAATATGGGAATTAGTGGTGGTCTGATAAAGGAGGACTGTTTTCCTGGCATGAATCTTTGCTGTGTATGACTTTTAATCTCAGTACATGACTTCAGTAACTTGTCAGGGCTGCTTTTCATGCAGAACCAAAGTATTCCTCTCAATTCTGTAAAGCTCAAACATAAGATGGTGATTCACTCTTTCAGTGCTTCCAGTCAGCTAGTCTCTGCTTTCCTTCTATATCCTCCAAACTATCCTTAGCCTGCATCTTTCCTATTCTATATTGCTTTTGCACCAGTTCCCTCTTACCACTGAGTTTCAGAATTCTATCTCCCTTTTTTTTTTTCCTACAGCCATAGTAGTCTTTTTCTAAACTTGGCCTGCTTGGTTCTTGCTCATCTACCCTTAACTACTGCTTATTCCACTTAGGTTTTTCTTGAGAATTTTGCTCAATCCACCCCTCATTCATAGCACAGTTCTTCAGCTTTGCATCCAAAGCTGATGGTGCTTCCACGTTTAGTAATGTCTGCAAAGGCTTCTTCCTCCTGAAGAAGATATAAAAATGTTGCCAGACCATAGATTACCTCTACTGAGTTTTTTAATTGTGTCTGGAGGGAGAGTCACACTTCGTTTTTTTTGAGCTGGAGGAAGTTCCATAGACAGTGCTTCCACATCAGGAAACTAGAGAAAAGTAAGAAAGGGGGCTTATGTTTCCCAAATAAATATTTAGAAAAAGCAAATAGCAGACACCCTCCTCCCCCTGCAAAAACTAAAGGAAAAAATAATTAAAAAAACAGAGCATAAAGGAAACAAATAAGTAGAACCAAAGTGGTAACTATAAAAAGGATACACAGTTACCTCAGATTCCAACATACATTTTTGCATATGTTTTATGCACTTACAGAATTTATCAGATGAGATTACAACAGGAAAGCTCCTAAGGTCACCTCTAATTTAGGATTGTTAGTTTTACTAATTACCTAATAATGTATTAGCAGGGAGAGGTTTTGAGGGATAAGCGAAAAGGCCTGAGGTTTAGCTTTGCTCTGAATCAGAGTCTCTCCAGAGTTTATAGAAAGAATTTGCAGAGTTTTTCTCAATAAACATACACTATCTTCAAGATGTGTTTCTTTTTGACAAGGGCATATAATTCCCAGTTTTAATTCTGCCACAACTGTCCTTTGTAATGGTTTCTTGAGATAAATTGATGCTGAGATATAATAAACTGACAGCTATGTGAGTATGGCAGGAACTACCCAGCCTAACACAAACTCTTCCTGTTTTCAGCTGCATTACCTTTTTTTCGAAAAATTCTTTGCTGAATTCTGATTCAAAATATGGAAGAAATCTTTTGTTTCTTATTGCCATTAAGGTCTCCTTTTCTTCCTCAAGTTCTTTCCTATGTATGATTTTTACATCGTTGGTAAGGGAAAAAAAGAAAAAAGCATTATAACTGAGTTCACCCTGTTTATCAGTATTACACACCGAGAAATGGAATTGGTAAAGACAAGTGGCATTTTTTTCCCCCTGGTTAATCACACTTGGAGTGATATTCTCGTTACTGGCAGTTTTCTCAGTGATGGATCAAGAATGGACTGTTCTGATCAAAATGCATGTGGATAGCGGAGAGTGGATTGGGTGCTATGAAAAGCTCCTCCTCTGAACGTGCTCCATTGCTCTAAATCTCATGGAACATGTCTGGGACTGCCAGTATTGTCTTTTCAAACTTCCAACAAACATTAAACCTAAGAATTAGTATTTCAGATACACTGCTGAATTTTTCAACACAAAATTTATCTAATTTCCTTATTTTATCACAGGAAAACTTGATGGCTCTGTGGATACAGAAAAAAGAAGTTCAATCTTCTGAAGGCAAGATTCACCAGTGTAAAGACTAGTTATGTTCAGCTTCATTTAGCCCAGTTTTACACTACTAGAGTTTCACTGACTTGCAACCATGGAATTATCACTCTTAATTATAGTTAATCTGGTTTTAAAGCCAGAATTGCACATGATGTTCCTGTGTTTTTAAGACTATGCAAAACAGTGTGGAATGCTATATTAAAATATAACTCTGAAACTCTAAAAGGCTTTTTTATTTCATGCAAATCAGAAAGTAATTAAGAAGAAATATGGAAGATAACTTAGTTTTCAATTGCTATTTAACCTTTTACAAAAATAAGAAAGAAAAAGCAAGTTTCTAATTATTAATTCATCAACATTTTACATTATTCTGGTTAATCTAAGAAATACCGAATTTCCTAAATAGCTGTTAATATAAATGAGAAGTATACAGTATTTTCCACACTAGTGGCAGAATCAGTAAACAAAACACAGGGCTTCTGACTTCAGTCTTGTTTTGAATAGTGTAAGTTAACAGTAATACTGCTGGATTTTGGGGGGGAAAAAAAAAGTAAAAGAGAGAGGCTCAAACCATTTATTCAGTGTTTCTGTTGCAAAAAACACCCCATTATTTGCTAGCAAGTCCCTGGACTATTACCTAAGACCTGGTGAAATCAATAACATTCTTTACAAATGCAGATTAAGCTGGCTCATAAAATAAGTTCAACCTACTAATACTATTACCTGTGCTGTTCCAGTCTGCTTTGCCACTTGGACATTGGTGTTACTCCTTCTGGGCTGAATGATCGGAAAAAAACCACCCAAAACAGAGAGAGTACTAGAAATGAGAAACTAGCATTGTGTTCTATAAGCAAAAAAATATTTACAAGATACCCCTGGAAAGAAAATGCTCTTTATGAGAATATGCTATGTTAACACCTCAGGTGACTCCTGGCTTGGACTTGTATGGTTTACACAAAACAGTTTGCTCATATCTGCATTTTTATTAGATTATTCAATCAAACAAACATTCAAAACCCTTTCCCAAAAAACTATAAAGTATCTTTCAGATAAGGAAAGAGAGGCATTGTACAAAACAATCATAGGACAAGCTATTAAAACACTGTTATATATATCTAGAGATCCAGATCCCAGTCCTTAATGACAGTAAGCAAAGTACCATTGCCTTGCCTGTGTGCTTGGTTCCATCCTGTGTGTTATTTACACTTGCATCAGTTCTCACTGTTCTGCCCTACCTTAACTTCTGCTGTCGGTCCTCTCTCTGTGTAGTGATTATCTTCTTTGTGTGATGAGAAGCCTGTTCATACAGCTCACTCACATGAGCTGCAAGGTAAAGAGTATTACTGAATGTGCATGCTCTGCTAAGCAGTGCTAAGTGTTATGAATAAAAACCACTGAAGGATATATTTTTAATGCTTCTTTCTGTCTATGAAAATCTAACACAGACTATGTACCTGTGAGGGAAAAAGCAGAAAGATCTCCATTCCAAAATCAAGTTCAGAACAGTAACAGATAAGAAGTTATTTGACTTGAATATAGAAAGGATGAGAAGGAATGGATGATTAAGTTCACACACCCCTGTATTTCCTGAAATATTTTTATGTTCTTGAATATCTTGAACCTTGAAAAGATACAAATCAAATACCTGTGAAGAGGAAAAGTTGCTGACATTCAGTCACTTTCTGACTGGGGAGCAACATTCCAGGTCTCTATCTCCAGCTGAAGAAAATTATGTGAGCTTTCAGGGACCTTTATTACATTCAGCTTGCTTAACTGGTGCTTAATTGTAGCTGTGAAGCAGCCATAATCAACATTCTCATGGAAGGAACAACTAGTTCAATATGTATAATGGAGAAGTGCCAGTCTTTCCCTGTTTAAGGTTGTGACCAGCTGTAATAGAGTTGCCCTGTCTGCCGACATATTTTGTAAAGTGTGTTGTTTATTTTATGCCTTGAACCTAAACTGTGAGTCCAAAGAAATTTCCTTAGTTGAAGGCAAATTTCTGTGACAAAACTCAGGAAATCTGAGTATTTGAGAGCTGTGATCCTACTAGACTACGACAATATCTCTTAGTGTTTTGGGAATTACATAAGTTCAAACTTCAAAATGTGTGTGGGGAGGTTGGTCAGCTTTTTCACCATAAAATATATTTTTCTCTTTTTCTCTTTTTACCTATTTTAAACAGCTTTTCTTTCCCACTATCTTCTTCATTAATAATGTTACATTAAAACTGCAGCTCCATTTAAATCAGGAAACTGTAGCAAGCATTTGTTTCAGCAGTTTCCATTTCCTTTGCATCGCATGCTATTTTATAAGAAGCAGAAATACTCTTGACAAGGTACGGAGGAGGGCAGAAAAATAACACTTTAAAAACTACCATCACTATGGGATAGAATGTTGATGATTTTTCTATGCAAAAAGCTTATGGATTTTCAAAAGAAACAGACATCTTAATTTTTATTTGTACATATTGAAAACATTAATAAATGTTAACAAGTATCTTATGAAAATTTTAACAGAAACTCATTAGGGAAAGCTTTGCTCCATCTTTTCCCTTATTCGAGGTTAATGTAACTAAAACACATGATCGTTTGAGATCAGATTTTCAAGTCTTGTAAATTATCAGGATTTATCTAGTTGCTTTGAAAAACTTGTCTGAAAAATTGATATTTGAATAAAAGTAGTTACTGTCATAGTTCTTATACCTAAGCAAACTTATTACATTGAAAATGTGAGTCACAATATGAAATACACGCACCTAAACACAGGAATTATTTTTAGAGGTACTGAATCTTTGATGCTAACAAGTTCTAATCACCTGTGAAATTCACACAGAAGCATGTCCATAGCACATAGATGAATTCACCTTTATATTCCTTCTTTAAAAATAACATTACAGTACTTTAAAACTTACTATGATACTTTACAATTAAAAAATACAGATATTCAATTTTTTCTTACCTCTATCACTGAGATTTTCAGCTGACTTCTCCCAGTTAGGGAAGGACTGCAGTGAAAAAGAAATAGCTGTGACCACGTGAGAAAAAAAAAAATCACAACAGCAGCATCTTGTTCAAAGGATTCCTATCCCAAACAAGTGTTGTTACCTGACAATGTGACTACAAGAATGGAGGTATTTCAGGATGTTAGAAGACATAAGCTGGGAAAAAAGGAAATGAAGTACAATTCCCCTGGTCCAAACACGTATTTGTTTCCTTCTTGATGACCTATTTCACAGATGGCTTTGTATTTTGTATGGTTGCTGTTTATGATATCAATTTAACTAATTCATAATCAAACTCAAATCCTTTTGCAAAGGCTTTGAACCGGTTTTAAAACTCAGGGTCACAAACAACAAGTCAAACGGGAAACTTGTTCAGGAATTTGTAGGCTTTGTTACTGAGGAACTCTCATGTGGCTGGTTTACAGTAAAGTGAAAGAGGGGTAAGAGACTCTAAACTAAAGTGTTTCTTTTATTCTCATGCTGTCTCTGAAGCAGTTAACTGGAAACCAGAGTTCTTGCGACCAGACAGTCTAGGTTGTAACAGAGCTAGGGAACACTGGAGACCTGAAAGGAGTGTGACACCGATTTCTGGGTCACAGCAGGTGCACAGTGAGACTACTGCTCAGAAATGAGTTGCCCAACATGAAATCTATACCTGGAAATGTGCTCATGGCAGCCAAGACAATCAACAATAATTAGTCACTAGACAAGTTCACTGGAACTGAGCAGCATGTGAAATTCAGCACCTGGATCTCATCAAAGCAAAGCAATGTCTGCCTAGAGGATAGAGGCAGGTGGAGTTACTGACACAACATTTCTCTGTTCCTGTTTTCAGAGAAGCTGTGACCCTCTTCTCCTTTCCCATTACCTATTCCTCTCTGTTTTCTTTCCATGCTCTAAATATCCATGCAAATTAGCAGAATACAGTTTCCAAAAAAATATATAAATGCTGCTCAGCAGTAATAACAATATTCCTCCAGACTGCTTTTGTATTATCCCAAAAGCAGGGTTTAAATTCTTACTATGGAGGTGGCTGTGGTTGAAATAAAAGTCTCCCAGGTGCAATAACAACAGACTGGAAATCCTAAGGCTGGGGGATATACACGTTTCAGTAATTTTGGTCTGCGTGTTTGGAAATGTATCATTCAGAAAAGTCAAACTCCTGAAGTGTTTTGAGCAATGCTTCCCCAAATGGCAGTAGTGCCATTCAGTAGCCCAGCTGAATGCTGAGTGTGGCTTTGCTTCAACATTAAACTACAGCACAGCTGGCACTGTTCTATCCTGACATTTACTGTTTTAATAATGGATAATGATGTGTTTTAAGGGTCACACTTGCAATGCAACACAATGTTTTTGTTGGAAAAAGTAGTTAAAAATTGTATTTTTCTCACTGTAACCAGTTCAAGGAGACTTGCGGCATTCTCCTTTTCCTCTTCTGTTCTTGGTTCTTTCACATTCATCTCTTCCAGCTCATTTTCCTGCTTCAAAATGTTGTCCATATATTCCTGGTGGAACAATGAAAAAGAGCAAGAAAAAGGCAGATGTTTTCTTTGCAGAAGTAGACTTAAGGGATCCATCTATAGAGAAAAGAGTTTGTAGAAGTAATTATAGAATTATTGGACTGGAAGGGACCTTGAAGATCATTTAACTCCTTCCACTACAGCAGGTTGCTCAAGGCCCCATCCAGCTTGGCCTTGAACACTTCCTGGAATGGGATATCAACAACTTCTCTGGGAAACCTGTGCCAGTGTCTCACCACCTTCACAGTAAAGAATTTCTTCCTAATATCTAATCTAAATTTATATTATCTATATTTATATTATCTATATTATTAAGATAAGCTTTATGAATAAAAGGTGTTTTAACAAATGTTGTTTGTGATCTGTGTTTCCCTCCTGTTTGATGTCCTATTAGGGAAAAGGAAATCTACAACATCGTAACAGAAAAATTAGTTTTGGGAAAAAAATATATATAAAAGAAGGCGTGTCTGAAACATGTCTGGGCTGGACAGCTGTCAATGTTTTTCTATTGCAACCATGTCTTCTTTGAAATGTAATGTGTGTGTGTGGGGGGCAATCTAACTGGCTACAATATACTACTACCTTCCCAAAATTCACATGCTGTTACCTTTAAAATTCAGTCTGCCATGCCATCATGAAAATATGTTAAATGAATAAATTATAGAAAACGGGTATTTTGGTTTTTTCTAATAGTTAAGGCATAATGAAGTTTTGACTCCAAAATCACTTCTAAGAGTATCTTCAAAATGTGAATTAAATAAATTGATGTTTTACACCAGCACTGAGAAGTGCTAAGCAGCTAATAAGGATCAACTGCAGAACTCTCAGACTCCATCTCAGAACACTTGCACATGAGGTTTAACTTGCCCCTTGCTGTGAGCCAGCCACTAACGAGGGAGGGACACAAACTTTGTCAGAAGGCTACACAGCTATTTGCTAGACATGGATAGAGCTACACAACTATGAGTTGAGCCTGGAAATGTTCTATACTGATTTAGGAAAACAAATACATGACCAAGACTAGAGGGTGTCTCAGTAACCAAGTTAACTGTAGAATTATAATGGGTTAGAAATTCTTGTACAACTTTAGAGATTTAAATTTTTAAGACTTTGTGAATTAAAACAAACCCCAAGCAAAGTAAAATCGAAGTAACAGATATCAATACTGACAGTAAGGAAACTATCTGTTAGAGTACTAACTGTGATGTATACTGGACTGAATCCCACATATTTGCAGAAAAAACTAGGTTTCACGAGAAATAAGTGAAACAGTTGAGCTGCTTCAGAGACACACTTTTCTTAGAGCTCCTTTCTATGTATGAAATAATTGTTCTTTAAATATAGTAGGTTTCTTTTTCTCAGTTATATACTCAAATTTATGACACCCAATTTGTCTATTTATCTGTTCTCTATTGCTTACTGGAAGAATGAATAAATGTGATTGTAGTACCTTGAGGGAAAGATGCAGCTTTTCTCTTAGTTCATCACTGAGTGGCTTATACTGGAACAGCTGGCGGATTTGCAGTTTTTTAGGACATTTACGCACAGGTACTGGCAAGCACGACTGCTCTGCAGATCCAATGCAGAGACCCTTCCAAATATATGTTCTGACTGAGGGATCTGTGGTCTTCCTCTGAACATAGAGAAGAACAAGAAAAAAGAGCAAGAAGTTACTTATACTAAATACAGACAACAGCAATGTGTATCTCAGCTGAAAAGCATATGTTCTCCTTATAGAATCAAGAATCTAGACAATGAAGCTGGTAGATTTCCAGGAACAATTTATCTATCCTAAAACCTCTTCATCTGGCAAGATAAACTCCCCTTAAAATTGCTATAGCCCCTCACCGAGTGTAAAAGAAGCCCAAGGAGACTACACACTCCCTGACACAGTCTACCCTTTGCTTTGTCTGCTTAATAAACTGAACTTAACATTCCCATTGTTTACAGCTCCTGTGCCCCACAGAGACAATCATCTATTGCTTTAACAGGAAAAGGCAGTTTTGAAACAATCATACCTCAAGAGGAGAAGATGCTTCCTCAGTCCCTGGCTGAAGATTAGGAGGAACAATACTCTCTGGTTCTGACTGAAGATTTGCAGGAACAACACTCTCTGGTTCTGAGTGAAGATTAGGAGGAACAACACTCTCTGGTTCTGACTGAAGATTTGCAGGAACAATACCCTCTGGTTCTGAGTGAAGATTAGGAGGAACAACACTCTCTGGTTCTGACTGAAGATTTGCAGGAACAACACTCTCTGGTTCTGAGTGAAGATTAGGAGGAACAACACTCTCTGGTTCTGACTGAAGATTTGCAGGAACAATACCCTCTGGTTCTGAGTGAAGATTAGGAGGAACAACACTCTCTGGTTCTGACTGAAGATTTGCAGGAACAATACTCTCTGGTTCTGAGTGAAGATTAGGAGGAACAATACGCTCTGGTTCTGATTGAAGATTTGGAGGAACAATACTTTCTGGTTCTTTCTTCATTACCCAGGGGGAGGCTTCAGCCATAGGGTGGAGAATAGTAATACTTAAAATACCTGGTTCAAAGACATATTTTGCTAAGAATCAGTTCAAATTAAAAAATTATGGACAAACGTCTCTGACCTACAGAAAAAAACACTTACCTAAATTTTAAAAAAATCTTATTGTCAATCGATAAAACTCCATGTATCCATGGCCACAGATCATATCAGATCACTGAATTGATTATAGAATAGTTGGACAAGTTCAGATTACTCAAACCATACTTAAGAATAAACTGCCTATCCTGCTTGCTTTGATTTTTGGGTAACAGCACGATTGTATACTGTGTGGGAGTATCCCAAACAAGGAAGAGCAGACCACTAGCCCATGTTTACTTAATCTCAGAAGCAGTACAACATATTCAGAACATGCAAAATTCTTCACTGTATTATATACTTCACAATCTGATCACTGGAAAGATTCCATTAGAGATTTCTATTGTTTGGATAAATTTTAATGTCTGTCAAAATATTCTTTCCAGCACGACTGAAAAACTAATTAACCTACTATTATCTACCCCAGAGGTGGCCATCAAAATAGATATCATCACTGAGGTACTTTGTCACAATGACAGAAAACTGTGAAGCCTTGTTGTCAAGGTAAAGAGAGCCTGTGAAAGGTGAAGCAGGAAGTCTGGAAAATCAGATGTGCTATTACTACAAATGACTGCTGGTGGTAAGCAAGCTTTCTTGATTGGGATTTCCACTGGGTATGTATGCTCTCTATCTTTTTGATCTTTTTACCTTCTTTGTCTTTCTGGCTCCCTCAGTGCCCCTTATTTTTTCCTTTTCCCATAGCAAAATTATTTCATTCAGTTTCTACAGTGGGGAACCAGTCATTATTGTGAATTGAAGTAGATTTAAAAATGCAACACCTGATAAGAGCAGTAAGTGGGAAAGCTGTTTCCTATGCTTATGATATAAATCTTTGTCAAAATGCCTTAATACTTTACAGCTTGAAGCAAACTACCTTTATCATCCCCTCCATATCCAGGGCAACCATACATGCTGTCTTTTAAAGATACACTTTTTTTTTAGCATCTACTTGTTCTGCCACAGTGTATTTTATAGAAATACAGCATCTCCAACTAACTTCACAGTGATAACTAACCATTTCAGGATGTAACTTCTTGCACTGCTACTACAAAGTGGTTGGGACCAAGTACTACTGGCATTCCCTATTTCAGTCATGTTTTTTCTGCTTCTTAATATGTGTTATTTCCAACAGATGGGCTAAGGGTCAATATCAGGGTATCATTGTCTTCACTGCAATATCATTAATGAAGACTGTGATACATTCAATTTTTTTTTAAGGTAAATACAGGGAATATCCATTTGGTAATCAATTTTGTTTGCGTGACTGAGAGTGGATAGAGATACGCCATTTGTTTGCACACCTTTCCCTTAACAGTGTCCTTCAGTTAATTCTCTGCTTCCCAGAGTCCTCCCACAAACTCCTCCCTTCCCATGCTTCACTGCCAGACGCTTATCTATACGTGTAAAAACAGTTCCTGTCCAAATAAGTGTTTTGAAACTTTGGACTCCATCTCTGCAATTCTTTCTATTAGCAGTCTGTCAGAAAAAAAAGGTTTCCTACCTGGATGTTCTTGTACAGGATCCTGCAAGACTGCAGTGGCAGGATCACTACAGGCCTCAGCCAGATAAGTGTGTACATCCTGGCTCCGCAGGAGCTCAGTTCCAGAACCATCCTCATAGATGATGAAAAACCTGTACCAGCCAGACACAAACATGGGACTGTATCAAGAAAATGGAGCT
>JAYRBT010000001.1:26138045-26161802 GCA_036023395.1 Myiotriccus ornatus
CAGAACCATCCTCATAGATGATGAAAAACCTGTACCAGCCAGACACAAACATGGGACTGTATCAAGAAAATGGAGCTTCAACATGATGATATCAAATGTGCAAATACAGAGCACTGAACAAAGGAGGAACAAATCTACAAACCCTGCACAAATACTGTGTAATAAAGAAGAAAGGTGATGAGCATACCTGGGGGCATGCTCATCATAAATGATGGGTTTGTCAACTTCTTGGAGTACTGCTGCTGAACTTCTGTCCTCCTTGTCATCAGAGCCAGTGCTGGGAACATACACATTTGTGCTGCCATCAGCCATGACCTGTAGTAGAAATTATATAAAATTATTTGAGTTACAAGATACTTTTAAAACAGTCTCTCCAAAAAGGGGGAAATATCAAAAAAAGCAAATCCATCACTTAGTCAAGAACATATTAGAGACCTGATTCAGAAGGTGTTCCCTTCCAGCTAGCTAGGCTACTTTATATATTACAAAGACACAATCTGATTTTGAGAGAAGTTGATAGGATAAAATTAATTAAAATGCAGAAACTTGTTTTCTTCCATGTATTTTACCTTGAAAGTATTTCCTTCAGGATCCACCATCTCACAAATAGTGCTGGAAGTGTGTTTCATAATGTACCTCCCTGCTTGTTTCTCCTCGTTCTTGCTGACGAAATCGTAAACTTCATGGGTATAAATCGCTGAGCAATCTTCATCAATGAAAAGAGAGCCTGTCCTGGTGGGTAAAACCTATGACAGCAAAAAGGAAGAGGTTCAGCTGAAAGATGAAAATTTTAGTTTAGAGGTACCATGAAAATGAATAACACACACAAATCAAGAGGAGAGCTTTCAGACCTTTAATAGTGAATCATCCAGTTTAGAGGAACTAAAGGGAGAGAAAAAAAGAAGATGAGGTCCGGAAGGCAGGCTTGACCTTAGTCTCTGTAATATTTAACTTCAGGAAATTTAAGACTGTGATTTAAATATACTATACAGTTGTGAGTAAGTATTTAAATATTGCCAGAGTATGAAAAGGATGGAGTCATAAGATTTGTGAAGACTATTCTAAAGAAGAGAGTTAAACTAGTTAAGGTAAGAGCTGCTAATGGCAGAGAATTTGGAACACAAAACTGAAAATTCACAGTCACAAACTAAAAATAATTCCCACCTGATATGTTCCCTGTGGCTTTGCTAGAATAGATGTCCCATCTCCAAAGATGGTACAACAGGTACCATCGTCACAATTTGTTATAACAGTAGCAAACTCAGGATTCTCTACTCGCACACACTTCACCTTCTTTGGGGTGGTTTTTGAGGGTTCATCTAAGAATTAATACAGAACAATGATACAGGAGCACATGAATTACAGATATGTCTTAAGATTCAATTTGCTTTTTCTGTCACAGTACAAGACCCTCATAAACTTCATGGCATCCTTTATCATGTAATTTTATGTTATGTAAACAATACACAACACAATTCTGCACTCAACCCAGGAAAATTCAACAGCAAAAAATTTTTGTAGCTATCTGTGGCTGGCCAGGAAAGTGCACTCTAAAGTATCAAGTATGATACTAACCGTAATGATCTGGATATTTGTAATATACAAGTTGGATCACTGAAATTCTTTCTGCCTGTAATACAAGCTCTAAGATGTGAAGAAATTCCTGTTTAGCACCACAAATCTTGGAAAACAAATCAAAAAGGTATGTTAATCTGGTCATTGCCTTCCCACTGAAGAGACAGATTAGTTCAAAGTTGTTTTGATTTTTAAAATCTCACAGGGAGACGATGTCCCTGAACATTTCCTGTTAACTCAATAACGCTCTTTTCCCACAGAACCAAAACTTCCCACTGTGTTTGAACAGTACAGACACCCACACAGTAAATGTACATTTCGTGTTAATTAAGGAGGACAGGACTCATCTAGGAAGTGAATGAAGCATATGGAATACAACACCAGCCAGAATAAACACAGATGACCATTAGCCCCACTTATTTAAGGGAAATATAAGTTTCACTTTTCTAGACATGGCATTTTCCACAGCCATAATCAGATATTCAGTATCTCTAAGGCTGATCAGTCCACGGCTTCCATGGAAAATATAAGAATGCGCTGGTCCTTATATACCTCTCCAGTTAAGACTCAAATCATCTTGCTTGCTAATATTAGAGCAGGTGGAGAGAGTGCAATTAACAACTAGAACTCCAGCACTTGTGGTCTCATGGTAAAGTAGGACCATGTAAGTATATATATGGAAAGAACGAAATTTGCTTGCTTGTAACAGTGCAATTTTTGCACCGAATACTGTTGAAAGAAAGGAGACAAACTAAGCCTAGACTGCACTAGTGGATGTGTTATCTAAGCTATAGGTATAAGGTATAAGTCGCCTTTAGCATATATTTTGACAATTTTCTGCTTCACAAGATATAGCAGAGTTAAGTGCTCCCCTTTTTATTTTACCTGTTTGCTCACCACTTTCTGGTACAAAACGGCATTCACATTTTTTATAAAAAGTTGTGATCCTGGTACCATCAGCATGATCTACTACTCTGCTACTATCCAGCTTCTCAACAATTATCACTTCGTCATCTCGTACAGTCATAACCTGAAAGAACGAAGGAATACTCATTTACATTAGCACTGTGACACTTGTAACTTGTATATTGAACAAGCTAGACTACTGCAAGTTCATCTATTTCAGAGACTGAGGAATCACATTTTCTTCAAAATTTTCATTTGTAACAGTGTAATATATATAACAAATAGTTGTTTTCAAATCGTACATCTCATATGATGGCAGCCCCGTGTCTTGGCTTAATAGACAGTGCTATAATAAGACAAAGGCAGTTATACCGTTTCATCAGCTGGGTCTGTTGCCTGATACATGAAGAGTGGCTTCAGATCCATTCTCTTTCCACCCTCAGTGCCCACTTGAATGCCTAATGGAGTTGTTGTTATCCAGGTTCCTGCCTTAGGTTCCTCAGAATTAACCAGATCCTGAACAGTATTTTCAAACAACTCATCATTGGTTGGGTGTGATATGTTTTTGTCACTGTGTTTTCCTGCAGAAATAAAAAATTTCTGTATCAGACTTGGTATTCTCTAAGGCAGAAGACAAAATCATTAAAGTGCAGAGTTTGTGAGGATTGGTTTTGACAGAATTGAAAGAAGAACTATTTAACAGGCTAGAAAAAATTACAACTTCTGTTACTTAAAGGCATGCTCTCAAACTAACCTTATTTAATGTTTGCTTAAGGACACAGAAAAAGTAAAAAGCATGCTAATGACATCTGATTATGACATGAATTTGGAAGGTACTATCAATGCAAAAGAAAATCTGAATGAATTACAGAAAAAAAAAAAAAGCAGCCAAAACCGCCTGATGAGCCTGAAGATTAAAGTGATAGGAATTTGACATAGCTTATTAGAATGAAATTTAATGTGAAAAGGAATAAAATTTATATCTGTTTCAGCTAAGCTTGTAACAACAGAAGAAAAGAAAGACCTGGAGGCATCATCCATTCAGAATGATTACAAGTTATCAGTGTGAAAATACAGTGACCAAAAAGGCCAACACAATCCTATGGTGCATCAGAAGAAAAGGGATGGAGATTCCATTATGACAGGGAATTGGAGAGCTCTTATTAAGAATGGTATAGAGAAGTCAGGTCTCCCATATGCAGGAAAAGGAGCTTAGACTAAATGTATGTAAAAGACAACAGCATAGTCCAGAGAGCAGTCTAAAAGACTTACAGCATACATTTAGCAAAAAAGAACCTCAAAACACAAAAGAGATGAAATTATTCACTACAAATTTGCCATAAATAAGAAGAGGAGAGGAAAGATGGGGAAGGTGGAAAAGTGATAATTAAAGGATAAGGAAGAAAGGATATACACTCATCCCAGATACTGAGAATTCATATTAGAAGATGGTTTGTCAGAGTTGTTCTCAAACATCTTTGCAGTTATCCTAAGAACAAGTACTGGACTTGACCCAAAAAGTCTCTTTTTGAGACCCTTTTCTTTTTGGCAGCAATTTTTATAACATACTTTCAATAAATTACAAGTTAATATGACTGGTCATAATTGTTCTGTGTACTAAGTAGCACTGACAGTGATCTTGAACTACACTCTGAGGTATGAAGTAAACATTTATTCGGTTCTTTCTGAGTCAAACAAAACAAGGTAAGAATGGTTATATTGCCACCAACCATAAGTCCATACAACCACTTGATAATGACCAATAGTAGGGGCCTTGGAATATACAGAATCACAGAATATGCTGTGTTGGAAGGGACCCACAAGGATCATCGAGTCCAACGCAGCCCTGCACAGGAAAATACAGTATCCTCTGTGAGTGAAGCATTACTAAAAATACAAAGACTAAAAAATGTGTAACACAAAAGTAAGGTTTTAACACTATTGTAGTTACAAGGATTTCTCTTAAAAGATTTTGTGTTCAATCACTCTGATACCAATGTATCAGAGTGTATCTACTTATTAGAGTCCTAGCATGCTGGAAGAAAAAGAAATCTGGAGTCAGATAGAAATGATTTTCTATGATGGTAACATAACAATGTGCAGAAGCTGAGTACAGATAAAATTGCATTTTCACACTGGTAGAATTTTCAGACTAAAGAAATATACCCTTTAAGTATAATCAGCCCTGCTAACTTGTATCTACCCAAAAATCAAAAAAATATTACCTTTCTTAATCCTGGTCTCATGTAAAAGATCTGATTCTGGTAATGGTTGTATTTTCTCTGGAATTGTAGATGGTGGTAGGACAGGACCAGAGTCAGGGCTCCTACTTACTGTGCCATCAGCAAACAGAATCTACAGAAATCAAGGACATACTAAAGGTTAAAATCAATTCAAATATAATTAGAAAGTCTCAAAAGAATGTGTTACGAATGCAATAGTCATTAGAATACTGTGGGTGATGGAGGGGAAAAAAGTTAAAGCTCTCAGAATGAATACAAGAAATAAAGCAGCTATCTTAAAAAGATGAATAGAATAGATGTTTTCAGTTGGAAGGGATGTTAAACAATCATCCAGTCCAGCTGTCTGACCCCTTAAGGGCTGACCAAGTTAAAGCATGTTGTTAAGGGCACTGACCAAGTGCCTCTCAAACACTGATAGGCTTGTGACATTCACTCCCCCTCTAGGAAGCCTGTTCCACTGTCTGACCACCCTCTCAGGTAAAGAAATGCTTCCTAATGCCCAGTCAAACCTTCCTAGGACTGATGTTAATTTTTTAGCCACCAAGATAGCTAACAAAAGCAAGTCTTGGTTATTTATCTACTTAAACTGGTTTCTGAGATATATTGTCCATTATACTCAACCCTTGACATGCATGTTCTCTGTGTGTCAGATAAAACCTAGAATTACCCTAACCATCCCTGAATTAATTTATAAATACAGTGCAATGTAGAAAATAAATGGACAACATATAGAAACAACTCTTGAGATTATTACTGAAAGGAACTAACCACTTCTTTTTTGAATGCTTATCACTTGAATATATTCTTGATGACTCATAGACATTAAGTTAATATTAAGAAGGATGTACTCATAATCTGTTTATACACAGACTACTCTAAAATCACGCTAGCCACATAAGATCACATTTTTCTATTAGGAGACAGTTTGTTGAGAATATATAGACATACAGCAGCTAGCTTCTCCGCATAATTCTGAATTGGTTATGTTTCTCAGAAATCCTGGCTAAATAATTTAGCATATAATGTAATGAATGAATGGCAAATAACTTATACTAGGAGTTGTGGCCTACTTAGACAGAAAAAAAATAATCCAACAAATAAGGAATTATTTTGACACTTTCTGAGTCAAAATAGATGACTCCTCTTTTCATTTGTTTGCTAACTATGCATAGTGTCTTTGACTTTGAAAAAAAATTTGCTTGTAGATTACAGTATTTGCAAAGATGGTATGTAGCCTATAGCACCTAAAAAGTACCAGAATTCTAGGCAACCTAAATTTGTGTAAACAAAGCAAGTACTTCATTGTATAGGAATATGAAGTCTTTTTTTCCTGAAAATTTAGGATACCTAAAGGTGTCTGCAGGACTGAAGAACAGTTCTGGAACCCACATGACTGTTTACACTGAAAAAATATTTGGACATTTTCATATTGCCAAAACCACCAAACTAATCCACACTTCGGATGTTCAAGTCCAGGAATGTAGTTCTCAAAACCCTATTCAGCAATTTCCTAATCCCAAAGTTGCCGAAAACCTTCACATGCCCAAAATTTTCATATTTAAACCTCCCTATGTGCCTCAAGTTCTGACACTGAACAAAGGTAAGAGCAATTTAGTCTTGACATGGCTGCATAACTCAGTAGTTACTTCATTCCTTCATCTACAAACTGGACACTTCTCTGTTTCAGTAGACAATCACACATTTAAGGGTAACATTTAAGCACACACAAGCTGCTTAGAATGAATTCTTCTAAATATACCTGGGTAGATCCATCCATCAGGTACTTTATGACAGTTCCTTGATTAGTGATGACTCTTGACACCTCTTGTTCTGTTTGCCTCACCACAGGTGTATAAAGCTGAGAGTTCTTTACCTTTTGGGGATAACTCTGTCTAACCAGAATTTCCAGAGTAGGTTGCTTGGCCTGTTCTCTTTCAGTGTCTTTGTGCTCTATTTCACCTTCTGAAATCTCATGCTCCTTCTCTCCACCTTCCATAATCTCTTCCTCCTTTGCTTCATCTGCTTTGTCCTCGCTTTCCTTTACCACCTCCTCCTCTGCTTCATCTGCTTTGTCCTCACTTTCCTTTCCCACCTCTTCCTCTGCTTCAGCAGTAGTGGCTTCACCTTTCAAATCTGAAAACAAACTTTGAATTATTTAATACTGCATAGCACACATTCAAACAGGGCTAAATACCCAGCATCATGGTGTCTACAGAAGGTATGAGACTCCAGGTGAGTAACACTAACTAACCCTCCTTGGCTTACTCGGTAATCCACAGAATAAGGGACAGACTGCAAATTCAGAGAAAAATTCAAAACAGTCACCTACTCAGAAATGCTACATCCTCCTGTGAAGGTGGTTGTCTTTCCAAATGAAAACAAGGGAAATTGAAGATGGATTTACTATGGATGCTGAACTTTTGGAAGACTCACATTAGGTGAGAGGAACTTCCTAACTGCCATAAAGGTGAAAAAAAGTTACTGAGTTTCACTAAGTTTGAATACGTATAGAAACCCAAGTTATATATTTTGTCTACTTGAATAAGTAAGTTTTTTAGCTTAAATTGTGGCAGTGTGTTGAATATACCAGTAGGCATAATTATGGTAGTTGTGTCAAGAGACTACATGTATGTGTTTGTAATTTTTCTGTTCACCTCAAGTATTCAGCATTTCACCTTATGCTCCTTGCCAAACCATGTATATTTGAAAATTTGTATGTTCTTTACTTCATGCCAGATTAATCAAAGCACATAATTATCTTCCCATTATCACTCAAGATTCTGCAATATATATGCATTTATTAGATGCATTAGCTAATTTTTCTTTAGTATTCTAATATACATGCATATTCAACTGATTATCCAACATGACTTGCAGGGGCATTTTAGGGTTACTGCTTTCCTGCCTTCAATCTTTTATGTCCAACAACTTGCGATATATTTGTTTGAAAAACCTCCACGTTATTTATGTTGCAAATACTATTAAATAGACATTATGACAGAGTTAGCATGTTAAAAAAAAATCACAGTTACATCTAATCCATTAATGAAGAAATAATTTTCTTCTGTAGTTTTAACTTCTGTCAAATTCCTTACTTCGCAGAGGTTCAGAAAACTAACCTTCAAAACTTTCACCAAGGAAACTTAATACAAGTCCATTGGGACAGGAGACATTCAAACTCGGAAAAGCAAGAACATCTGACATCTCTTGTATTTGGGGAGCTGGTTCTTCTATTTCTATCTACAGAATGAAACATGAATTAGCTTTATTCCACATTTTAAAATAATAAAGAAAAAAATAGACCATAGATTTCAGTTGTAACAATATATTGTTTAAAAAATGTGCTATCACTCATTTACCATTTTGAGAGTTGATAGACTCCAAAGTGGAAACATTAGGTTATTTTATCTGATTATACTATCTCATTCACCTTGAAGAACAACACTTCCAAACTTCATAAATTTTAATGACTCATTTTGCTATCTTGTGCATAGCATCAAGATGGGATGACAATAAACGGATAATGTGAAGCGGAAGAGTGTGAAATAATTATTGAAGTTGCGTATCAGTTATTTTACCTATAATCATTAAAAGAGCACAAAAGGTTAGTAGAGCTGTATTTCCAGTCTGCTGCAAACACAGCACTTACTCAAGAAGGGGACAGGAAGAAATGTTTGGCAGTCAAAATGTATAATCCTCTTTGCACTGCTCTGCAGTGGAAACTCTTCTGATGACTAGAAAAGACAAGGTTGACCTAAGGAATGTGTGAAGGCCATGGAACATTTGTGAAAAAATACAACAACAGATTCTTAAATGTCATCCCCTCAAAAACATATGTGACAGTGGACTACACTATGCCAGTAGTCATAAGATTAAAACAGTTTTGGATTGCAGACAGAGGTAACAGAGAGAATTTGTCCTGGTATTACCCCATATAGTTGCTTTTTAGGAATATAACGGTAGGGGGGAAATGGCAGATATTTTTCCATGTGTTTTTTAGCATAAAGGATGCCGTACATTTGTGATTATTTTACATAATATTACTGGGCAATAAAGGCTACTCTCAATACCCTAAGATTGTAGTCACAGGATCATGAGGTAGAAGTCACAGAATAGGACACAAGTAACTTTCAGTTGTCATGTACTTCTCCTTGTCTTAATGGTAAAAAACCCAGAAAACTCCTAATGTAACCTATTTTAAAAACTTCCAGTGTTGGAGGTTTCCTGGTAAACTGTTCCAGTGCTTTACCTTGATTAACCTTACTGACATTTTCCTCCTGGTTAATCTGAATCAATATTACAGAAAACTAGTTTACTTCAGATTATTTCTGCTGACTATATGGGCTAGCATAAGAGATGATGGTGTCCTTTTAGCTCTTTACAGAAGAAGGTTATTCTGTCTCTCAACTCTAGATCAAACAAACCTAAACCAAGTCTTTTAAGCTTTTTCCACTGGTCAAGTTCTCTAGACCTCTAATCCTCATGCTTTCCTTAAAACTCTCAGTGTGGCCCATATTTTTCTTGCAGTGTAGTATTCTGTAACTGGACACAATATTTCAGCTGAGACCCTACCAGACCTGACTGGAAAATAACTTCACATATTTATCAGGCTATACTCCCCTTTATTCACATCAGTGTGGTCTTTGCCCTTCTCACAGGAAGATGGCATTGTTGACTTATGTACAGCTTGTGATCCATGGCAACTCTCAGACTTTTCTCTATACAGCTGTGCAGTGGGGTTTCTGTGGCTGGGTTTTGGTAGAGGTGGGGGGCTACAGGGGTGGCTTCTGTTAGAAGCTGCTAGAAGCTTCTCCTGTCCCATGGAGCCAATACTAGCCAGCTCCAGGACGGACTTCCTGCCGCTGGCCAAGGCCAAGTTAATCACGAGTAATAGTCATGCCTCGGTGATGACATATTTAAGAACAGAAGGTTGTGGCACAGAAAGAATTCCAGCCAGGGAAGAGAGGAGTGAGAACATGGGAACAACAATGCAGACACCAAGGTCAGTGCAGAAGGAGGGGCAGGGGGTGCTCCAGGTACTGGAGCCGAGGTCCTGCAGCCCGTGGTGCAGCCCATGGTGGGGCAGCTGTGCCCCTGCAGCCCATGGAGGACCATCGGGGTGCAGAGACCCCCCTGTAGCCCATGGAGGAGCCCACGCTGGAGCAGGTGGATGCATGAAGGAGGCTGTGACCCTGCGGGAGGCCCAAGATGGAGCAGGGTCCTGCCGGAGACCTGCAGCCCATGGAGAGGGAAGCCCACACTGGAGCAGGTTTTCCCCGTGTAGGACTTGTGGTCCCTGTGGGGGACCCACGCCGATACAGCTCACTGGTGAAGGACTGCACCCCATGGAGAAGTGACCCACGGGACAGCAGTTCAGCAAGAACTCTTGCCTGTGGGGATGGACTCATGCCAGAGGGGTGCATCAAGGACTCTCTCCCATGGGAGCAGGGGAAGGACTCCTTTCCCTGAGCAGTGGCAGAAACAACAGCTGACCGTAACCCCCATTCCCATCCCCCTGCACTGCTGGAGGGGAGGAGGGAGAACACTGAAGGAAGGAGGGGCGGGGGGAAGGTGTTTTTAAGATCGTTTTATTTCTCACTCTTTGGCTCTTATCCTTTTAGTGATACATTTAAATAATATCCCCACTTTGAGCTTGTTTTGCCCTTGAAGGTAATCAGTAAGTGACCTCTCCCAGCTGTTATCTCAACTCATGAATCCTTAGCTGGTTTTTTTTCTCTCCTCTGTTCAGTTGCAGAGGGAGAGTGAGAGAGTGGCTCTAGTGGGTGCCTGGCATCGGGCCAGGGTCAACTCACTACAAACTGACAGAACTGTTATCCATTCTGTAGATACATGTTCATTATTTATATGCAATTGTAGAACCTACCACCTTGATTCTTACTGAATTACATCATATTTTACAGACTGTGTCTATGTGAATTTATCAAGTCTGTTTTGGATTCTAATCACGTTCTCCAAAATACTTGCAGACTCACAGACAGGTGCTGTATGCACTAACATGGGTACTCTTTATCTGAAGGAATTCTAAAACAAATAGTTAAAGGCCTTTTTGCTTAGAAGTCCTCCTGACAGATGTTTAACAATAGCACTATTTGTTTCTATAGGTTTCATTTGTGCCACACAATTACTGTGTGTTATACTGAGTGCTGGCAACTCCCTATGCCACTTCCCATGCTCATGCTCTTTAAATAATTAGCTAGACTTTAGAAATTAAGTAAGAAGCACTTCTTGTGGATATTCACAGAATCCGTGTTGAAACAAGAGGCACAGCATTACTTCATCCACTAGATATTAGATACTATTTCACAACAGAAGTTCAGAATCTGCTTTTAAAATGTCGTTCATCCTTTCCAAAACCTGCATTGTAACAGAAGTACTTCAGTTACAGGTAACAGTAACTTTGTCAAATTGCTGGTCCCTGGCTTGTGATTGGCTGCAAAGACCAAATTCCAGAGCAAGATTTTGCAAAACTGGCTACACTAATTTACTGTTTGGTTAGACTTTCCCACACAGGTTTTGGAAGGCACAGAAAAATTCTGCTTGGTTAAACTAAAAATTCAGCAGTTCTTGTGACTGAGATATTAATAATCATAGAATGGTTGGGGGTGGAAGGGAGCTTAAAGACCATCACATTCCAACCTCCCTGCCGTGGGCAGGGACACCTTCTAGGGCAGGGACACTTCCACTAGACCAGGTTGCTCAAAGCCCCATCCAACCTTGCCCTGAACATTTCCAGGGATGAGGAGGCATCAACAGCTTCCCTGGGCAACCTGTTCCAGTGTCTCACCAACTCTCTCAGTCTGTCTTTGCAGGAGAGGTGCTCCAGCCTTCTGATCATCTGCAGTGTAAGAGCTGTAACTGTAAAGCCAAAATTGACAAAAGTATGCGGATCATGGAAGACAGGCTGCTTTACACCATGCAGTCATGAAGGCTAGTTTCATTAACAGCTGCCAATATGGACATCTGAGAACAACTGAAAGAGTAAAAGGTATCCTCAGAAGCACCGCAAATTGTTAGGAATTTGTAAAGGCACAGCTCAAAGCCCTCTGAGCAGAATACATGTTTCTTTTCCATAAGTTCATGTATTTGAATTTTTCTTTGTTTCTTTTCATTGGATAATTCTCTCACCTTTACTTCTTCTTGCTGTACCAGGTCGTCAGGTGATGAAGGTTCTATTTTGTTACGATTTGCTTTCGTAGAAGGCTGAGGTTTTCCTGATTTTTGTTTGTCGGACTTATCTTTTTTTCCCAAAGCTGGTGCAATGGGAGACACTGCTGTTGGAACTATGGTCGGAATGTGAACAGAAGGGATGTCCAGAATTCTTGCTAAGGTAGGACCTGTTTCATCATCTAAGGAAGGGAAAAGCAATTTTTTAAATGCAATTGAGTTTCATAAATGTATATGGCCACATTTTTATTTTTTAAAAAGATTTTGTACACTAAATTTTACCTTAGAAATAATAACCTCAGTGGGGGAGTTTATTATTTCAGATAGAGGGACTGAATATACAAAACTGTTTAGAAAATCTTTCCATAGACTGACAATTTATTAGCCTAAAAGACATCTTGAAACTATTGTTTCCCACAAATTGTCACTTTGTCATCACTTCAAAAATAAAAAAAATGCAAGTTTAAGAATACCCTTTAACATCCAGAACACTTACATGGAGACATTCTGAGTCTAGTGTCTAGTAAATGATCGCTGCTGTTATGTTTTATTGTGGGCTGACTGACTCCAGCAACCTTGCACTATATAGGTCTATTTTGCTATAATTATTCAGAAAAATTCTGATGATCTAAACATGGTAAGACTCCTGCAATTCTTAAAGGCCAAGCATTAGAACAGCCTGCTAACCATGTCAACAGAAAGTAATCGTGTTGCCTTTCAAAATAGTTTCTTGAAAACAAAATTAATACCAAGTTAGATTTTCTGTAAAACATTTTTGTTTCAACTGACACTTCTCTTTAATCAGCCTTCATGTTCACTTTCAGATGACACTACTTCCCAGAGCGTTAAATTTAGGAACAGAAGCCATTATAGGCTCTTGATCCCTTAAGAAATTTCACCTACTCTACTCTGGTTGCCCTGAAAAATGAGAACATGGTATCTGAGGGTAACAGTGAAAAAGAGTGGATTGTCAAGACGGAAAGTGTCTTTAGAAATCTTGAGAGAGATGTTAAATTCCAGAGGACTGCCTGATTAAGGAGGGTTTCCTTCCTTTCGCATGCACATTCAGATTTCTAGCACTTGGAATTGTGGTCTTTTAATTTCGTCGAGGCACAAAGAACAAGTGCAGTGCTTCTACAGTACCCAGAATTGAAAGCCCTGCAAGTGCTCAAGTGGCACCAGACTGACAAAGAGATGAGGAGCTTATTTCTAACTGGAACGTAAGGTGGTCTGAAGCTAAATTTTAGTAATGCTGGAGAAAACAAAGAATAATTTAGAACTTAAAGAAGTACATTTAACCAAGAAATAAAAAAAGACACAAAAAGCTGGCAAAACAGCTTGAGGCCTTTCATCACCTTAGCTTCCCTAAGAGGAAGATGAAACACATAAAAAGTAAAAAACAGTATGAAAAACGAGAGTTAAAGAAATTCCAGAAAACTAGCCCAGTACTGCAGGGAAAAAGGGTAGTTTGCACCCAATTCAACCAACCAGTGGGGAGAAACTACAGAATTCATGGTATACCATTCTGCACTAGCGATGGATGCCATATGAGAATCATCTAAGAACATTTCTGGTCAGAATTATTCTCAGCACTTACGATACAAAAACCCACGGGAATTTGGCATAAGCAAGTGATCACAGAAAAACTTCAAGCAATCAAAGAATGCCAGTTAGCAGTGCTCTACAGCTCAATATAACACGGATTATTCTACTGTAGAATAGGATGATTATGGCAGATATGAAAAAGCCTAAACATTACAGCTGACATGTAGGTGTTTAATTAGACATGTCTCTCTTTTATGTCAAAATCCAAGATTTGCAGTCCACTACATTGTGAATGTTCTCTTGGTCCAAGTTTGAAATGCCTTTTTTTAGTAATTAATTTGTAAAATATATTTAAATAATTAAAACTGAGTGTACAGTTGAATGGTTTGCCACAGTCCACACAAAGATGCATTCAATTAAATGTTTTCATATTTTAAGAGCTGAAAAATTCTGGGATTATTTTCTGATCAGAGGAGGGGTTCACTTTTATCCGTTTGATGGTTTCAGTGGCCTTTCAAATGTAATGGAAACAAAAAGCTCTTGGTAAAAGCAGACACTATTTTCACTGTGGTTTTCTGAAGCAATTGCTTCCAGTTGCTGCATGTGTTTATTGAAAGGCTGAGAGAAATCCCTCATTATGTCTGCACAACTGTAACTTAAAGTCCAACTCCTAAAGTAAAATGGAAGTTCCATAATCACCTATATAAGTTTACAGAAATATTATTTCTTGGAAAACCAAGAAGACTCCTCAGCAAATCACATTTTCTTTGGCTCAAATTAATTGGCTGATTTTGCTGGGCTACTTAATAACAATACTTGCAAGTTTCTCCTTGCACTGCTCTGTTTTCACAGTGAGCAAAAAAGCATGGAAACCTCCTTCCATTTTGAAAACTGAATCACAGAATATTCTTGACAATGTAATCTTGAGCCTCATTGAAAATTCTCTACCATGTAGTAACAGCTGCTCAAAAAGGCAGAATTGCATACAACAAATTATTTCGTTAAGGAGTGCATGAGAAAAAAAAAAAGGAAAAAAAATCCCCCTGTGGTTCTCAAATATCATCTTTTATTTGCTTACTTTACCTGCTGTCTTCCCTGTAGGTCCATAATAGCTTAGGGACAGCTGGATTCCATTTTCCAAGGTGGCTGAAAAAGATCCAAACTTGCTCACAGCTTTCTTTTGAT
The DNA here is from genome assembly GCA_036023395.1 of Myiotriccus ornatus. Lineage (NCBI taxonomy): Eukaryota > Metazoa > Chordata > Aves > Passeriformes > Tyrannidae > Myiotriccus > Myiotriccus ornatus. The sequence continues at coordinate 26,152,685 of JAYRBT010000001.1, forward strand.
TTTTCATTTTTCCTTTAATAAAAAAAAAAAATTAATATTAAAGATAGCAACACATATCAGAACCACCTGACCCGCAAATCAATGCTGGTGTGAACAGTGGAACCTCAGTGTGGATGACCAACCTGTAAAACAGACTAATTAGAACTGGGGAAACTATAATTCCATTCATAGGGTAGTATACAATAGGAAGTTTTGTACAACGTACCTGTGGGGTTTTTTAATCTAGAAACAGCATTCTAATTAACTAGGTGCATAAAAACAATTTAAAAGCAACAACTAGTGAAAAGTCATACTGAACTTAAGCAGTGAAAGAACTTTGGTTTGGAGTTATGGATCCTTGTTTCTTGGCTGACAAGAATGCTCAACTGCTCATTTCTATTACATGTGGCCTATGAACTAATAAAAGTTACTGTCTCGCACATACTGTCACAGGCACAGGACCTGGAATTCAGTGATCCATGTGGGTCCCTTCAAACTCAGGACATTCAATGATTCTATGACTGTACTTTGAGGATAAAGTAAAAGAAAGAACAAGAGTTGAGAAATTAGATCCAAAGACGTATTAGGCATTTGTAAAAGTGGATCAGGAGACAAGCTCACTTAGAGGTGCAGACCACGATGTCATTTGATGAGTATGATATTCATGAAAACTACGTAAACTATGCAAGAACACCTCCCAGACACTGGATACTACCTTGCCTCTAGTTCAACTCCTACTGCCTTTAAGAAATGTTCTTTTGGTAAGAAGAAAACCTTGTAATTTCCCATATGGAGCAGAGCTTCTGAAAACTGTGATGAGTAGTAGAGAATACTACAAAAGGAGGTTAGAGTAGGCACCTAACACCTAGCATCTCCCAATCCCATCAACAGGGCAAACATCCTGAGACCTTGTCTGCTCCTATTTGTTTTCTGCCTTTGCAATGCTCACTGGTGAACACTCCCTGCAGATGCAGTTTTGGCATTTTGACTGCATTGAAAGCTTCTGTTGTACCATTCAGCCACTGCCAAGTATCAGTGTGGACTGATACTTCTCTTCCTCACTGCCTTTCTATGAGGTGCTCCTGTTTACACGTGAGGAAAGCCTCTCACTCGTGCCGAGTGAATACAACTTGCCTCAGTGACTTGCAGAGTGGTGATTACCAGCACCCTTTGGCACACCCCAGAATGGCACAGGTCAGCTTTCAGAAGGGCAGACAAAAAGCTGCATCTGTGGAAGGGATGCAAATTTTCTATTCGGACAACCTGCAGTTACATCACTGGTGGCAGCTGAAGCCAAGGGGAGGAGCAAGAACAGGATCCTTTCTGACACTGACGAAGATTAAAAGAAGTAATATGTCTACCAAAAATTATACTTTTCCAATACTCTTCAGTTTGGTGACAGCAATTCCGTAATGATTTTGGCAAACATACACACAAATTGTTATAGACTGGCTTGCTTCCTTGAAATGCTCTTAACTGGGTTCAGAAAGGATTTGGATTCAATGCTTTCTGAGTGTTAGCAATATGTCAACCAACAGCAGAAGTTACTGGACTGAAGAAAGATCTGTTTCCACAGCAAGGTCTCGAGGAGGCCCTAATGTCATGGTCATCTGACGCACAAAAGGAGGTCCAGTTCAAAAGGGGCAATCTTCCCTTTCTAGGGCAGACATTTACTTTAGTCGCAATGAACACGATTCAGTTTGCATCTTCTCAGACCTTCCCAGGCCACATTAAGATCTGAATGAGTCTTTCACTAAAGAAGAAAATTACTTTCTTAAAGAATGGTGACTCTTCATTGATTTCCTTGCTTTGGAAAATTAACTGGTTTGCACGTTAACTTTCACTGTGCTTCTACATCTTGCTAAAGCCTCTCTATACAGTACTTAAGTCAGCCAACTGAATTTTTATGGAATGCTGATTTTTCTTACTTTCTGCCATTAGTAAGAATTTGTTTTCTGTTAGTTGCTAATTTTTGCATCAAATTACTAAATATGTCACATTAATAATCTTTTCATATCAGTGATGTCAATCCACTAACCCGATCTAATTTTCTCTTCTTCATTAATTTCTTGCACCTCAGCTTCTTCCAAGTTTTTCTTGGGATCTGTGATATGAATGAAGAAATTGTGGTTGTCTTTTATCACTTTCACCTTTACCAAAGTTGGACCTGTAAAGCAATGGAATACTATTATTGCTCTCACCAGGTTTCAGAACTTACTTGCACCCAAATAAACTCTGCATCTGCAACTTTAAAGAACACCAAAAAAGAAAATTGCTCAGAACTGGACCAAATCACTTAGTAGAAGACCAAGATGACAAAATAAAGGTTTTCTGAGTTCAGACTAAATATTAAAAAAATCCTGACGATTAGATCTTAGAGGCTGCAGAAGGATCTGTTTTTTAGATTTATTGCATTTGACTAGAAAAATATTTTGAACATTTGTGAATTATCATGCATTGGTTTCCATTGAACAGACAAATATGAACTGATTTTTCTTCATTTCTTGCTTTCTGGAACTTTATCAACTGCTAACATACTACAGGAAAATATAAAGATTAATAGTGATAGAGGTTAATATGAAATTTCTTTAACTGAATTTCTACTACTGAGACATGAAAAAGCATTTATGGATTAAGAAACTATGCCATCAGTTAGCACTGAGTCAAAGCAAAGCATGAAGAATTAAAGAATCACCTTTTACAAACTCTATCTTCTCTACTTGAATTTGTCCTCCATCGGATGGGAAAAGACGTTGATTGGTTCCCGATATTTGAATTACATCCTCTCCTGTATTGTAGCCATGAAACTGGAAAAACAAGTTTTAGATTATCTGTAAATGAGAAAGGCAGAACCCATGAAAGAGGTAAATGCAGGACAGATTATCAGGATCACACTTTTCTGCTCAGCATTTTTTTGCTTAGATGTTTAACTAACGTAATAACAACTTTAGCAAATACCTAGCATGTTATTCTCATATCCAAATAATTTCTCAGTTATTAATGGGGGTAACTTGTTACACGTGAGAGCAGAATCTGATCCTTCAGTATCATGGAGCCATCATGGAAACTGAAGAGTAGCAAATAGACTGGTGGATTAATATATAGCATGAGAGAACGAAAAATTCCGGTCAAGTACAAAGAGACAAAGTACAATGGCATGGGATCACATGAAGGGCAGGTAATGAAAAAACTCAGCTTTCCACCCTCTAGATTTCAAAATTCAGACACTGTATATCTAGTTAGATTGCTATGCCTTTCAGAGTGCCACAAGTCAGCAAAAATTTTGTGAGTATACTCAAATGAGTTTAGATGGCAATGTCATCTGAGTTTGAAGTCTGTTCTTAAACAAATTTAAGACTAAAATATATCAATCTATGCAAGTTTTGGATGCAAGACTTAGACTATGCAAATATGAGGTGGTGCAAACTGCCTTAAAACTGTTTGGACAAAACTACTGATGAGTGCCCTCTGTTAATGTAACAGATAGATTAGCTTGTATTATGGCACTTCAAGAACATGAATTTTGAAAGATGAAATGGTAGAAACAGTGAACTCCTTTTACTTGATTTCCAATGTGGACAGTCAAAATTTCAAGTAGGTCTAGCAGTCCCCTAATACAGGACATGGGACAAGTCCTTATGCTCCCCTTTCCTATCCCCACAAACCCCACATTTGTAGGCAAGAATGATCCTATAAACATATTTTCCACAGGCACAAAAACACAATCAACTTATGTTTGTAACCATGTCATATACATAAAAAAAAGGTAAATAATCTTAAGCATCAAAAACAAAGGAATTAAACAAACCACAGTTAGGCTTAATTTGCCTTGAACTTCACAATAGCAATAGCTTTGCTATAATATTGACTCTCTATATAAATAGCTAGCACTTTTCTAACGTGGTGCAATAATACAAGTCCTTACCTTATAAACTTTCTCAGAACATGGTTCTGGAATGTTGTGATCCTCCTCAAGTTCAGATGCTTTTGTTGGCTCATTTTTAGACTTCTCTTTGGAATCTTTACACTCTCCATCTATTATCTCCTGTCCTTTCTTTTTACTTTCCAGTTTTTCTGCCTTTTCTTTTGTTTCTTCCTTAAGTTTTTCTTCCTCTCGTAATCGGTCCTGCTCCTTCTTCCAAGCCTACATTCAATGTTAGGAATTAAAAAGAACTGTGGTTCTCTTTGATATTTCATATGTGCATGCTGAAAAGAGTACAAGCAAAAAACCTCAAGGGAAAAACAATGTTCTAAGTCACTCTAAGACATGTTTTCCAAATGTGTCTAAAGTTTTACAATATTATGTGCTATATTTTGCATAAAATTACTGACTCATTCAACTTACAAGAGCAGTTGTTGTTGACTACAGAAGATGAATGAGATGATTATTTGTATCTTACACAATTAGTCATAAAAGAATGACTTTGTTGTAGCCTTGTCCACAATGTTTATCACCAAATCACAATGCATCACTGGTATTAGTTTATTCCCAAAATGCAACTGTGAGGTAAAATAATTTTATTCTTTTACAGAAAGAAAAATGAGGTATGTATTAGAAAGACATCTGAGATTTTCTGGACTATTTTGGGCTTTGTAGCACTTTATAGTCTAAGCATATCAAAGCACAAGCATTTCTGTGGAAGAAATGGCAAGCATTCAGAGTTACAAGTTAGGGATTAGCCTAATTTGAGCCATGCCAGTTCAAGATGAGTAGCCAGGAATTGGTTAACGCCATTTCATGTCTACATTCCAGTACTTTAAGTGGACAACATTATACACTGTAAAAAAGACGAGACATGCTATATCTGTGAGGAGTCAAAAAAAGAGGGAAAACAACATCAATAAAGATGGATTTGTGCAGATTAATGGATAATGCTAGTGCTAAGACTTAAAAAAAAGTGTACTTAACTCCTATCTCAGCCAGAAACTTACTGTGTGAACCTGGGCAAGTCAGTTAATCTGTAGAGGGCTTGGTTATGAACTACATCTGTAACATGGGATTCTCTGTATAAGGGAATTCTGAGGTACCATATTTACATTCCCTAATTTCAAAGAGCTGTAGACAGTGAAAGTGGGAGTGGGGTACATACGTACTTCCATGAACGTGGATTTATCTTTTCATACCTTTCTAATCCGAAAACTTAAATGAATAGTAGGATATCATTCATAACTCTTATTTCCAGTATTGCAATTATGAATTGCTTTTGGCATGTCAGGTCTGACTCCAAACAGTCTTCCGTTAAGAAAATAACATATCTCACAACGAATAAGGAATAAAGAAAATAACATATACAAAAAATAGCCAAGAGCAGAAAAACTGAGAACTCAGTCAACCCCATGTAAGAACAAAGACTTACCTTCATAAGACAGCAGTGCTATTTAGTCCATTTCAGAAACATACAAATTTTTGCCTCACCTTTAAAGAATCTTCTCTGATAATGGGACTTTCTCCATTGTTGGATTGAGACTCTCTTACACTCTCAGGTCCTGATGTTTTGCCTTTGAAAAATGGAAGGGGAAGTAAGTGAGGTTATAAATATATGAAAATGGAATAATTTTTAAAAATGGGAAAATAAAAGATGTGCAAGTAAATAAAAGTGCAGATTTCAAAATAGTTAAAGTATACAACTAAAATAAAGAAAATGTTAAATATTTTTAGAAATAAAACAGAAAGTCTATTTGGGTAAGAAGAAACTTACCTGACAACTAATATTACTTGATTGTCATAACTGAGGACCAAATATGATAAACAATATATCATCATATTTAAAGACTGACTTTCTGCTTCTTGCTGTTGAAGGCTTTGCTCCTGGAACAAGTTTGCATGTTTGTTTTCTAACTGAGCCAGTACAAGCTCAATATCAGAGTCATAGACATTACAACCTTTTAAGACAAAAAGTGAATAAATGCTGTCTGAACTTTCAAACCTTCACTAAAGAAAAAACATATTCCTTGTTCACTATGATGGCTTTATAGCATCTATTACATATGGAAAGGGTATTTTGTATGAGTGTAGTTTTACGGTATGCTTGGATGCCCAATATTTACCTTCTCGAAAAGATAAAGTCACCTATTAGAAACTTACTTTATATTATAAAGTAGAAATTGCAGTGTGGGTTACAGCAGTGTCAGTGAAATTGAAAACACCTAAAGACACTGTTGCCTATCTGCATGTCCCGGCCAGAAGTGATTATCTTCTTTCAGCAAGTGAGCTACTCTATGAATGATATCTGTCATGAGGCACCATATGGGCAAGATTCAATCTAGCTCCTGTGACAGCTAGATACCTACAAATTATGATTTAAAAGTCATAACTGTCCTTTCAGTTTCCAAACTATAATCAGAGGTGTTAACTGGGTTGAGGAGTAATGTTCCTATTTTTGTAAATGTTAACTGCTAGTACTGGAAGTTTTCAAAGTGCATTCTCAAAAAAGGTAAACAAAGCAAAGGTTAAACATCAACAAATAATTGTTAATACCATTTAGATACACAAATGAACAAATTTGAAAAAAATTCTTTTTTGTTAACAGGGGTTTTTCAGATTTTCCTGTCTGCTGAACTGTTACTGTATGAATTGCTTTCAATTCTCACTACCCAAAATGTTGCCTGTAATTCAAGTTTGCACTGGAGTCTAATCAATTCCAGTTTCCACTTTTAGCTCTTAGCCCACAGCTTCTGACTTCCAGCTTTTATCCTGCCCTTTAAAAAAGAATTTTCCTGAACCATGTTGCCAACTTTAACTACTGCTCATCTCTTCATATGTTCAGTGATCTCAACAAAGATTCATATTTGTATGTAATCCTTAAAGTAATTTCATTAGATAAACACAGCTCTTGTAAATGTAAATTGATACTAGAGATGTCGGTTTTCAGAACATGGAATGACGCAGAACATATAAATACGTGCATTTAATTAATTCCAAAACATATTTATGCCTTTATAAATGTCAAAACAAGGTCATCCTATGAAAAAATATATGCAGTTGTGCTCTGAATAGATTTGGGTCTCAGCACTTAAAGTGAAAAATTAATTTTCTAGAATAAAAAGATACCCACTTTCAGTTTTCTTAACAAAGCCATTTTTTTTTGTCAGCAGGTGCAGACAGTTCAAAAGGGCTGTCTACCATGGCTTTTTCCAAATTAAAAGACTCTGTTTCCTTACCCATTTTCTCTTCCTGGTATTTAGCTTCTTCTTCTTTCACCCAGTCTTCAATTGAGTTAGCCACCAGCTCAAGATAATTCCTGAAAGGCACAATATCCCGCTATTTAACATAATACAGCTTTCACTAATATGATTTCAGGTCAAACAAGACCACTTGGCTTCTCAGTTTCCTATACAAGTAGGAGAAAAGGCTCTCTCTCTTTGAAAGAAGGCTGGTGTTTGACAGGGTTTCTCTCCATTTTTATAGAAAATGGTACTTTTCTCTGACTGGTATTTGCTTAATATATGTTATATTTGGAATTTTGGTTATCCTTTCTGCAAAGAGATATTAGAAACTTGTTTTCCAAAGAATACCTGCTCCTAAAGAAAAATCCAGGAAATCACAAAGCATAAAGACATTCAGTTTCAGAAAGGTTCAGACTCATTCTCCTCACTGTTTTGCCACCAGAATAACTTATTTTCTTAGTTGCTCTTGATTGATATTATCTTTTAGAATACATTTCATCCGTTTGTTCAGAAATTGAGGTGTCACTGTACTTAATTCCTAGCTCTTCTTTATTGATGTGACAAGACAGGTGTTTGAAAATTGTAATCCAAATCCAGATTAGAGAATTGGTGCATCATAACCTGACATAAATTAAGAATATTCACAATTAACAATTAAGCTGAAGTGAGAACTAAATGATCCAGAGTTTCTGGTATCTGGTATGTGCAGTTACATTGTGTCATCTTTCAAAGGTGTCTGAAACGACTGCTAAACTAGTTCATTGTGAAAAATTGCTTTCAAGGTAGGAGGAAGCCTGGAAGTCTTATATGCAGTTGCTACTCAACCCTCATTTGGGGGGTTACCACAATTCTTTAAAGTAAAATTCTTCATATGTGCAAAATTAAAATGGGGATTTTGAAGAATGCATCACATTCAGTTGTGTCTTCATGATACTTTGCATTTATAAGTCTGAGATTATTCAATTGTATTCAAAAGCTCTATATGGAGTACAGGTTTTGGTTATGAACATGTAGACAACACAATCAATTCTTGACCTCATGACCATTTTAAAGTTCTTGCTACATCATTACATTGTGTGTACAAGAGAATTAATATGTAGATCATGTACACAGACTGGAGATAAATACAATTCATGTACAGCTTCAAGATATGAGTCTCTCCCAGCTTCTGCAGTGGAGGTGGAGCCTGCTTTGTGAAACTTGCATGGAGAAATTGCTGATCATATATATCATACTCAGTAGGGAGAAGGTTACTCTGCTTGTATCTGAACAAAAACGTACAAGCCATAAAAACCTATCGTGTTGAAAACAAAAGGCAAGACTAGTCTGGAACATAGAGTTGCCAGTACTGGAATAACTGGAAGATGAATATACGTTATAAATAAAAAAAGAGATTATTCATGTGGAAAATATTTTAGAGCAATGAAACAGTCATTCAAAGTCTAAAATACACATTCTATTAATATGTATTCTGATGCCCCTACTGCCAATATCTGACTCAGAACCATTTCTCAGAAAGGATTATTCTTTTCCTGTAACTTGCATAATATGTTTACTATGAAAGAGTAAATAAATGTCATTAACTTTGCACGAAAATTAGTTTTGATGATGCCTGAATTCACTTGGCTTCCTGATACAGTGACCACTTATCCTAACCAGAGTTAAAATGTTTTATATACACACTTACCACTGCAGGTGCACAAGTCCATGCCTTTGCAATCCCCTAGTCAGTAGCATCCATTGAATTTCACATGCAGCCTCCTGCTGCCTACCCCTTAAACAGTATAAATTCTGAATTTTTGGATGTTCTACATGAACCACAGGACCTGATATCCATAAAGAAGAAGGAAGGTAACTAGGGTCTCCAGGAGCAAAAGCTGTTGCAATGTAAGAAATTTAATTTCCCCCTTGCACGAGAATTTCCTGTAACAGGACTCATGTAATCAAAATGAAACTATTCTGTCATTCTGTA
>JAYRBT010000001.1:26161902-26193038 GCA_036023395.1 Myiotriccus ornatus
GCATTTGTAACTCTCCTGTGGTGAAATTGACACTTAAATAAATTAGAATGATAGTTATTTTAATAAATTAAAAAACAACAAATTGATACTAAACTCACCAGGAGTCAGTTGATTCATACAAAGGTAAAAATCAGTAACCACTTCATTAATAAGTGGGATTTGTGCCAGTTTCTGGCAACTCAGCAGGATCTGGAAGCTAATTGCAGGCAACAGCTTGAAGCACTCCAGGTATTTCAAGACTGTCTTCCACAGAAGTGTTATGTTGCTTGGAAACATACACTAGTAATTATATATAACACTTTATCTGGAAATCTGCAATTACCTTTAGCAAAAAGGTTGAATAAGTTCTGAAAACACACTGGTTCTTTTGCAGAGAATTGGCAAGTTGATGCCACATAAAAGAAGCGAAAGAGGGCCTACAGCTCCTCAAAATTCTAAGTCGCTTACACAGCAGTGATGTGGAATATTTCTATGAAACAACAGCAAAGCCAAACCTTCTTGTTAGCTTTCGTGTCAGTTTCTTTAGGAACTCCTTGCTGCTTTGAAACAGAACCTGATCAACGCCACTGGACAAAGATGTTTCTGCCCCAAGCAGAAACAATCTTTAATGTCTAAGCCTTGTTTCCAATGGATGTGGAAGAGTAAGAAGGAGGAAACATACAGCTACTGTATTATAATGCATCTACCAGAGAACATGCTTCATTCCTTCTTTGCATGCAAAATTAGCAACTTCTTTTTTGCAGGTATCAAGAGCTCCTTGCATTTCTTAGCTGGCCTTGAACTATTTCAATGTCCTTTCAAAGGGGGCCAGCCAATTTGCTCTACAACTCTGCAAATGAACAGTTTTTGTTTCAGGGAGAAATACTTCCAGAGGAAGTCTGGTACATCCCTACCTGCTTCTACAGACAACACAACAACAATATGCTGTTGGGATGAGGAATTATTCAGTGTATGCAAACACCAAGCAACATGTTAGATGTACTAGGGTATCTGACCTGGTCTCTCGCTTGTTCCAAAAGTCTGTGGGTCACCTGTGGGTCTCATGTCATATATGTCAGCCCTGTCCAGACAACTCAAATACACCAGGCAGCTAAACTGGCACCAGCTGTTTATATTAAAGAAACTTGAATTAGGCATTTAAAGTCCAGTGCCACACAAACAGGAGTAAGAATAGCTGGCAGAATGAAAAGCTCTGGGTTTAAACAGACTTCTGTGAAACAGACTTTAGGACCACTTGACTCTCTGCTTGGGTCTATCTGAATGCAATACACAGCTTCACTTGAACACACCATCTTTCACTTATCTTTTGAGAATATTTCAGCTGTTACATACATGCAAAAAACCTGACCAGACATTTGCTGGAACTGCCCAACAAACACAAAAGAACCAGCATTTTCTCCGTGGAACTTTGAATTTCTGCTGGTAAATCTTTTCTGGCTCTGGTCGCAATCACTGCTAATCATAACAGCCCCTTTCCATGGCAAATAATTTAAGCCTGGAAAGCTATGATGGACTCACACAGAGTTTCTTGACTGAGAACAAAGATACAAAATACAATACAAAATATGTCTTCAGGAAGGCACAGTTTGCCTATTTAGTATTCAATCTTGTTCAAATATATAGGTCCCAACAAAAGTTTTCATTAAAAAATTCCCACATTCTGATAAATGAGGCACTACACTTAGAAAGGGATGCCTGCAGACAAATAGGGGGTAGATGTTTTCCACTGGATAATTTGCTTGAAATTCTATTTGATAAATCCAAGTAATCCATAGAGCACCAGAGTGACATAAAGATAGCTCAGCTGTCTCCTCATGGTATTTTAACTTCTTTACATATCAGTACATGGACACTTTTTCTATTTCCAGTCAATTATTTGGAACAGCAGTTGGATCTACACCATCATTTATACCAATTCTTCAGCGCAAAAATGTATTCCAAAACAAATAGGTCCACTGACAAAAGCTCTAATAGTGGACATACCAAACATTTGCCTGCCTCTAACTGGTGTGCAGATAGCGACAAGGAATTAAGAAGAATATGGTATTCTGTGAACAAAAAAAGTTCTAATATCAATAAAGAACTTCTAGCTTTTCCCCCAAAATTTTCACACTGACAATCACCCAGTTTATGTATACATAGTTGAAAAACCTAGTAAGTATATACTTAGACATAATTTTCTTTTTAACATCCCTCACCTTAAGCATAAATTTCTTGATGCGGTATCCCTAACATGACTTTGTGTGTATGTGTGCATTATTGATATTTTTATAGTATGTGATAAGGAGAAATCTACTGCATTGTTCTCACTCAGAAAAGCTCAAGAGAATTCTTTTAACATAGCACTGTTTTCAAGCTGCATGACTTGCTTTCTCATAAATGTGTTACGTAGTGATATCTTTTAATTTCAAAGCTTTGCCCCAAGCATACCCATGCAGGCTTTTATTGAAAATGACTGTGAATGAGACATGAAATATAAAATCAGTCACCTGAATCCAACATTAGAGTGCAATGCAATATCCCAAGTCTCTTGGCACAGACGATATTGATTCATAGGATTGTGAAAAACCATTAACAAAGAGTTATCTTGGTTATGATAGAAGGTATCAATACATCTATATTCTTGGGATGCTTTATGAAGAACCTGAAAAGGAAAGAAATAAAGGTATACCCTCCCTGCAGACAGTAGCATTTGGACAGAGGCTACACAGCACAGCTTTTAGCAAAAGGTGCTACAGAACTTCACTCTCTTAAAAGGTATACTCAAAGCATTTGGGTTCCAGCAACCTGAATTCTTCAGGCAGGTGGAAATTGAAACTCCATTGCTATTTATGTTGAGATGAGACAGTCTCTACGCTCCACCTTCTGAGACTGAGCATGAATGAAAAAGTTCAGCTATATAAAAAACAAATAAATTAAAATATTGAATAAATACTTATACAAGTTTAAATAATAAAATATTTAAACAAATAATAAATAAAAGCAGAATTACCATATGCCAGGTAAAAAGAAAAGAAGTTTACTTTTTTTGTTACCTCAGTTGAGTCTACTTGGTATTCAGTTTGCTATAACTATGACCCACCCATCTTTGAGATATACTGTCTTCTACATTATTCCACTCCATTCTGTAGTGGGCCCATAATTTTCAATATTTACATTGTCTGCAGGCTGAAACTATGACTTTATAGTCATAGTTAGAAGAAAGCCTTCTTTTAAGTAAACTATTATTTTTCAGAGCTATGCAGCTGAAGCTTCTAAAAGGATCTGTTCCATGATCTTTCCAGGCACAGAGCGAAGGCTGACAAGTCAGTAGTTCCCAGGGTCCTCCTTTCTACACTTTTAAAAGATGAGTACAATGAGAACCTTTTTAAAGATGAGTACAATGAGAACCTTCTTCCAGTCACCTGGGACTTTCTAACAGTTCAGGTAGTATTAGCTATTTATGTTGCATATGGAGGAATTTCCTAGGCACTGAAATGTATGACGAGTCTTTGCAATTGTGACGCTAAAGTGGTGCTCAAAATTCCAAGAAGTATTTCCTTCACCCATGTATAGCATGTGTCAGAGTCAAACAAGAATTACAGTATACGAAGCTCAAGGCAACACAAGGAACTAATAATCCACTCCTCCCGAGAGGATGCCTACCAACTTAAGCCAACTACACTCGAACTTATCTTTCACATTTGCCATTCTCTGTTTCTGCAAGGTAAGCTTTAGCTTTTAGCTAGCAAGATTTCTATAAATATAGACACTTTTAGCCCTGAAAGGGTGAAGTAATATAACAACAAAATTTTCTATTTGCCCATAAAACATATACTGCAGAGGTATTTGCCAAGTATGTTTTCATATACACTGCAATGACAAGCCCCATAACTGCCAGAAAGGATCACCCCTAAGGGGAAGGTCATTTTGTTTCCATCATACATTTAGCTGAGAGACTTGCAATGAAATAGGACAGCTCCAGTTTGGCCAAACCAGGAAATAAAACCCCATTACAGACTAAATTTCACATAAAGAACTGAAAAGCAGCTAAAGAATAATAGCTTTTGGTAAAAATGAAAAAGAGATAAAACTGAATCAATTGTCTAGCAAGAAAATACCCTGAACTTCACCACTAATTCTTCATATAGGTGACTGTATGTATAAGATTGTCAGTTCACACATACCTGAAGAAGAACATGTGGTTGAAAATGCTCATCAAAAGTCCAGTCTGTCAAGCAACGCTGCTGTATCTTTTTTATTTCTTCTAAGTAATTTTCCGGACTCACCTCAAAATACACCAAATCAAATTAATGTATATCAACACTTCAGTGTCAATTGTATTAAATTAACTTTAATCTTGTTGGCTTAAAAGACAGTATCACACGTTGTATCACAGTTAACTGCATAATGCTGCATATGTGCAGACTCGTATGGCACTACTTAATAAAAAATACAGTTACTCCCAAGGGTTTCTAGCCTCAGATTTTTTTATGGCAAACATAATCTAAATACTTTTATTACTAGCTTATATGTTTCTGAGTTCTGTAAGCAATTATAAGTACTTAAACATCTCCTGTGATGTCATTTTAAAATTGCTATGTTTATGCAGGGATGTATGGCAGAAAGGTGATTCTGAAGATGCCAAACTACACGTTTTACTAGTCTGACACAGTTTGACATTTTCTTTTAAACTTCCATGTTTGTATTTGACCCCTGGTATTCAGTGAGACCAGCACAGAATTATTATTAGCAGTTTCACTGATACCCATCACCTTGGAATTCAAAGAAAGTGATTTCACAGTGCTTAGAAGTTATAGCACTATTTGCCAGACATCCCATCATTAACATCTGCATGCAGCACTGCAAAGGAATCCCCAATAACATGTCCTGACATTGAACAGTATCTTCTGTTGCCTCATGTAAAGCCAAGTTGACTCTGTTCCTCACACTTGCCATATCAGAAACAGGAAGATCCAATTCTTTGTTCAAAAGGGGGTCAGTCAGACCATCTCTTCCATCTTTGCCATTTATTTCTGTATGCCCTGGAAAGTGAAAGCAGAATTTTAAGAATTGTTCCAGAAATTTCAGCCCTAAACACTAAGGTCAGAGTAATGCAATTTCTTTAGCCTCCCTGATGAGACTGACATAAAGATGAAACTTTCTTTTATGACACTAGTCCTATAAATACATGATCAGCTTTGCTACCCTTCTTTCCTAAAAGAGCACTTTAAAATTCAGGGACAACAAATGCCAGATAGTTAAATAAAATTTAAAAAAAAAAAAAAAGAAAAAGAAAAAAGAAAAAGAACACTTTATAAAACCCACTCGAACAATCCTCTTTATCTGACCTACGCTGGTGCTGCAAAACCATTAAAAATATACTCAGAAGTATCCTCCTGATTCATACACAAAGAACCATTTTTCTGAGTACTTTAAGAAGCAGTTCTTTGCATAGATGACATTAAAACAGAAGGCAAAATCAAATATTTTGATATGTTCACACATTTTTGAAAAATACAAATTTCAAATTTTAAATTACTTTGGTGTGCAGCGTTTCATAAGCTACTGACTGAATATTAGTTCTCCTGAGAATCTGAGCAGTCATTCCATTGTTACAATGAGCACCTGATATGAACAGGATCACATGGGGACTCTAACTTCCATATTCTCTTAATTTTTAAAAAATAATTTCCTTTTAATAGAATTCTTTATGTCCTGAGTTAGACCAGAGAAAATTCACATGTACAAGAAAAGTACTCTTTCTGGGAGAAAATACACCATAAAGCACTTGTTCCTAAGTGCCTGATGAGCAGCTCAGCTTCCAGATATATATCTTTAGGCCCTGCTTCTTTTGGAAATTACACCTCTTTACTGACTGCCTTTAGAAGACTGAAGAGACCTGAAAGCAAATGTTTTATCTTCCTGGTATTTGCTTTTATGCTGCAGAAACATTGTTATGCTTGTAACTGCTATATTTAATATTGTGACTCTTATAAAAGTAAAATAAACTAACACCCTAAAATATTGCCGAAATTTAAAAGAGAGGCAGACATGCAGGATTCATTTTTGTCTGCTCCAACCTTCTAGGGAAAAGATCTCATCTAAGCTGGTTGCTTAGACATCTCTATTAGGAAAGCATGGGCAACATCACAAAGTACTGCATCTGGATCTGGGGTGCTGAGCACAGGGGAGACATGGATCCGTTGAAATGGGTCCAGAGGAGGGCCAATGAAGGTGACTGGAGGGATGGAGAACCTCTCTGTGAAGACAGGCTTAGAAAGTTCGGCCTGGGGAAGAGAAGGCTCCAGTGAGACCTTACTGCGGTCTTGGGAGAGACTTTTTGATAGGGCCTGTAGTAAGAGGATAAGGAGTAATGTTTAAGGGAGGATAGATCCATAAGGAAGAATTTTCTTACATTGAGGGTGGTGAAACACTGGAAAAGGTTACCTGGAAAGGCAGTGGATGCTCCATTCCTGGAAACACCAAAGGTCAGACTGGACTCTGAGCAACCTGATCTACTAGGAAATGTCCCTGCTCACTGCACAGGGGTTGGAACAGATGACCTTTGGAGGTCCCTTCCAACCTAAATGATTATTCTAGGATCTATGATTCTATGATCACGTACCTAAAGGTATAATTGCTTAAATTTCTACTTTTCTTCCATCCCCCCAAAAATAATCGTTTTTAATGTTGCTTTTTGGTCAACACTTCTCCTTTAACCAGGCCAACAACTTCTCATTATGTTAGAAACTGCAGGAGAAAATGTAGAACTTAAGAAAATTCACTCTGTATTGTCTACAACTGTTAATGTTGTAGTACAAAACAGCTTTTGTCTTTATTCTATTATTCCTACATAGTTACACAATGTACAGACCAACAATACTTGAAAATTTTGTGATTTGTACAAAGAAGAAAAATCACATCCCTGCATTAGCAAATGATATGGTAAAACAAACAGAGGATTCAAATTCCTCAGAAGGAATGTAAACAGAGAGCTTTTTACCAGAGCCTCTTGGAGATTTTCCATTAAGCTTCATTTCCATAAGGAAGAGTTGCCTCAGCTGTCTTGCAAACATGTCTGGATTATTCCAAGGGATACAAGACACTTCAGAATCCCCTCCAACCATAGATCCAGAGCTCTCCAGGAAACCAGAGTCACTCAGCCAGGTCAGCTTCAGGCTTTCAAAAGTAAATACCCTAAAGGCTCTTTCTACTTCAGCCCAACTCAGAAGTTCTAAAAAAGAATTACAATCATTAACTGAGAACGTCCTTACAGCTCAGCAGAAGATAAATAGAAGACTATTTAAGTGTATTGTTCTTGGCAACTCTGCAAAAGACAACAGCAATTTCCTTAATGGTATTGGATCAGCTTATGTGGGCTACATTTTACACTGCATTCAAAGTTGAATACTTCCAAATTGCAAAATGATATGCCTAAATATTAATCCATCTTAAATGAAGTGGTTCCTACATTTGAATACTTTCTGGCTCATTAACTTTATATAAATGATGTTGATTTTAAAATACTGTGTAGACATTATCAAACCAGTTAACAACTAGTTATTTTCAGTTCATGAAACTTTTTTATTCTCTGTAGCTTCTCAAACAAGTATCCAATGTTTTTTCCTCTTCAGACAAAATTTTACCCATAATTTACATAGAAGTATGCCAGGTGCAAAGGCAATAATAAATCCTATGTATGGGTGTATGCATCAGTGTCTATATAACAGTGATAATCATGCAAAGGACTGAATTTTAAGACAGGTAGTACAATGCCCAAATCAAATATAGTGTCTTCAGTTTGAAATATTTTCACTTCAGGGTAGCTGAGCACCCAAGCATGTCATACATCTCAAAAGTTTTGGATAGCTCATCTTCCATTCAAATCAATCACCTTCTTGAC
This sequence comes from Myiotriccus ornatus, assembly GCA_036023395.1. Classification (NCBI taxonomy): domain Eukaryota; kingdom Metazoa; phylum Chordata; class Aves; order Passeriformes; family Tyrannidae; genus Myiotriccus; species Myiotriccus ornatus. The sequence goes on from JAYRBT010000001.1 coordinate 26,169,788, forward strand.
ACAAGAAAAGGCATTGCTAGCTAAGTTACCAGTTGGGAGAGTTTGGCACCATAGTATAGTCCAGTAAAGACCAACAAATTTAAAACCCATCAGCTGGAATGCTACAGCAATACTGAATACCTTATATAGCTTACTGTCCAAAATGAACATATCAACAACTAGAAACAACAGAGCGAGTGTAAATTAATCCAACACATGGGACTTCAGGATGAAATTGCTGTGAAAGTACCTTCAAATCCTGTGCCTTACATGATGATATAAATGTAACCATGGGGATTTGAATGTTTATACTTCTTAGTAGCCTAGAGAGGACTTTTGATACTACCTAAGGGTATTTATGTAAGCTTTGGGATTGTTTCCCAGTGTACTTCATGGCAGAAAGCACTCCAAGGAAAGGTAACTGCAGAAGTGATTATGGTTGAAGAAGTGAATGTATTCTTGATTTGGTAAACAGACTGTTATAAAGTAGTTTCTTTATTAATACCAACACTTACACAGAATACATTCTGAAAGGCATTTATTGTTAAATAAAAATTGTCTCCCTCAGACATATGTGCTCCTCCTCCAAAAGGGTGTGGATTAATAAATATACAATTTACATCAGTGTCTCTCAAAATGTGTTACACATCCTAGGATCAAAGTTGCAATTTTTACAGCTTTTTCTTCCTTAGAATTAGTAATTGTTTGGATGTTTATGAACATAAATAAATAAAGGAGTTCTAACATATTTCCAGCCCTTACTCATGCAGTATTTAATACTCATATAGTCTTTCTCATTAACCATGAAGTTGAGGTCTGAAATTAGGGTTTACTTGTGTATAGTAGGCTATAAGTATTTATAAGCAAAAATGTGAAAATGGGAAATTCTGCAAAGGTTTTTTGGCAGCTGAAAAAACTTGTCCCAAAATTCTTGCTATTTAAGAGGATCATCAACCAGAAGAAAAAAAATAAAGGAAGTTATATCAATGAAAATAATTTTACCACTGGTACAATAATGCATGAGCTCGTGAACTTTGGCCAAGTGTTTAATGTTATTTTTAGTTGAAGGAAGGGTGAAATGGGTAAGTTCTGTAACAGGCAGTTTATCCATCATTTCACGCTCAATATTTTCTGGATTTAAGTTCTCTTGGGCCTGGAACAAAAATGAAAGTACCAGAGTTAAAGTAAACTTTCTCACTAGTGGATTTCTAAAATTATGTTTGAATAAAGAAGTCTTTTTATAGCAGAAGATACTAGCATGTGCTTAAGTCAGTTGGACATAAAATCAAATTTGAGCATGTGCTCACAGTGTGGTTTTCAATCATGGTATCAGATACTGGAGGCAGAAAACAAAATTAACACATAAAAGAATGACTGACAACATAATAACAGACATCTGTTAGAAGTTATTTGCCTGTGCTAGCTAGACTCAAAAATACAGAAATATGTACTGGTCTATTCAGAGTGGCAGCAGGTTCCTTCCATGTACCTTTCAGCTGGTCTGTGCTATTTTTCATAGTAATAAAATCTGTAAACTCACTGATCAGTCTGTAATGGGGGGCATTTATCTTTTCAGACTTCCTGGTATCTTTCAGTTTCACTCTTTTTAGTATTACACACTTACAGGACTTTCTCGGACTGCATATTCCAAATCTTTTTCCTCTATCCGTTCCTCAAACATTGTGCTATATCCTGAATTTCTTTTCTTCAGCAAGTACATAAAATACATCAAGCACATGCCTGCTAAGAGCATCTCTCTCAGAGATTACTCAGTCCTCCCTTCTGCTTGCATACATCCACTGTGTCTCATCTTGTTTCTGAATACTGTTCTAATCAATAGTTGTTAAACATTCCACAGACAATTTGCAATTCATGAAGCCAGGCAGACACATCTTAGCTGTGAAATCTAGAACTGTATTATCACTTGTATTACCTTCAGAGAATTTTCAAGGTTTCATGGTAAAACTACACCTTGGCTTTGGAAAAAAATGATAAATTCACAGAGGTTTTTTTGGTTCAGAAAATACGGGAACTGTTATTTTGCAATAATTTCAAGCTTTGCAGTCTCTGAAACTTTCTGCCTTTGTTAAAATCCGGTAATATCCTGGTTCTATACTATGCTCCAACTATTCAGCCAACCTGAATATACTTGTGTTCATTAACAAACCCATACGTTTTCTTATGCTTCTCTACATTTATTATTCAATCCAGTCTACCTGCTAAATCACCACAATCAAGTTAGAAACTAATTTTCCATAGTTTCATCAGTGTTTGACTTTAGTAAATCAACAGAGTTCTGTAATATCTCTGATTTTTGTCAAAGGCTAAACGTCCTTATTACTGACACAAATAGATCACTGAAATCAATATGTTTGTTCTCTACATTTGTAAGGTGTCATCTGCCATTAACTCACTGCTTCTTAAGTAAACTAAACGCATTGGTGTGTCCATCTCAGTAGAAAAAAATCCAGGCTATGCTGTTCTGCTTTGTAAAATGTTCCATCCCTCGTAGTGCATTGAGCATTCATTGCCTGTGGACTTGGGAAATGTTTCTATATGATAGGTAGCACTATACCTTCAGGAGGTGCAACCGCTGAGCAAGGGTGTCATGGTAGTTAAATAAGAGAGGGTACTGGGGGGTGACAGTCTTTTCTTCACTGCTCTTAAGGGAAAAGTAGTCATATAGATTCTGTTAGAAAAAAGAAAGAGTTATTACACCCCAATAATGAGATTTCTTGGTCATTTTATGAGATAAACAAAAGACAACACAAACCCTTTTTCCACTCAGAGAAAGTGAAAGAGAAGGAAGAACAGAGACTATATGATCCGCAATGGCGTGACGAAACCCATCTGCCTGAGGCTCTTGTACCACCAGACTAGGTGGTGTAAGGTCTTCTTCACTCGCAATAACCTGGCAAACATAATATACATTAACTTTCATTACAGTATTGACTGCTGCTTACCTTTATTAGAACTACCAGGCAGATCCTGCTATAAGCTAAGCACACTTTTATAAATTTTATCAGGAAAGAAAACTATGATTTTTTTTCTACAAGTAGCAAAAATACAATTTCCCAAGTTAGTTCCTGTCCGAAACAAAAGTTATGGAAAACAGAATTAAGTGTTTTCTCTTATTATTCACTTTTGGAAGGATGAGAAGAAAAGTATTTCAACTTGAAATGTTAAGAATTCTGAATTAACACAGGTAATTAAAAATTGATTGTCTGTTAGGTGTTGGATTTGACTTTGAATATTCTTGCCTTAGTCTATTTTCAGATTAAGTTACAAACAGTAAAAAAACCCCAAAATTGTTCAGAAATTTTACTCCTAAAAGAAGGAGAATTTCCAAATCATATTGTGGGTTTCTTCTAAATTACACACTGTGCGTGAACTCAGTAGAAGTCAGATCTGTCTAGTACTAGAACTGACATATGCCACTTCTGTGTTACGCTTTCCCTAAGACATTTAAACCAACTAAAACAGTAAAAGTTCACTATTGATAACATTGTTGCAGGACATGAAACGTTGTATTGATCTGGATAAGAAATTACATATTTTATGTCATTTAATTGTATTTGTAGTCTTCAAAATTAATTATGGACTAACACTGTATATGCAGGGTAAGTGCACAATATGAAAGAAAATCAAAGACAGCACTTTGGAGTTTTGATTCCTTCATATTGAGCCTCCTTTCTCAGTCTCATATTATTGGTTTTCTGAAACAGAGGGATTTATTGATCTTTGACCAAGTCATTATATGAGGTCTAGGCCACAGAAATTAAACAGAGAACATTCCCACCTGTTCCAACAGGCAGCTCAGCATTAAGGGTACAGAAATGTATTCCTCGGGAATCTGACTCAGCAAGTCATTGTAATACCTCATGTCCACGGAAGGAGACAAAAAAGAAGTTTCTTCAGCTGCTGTAATAAGAGATAAAACATTAAGATCTATTTATTCAGAAATGCCAACTTATATTTCAAATCAGTTCTGCAAGTTTGTGGATGACACAAAATTGTGAGGAGCTGTTAACTCCCTCAAAGGTAGTGATGCCCTGCAGAGAGACCTTGATAAACTAGAGCGCTGGGCAATCATCAACAATATTTAACAAGTTTAAAAGGTTTAACAAGGGAAAGTGCCAGATTTTGTACTTGGGATGGGGTAACCCTGCAGGTACATCCAAACTGGGGAACAAGATGCTGAAAAAGCAGCACTGCAGAAAGGGACCTGGGGTCCTGATTCACAGCAAGTTGAATGTGAGTCAGCAGTGCCCTGGCAGCCAGGAGGGCCAACTGTGTCCTGGGGGGCATCAGGCAAAGCATCACCAGCTGGTCAATGGAGGGGACTGTCCTGCTCTGCTCTGCACTGGTGTGGCCTCTCCTCAAGTTCTGTGTGCAGTTTTGGGCACCACAATATAAAAAAGACATTAAGCTTTTAGAGAGCATCCAAAAGAGGGCAATGAAGGTGATGAAGGGCCTTGAGGGGAAGCCGTATGAGGAGTGGCTGAGGGCACTTGGTCTGTTCACCCTGGAGAAGAGGAGACTGAGGGGAGACCTCACAGCAGTCTTCAACATCCTCGTGTGGGGAAGAAAACGGGCAGGTACTGATCTCTTCTTTGTGGTGACCAGTGACTGGACCTGAGGGAATGGCCTGAAGTTGTGTCAGGGCAGGTTTAGGTTGGATATTAGGAAAAGGCACCGGAACAGGCTCCCCAGGGAAGTGGTCACAGCACCAAGCCTGACAGAGTTCAAGAAGTGTTTGGACAATGCTTTCAGGCACATGATGTGACTCTTGGGGGTGTCCTGTGCAGGGCCAGGAGTTTGACTCGATGATCCTTTTGGGTCCCTTCCAACTGAGAATATTCTGTGATTCTGTGAAACTTCAGACAATTTTTTTAAAAAGAGACTAACAAAGTTCATTAATGTAGATCGTTTAAATCTGACTGTGACCAGGAACAGACAAAAAAGGTGATTTTCTAAAGAACTTGGTTACCATCACTGCAGTTTTCAAAGACTTACACAATGTATTGTGTAAGAATACACAACACACTAAGAACGGATTCTCAAAATATCTTCAGCTTACTGCACAAATCATTTCAAGGATTTGTGTTGTCAGCTGAATAAATGGTTCAACAAAGTGAACAACTACAGATGAGTGCTTTAATCCTTTAAACATACCTTGTGACAAAATTGCTGTTGGCAGAACTTCTTCTGCTTTCCCTTTTTTCTTTAAAGGTGTCGTGTGTGATGACGATTCAACCTAAAAGAACAAAAATATAGACAAAAAAAAATCAGAAACAACAGAGTAAGTAAAGATTGCACAAATAAGTGGGAGAAATTAATTTCATTCAGACTTGGTTACTCATGCTAGGCTAGAGGCCAAACTTTCAAATGAAACAAGATAGTAAGAATGTAGTTTTATGAATTTTTATATGAGCATTCAGTAGTACTGCTACAGATGGAGTAAGTCCATTTTGTTTCTGCCACTAGCACATGTCCTAACAAGCCACTTCTGTCCACTTGAGCTTTTTCTACCATGAACAAATTAAGGAAACAGATCTTGCATAGAACTAATAATCTTTTTTTTTTTTTGACAGTTCACAGATCTGTAACAAGACACAGTAGCTCTGTGCAGGCATATCGATCAGAGCTATTTAAGGAATTTTTACACCTATGATACTTTATGCTGGTATGATCCTTCCAATTTTCCTGTTTCTGTTTTCCCAATGCTCAGCTATTTTTTTTTATTTTTTTTTTAGGTTTTAAATGCTGAAGACAAAAATCAAAATTTAATTTCCACAAAATTACTCAGAGTGATGGTCCAAGGTGAATTTTTGATTAAATTAAATTAAAGTCAGGCAGTTCTAGTCTATAAGCAGTTATTCTCTATAAGAACAGAAGGATCCTTGCCTCAGTTATAGATTGTGATGGTGATTTGCTCTCTGATAATGTAGGCACATTAATAAAGTTGGTGTTTTCCAAGTAGTTGCAATGCTGCCTTTTCCAGTCCAGGCAATCATACATCAAACAAGCAATGTGTTCAAACAGCACAGTACCAAATGCAAGCTACGAGAGAAAATTAGATACAACGGATGAAGTTTGCATATAAAAGTGTCATGTAACTTAGTGACGTGAGTCAACCAGCAGATCTGCATCTGTTTATAAATTTACCAAAGGATTTTTTTTCCCCATTAATTCAGATTGTTTTGTAAAGTTATTCTAAAGACTCCTCATTTGCATTTGCCTTAACACTGCCATATCACTGTATGGACTGTATATTGCCTAATTGTTTTGGTTGTTATAAAGTCTAACCTGTCCTAACAGTAACTCTTTATGGCCTGCTATCTTGCATCTCCCATCTTTTTTTTTGGATGGGAAGGCACAGAAGAGGAAACTCAAAGTATTTGGTTTATATAACATGTGTATGCTTTTACTAGTGATCAAGCTACAGCATATTTGCTGTCCTAGAAGGACAAAAAAATAAAACCCCAACCAGGTAATCAATGTCATTTCATAATATTTTTATCTTTCTGTTGCCCTTTGAAAACAAAGAAAGCCTCAAGAACAGCACTCTAGAATCCATATTTGTGAGTGAAGGAATGTCAGCATACTGCCCAAATGTCCAAAGGGAGAGCAGTGTATCTGCAAAAGTCTGACAAGGAAAGAATCATGGTTCTTGAGGTCATGTACTGTGGTTTTCACCAAAGCTTGGAAGGAATAAAAAGAATAATAGCAACTGCTATTTTAAATGTGAAATGTTTTAGTACAAATACCAAAACCTTGTTGGAGACCACACGAAACACTCAAGTTTCAGCAGCTTTAATGGATGTATTCTTGCCCTATACATCCCAGACATTACGGAAAGGATGAAATTATTACAACTTTTAGGCAATTTCTGTCACTTTTCTGAGTCATTCTTTCCCTTTTCTGAAAGTGGGGTAAGTCTCCTGCACTAAGAAGTTTGCCTCTAAGAGATGGTTAGCAACATTGGATCTCTCAATTTTAGTTTCCTAAAATAAAACACAGCAAAGAAGCACAGCTTACATAAGGCACTAACTACAATAACAGATCCTTAAGAAGCACTAAACATCTGCTTTCTTCAACTCTGTGCCTCTTTACAGCAGTTGAAAACAAGCATCTCGAATCACAGATGAGCTATGGAATACTTGTCTCAGTTTTCATAACATTAAAAAACCAGAAAAGACACTTGGGAAAGAAATTCTATTTGTGAAAACAGGGTTTTCATTAATATTCTTGCACCTTTGTTTTCCCAATTAAATCCTCTTCTGAAGAATGGGTTAGTATAACACCTTTCCATTCATATATTAATTAAAAGATATCATTAGAGCACATAAAAAAATTCATTAAAATATTGGAGTGTTTTGAATCCACAAACTTTTAAACAAAACAAGATTTTTTACAAAGTCAAAAGTAACAAAAGCTGGTGCTACTCAATGGGATACAAGCAAAGTTTAGTGTAATTACAATCTTGTGATTCAATTTGTTTGGTCCCTCCTCTTCTCAGGACAGACTTAGACGACTGTCGAAAGTTTTCCAGGTCTAACCATTAGTGGCTCTTGAACAAAGAAAATATTTTTGAAAGTATTTTCCTTTCTAAAGATCTCAAATCTGAGAGCAGACTACTTGCTGTATGCAATACTCTATCATTTTTATATTAATGTCTAACAACTTGTCACACCAGTTTTCCTTCTGTAGATCTTGGATTTCAGAGACACAGCAAGCTTGAACTCCGAGACTCTCCAGCAAGTCCACAAGAACAGATCTATTCTATCCACCTATGATTTCAGAACCTATATACTCCCCACCCACTCTTTTTTTTTAAAGTTACACATTTTTCTACTTCTTTAGAGGTCATGAAATTATAATCTGTTTAAACATTTTCAGTGACAGATCGTTTTTCCTTTAATTCAGCTATAATACAGGTGCTACCAGGATACTCTCGAGTAAAAATGTAAGATGTGATTATGGGGAAGATAAAAAACTTCTTTCCCAAAGGAGACTTTGCACTTTTAAAATTATACAAAGAGCATAATGATAAGCAATATTATAAGTAGCAAGCCTACATGTTTCCACAATTAGGGCATGTGTAGTGAATGCCTTGGAAACTGTTCTAAAACTCTTCTGCTGAGGCCTACAATATTAAGAAACTCCAAATCAGGTATTTTTATTCAAAGGACTCCTTGTGAATAAATGCTGAATAATCTTCTTGTATGCAGAGGAAATAATTTTTGTTCAAGATTACAAATATACTAACCATGGTGGTTTATGTTTCAGAGAACACTGAGATAAAATTCCTGTCATTTTGAAATTGTTCTTAAATGTTACAAACCCCAAAGCATGCCATGAACTGTGAAAACAGAAAGTACTGACCAGCATTTCACTGTCAGACCAATCAGGGGGATAGTCACTTTCCTTAACTAGGTGATGGAGCCTGGCAACATCATAGAGACTTGATCCATGCTTTCCGCTGTTCAGAACTGGCTCCAGGTATTCCCAAAATATTTCCAGGTCTTTGTTACCTTCATCTTCCTTTCTTTTCTCTGTTTCTACAACTAAAATTTATAAGTATTAGACAAATCATGGTATGTCTCCCTTTTACATAAAGCACAAATCATATATTAGTCTTCTGTAAGTACTGCTGAAATTTTCCCATCCTCAGAGTCTCAGCAAAACTCTCACACACAACTTTGGGATTAAAAAATTTGGGACAATAAAACCTCAGTAAAGCATGGTAGTTCATTCAGAAGAAAGAAAAAAAAAAAAAGGAACTCCTCCACCCCCAATCACACCCCTACATCTCTCCCCCCAAAGTAAACAAGAGCAGCGAATGTCTGAAACTTAGGAAATGCAAAACTCCCAGGCTGCACTTTTACAAAGCTGTGAGCACATACCTTGGTGAACCTCTTATTTAAGCATAGGGTAAGCAAGCCTTATTATCACAATTTTATTGCTTTGGGAATTGGGTCAAAAGAAGATCAGTTACAGGATGACTGTGAATAGCAAGCCTAGAAGTTATATGGTTTCATTTTTGCTCCATGATAATGATCAATTTTTGAAGATGCACTATCTGCAGTGAAAAAAAAAGTTGTCTGCTAATGCCAACCTTACAATCACATTCTGGAATCAAAGATGAATCATACTTTGATAGTGTAATTTAATAAGGACAATAAACCTGCAGTGACTGCTTTCATTTGGACTTATTGGTGCTCAGCACTTCTAAAACCTAAGTATGAAGGCCAAATACTTCACTTGTATAATTTCAGGGGCCCTGGGGGTTAAAAAAAAGCAACTCAGTGAGGCTAGGCACTCTTCAAAAAATGCTGGTGTCCTCAAGATTTTCCAAGGAATATATGCCTCCTGTAACAGCCACTGGAAATGTTTGCCAATTAGTGTATCAATGACTTATGTTCATTTGTGTCATTGGCAGGACAGCTTATCTTTCAAATCCAGCCATGCGTTCCTTTGCCTTTCTTTGTAAATGTAATTATTCATGCGTGAGCATAGTATATTGTCCATATTAAACAGAACAGTCAGTTTTTTCCATATTATTATTCTCTATACTGTAAAAAATATTTTGCATTTGAATCACACCCCACTATTCCAATACCCACAGCAATACCGAATGGTCCCAGACCCAGCACCAAGTCCCTTAAGTCCACTCCATGCATCCCACTATTTGATAGTAAACTTTTAACAGTTACTCTACAGAGGCTAAGCATTTTGAATAATGCTGCACCTACTATACATTTACTTTCATCTAGACCTACCTTGCTCACTGCGGGCCATGTGATCCTTATTTAAATCCAAATATACAACACACACACTCCTACTCTGTCAGAAGGTCAGCACTTACTTTTACAAGGAAATTAAACGTGTCTGACATGATTTGTTCTTGAACAGCATACACTAGCTGTTACTCATCTCATTTTTTTAAGTGGTTAAAAATTATTTCTTCCAGTATTTTTCCAGAAACAGAAATCAAGCAGATTATAGTGCCTTGGCTGTGTTCCTTTCCCTTCTTCCTCCCAGCTCTTTTTCCACTCTCACTTGGTCTTCATAAGTTCTCAAGTGTAAATGAGAGTGGCAGGCAGATCTTTAAGTAAAACACAATTTAAGTTAATCTGAATCAGCTGATCTGAAAAGTTCTCTACCTTACACTCAGTTATTTTAATGATTACTCCACAATTTAAAGTTGAATCTTTCTGCTATCAGCATTAATTGTGGTTAGTTGTAATCATCACCTGTCTGCAATGGTATTTGGAGTGACAACAGATTAGCCCCCCAACCTCCAACACACTACATCAAGAAGTACAAAAAGCCCTCCAAAAACATTAACCACTGTCAGCCTTCTCAGGACCACCTCCTAACGGTTCTTCCTCTCTGCTGAGCAGCAGACAAATATTTTCTTTGGTACACCTCCTGCATTCCATTTTGTGTCTCAACATTTTCAATTTTGTGCCAGTAGGTTCATAATAAACATACATTCTCATTCCTATTGACTTGAACTATTTCTAATTCTTAAATGCTTCCTTATGCCTGAGGTCCACAAAGAATGTCTGGTTTAGCCAAGCTGTTTTCTTACTATGCACCCTATCTTTTCTTAGTAATGAGGAAAACTCGCATTACAACCTGTAAAACTACTTACACAAGACACTGTCATCTATATTCACAATTCTCCCCCTTCAAAATATTTAATTTACAAACTATCTGTGTTTACCAAAGTCTTTCTGCTATTATACATAAAAGATAAAGAAGAGATAACTTTGGAAATATTTGGGGAAACGTGCCCCTGCCCTCTCACCCCCAGCAAGTGTTGTAAATCAAATGAAAATAAATCAATCATGCTTTTTGCTCTTTGCACTTTCAAGACCCAGTAAGGTATTACCCTCACATTTTACAAATTCTAACAAAACTGTAAGAAGCTACAAATTATATTTTCCTCTCATTCTCTTCCCAGAGATAAGATTACTCAAACAACAGGGTCAAACATGGCATTACTTCTTTGAGTTCATCAGTTGGTCCGTGATTACCTAAGTCTCAATGGCTACACCTACACGACTTGTGTTAGCTCACCTTGGCACCTCTGGGGACAGATTCCTTACTGCCCACACAATCTAACCTGCAGCATTTGCCAAGGGGCAATATGAATATGTCAGTTAACACAAACGGGATGGAAAGAACAGCATGCTCAGACAACTTCACCCTTCACAACAGTCATAAGTAAATGGTTTGTATTCATCAGTGGTCAGAATGGCAGTGAGTCACACCATCCCAGCCGTCAGCATTCGGACATAATCAACCTTCATAACTCCCTCTCCTGGCAAATATACTTTGCAGGATGCAGTTCCTCTCATTTACTGGGTTGCTTGTGTCAGAATCCATCACAAAGAATTTTTCAGCACCACAGAGAAAGTCAATATGCAGAGTTATAACTGGAACCATATTTATTAGTCGAAAAACACGTGTATGAACAATTATAGCTACCAACTCAGTTTTTGCACTTACACTTATCACAAGACTCTGACTTGGATTTAAAATAATTCAGGTCAGAAGGGACCTCAATCTCCTGCTCAAAACATGGTCAACAGGAAACCCAGACAATAGGCTCAGGGTTTTATCCAGCTCAGTCTTGAAAACCTCCAAAGACAGAGATCCCACAACCTCTACAGGCAACCTGTTGCAATGTCTGACTGCCTCTGGGGTAAATTCCTGACCTTCCACACCCCCACTTATATCTTGCTAGAATCTTCTATTCCAATTACAGAATTATTGATGCTGAAAGGAACCTATGGGAGTCATCTGGTACAAATCCTCTGCTCAAGCAGGTTCAACTAGAGCAGACCGTCCAGGCTGTGTCCAGATGGCTTTTGAGTACTTTCAAAAATGAAGATTCCACAACCTCTCTGGGCAATCTGTGACAGCATTCAGTCACCCTCACAGTAAACAAGCATTTCCTCGTACTCAGGTAAAACTTCCTGTGTTTCAGTTTTTGCCTTTGCCTCTTGTCCTGTCACTGGCCACCACTGAAAAGAGTCTGGTTTCCTTATCTTTGCACACTCCCCTCAGGCATTTATACAAATTGATGAGTTCCCTCTGGGCTCTTTCTTCTCCAGGGTAAGCATTCCCAGCTTTCTTAGCCTCTCTTCATATGAGAGACGCTCCAGTCCCTTGAAAATATTTGTGGTTGTTTGATGCACTCTCTCCAGTAGCTCCATACCTCTCCTGTACTAAAGAACCCAGAACTGGACACAGAACTCCAGGTTTTATACTCACCAGTGCTGAGTACAAAAGAAGGCTCAAATCCCTTCACCTGATGCAGCCCTGGATACCATTCGCCTTGTTTGCTAGAAAGGTACAGTTCTGGCTCACACTCAACTTAATGCCACCATCCCTAAGTCCTTCTCTGCAGAGCTGCTTTCCAGCCAGTCAGTTCCCACCACAAATTGGTACAGGGGGTTATTCCTCCCCAGGTGCAGGACTTTGCCCTTGTTGAATTTTATGAGGTTCCTGCCAGCCCATTTCTTCGTCCTGTCACCGTCCTTCTGAATAACAGTACATCCTCATGGTGTTTCAGCCACTCCTCCCAGTTTTGTATCATCAGAGTACTTGCTGAGGGAACTTTTCTGATCATTAATGAATATGCTGAGCAGGACTTATACCACTGATCCCCTCTGATACCCTCTGGGTCAGGTCATTCAGCCAGTTCTCAGTCCAACCCAGTGTTTGCTTATCCAGCTTCTTTCTAAGGAGACAGTGCCAAAGGTCTTACTGAAGTCAGGGCAGACAATATTCACTGCTCTCTCCTAATTCTATCAAGACAGTAATATTGCCATAGAAGGTTATCAGGTTGGTTAAGAATGACCTCCATTAGTAAATCCATGCCAACTGACCAACTTCTTGTCCTTCAAGTGCCTGGAAATTCTTTCCAGGCTTAGCTGTTCCATCATCTTCCCAGATACTGAGAAGAGTCTGAGTGGCCTTTAGATTCCTGAGTCCTCCTTCCTACCATTTCTGAAGATAGGAGTGACAGTTGCTTTCCTTCAGTCCTCAGACACTTTTTCTAATTTCCATGTTTGTTCAAAAGTAATTGACAGTGGCCTTGCAGTGACATCACAGCCAGCTCCTCAATATGCCTGAGTGCATCCCATCAGGTCCCATGGACTTACATATGTTCAGTTTGCTTAAATAATACCTGACTTGATCCCCTTCCACCAAGAATCTTGTTCCAGACTTTCCCCTGTCTCTGGAGCCTGGAATTTTCAAAGTCATTACTGATCACAAACACTTTTTTTTTTCTTTCAAAGTGCTTTAGCCACTCCTCATAGGGTGGCTGTTTGCTGGACTCAGTAGAGTTTATTAGTATCTTTCTTGTATTGCACAGCCCAAAACTCTGTTCTCATGAGAGCTGAGTAACCACTTCCCTTGACCCACTGGCTATGTTACTGCGGCTCAGTATGGCTGGACATCACTGATGACACAGATTTGGCTGGCTGTTTACCAGGATTTCACCTCAAGAGAGGTATTACAGCTTGGGGACAGCTGAGGACAATTACAGAGCGTTATTCTGTGGCATATTCTTCTGTGGCTGGGGCCACAGTTCCAAAGTAGCCAGTTGTGCACTTTCCTTGGAATTACCAAATGAGCCAAGATTCTTCAGCAATGCACCTTTCTAATGATTCAGAGAAGTACACATTTGATTAAATGTTCTTTGGTGGCAGCTGGAGAAAATTATGGCTGCAAACACTGCCTCCTTAGCCAGTCCCTCTTTCTGCTGTCCAGTTTTTGCACTGCCAAACCATTTGGTTTGGTGACAATCAAAGGCAATACCATTTTGGCACAGCTGCTCACCATTAGCATGCACAAACACCAGGCACAGAAAGGGAGAAAAACACAGCTAGAACAGTCTTTCCTTGGATATAAAACTATCTCCCTTCTAAACAATTTTTTTTAATGACCAGATTACCTTCAGATGAAATTAAAGGCTTTTCTTGAAGTCTAGTTTCTTCCAAATGTATCTGCAATGGCTTGTAATTCTCAGAAGAAATTTGAATTACACTTGAAATGTTAATCCCAAGCTCAGCCATTACAGGCAACAGCTGAAGGTTGTGGAAATCCAAAATTATAAAGTAATGATGGGCACCATCATCTGGTTCATCATCTGTTCAAAATACAACAAAACCAGATTAGATCAAGGCCATTCAACAGCTAAACAAAATTAATTTTTTTCTTGACTATACAGAGTAATGCAAATGAAGGTCAATTCTTATATAACTTCATTGGGAAAGTTACATGTAAATTCAAAAACATTATGTGCATTAGACTGAAGCCTTCTGCACCAAACCACCTAGAATACAGCAGGAAGAATACAAGTCAGAAATAGTAATTGTTTGGAGAAGCACCAGGAGAAAAACTGGAGATGCTGACTATAATCAGAATGTTGTAGCAGCATTTCTGTAATTGCTTCTCTCTAAGAAGTTTAGTGTCAGGACCTACTCACATGCTCTAATGGTAGTTTAAGCCATCCTATTTCATCCTGTATAAAACTGGCCATGGAGCACACACAGACTAAGTTACTGTGTCTTAAATGAGCAATTATATGAGTCAAAGTAATTTCAAAGGATTAGCTGCAGGTATGAGCTGACTCACTGCTGGCTGTTCCCTGCCCAACAGGTTCATGTTTGCTAGGTGTGCTTCCTGTCAAATCCTCGTCAGCTGGTAATACCAGCTCACACTAGTCCTTTTAGCTGGCCAGGGACATATCCAAATTTGTCTTAGAGTGCAGATGAGAAGGTTTCATTGAGTGCCTGCTCTGTTTGGGCTTATTAGTTAGGTAGAAATATGCACAGTAGCATTTGCCACAGTAACCAAAGCAAAAGGTTAAGCACTATATAAGTGAAAATGAGTCCTCTAGAAGCTTGACTCTAATCTAAGTTAATTGTGTAGTTTCCCTTTGTGGCCTGCGGAGAAATAAAGGTATTAAGATGATTACCAGAAGATTTAATTCATCCAATATAGTTATTTATTTTAAGTCATTAGAAACTGCCTGCTGAAGGTCCTGGATCTCTTCATCAGTTCCGAAACATGTAGAGTTAGTGCAGACTATCCTGCACTAGAAACCAAATGCAGTTTTATATTCTGCATAGCATTAAAATTCTTTCTTATGCCTACTAACACACGACACATCTAAGTCCTTTAGCCACTCCTCAGCTCATGGGACTCGTGCATCCAAGGGAGAAAAAACGATAGCCTGGCACTAACATCTGC
This sequence comes from Myiotriccus ornatus, assembly GCA_036023395.1. NCBI lineage: Eukaryota > Metazoa > Chordata > Aves > Passeriformes > Tyrannidae > Myiotriccus > Myiotriccus ornatus. Next base: position 26,185,049 of record JAYRBT010000001.1, read on the forward strand.
CTGTGCTCAGGTTTATAGCCAGGACTGTGCAAATGCTGCTACCACATGGAGCAGCAGGCTCTCTGTCGCTTGCAACATTAGATAAACATAAAAGAACATGCCAATTTGGAGAAAGACTGACTGAGGAAGCAGCCACCACAGTGCAGCACATATATGGCATAAAGCAAAAATCAATCACAGAAGAAAACTAGCCAGTTATATAACTGCTAGCACTGAAAGTGAAGTACATAATTTGGTATCTCAGTTACTGCAGGAAGAAAAGGCATGAGAACATACAATTACCGAATATTAACAATTTCTAACAAAAAACCCAGATGTCTGCCCAGTCACTTACAGAGATACAAAAATTCCAATGCATACATGGTGAAAACTGCCTGCTGTTCGAAAATTATAATTATGATTATGCAAATAATCGTGGCAAGTGGATAATAATCAGTCAGTTCTAATTATCAGTGACTAGTCCATACTCAAAAGAGGCAAGACATCAATGCAAGTAATCTCTAGATTACTCAAACGCAGCAATATTTAATTTCTAAGAGGTGATAATGTGTTAGGTATGCATGATAAAATGACTGTTAGCTACCAAAACTACGAGACACAGACTGTCTTTGAGTGCAAGGCATGGCTGTTTTTGTTGTTCTTGATACAGCTATATTAAAACAAATATAAAGAGGGGAGGTTTAGACTGGATATAAGGAAAAATTTCTTCACTGACAGGGTTTTCAACTCTGTTACATTTTATAATACAAGGAGAAAGCCACTCTGGATACTGCTACATCTAGTTATTCTGAAATCTTTCTGCAAGAAAGGTAGGACTTGTTTAGCTACTTTCTTTGGGTGTTACATATGCTAAAACATTTTGATATTAACATATTACATGTATCTTATCTATATTTTATTTCTTGGACTGCACAATCTATCCTAACACTGAGCAGAACACAATGCCCTCTTCAAATATGAATTGGCAATGTTTTGATATTGCCAAATAGAATTTGACTTTTAAATGTGAAACAAAACGAAGTACTTAAAAGCTAGGTTGCAAGACTTCTAGGAAGTTCATCTGCATTTTCTACATACCGATGTATTGGTCTTTCTCTTCCACTTCTCCGTGTCGTCGTTTCAGTTGGGTGTCCTTTTTATCAGAGGCTGGGACCACTGACTTTTTTCCTTTAGCTTCTTTTTCAGCTGTCTTGTTAGGAGGTTTAGCTTTTTCTTTTTCTTTTTGTTGCTGTTCTGCCTGACGAGATGAATAAACGAAGTTGTCACTGTAGCCTTTGTGCAGAACAAAGGTCAGACTGTTGTAAAACTTTAGTGATTCAGATTTTTTATTGTAATACTTTTCCCTCTCAGCCACCATAACGTTGACATGGTGAAGCTGTCTTGAACATCCTGCTTTATGCTGGTTGAACACAACATTCAGTTTATTATATTCTTAATCATAGTACTAAGACTTCACATTGAAAGGAACTGCAAGAGCTAGTCAGACATTACAACTACCAAACTAACAAAATGCATACGGGAAAAAGATGAGTAAAGAATCACTGTGCTTCAGTTACTGCCACTACAGCACTTGCATCAGCCAGGACCCTTCCTTGGACTGAAGGGGAGTAAGGCAAAAATTCAGTATCTGTTAAGTCTTTAACATATCTGTTACCACTCTTGAGTATGGTGTAAAATGGTACCAGCACTATTTTCATTTAATGTAAATATCTATATCCTGTGAACTAGAACCAAGGGTCTTGTGCTCATTTCACACAGGATATTATTCAGCCATTCTCATTATTTTCAAACAAAAACATCTACATTAAGCTCTGCTCAGTAATTTAAGAGTGCAGGACAAAAAAAAGATTTTGTAAGTATCCCTGAGCCTCCCACTATAAATCCAGAAATTCCAGAGTCAGTCTAAAATTAAATTAATCCAAAACATATTAAGATAAAGTGAGATGCTGTAGAGCAAGAAAGCCTCCACCTTATTTTTACTCAGCAGAAGTACTATGTCCAAACTATGCAAAAATGACATTTCAGAATTATAAAGCTAAATTAAATAAAATAAAAATGTATTAACTTAACTTACAGTTACAATCCTGCTGATGTCACTTTAGTGGGTATTAAAGCAATGAGAAAAGCCCTTCATGCAAATGAAAAAGGGCAGTTAACTCTACACAATTGCTTTCCCTAGATCTAGCAGACTTTCAAGCTGTGGGAGTTGTATTTACTTCAAATTCAAAATCAAAGCAGAAAATCTTTTCCTGCTTTTCCCTTCCTTCATGCATTCCCTTTCTGTAAAATTTACAAATGCCTTCGACAGATTCTTGAAACTATCTGCAGTGTGAAAGAAGGATTTGGAGGCTTTCATTATTTTCCTTCAAATTTGTTCCACTTTGGACATTTCAAAACAAAAAATTTTGATAGTACTTCTTTGAACTCTAAGCTGACGATCACACCAAAAAGAAGATACAATCATCAAGCCACAAAGTTCACAATCAACTTCATCTATTGCATCTGCATAATCTTAAGTCATCCTCAAATAAGCATATACATTTCTGGACTTGCCAAGATTCTAACCAAGAACACTACTTGACCAGGGAAATAAAATTAGAGTTACAAGACTAATCTTGCCAAATCAAAGCTAAAGACTCCATTTTATATTGAAGTGCCTAACCTTTAAACGTAAAATTTTTGGTTTACAGTTTACTTATCAGAATTGATTGGTATCTAAGAAAAAGCCATTTTTTCTTGATTAACTGTAAACAATCTGCTCTATAGCTTCAGACTCTCAATTTCTCTTCAGATTGAAAAGACTTTATTTTCTCATACTATTCATATATTTCTGTGACTTATGTTATCATTTCCTAATCAGTTGACTTCTGTGGGAACAGGAGACAATTCTAATCACCTAGCATTTTTATGTTCTTGTGGTTGTGTGCTATACTTCATCCATCAACTATTCCCACAAATAGAATTGTTGACAAAGAAATTTACAGACATTTCAATTATACAAAATCCACTAAACTGCTTTTTTCTTGTGTCTTTAACGTGCATAGACTGCTCAGGTCTCCATGTCATCACACTTTACATTATAGTTCTTGATAATTAATGGGGTAAACTTATTGCAGCAATTATACGACTCTCTGATAATGGTCTTCAGTTGCATGAATGTTTGCTCAAAGCAATGTATCAAAACCAACTGTTTACTAAGTTGTTGAAATGTACCACTGACAACTTTAAAAGATATTAAAAAGCAACTAGAGGTCTGATCTGTGATTCTGTGTAAGCTTGGTGAAATTCCTCCTAGAACACATAAGCAATTTGACTGAGGCAATCTTGGAGCTAGTGATGATCTTGGAGGACATATGGAAGCAAGTTTTGGGAACACTGGAAAATGTGGCACCCAGTTCTGAGCAGCAGATTTCAAAATATGTACTATTATGAGAGGGTTCAGAGGAGAGGAACACGCATAATCAAAAACTAGAAACCATGACATATATTTGGGTTTCTTTAGTTAAACATGTAACAGATTTTCATAGAACGTAGGGTAAGAATTGTTGTCCCCATACCCAGTGAGAAGTGAAACAGTAACAGGTTTAAACCAGAATGTGGCTGATAAGACCAGAAACCTTTTCCAGACGAGACCCTTGCAGAGATAGTTCAGCAGTAATACTGATTGCCCTTGAACAGTGAAAGCACAGCAGTGGAAAGTTTTAAGAAGAGGTTCAACAAATATCTGCCAGGAATAGTTTATGAAAATATTATTCTGCCTTAGTGCTTTATTCCCACCTCTGCTTAGAGGTGGGAATAGATAACTTCTCCAAATTTCCCTCAGAGAGGAGATTCTTAACAGTAACTTCTTCATGGCGCTGCTTTGCATCTATCCTTGATACCTCTCAAGTAACAACCTCTCCTACCTTGACTTCAGAAGAGATATATTCAGATGAAGCCAGTTTGTAGCTCTATTTTCTATTGGACCTAAGACTCAGGTAAGACATTACTAGCTCTCACGCTCAGCGAAGAGTTCTTGCATAGTATTTTTTATTTTCTCTTTCTTTTTTTTTTTTTTTTCCACTTTCTCACTGGCATTTGAGTAATTGAGAGCTTCAACCACAAAATCTAATTAACTTAAAAAGATATTTCTTGTCTCATTTCTCTTCAATTACAGTTCTATGAAGCCAAACATAAGAAGAAAGCTGAATTTATGCAAGCAACACTAGAAGTGTCTTCAAAAACTTAATTAACCATCCTCCCTAAGGCATACTGATGTACCTTCTTTTCAGCTTCTCTTCTTTGAAGGTCCTTCTGTTTGAGACAAAGAAGTTGAAATTTCAACAGCTTTCCAGTTAGTGTAACAGGAATTTCTGCACCCTTGTCCAGAATGGCTTTGGCTAATTCTATCACCTGCAGAGTCAAAAAAAAAACCCACAAAAAACCCTATTAATCATATAATTTTAATACTCCATTTGGCACATACTTTGAATGATGAAATGAAATATACACATTGTACAGTGTGTGGGTCAAAGTGGCCACACTTCCAGAAAAACAATGTACCAGTAAGATGCACAGCTATTCTTTGGTTCTGAAGACCTCAAATGAAGTAATTATCAGCTGTATTATGAGATAAAACTAGAATAGAAAAAACTTCTACAATTTATGAAAAATCAACAGACACAGATTTGTCACAGGAAAATGTAAATTTTTTTAGATTTTAAACAAAGAAGCAATGTTGAACTACTTATTATAAAGTAATAAATTAAAAAGGACATAACAGCAGATCAAGGGGAATAGTTTGGAGTACTGTTTACAAAGTGACTAGTGTCTGAGGCACTAGCTCTGAATGAAAGATAAAAACTTCTTGAAGGGAATTTGAGAGGGTCTGTCTTGGTAAAAACACACCCCCTCCCTGTGTAATTCTGATTCTGTTGGTATGCAGCCTAATTGGGGTGAAATAAGGCTATTGAGTTTTCTTAGGGCGATGACAGCAGCGGGAACATACAGCTGCATTGTCCAGATGTGTGGCATTGACAGGCTGTTTTATGACTATGTTTTTTACAGCTTGTTTCCACTAAATTTCATACAACTCACTAACATCTGGGCCGTTTTCCTTGGAGCCTCATAACCACTTTATTTACTGCGAAAAAAATAAAATAACATAAAAATACCATAAAAAGTTGTTATATGTTTCTTTTCACTTGTGTTGTCCCCGTAATAAAGTTCACCTATGTAGGAAGCGCTGTTGAGGAATAATATAACCATAATATTTTCCTACTTTTGTTTTTAAGCAACCATCAGCTTTATTTATAACCATGGGCTGAATTAGGTGTTACTCAAATGTTCTGACATGTTTCTCTTTTCCCCTCTTGGAGCAATTACAGTTGGGCACATATGGTGTCAATTTTGCTTGCTAACATTCAGACAATGAAGGTGCACACTGCATGTCACTGAACTGTGTCTTGTCTAATGCAAACACCACCATTAGCTTTTAGCTTTCATAGCTCCTTGCCTAGTTTAGAAATTCTCACTTCTCAAGTAAAACCTAGGTTAGAAAACGTAGCCACTAAAAATGCTTCTCTGAGTAAAACAAAGCCAAAATGGAATCCTGATTATTATACGCTGAATTATTGTTTCATACAAATGAAAGCAAAGTACAGGAAAAGAAATATCTTAAAATTCTGATTTTTTCCTGAATCATATAACAGGGAGACAAACCAAAACATATGCATTTAAATATCCTTCCAAAGCAATGCTTCCCCTCCAACAGAAATAAACCTGCTTATCTACTTAACATACACAAAAGAAGATATGTCATGATTAAGATCAGTTTTGCTCTATGTGTTTCGTATTCAAAGACCACTTACTGGTCACTATCTCAACAACTCAGCCACAGAAGGCTCCTGAAAAGATACCCACTGACTTCAGAGCCACAGCAGAAAATCATGGACTTCTTAAACACAAGACTTAAAAAATCCCACAGACTGCAGGCACGCTAGAAACTACTAATCATTCCAGCAAAAAATAGTCACTCAGTGCTAGCCACACAAATCTGCACTCTGAAAGAAAGACACTTTGAGGAAATATCATAGCAATTTCCCTCAGAGAGAAAAATTCTCATATAGGTTGGATTTTTTTTCAGAATTGATGTTAACAGCCTATGGAAAGTGATGCTTCTCAATGGTCTAATGTAGATGAGTTGCACATTTCTTGAAACGCAATAGGGGGGAAATGGAGGGATTCTGGAAGGATTCCTGAAAGAGTATATATATAGTAACCCATCTCTATGGCAGCTGCTGATTTATTGTTCATGGAAGAAGAAAAAAGCGCTTAGATTCTTAAAATACATTCTTCCTGAGAAGCTCAAAGCATTTTACCGTCAAAAGCAATGCATCATGATTATTCCTATTTTGTAAGTTAGAGAATGCATAAATTAAGAGACTGGACCAAGTCATATAGTGAGCTGGACAACTCCTGAGGGGGTAGGAAGGACAAATTTTCTTATGTGAGCTGGTAGAGAAGTATAAACCAAACTATTGAACAGAAGTACATCCCATGACTGCCGGGAGAGGTCAGACAAAGAAGACAAAGAAAAAATGAGCGCAATACATTTGGCAATACAAAGAAAGCAAATAGTTTTTCATACAGAAATGTAAAATCTGCTTTTAGATACGGAAATTAAAAACAATCCTTCATCACTGCAAAAGACAGAACATAGATCAATCCATGCATGGCAGATAAAAGAAATTAAATTTATTACACATCCATATTTACTTCATCTGTGGTCCTCTGAGTTATGCATTCACCTGGCATAAACGTTAAGAATCTATAGAGCCTTATTTAAAAAAAAAAAAAAATAAAGGCTGAGGACAAAGATTTGGTAGGAATACAAAGTTTTTTGAATACTATGAAATGGATTCATTACAGATTGGCTATACTTCATCCCACCAGGGATGACGTTTTTCTTATGTGAGAAACCATGGAAACTTGGATGGACAAACTTAGTTAGGTAGGGCCTCTTTTCCTTTAAAGGAAGAGGAAACTTAGCATTCCTCACACAGCAGGGGTCACACTGGTGAAGTGCAGAAAGGCTTCGGTGATGCAGTATTTGATCTCATGTGGTGGCAGTATGAACCACGCAGAGATTTAGCTGCCTGGTGCAAAGGGCATGTATTTCAAGCCACTCAAACACCACATGAGTGCTTGTAAGTAACACTATACTATTGGCAGATGTCAGCGCCATTGAGAGAGGAGATAGGTCTTACAAGTTAGGGAAACATTTAAAGCCAGAGTCTTTATGTTATCTTTCTTTGAAATACCTCTTTTTCAATATACAGAACCACTGTGGCTGCTAAATCATAATCAGAAAATCTTTCAAAAGGATAAACTATATTATTAACTTTCAAGCTTTATTACTACCTGGAAGCAGCAGCACTGCTTGCTATGGACAGTCGTCAGCCCACTTCATAGTGTAGCTCTCCCACATCCAGCGTGAACTTTCTAAAGCCCTGTCTTCCCTCTGGTTCTCGAAACTGTATGATATTCAGATCATCACATATATCTCTTCCCAAAGAAATTTAATAGTTCCTAGAAGAACTCCTCAGTAGGTAAAATCCCTTAGGAGCTGATACAGTTTAAGTCAATTTGAAGCAGGACAGTCATCTGTCCAGAGGCCACATGAATTACACAACCAAGTTGTTAATTACTGTTCTGATGTACTTTCCCGAACAAAGTAATAAAAGGAGGGGGAAAAAGGCCATCTTCACTTATTACAATCTGCCATAAGTAATGTGAATCCTTCATAAGTAATTTTCAAGAGAGAATAGGGGAAAAAAAAGCTGCGTGTGTCATACCAATATTTTCTTTTATCCAAAGATTTCTTTACACATACTACTAAATATTTCTGAGGACCTGAGCTAACTGAAACAACTTTTTTTTCAGATCACATCTGCAGAGTGCTGAAAGACAAATCAGTTTCTACTATCAGACCATTCAACTGATTTCATTT
>JAYRBT010000001.1:26193138-26246027 GCA_036023395.1 Myiotriccus ornatus
TTTTTTTCAGATCACATCTGCAGAGTGCTGAAAGACAAATCAGTTTCTACTATCAGACCATTCAACTGATTTCATTTTATCCCTCAGAAGCTCTTCCCACCTATGATGTCAAAAGGTCACTTGCTTAGTCTTTATCCTTCACTGGTCAATTAATGCTTTTCAATTCACACAGAGCTTAAGGACTCACATAAATCAGTAAATCAATTGCACATCTGAACAGACTGTAAAATTTTAGTTAAGCCAAATGAATAATCTTTGTTACTCAATGAAGATTATACCAATATGTGCTCTAGAGAATGAAAAAAACTACAGCGGATTTGATGACTCCTTCTACCCATTAGAGTCCTTTTCCAATAAACCCACTAAAATTAAGCAATACTGAGCAAATATGAATGCTGTTCATCTACTAAAGACCTACCTTTCTATTGTGAAAGTAATTCTCATAGCAGCAGCAATGACTGCTTGTACTCTGGAAAAATAACTTGTCACTCGAGTGAGCCTGTTTTTTGGCAAAACACAACACAGCTTGATCTGGTTAGCAGAAACCTATTAGAAATATCCATTGTAAGAAGGTCTGTTCTTTAAACCTCTCTCTACAGAAAATGTGCAACCTGAGGGGATATCTCAACTGTTTTAAGCTCAGCAGTGCAGAATGAGAACTTCTTCACATATGTTTCTTAGTGTTACTTAGTGCTGCTTATGTTTCTGTGTTAGTACCTAAATAGTGTTTTAAGGAAGATAGAAATGGTGAAATAACCTAATTTAAGTAAAAATGAGAAAATACATTATATAAAAATTCAGATGACTTTTCACCTTGTCTTTATTACAGGAGCTTTCATCATCTATGATATGACATGCACCTACGATGGCTTCCTGACCACTAACTGCTACCAAAAATACAAACTACTTTAAGGGAAGTAAAGATACAATACAAATATCCAGTGATTTGAAAGATCAGGTATTAGCATTGCTATCTCAGGAAGGAGGAGTTTTGTGCATAGGGAAGGTTTCCTCATGTGACCTTCAGACATCTGGGGTTTTTTTATGCTCTGATTGGGTGGCAATAGTTGAAATGGCATATAAGTGATTTCTGAAGAACTCTACAGAACCTAGACATTTTTAAAAAGAGAAAACAGGCCAGTCTGCTGTGATCTGTGCTCAGATGAAAAAATATATTGCTATGATCGAATACTGAAATGTTTACATTTCAGTGGTATGAATCTGCCCAGCAAATCTTTCCATTACAGAGTAGAGTATTTTACGCTTCTGAGAAGTAAATTGTCTCCAGTAATTTCAGCCGACTGAATCCACACAATGAACACTACAAAGCTGAAGGATTTAGTCACGCTTCTCTAACATTGCATCTCGCTAGGAAGAGAACCCAATCAGAGGTGGAACAAAAAGATTTAAGAAGCAAAGTTACCTCACTAACCCTTGTGCTGGCAGGACTCATCCAGCTATACCTTGCCAGAGCTTCCTAAGCCTCTTGAAACCTCAGAACTCTTGGGCCAGGAAGTCTCAACAGCCTTGTAGGCTTGACACCACAACCTAGGCAGGATCTTTACACCTTGGTCCAGCTTTGCAACAGGGCTTTGCGGGTTTTTGTTTGGTTGCTTGTTTCTTGTTTGTTTGGTTTTATTTGGTGACAAAGGATTCTGGGATTAGTTGCTCTAATTGAAAAACATTTCATACTCTCTCTATTGTCCTTAATGAACCAATTATAGTCATCTGAAAACTCTGAAGGCAACAAAACAGAGGACAGCATTTCCTTTGGCTCCTTCAGAGGGTTCATCTACCACTTCAAGGATGACATTCTTACAGACACAAATGTTGTTTGCTCTAATTGCATAGACATTTCAAAAAAAATCTGCACAGAAAAAGCAGAAAATTTTATACCAAGTTGCATGTATGCAACTATGTAAACTAGGAAGAAAACCCAAGGTCTCACCAGTATTCTAAAGCAGATTTTAAATAGGTAGATGAATTGCAAAAGGTATCAATTTTCTCCCCTAGAAAATAAATCACCAACAATTTGAGTTTTATGAATGGCCTCAAGCCAAATAATTACATCAGTAGTAAAATAATAATGCATGATTTAAAAATCCTAGAATTAGAGTCACTATTTTGAAATGAAATTATTAACATGTCAATTGTCTCATGTAAATGATAGGACCTGACCTCTCAGATTTTAGGAAAAGGAAAATTAGAAGACACAAGATTGTTTTCCTGCTAGAACTCAAGCCTTTCTTCCCCCAGTTTTAGCATTTAGAAATTCTGGTACTTCTTAACATGGCACATTGTTCCTGGAAAGGAATACTGAACTGGAGATATTTTAGAAAATTATTGCAAACAACTACAATTTCTAGGACTGATTAGTTCAAGCAACAACAGCTCAGTCTCATGGAACAAATAAATCCAAATGGAAGGTATATGATTTGATAACTTAAAGGACCACACAGGCCTCTTGATCCCACAGCAGCATCGATGCTCTGACAAAGGCAAAGGCTAATGCAAAGACATGCTAAACCTAATCTAACAAATTCTTTTCTTAACATCCTTTTAAGTGATACCTGGACTCAGGAGGCAGAGTACTTAAACCCGCCTCAGAAGACAAGACACTAAGTATCTCAGGTAAATGTACCACCTCGTGCAGTGGGATCATACCATATTCTGCACTCCAAACTGGCAGAAGCTTGGTAACAGATAGAAAAGAGCTGAACACAGGTGAGTAGATAATGCCCACAGCAGGATTTAAAGTCCCTTACCCTTCCCTGAAGCCAGTACCTCCTTAAAAGGCATATTCATTTAACAAAATTCCCAAGTGTTTCTTGAACATTAAACCTCTGCATATCCAGAGAGTGTAACGGCCAAGTCCTTCTGCAATAAAATTATCTTAACCTGCATCCACACAGTGCCACTTGACAAAGGCTGACTGGAGAACTGCTCCATTTTATTGTGGCATTTAAGAGTGCAGCATTTATTTTGCTTTGTACTGGAAAGAAAAATAAAATTAAATGTTTCTATCCTTCTGACCATTCAGCATGGCTGCCAAAGTTGTTTTTACTGTCAAACCCTTTCATGAAAACAACGACACCAGATAAGTTTTGGCTCCTGAGTTGCTGCATTTTATAGCTTTTAAAATTAATTTCATTCTGATGGAATGAAAACAAAATCTTTTTAACTTGTATTACAAAATAGAATTCTATTGACACACATACTTAGACTGAGAAGGTTTGGTTTTAAAATGACTATCTGTACTTTTGAGAAAGCCTAACCTTTCTGATGGTGTTGTGTCAAAACCTATACACTTACACAAATATATGTCATTTTTAATTATATGTTTCCACAAGAAACCAAAAGGCTTCCTTAAAAACACTCCTAACTATCATTATTTTTCAAACCTTTTTCTTTAGTGACACATATCCTGGTTACTACTGAGTTTGCTTTTCTCCAGATGCCAGACAACTCACAAGAGCTCATACTTGGGTGAAAATATTCCTTGACACACGTAGTGGGTTGACCCTGGCTGGACTAGTAGACCTTGACAATGTAATCAAAGTATTAAAAACAGGTAGCTGAGGAGCTCTTTGGATTATGAATGCTGACTTTAACCAACTCCTGGAGAACAAGGGCAGTTTTAAAGTAAATAAAAGAAAACATCACACCAACACTAAAAAAAGGGAAGTTAGAATAACATATATACTGGCAATGTAATGCTAATCATTGCAGAACACCAGAGGAGATATTTCCTTAATGTCCTAATGGAGAATTCAATAAACAATAAATAAAAGGAGAGTAAAATAACTATCAATTCAATTATTTTCTTTTCGGAAAAAAAAAAAAAGGTGTCCTTTTCACAAAGAGAATAGCTCTTTATGGCAAGATTGCAATTCTATTTTAAACAGAAAATATGATAGAGTAAAAAGAAGAATTTCCTAAGTATTCTTTGAAAATTGATGTAGAAAACGGTGACAAAGATTAAAACTTAGTAACTGACAGATATAAAAATGCAATTACAAAGACTCATCATCAAGCAGGTGAGTTTCTTGGGTTAGAAGCATACAACATACTGAGAATTTAAAAGTTGGTCAGTCATTTGGGAAACGTTATAATCTCTTCAAGTACAAAATCTCCAAAAAACATAATAACCATGGGAGACATAAGGAATGTAGTAGAAAACTTATTCATACGAAGAAATCTGGTCATAGTAGTTAGTATAGTGCAAAAAGTAGTATGATTTGGTTTTGTTAAATTACAAGGCTTAAATCTCAGAAGGAAGAAAACAGGCCTAATTTTCAGGCTGGACCACCTGTAAAGCAATAACTTTGTGAAGGACTCATTGGTCAAGGATGAGCCTGTTGATCCAAAACTAGCTCTCAGTGCAAGGCAGCAGCAAAGATAACTTACGCAATCTTCAGATTTGTATACAGTGATCTATCAAACAGGAGTACATCCATTATGCTGTGCTTGTATTTGACGTTTTTTCAACAAAAACATAAAGTCCATTGGGTGACCACAATTAAATAAAAATAGTGATTTGTAAATGTCTGTTAGAGAAGATTCACATATTTAGGAATTGGGAAAAAAAAACACAAAGAAATTTATTACACATTGTTAAATGAAGAGAAAAATTAAGGGACTATTTGAACACAATCTCAAATCTTTAAGGGAAGATTAATTGCAAGATTTTATTTAATTTAGTAAACAAGGCTAAAAGCCATGCATTAAAAAATAAATTTAGAGTGAAATTAAAACTATATTTTTTCAGGAAAGGTCTTCCTGAGAAACAACTTAAATCATAGCATATTCTCAACTGTTTCTAACCATTTAGAAAAAAAAATCCAATCTTGATTCGAACAATTTCAATACACAGATTATTTTGGAAAAAAAATACTGTGACCTGTGGTATGGGTCACGATACTCTTCTGCCAATCAAATCTGTCTACTAATTTCACAGATCATAAAAGAAAGTAGTGACAGCAACACTGGTAAGAAATCCAACTCTTGGGTTACAGTGTTTAGAAATGTTTTCAGTAGCCTTTCTCAATCAAAAAGAAAAATCAAAACAATCTAGTGATCTTGTTCTGTGCATATATATATATATATTTCATGTTGTAGCATTCATTATGGTCTCTTGGAAAACCAGATCATATTCACACTTAAAAAACAAGTCTGAAGTTTTACATCTAACCAGAAAAGTTACCTCTAAGAGAAATGACATAATTCTTGTACGGCAGAACAGTGTAAACTGTAAGAATGTAAGCCTACAATACCAGGCATTTATCAATCCCTTCCCAGTCTAGACTGAGAAAAACACAGAGTGCACTGAATCAGCTTTTTCACAGCTCTGTGATCTTGCAGGCGAAAGAAAGATAAAGAAGAGAAAAAAAAGCACCACTAAAGACAGGGTGTAGGCTTAAAACCCAAGAAAAATAAAATAATTTGCTGGAAACTTTCAATTACACTTCCACTACATTTGAGGTTCAAAGCCTAGATAGTCCATTTACCTTTTCCTTTCTAATATGAATGCTTATTCAATCACCTCCTCCTCTCACCTACTGCAAGTTAGGGAATTTGGTCCTGTCACAGACTTCACTCCACTTGTTTAATGGCCTCTCCCCCTGGGTTGTACCTATCTTTTCTATTTAATGCATGCTTTCACTCTTCCACAGCATACTATACAGAGCCTAGGACAAGGTGAATTTGCTCCTTAGACTTGTTTGCCCAGGAGTTTTTCTAACCTGTATTCACCTATACTTGCCCTCATGGAATCATAAGTCTAGCAAGGATTACTGGAGTGTGGTGCACACTGCTCATGCTGCCTCCTATCCTCAAAACGCAGGAGACACTGCAGATTAAGAGCTGGAAAATACTTATTTAGAACTGATTTATTCTGCTTCAGTCTCACCGAATTCCAGGATGAGAATGGGATATGATTCGGATTTGGCACCTGATCTGATTATATTTTTCGGTTTGACAACTTTAGGTAGGAGCCTTGCTGTAAGAAACCAGACTTAATATATTAATTCTTGACAGGGAGTGGAATAAAGGTTAATATTTTTAATCACAACCAAGCTTTTTCGATTACACAGGATGAGCCAGAACAGCATGGAAGGATGCTGCTGGTTAAAAGATTTTCATTTTCCTGGCTCCAAGGACATGTTTTGAAAGCAACGTTCTGGGATCCACAGCTAAATAAAAACTGCTCTTGTCTCTGCCACTTACGGTTTTTCATCTTTCCATGACCCTTTACTCCAAGCATCTTGACTTATATGACAGAAGCACAAAACTCTTCCACATCTCTTTCCCTTCCATCTCTTCCTCTCTTGTGGACATGACCCTTATTCCACTGTCCATTTCCAACAACACTATCTACTTCCAGTCTTCTCAAATGAAGGGGCCACATGAGGATCCATCTTCTTTCATAATCACCTTGATACTACTTCTCAGCTCCAGCTTGTTCCCTTACTAGTATGGGACATGATTCCTTCTCAGAATTTCCTGGGTAACATAAAGGCAACTTTCTTGACCCTCTCCCATTGAATCCAACAAAAATGGAAAATAACTCTTACAAGAAAAAGAAAAAAAAATCTTTCCAAACCACACAGCTGCTGAATTCAATCTCACTAGAATTTTCAAGGGGGGGAAAAATAAAAAACATCAGCATCATGAACAATCTAGTGTGGAAAATTTAGGCTTGAATAGATTTTCAAAATTAAAATTTTGGAAAGTAAAACACTACCATATTTAGTAGTAGTAAAGTACCTTCATGACACGTGACATTAATAGAAAACTGACAACACATGATATTATTAGCCTTAATAGAAAACTGACAAAACAAACAGGTAAATAACAATAAAAGATTCATACCTTGCTTATAAAATGTATATATTATTAGTTTCAGGTCTTGTCTGTTGGAAAAACTGTACATGTAAAATTATTAAGCCTGTTGATATTTTAAAGAAAGCATAACAGTTGCCCTCCCATGTATAAGGAAAAAAATTATTTCCACAGCATCTTTATGACAGAATTGGCCCATCATCATTGAATTAAATGCTGGAATTACCAATCAGGAATCCTACCCACAGCAAGTCACGTAACGGTCAGAAAAGGTGTTAGACACCTAATTCTCCTGGATTTGGAAATTTTTTTGCTACATAAACCCTGCTTTCATCTTCTTCATTTTATATAATAAGAGGGATATGAAATACAATACAGTAAGTTGATAGAAACCCTGAAGGGAAATAACTTATAACAGACAATAGGAATTATTTTAATATGATGTATCATTAGCTTGCAATATATCATGAACAGTTTGTTAAAGTTTCTTGACTTGTAGGCACTGCAGAATGCTGCACTGAGATTTATTAAAAACCCCTGCATTTCAGTAGATGCAAAGTGCAAGACCAATGACATGGGTAACAATGTTACTATAAATACCATTAATAACCACATCACTATGCACATCATTAGTCCCAAATTCACACACATGTACATGTCGTATGTTCAAAGACCACTGAACATTAAGAATCTCATTTACAGGTTCTCTAAGAAATGAACATGCACTTGTGGTAACAACAGTTTGTTGAATCCTGCCACAGAGAGAACTGTAAGTGGCAATGGTAGAAATGCTCCTATCAGAACTCTTCACAACGCTGTGTTCTGTGCCAATCTGGTATTTTTTTATCTTTGCTGCAGTGAAAGCTTTGAATGCACAAACTGCACATAGAATCTATGTGAATGCTCAGGAGCAAATTCTGTCCAGTGAGGCAGGATCTTAATGGTGTGGCAACACGATCAATCTTTTAATTCGCTACAGCCTGAACGGAAACGGAGTCCAAGCAAAAGGTCAGAACAGGCATTTTATATTCTCTGTTAAAGGAGAGGAGGAAAAAAATGTCTTTGAGGAGTAAAGTAAGTAGCTAATGAGACACAGCACTGACAGCTGGAATTTAATAAGTATCCACTTCACAAGGAAAATTGCTCTTAGTAATTAAATACAGGTATCATACAAAGCTTCTGCTTAGAGCTAGACTTTAAAATCCTTCTGCCAGTAGGACTGAAGAGGTTTTACATACCAGGTAATATAAGGGTGAGTTTGCCTGGGAGGCTAGTCCTAAATGAAGAGGGTTAATTGCATAAAATTCACAGTCATGTCAGTGGTAAATAATTCCAAAGGGACTTGTTCAGACAGTAGCCTGGCATTACTGAAAAACAGACCGCAACTAAAAAGACCTGTTATAAAGTCCACCAAAACCTGAGACACATAAAAAGTTTATTGGTCATTGCAGAAATAAAATGCAAACAAGATCTTTTTAGAGGGATCCAAAATTCTTTATGCTCCAGGTCTGCAGGACCATAAAACTCTACCTGAGAAAATTTTAAA
Source organism: Myiotriccus ornatus (assembly GCA_036023395.1). NCBI lineage: Eukaryota > Metazoa > Chordata > Aves > Passeriformes > Tyrannidae > Myiotriccus > Myiotriccus ornatus. Next base: position 26,201,525 of record JAYRBT010000001.1, read on the forward strand.
CAATCTTCTAATTAATCGCAGGATTTTATAGCCTCTCACAAGCTGTAAGTAAAACATTAACAAGGTAGGAGGAAGCCCTCTTTGTACTAGGCGTGATTCCAAACCCCACTGACATATCCCACTAGACAAACCAGATTAGACTGTAACATCAAACAGATAATAATGGATAGTAGCACACAGAATTAATCGTGTTTCATTGAGAGGACTGCATTCCCATAAATGAAGGTGTAAATCTCTAAATTACTGGGAGCATCTGAGAGACCAGAGTCTGACTGGTTTTCTGTAATTTGAGACATCACCATGAAAATATGACCATATAATATATCCTTAAATAATAAAACTCTTACCCCTGAAAAGACATCTTGATCATCACTTAACCAACAGTACAACAGAACACTGTTGGTATCACAAAACAAACCCCAGCTTAAGTATCTAGGTGGTTGAATATTTTTAGCAACTAAATACAACAGATTTGCATTTACTCAGGAATGCGTAACACAACCACACAGCTGTATTTACTTCAGTGTAAAAGAGCATTGACTCTGCAATACATGTTTTGACCTACCTCATAGTACATAGGCCCATCCTTAACCTTTTTTCCCTTTTGACTCCCACATTCTGTGATCTGCAAGTAAATAAAACATTATCCTGTGAGAAGATTTTATCTTTACATAGATTATTTTGCTCATTATTCCCTTTTGCAAACACTACATTTACACTCCAAAACCGCAAGGAATCATCTTCTGGTACCCCTGCACATTAGGGAGGGAGTTTTTGTGATTGGCACCTTGAAGAAAAGTCTGTAACAAAACTTCACCACATCCCTTCATTACAAGGAGCAGAGCAGCTTATACAGTAAGCTTTTCTTTTTCCATTTTTAACTCCTATGAATTAGGGCAATGAAGATGGTGAAAGGTGTAGAGTGTAAGTCACATGAGGAGCAGCTGAGGGAGCTGGAGAAATTTTTCTCAGGGGAGACCTTGTTGCTCTCTGTAACTACCTGAAAGGAGGTTTCAGCAAGGTGGAGGTTGGACTCTTCTCCCAGATAACCAGCAATAAAACAACAGGAAATGGCCTCAAGTTGTCCAGGGGAGGTTTGGGTTGGACATCAGGAAGAATTTCTTCACTGAAAGGGGTGTCAAGCATGGGAACAGGCTGCTGAGGGAGATAGTGGAGTCACCATCCCTGGAAGCATTCAAGAAACAACTGGATGTGGCACTCAGTGCCATTGCCTAGCTGGTGTGATGGTGTTTGGTCAAAGGCTGGACTCGATGACCCTGGAGGTCTTTTAAAACCTTAATGATTCTGTGAATTAGTGTAATTTTTGAAACTTCCACAGGGTAATTTATCGTCACCACAGGCCAAAGAAGGCAGTACTTAGAAGTGAGATCTACAGTTTGGTTTGTTATTAAAAGTTACTTTCTTGGTATACCTGTCTGAAAATGTCTTCATGGGTTATTACACTGAAGAGCTTTCGCTGAGGCACCCGCACAGCCATAGACAGGGCCTGAGTGTGGATTTCATCCTCAGTCTTGGTCCCAACAACGAAAGCGAGGCTAGGCTTCCAGTCATCCTATGTTCCAAAATAAAAATTTGAAGGTATTAAAACTCAAGCGAAGAAAAGTGCTTCTCTGCATTTTCAAAAAGTAATCCTGTAAAGATGGCTTTATATCTCTCTAAGACATAATAAACATCACTGTATTAATCATACCAAAATAAAATGAAAAAGCACATACTGCTTTGTCCCAATTCTTTCTGCCATCAGGTGGCAGCATTATGCTACGGAAAACACAAATGCCTACAAACAGCCTCTACAAACTGTCAAACTCTTACGGTAACAAAGTAACATCACATGAGTATGGTATGATGTGATTATACGTACATGTCCCATTTTTTTAACCACAGAATATTCAGAAAAACAAAAAAAAGATAGAAAGATCACCTGGGTCACCAAGTGAAACTGCAAGTAGCTACAATCAGTTAACTCACCTAAAAGGGCCCCTAAAGCTCCATACATTATGAACTTCCTTGATGTTTTATTGTAGCACAAAATGAACCTCAAGCTTTTAAAATTACAAAGTGCTGGAGAGTGCAAGAACATCACTGATGCTCTAGGTGCATGCAAACACCATGGAATTTATGAGAGGAGAGTGCCCAGCTGACCTGGGGAAGCAGGCATTGTTTAATGGAGAGGTGGAAGCAGCAGTGGCCCATGTGGGGACTGTAACTCCTCCTGCCTAAAGTTGAAAGATAGCTACCAGTGCACAGCACTACAAAAGAGCTCTGGATAGTCCAGTATTATCATCAAAGTTGTCATTGTATAGTTCCCAAGAGTTGGACAGAAAAACTTTACCTTTCTCTGAACAGAGAGAATTTAGGTGCCCATGCTTGTGTGCAAATAATTTTCTAGGCTCTCAGAACCGAGATTGAAATGCCCTCATATGGCAGTATCCTGGTGCTCCCAGGGCTCACCAGCAGAGAAGGAGTCTCTAGAACAACCACTCACCTGCGACATGAGCCAATGGAGGAACTGATATCACTACACTGTCCACTTAAGTAAGGACTGCTAGGAGAGGGGAACAAAGTCCAGTCAGTCTCACAAACAGATGGTGATAGCACAAGAGCAGCAGGCATCAGGAATGTCAGGTTCTATTCAGGATGCTAGGGTAAGCATGGCCCAGCAGCAGTACAGAGTCCATTCCCACAGCTTCCTGCTGCTTTTCAGATATGCAAAGAAATCTCCATCAGATAAAGTCCTAAAACCTCTGCCTTAGGCCTTCTTCAGTTCCTCCTTAAAACTGGTATCTTAGTGCTCACAAATTAAACCTGCTTAGCATCGATTAATATCACCCTGCAACAAAGTCTCTGAAACCTTCTTCCTATAGTCCTGTCTCTTCTTGATTTTTCCACCTCTTGGCCACAGCTGTCCCTAGTTAATTTCTCCTTCCATTTCTACTCCCTTGCTCCTCGTCTGAGTTCCACCACTTCTCTTAAAGCTCACCACACTTGTGTCTTACTCCCCTAGCTCTTGCTCTCTGTCTCCTTGTGTAGCTCGGCTCTAGCTTCATTATCTGATACCACTTCCAGCTTTTTCCATCCTCAGATTCCATCCCCCAAATCCTTATTCTCTAGCCCCTATAATAATTCCCAGGCACTCTCATAATTATGGTTGAGCAATAAGACTCTTCTTTACAAAGGCATAATAAAGCCTTTGCAAGAGGAAAGAAAATTTTCCCGATTTTCACTGCAGTGCCCACCTTTACAGCAGCCTGTGACAAAGCACCAAAGCAAAACATCAGGGTTAGTCCTGTTTGTGCAAAACAAATTTTCTAGAAAAAAAATTGGGAATTAGCTGAACAAAATTATCCAACACAGTATTTTTGTTATCCAAACCAAAATTATCCTTTAGTGTGCCTCCTTTTCTCCTCCCTGAAAATGCTCTGCTTCAAAGAAACAAGCTAATAAAGCTTCTTCACAGAACAGCTATGAGAATATTTATAGCATATGCAAAACACTGATTAATATACTAAAAATAAAATACATGGAATGAGGCTCTACAAGATCTCTGATCGGGTAGTGAAAACTATAACCCTGATTTACTTAATTCTACAGAATTATATGCAGCTGGATATAAGGTCTTTTGCACAAAAATTTAAACATTATTAGAGACAGCCTATACCTCCCTAGTGCAAAATGAAGGAAAAAAAATTGCTTTTCTAAAAAAAAGTGCAATAACTGGTAACTGGAGCTAGATAAATATCAGAAATAGCTATACACACCTAATAGGGAATAATGATCCAGACTTCCCAAAGTCATTATTAGCATAGCATCTACTTCTAGACTGATCAATACTGAAGCCCTTAAAGATCATTTTTCAGAAAAGCTGCACACTGAGAACAGCAACTGAAGTCAGAAAGAATAGTGAATGTGCAGTGTTAGTATATAGTTTAATGTGTTTAATTGATTATACTCTTTCCTGACCTTAAAAATTAATATTTTTGCAATATTGCCTTTATATGATCAATCTTGTAACAGTACCCATAATGTTCAAGGCACTGAAAGGATAGAGAAGAAACAGACCCTGCTTCTACAGCTCACCACCTAAAATCACAACATAAAAATGAGAAGGAAAAGTAGTAAAATGTATATGGTTACTTTGAAAATATTTTCTCCCTCAATATACAACTGCTCCTCTACTTAGTTTAATTCTTTCAAATGTTATTGTAGAAGCGAGACCTGAGTAAGGATCTGAAAGAGGATAGATTAGTGACCCTAAGGCTACCCCAAAGAGGTTCCTAGCCTAAAGAACTGGATAGAGAAAACCATAAAAACTAACTACTGGAAAAGCATGGAAACAGTCTAGAGAGGCTGCCATTGAGAATATAAAGAGCGCTACAAAGTGTGAACAAAGAAGACCAAAATGCAGGGAGCAGATATCCTACAGAATCAACAACACTGATTCAAACTTGAATAAAAAAAATTTAAGCTGGAAATGTGGCATTGGTAACTGAATACTCCTCAAACAATCTGAAACAAGCTCCAATTAAGAGGAGGCCAGATTGCTTTCACTGTAAAACAACCAGTGACAACCATTGTCACAAATGACATTGTCCTCCTGGTTTTAAAACTCTTGGCCACGTTAAGAATTGAAATGCACCAGCATCTCTCTCGGTGTTAGAAATAACCACCCATGGGGAAAACTTCTGTGTCCCTCAGTTGAAGGGGCAGCAAGCCTAGCAAGATCCACCTAACTCTGAAAGCTCCGTGTAAGTATCTAGCAGTTTTGCAAAATCCTTGTTTTCATAAAACACAGAAGGTGTCTTATCTTCTCCTGATTTTGTTCTCAAGCCTCCACTGTGTTCCTCTGTAATGTGATTTTTTTTGAACTGTTAAAAAGCAGTACACATAACCTACATATCTTATTCATCACAGCAGTATTTGAATAGCACACGTTTGTTAAGAAAATCTCTAACTTCAATTCACATTGCAGAAAAAAGCAGATGTAACACATCTTAAGTTTTTTTCCTTTTTAAACATATCTTGTTTTTTCTGCTTCATTGCCTAGACACAAAAGGGCAGCTGTTCTAGTGAAGACATTTGAACAACTCAGGCATACTGTTTGTTTTTCCAGTACCATTTTCTAGATCTCTCTGCGAGGAAAAGCATCAAGCACCCACCTCCCCTATTTCCAGGCATTCTGAGTATCTGTCATTTTGCACTGCCCCTTATTCTTGTGGTATCTAATGTTAGGGGTTTGCTGGGGTTTTTTGTTTTGTGGGTTTTTTTTGGGGGGGTGGGGAAGGAAGAGCGTTTGTCTTATTTGTTTGTTTGTTTTCCTTAGGCCAACAGTAGGTTCATTTCACTCCATCAGAATTTCAAATTTGCCTGTAATGGCTGAGGAGACACATTTGACAACTCAAACTCCAAACATCTGAGCACCAAACAGCAAGAGTTCTTTAATCTCCTGATTTTTACATAATACTTCAAAAACAATGAGATTTATTAGAGATTTGTGAATAATTAGAGCCATAATAACTAACATTTTTACTTTCAACAATGAGGGAGCTTGTAAATCAGGAAATACTGCTGCCATTACTGGGAAAGGTCACTTATCAGCAGTTTTGTAGTCCTAACATAGTGACTGTGTATGACATCACTGCTAAGAAATCTGCAAGTCCATTTTCATTGTCTGCTAAGTGACACACCCATTTTACTAATGGCTTCTGTTTTTAAGGGCCTGAGCTTTTGCTGTATGACCTGGGCAGGTTAGAGAACATCAAAGCTCAACGGAATGTTGCTTTTTCTCTGAAGAGGAAGCAGCGTGAAGAGCAATCAAAAGTGGTGCCATCCTATTCAGAACATTTTTAATGGTTTTACAAGATTTAAGTTCAGTTCAATTTTCAGGGCCTGGAATGCCAATAAAAAGGGAGAAACCACACAGATGGAAAGTCAGCACAGAATATTTCTTCTAGTTGCTATGCTATTAATAAGAACAAATAATAGATGACAGTTATTTCAATTAAGGGCTTATTTGCCCAGAATTCACTTTTCACTTAGCAAATATCGCCCTTCAGCTACTTAACACATGCAAAATTTAAAACTACCCAAGAATCTTAATTTATATTTTGTAATTTAATTCTGTAATGAACCCAAGTAAAATAGATGATAAATATCTGAAGGCAAATAAAGTTTGCAGCTCCATGTTCTTCTGCGTAGCACATTAGAAATGAGAAAGATGTATATAAACTATACTGTAAGGCTCTGGAAAATCCATATTTCCTCTGTACATGTTTTCATGTTGTGTGTTTGCCAGTTTTCACAGCGCATTTAGTAGAAGTAATTATTTGGTTAGTAAATACCATTTAAATCATATTTTACTTAGCATACCCGTCCATAAAAGTCTTAACAGCACTGGTAAAATGACTCTTTTTCATAGATGGAACTAATAAAATAGTGTAAGTCATAAACACACATTAAAATGTGAAATTTCATCACTCAGTCTATCTGGTACAATTTAAAACCAGTTCTAATAAATTCCCTTTGACTCCACTAAAGAGAAAGAATATTTTCTGAAGTGATACCAGCAAAAGATTTTAAAATTTTTCACATATGAACTATGAAGAGAGACATTTGTTTACTTGCTAGGAGTTCCTGTCATCTCCCAAATAATTTCAGATTCATATGGTATATCACATACAACACTGAGGATGAGTAAGAAATAAGTTTTGTGCACTTTGTCTGGTGAAATCTAAAATTCAAGTTGCGCAGCACTCTTTTATAGGATGCTTTTATATATTGAATTTAAAGCTTGTATGCTATATGATTAGTGGGCTAGGGCGGGCAGGGGGAGGGATAGTGTGGTTGGACTATTTGCAGAATGAGATTTGATTTTTAAAAATCATGTTTATCCTTGAATAAAAAACCCCTATGTGATTAAGTAGTTAAAACATTCAATGCCCTCCGTGTTCAACAGGATGAAATTAAATTGGGCAGCAGAGTCATACTTGTGTCAAAGATGTGCTTTTACAGAGTACATTTATTTACGTTAAGTACACCCACATTCTGCCACGCTTGATGAATCTTGATTCACACATGCCCAGAAGGGACTCACTGGCATTTGACACTTTTGCATAGAATATGCTCTTGCCCGTGACTGTAAGACCTGAACATACTGCATATTCCTGCAGCAAGAAAATTTCAGTGGCTGCCCAGCACCTCAGAAGCCTGAGCTTAAGCTGACTGCAGCAAGGAGACTGTTTGTTTCCATGTTTCCAAGGCTCTGCCTGTGAAAAGCAACACAGAGAAAGTGAAATTACCTGAACTGGAACAGGAAGTAGCTGGACAATACCAGAACTATGGAAAAAAGGAATCTTTATTCAGCCCCCATGGGTATAGGCATTACGATAATCTTTAATTAGGTGATCACATACTTTTTCCTACAAAATTCTTGCCCCATTCAGTGAACATTTGACATTTTTTTTCCATCTGCCTCAATGGGTGGTCCTGAACAATAACAATTTTGACATTTCCTAAATTTTGAGCATTTTATTTCCTACCTTTAAAAATACTGCAATATAATGGTTTGCATTCAAGTAATGTAATAAATTACATGTAGAGGCAGCAGAGTATACAAAGCACTTTGTTCAGTGAATTCACTGCACAATATCCACAGCTACAATAAACACCAACATAAAAAAAAAAAAAATCACTAATTGGCACCTTGCTATTAAGCGTGGGAGAAAGGTCAGGAAATGAGTAGCTGATGGAGACTGAACCTCCAACCCATTCTTGTGCTTCAGGGAGGTTCTCCTAGGGTCGGGATAAGATTCACAAGCAAGAAAGGGCTCAAGTGCCTTTGAACTTTACTGAAAAATCTACATTCTAGTGAAAAAGGGGAAACAAGAGCCTAAACTGAGTAGCTTAATTCAAAAAATGATCTTGTTTGGCTAAACTTGTACTATAGGATTACTACCAAATAAATGCAAGTAAATATTGAAGAGATTTCTGGACATCTGTAGCATTTTTGGGAAAACCAATTAGTTTAAAAGCCTCCTTCTGAATTCAGAGTTCCTCATATTTAACCAGAGCTGCTAGCATATGAAAAGGAAAAAAAAAAAACAAAAAAACACCGAAAACACAAACCCACAGCAAGCGAAACAAAAAACTGCTTCACGTTTTTAATAGGGCACAACAGGAATCCACAAAACAAGAAAGCCACGGAAGCAATTTGTCTCACTTGTAGAAGCAGTGCTAGATAAACACATGCGAGATAAATATTATTGTTTGCTAAACTACCACCCTATTTTGAAACCAAATTCTCTCTTCCAAGTCAAGATTTATGAGAATTACATTGCTTACACAGAACCTGGAAACCTAAATACGCCTTTAGATCCTCAACACTCTGTAAAAGAAAGAAAAATAAAAAGAAAAAAAAAAGAGTGCCTTTTAGCTGCACACAGGCAGGAAAATTACAGCCTCACATTTTCAACGCTACAGTTAATGCTGTGTCAGCACCTCCATCAAACCTCGTTGTTCAGCAGTTTATAAAAAGTTCACTCCGAGCCGAAACTTGGCACCCGGAGCCCAGAAAGGAAAGTGCCGAGGAGAAGCAAATAAACCCGCTGTGCCGCCGCTCGGTGGCGGGGGGCAAAGGGGGGCCGCTCACGGCCCTGCCCGGGGCGACCCCGCCAGCCGCGCTGCGACCACCAGGGCAGGGCAGCCGATCCCACCCCGCCCCTCCTTCCCACCGCGCCGCCGGCTCTGCCCCTCCGCTGCCTTCACCTCCTCGAAGGGGGCGGACACCAGCTCGGCCTCCCAGCTCGGGAGTGCGGAGGGTCGGCGCCCCGGAGAGTCGCGGGCGGACTTGGGCCGCTTGGGGCCCATGGCGGGGCGGGCGGCAGGACGAGTCCCCGTCGGCCCCACGCGTCGCCCCGGCGACCGGTCCTGCGGGGCGGCGCCTGCCGGGCGGGGGAGCCGGGGCCGGCTGGGGCATCGTCAGTGCCGGGAAAGGCTGGGGGAGGTGGGCTTGTTCAGCCTCGAGAAGAGGCGACCGAGAGGGGGGACCTCACCCACGTGTATAAATACCTAAAGGGGCGGGGGTGCCAAGAGGATGGAGCCAGGCAATAAGAGAACAGGCAGTGAACAAGAAACTGATCCCATAGGAAGTTCCACGCAGACATGAGGAAAAACTTTCTTGCCACATGGGTGACCGTGCACCGAAACAGATTGCCCAAAGAGGTTGCGGAGTCTCCCTCGCTGGAGATATCCTAGAATCATCTGCACCCAACCCTGTGCCATGTGCATGACGACCCTGCTTAGGTGGGGAGGTTGGAGTAGATGACCCGCTGTGGTCCTTTCCAACCTGACCGATTCTGTGGAATTCTTGCAGGGCTTTCAGGTGCTTTCTCTCATAATTTTTGAGATGAGCTGCCCGGAGGAGAGGCGTTACTAAGGCTGTGTGGGAAGTGTTGGGTCTGCATATGTTCACACAGCCACCAAGTGACATGTCGCATCCCCAGGGCCTCACAGCAGCACCCACTGCAGCTCTCGGTGTGCCTGGGGAGGAGGGCAAAGGAGTGATCTCCAGCCACGGCACTGGAGCGTGACCTGAGCAGCGAGGTGGGGGGTCAGCCAGGTGTGGGCAGCCAGGCCTGCTCCCAGGCCCAAGTGGCTCTCCAAATACTACCATATGTTACAGCACTGGGACCAGAAGGGGAGAGGGAGGCACAGTTGGGAGAAAGCAGGAGAGCTGCCAAGATAAAGAATTCATTACAGAGGAGTCATGTCGTGATCTCACACTAGAGACGAGTGAAATATTCTGTGTGATTTAACATTTGGTGAAAATACCCCAAACCACATGCTGCCCTTCCCCCACCCCCTTATACCGACCAGGGTTGCTCAGAGCCTCCAAATCTTTATTTTATTTTCATCAGAGCTTAAAACCCTGCTGTGCAGCACATTACTGCTTTAGTCAGGATTTCATTCTGGGATGATACTGATCTAGTGTGTGTGCTGTATAAAGCACCTTTTATTACCTGGGTTTAGTGAAGAAATAGGAATTCAATTCCATAGGGGATGTAACAGGCAAGTTACATCAAGCAACATCATCTAAGTTTGCAGAAGGATATCTTCCCCAGGTTTGCAGATAGTGATGCAGTTGATAACATGGAAAAGCATCACAGTAGATTTGCTAACACCCAAAAACATTTTCCCCCACCCTGTTTCTTGGTTAATGTCCATTTTTTTTCCTGAGTTTTTCTTTTGTTGTCCAGAAAAAAATAAAAAAAATCACACCTCAATTGTTCACAGAAAAAGGCAGAGTGTCATTCCCTCCATACTGTTGTTCTTCCCTAAAATCTTGGATACACAAGCTGTGCTTGCTGAGGTGCACTGAAACAGTCTGGAAAGGAGGAACAGGGCAGGATCACCAGCTGATCTAGCAGAACAGTACAGAGGTTTGGGACAGAATGTGGAGATAATGGTGCCAAATATCCTAATTATGAACTTTGGATTTTTTATCACTGAGTTTTCAAGACTGAGTATAAGCTTCAGGAGGATTGACAGGAGAGGGCTGCACACACAGATCTGGATGGTATGGCTGGAAATAAGCACTAATGTGATGTCAGTGGGAGAGGACAACTGCTTAATTATACCCACACCTAGATCTGTATGCACAGGATTGTTAGGGAAGTTAAAAACCAACAAGATTGATGTCAGCCTGCAAACAGCTCTGAGAACAGAGACAATTGCAGTGAGAATCATGAACTGGCCTGTTTATGTCTATTGTGTGTTTGCTTAATACGTAAGGATTATTTGAAGGAAATTGTTTTGTTCTGCTGCTTACTGCCTTAATAAATGCATCTGGATAACTTGTTTATTGTTGGATGCTGTAGCAGCAAGTCAAGCTCAAGTAGGACAGCTGATCACTGGGAGCCTATACCAGTTCATTTAAAATTACTTCTACCACTCTCCCAAACAAAGGAGAGGAAGAAAGTATTAATTATTACAAAGGGGCCTAGCGTATAGGGCTAAGTATATATAACCTAAAAAGGGTTATCCAACAGCGAAGTCAGCTGAAGATGTCTGTTTGGTTGCTTGTCCCTGCCCATTCCATTGTGCTGCCAAAGATGCTTGTAGGCCAAGCTGTAAACCAGATCACTGAAACCCCCTTGATTACATCCTACAACAGACAGACAAACCAAGGATACTGGGAAACTATAGCCTTTGTTTCCTCCAAATGGTCTGGACTGCAAAACACCCAGCTGCATATTTTGCAGCTGAGCCATTTGAAAATCTTTAGCTTCCTTCTGATAACTAAAAGATCAAGTTGCTGTAATCTTAAAACTTGTGTTAGCAAAACTGAATGTAATTCAGCTATACTGGTAAGCCACTGATGAGAAGAATAGATAAATTAAGGATCCAGAGAGACAACACACAATTTGGGGTACCTTCTGAAAAAAAAAAAAAAAAAAAAAAGGAATGTGTGCATATAAGCTCAGTATTTCCAAGTAATGAAATTAGGTCTACTGTTAATGCAAGAGTTAATGGGTCTATCTGTAATGACTTGGTGTCTGAGAAGAATATTTATGGTGAGATTTTCAGGGAGAATGGCAACCTAAAAATCATAATCAGCCTTTTATTATCTGGCTTATTGAAAAACACCATTTGTAAAATACACCAACGGAGTATCCTAAGGCATGAATTTACAATAAAATGAAATTCTGAATAATACTCAGTGTAAATAAAACATAGCATACCTTTCCCTGGGAGAGGGATTAACAAGCCTGTGTATTCTGAATTTATACAGCAGAATAAGAAAGCATACATGATTAATACTGTGGAGTAGCTAGACACAATAATATGCTCCTGTGCCCACATTTTCATTTTTAGTAATAATATAGAAGGAACATTTAAAAATTAGGTATACTTTTTTATCTACACCAAGAATAAGGAGCATTAGTTGTCTTTTATTTTAGAGTGACCTAAAGAAGATTTGCACTTACTTGTTATTCAGTAAAGTGTGGGGAGTGGACAGACATTACTAGTTGTACATGTCATTTCTTCTCTACTTGATATTTCCTGAAAGACTACAGTTGACTAAGAAATTAGTAAAGGTTTTGGATCTTAATAATTAAAGCCTGACAGAGTGAGGGGGAACTTAAAAAAACCAAAAAAAACAAAAAAAAAAAGCATGATTAAGTGCTTATTTTAAATGCTTGAGAAATATTTCCAAAAAATGATCTTTTCAGTAAGAACCATCAACTTTTCACCCTCAGCTGAGAAGTGAGCAAGGAGTCCTCTTTGCTTGAGTTCTTAAGAACACACTTAATTGTTTTATATTGCTTTCATAAGACCTGTTTCTGAAATAGGGAGGCTTCCTGAATTATGACTTCAGAAAGCAGTTTCTGTTTTAGAGAACTTTCCAGAAAGGTGGTCTAGAACAGCTTACATGGCCTTCAGCATATAAAGAAAAAGCCCTTCATTTTCTTTATATTTCTAAAAGAAGATGAAAGGTATTAAAAAAAAAAAAGTACACTTCTCCCGCTCTCCCTTCCTCTCCATTTCCCATGAGAGAACACTGCTCAGTCCTTTTTGCCCTCACAGAGGATGAAGAGGAAGAACATAAAACTCATTTTGCTTTCCTTTCCAGTTTCATAACACTGAAGCATCTGGGCCGGGAACAGCTTTTGCTTGAAGTTTGCAACCCCCCAGGACACAACCTTCTCAGAAGTTACACAGATTTGACAACTACAGCATGTGTTTCCACAGCCTGCCTGAACTCTCACATACTAAGTTGGATGTAGGAGCTCTTTGCCTACAGTTGCTGCTCTGGCCACCAAACTATTATTTATAATTTACTTCTCAGTCTCCAGATTCATTTATATAATTTGCATAAAGCTTCCCACATGGACTGTGTTGGCCTCATGGATGTGGACCAAATATCTGTTTCGGCTTTACGCTCTAGAAAGCTTATTTCCACATCAGTAAATTATAAGTACATGTGCTGTGAAAGGGACAAAGGTTAAGGCGAGTGTAAATACATTAATACACTCTCCTTCTGAATAGGACATGGTGGGCTTATGTTTTTTCTAGTGCCAAAGGTCAATAATTTCTTAATTAATCTGAATTCTGATCATAATGAAACAATAAACTCTCCTTCTTAGAGTGTAATGGGCCTTCCTAATAAGGTAAGGGTTGCTAGATGCTTGCTGAACTGTGAGAACCTGCGGGGATGTTTAGAGAGAAAGGGAACAGCTGAATTGTAAAAGTGCAATTCAGACAAGTCCATTTGCCACATGGCAAGTCTTGCCCTCCAATGCTGGGCCACTCTGCGCACAAATCAATAGACCTAACCTATTTAAACCTGTCTGTCTAATAACGTGGCCAAAATTCAAAGCAAGTGGTACCCCCTTCTTCCTCCAGCATTTAGTGAGTACCTGGCCAGTCATTGTTTTTTCCTTTACTCAAATATTTCCAGTCAAGCTGCATTATAAGTGTATGTAGCCTCTGTTGTTTATCACAAGCATAATATACAAAACAGATCAAACTTTCTTTGTATATACAAATAAAGTTTGTATTTAAAAGTCTCCACCAACTTTGCTTTACTGGAAAAAAGAGCACAACAAAACTTTCAAGGCCCAGTATTTAATTTTGGAAAAGATGCTTTCATAGTCTGCTCTCCCACATGCATGCATGTGCGAGAAGAATGCTTTTTCCTCTCTATAGCCAATGGCATAAGGATTCCTGGCAAAGCTCAAAATGAAATCCATTATCATGTCAGTAAAATGACTTCCAAATTCCAGCTGGATGCTCTGCAATAGTCTCTTTAAAGAAAGACTCCCTTTGCATTTGGTGTTGTAGTTCTACTGTCTCTAGGTAACTGAGTTTTGGAAGCAGTTCAGTGCTACCAGTCAGCAAAAAAATTCCAAATTCAGGTATCTCAGGCTTTATTCCTGCCCCTTTCCAGAACACATTACAAGTTTTTATTCTTCTCCCCAAAGTACTAGATTCAAAGAAAACATTCTCCTACCCTTCAAGAAAGCCAAACTCCCCACCTCCACTCCATTCTCTTACACTTTCAAGTCCTGTATCATTGCATGCTTTCTTCTGGCTCAAAAGGAGTAGTTTCCCTAAGTTATAAGGTCCTACATGGAGATCTGCTTCTGCATCACTCTTACACCTACCACCATCAAGAAAGGGAGACTTACACAGTAATGCTGAGCACTAATCACTAACCTTTCTCAACAGACAAATGAAGTGAATTCTAAATAGGTGGGATGTGAAGCATTAGGCCATTATTGGTGCAAAAACAAAAGTGCTTCTAATCCATTAAAAACAAACATTAACAGCATGTAGGGTAAAAAAACTTAAGCTGTATGCCAGGGTTTGTAATGAAAATATTGATGATAAGAGGTGGAAAGACATGGTGCATTTGTTTATTTTTTAAACTCCAAGAGATTCCTCATAAAAATACATGCAAGCTGTACTGGAATTGAAGTAACTAAATGGCTAGAGCTGTAGTTCTTTGACCGTGATAGCCTAATTCTATGAACTCATAGTTGGATTGTTGTTAACTGAATTTTCTAATGGTAATGTCTAATTGCAGAATAACTAAATTGCCACATTATATATTATTCTGAAACTGTGTATTCAGCTTTAATTCCCCTTCCTTTATTTCTAACCTATTTTCCTGATCACATATACTCCCCAGTAGACCTAGTTAAGTGAGCAGGTTTTGGAAAGAAGTACGTGGAGTAATGACTATTACCCATTTTATTTTCACACATGTCTCTCTCATGTCTAAAGACTGCCTTATAGAACGGTCATCATTAAACTCTCCAGCTAGGATTATATCCCAACAGACCATCATGCCTTTCTATATCAGCCATTAATCCTTTACTATTCCATAAACCTGAAGTGTAACTACTATCTCCTCACATCAGACTAGAAAAACATCCTGTGCCTCTCTCTTCCCAACCTGCATCATTCCTACTTCACAGGCTTTTCTTATTCTGCATCTCTAAAATTCAAACTGGACCCCAATCTACATTCCTGTACTTGTGTCAGCAGACGGTAGCACCATAAAGAGTCAAAGCCAGCACTACCCAACAGGAACATATCTTTCATTGGCATCTCTCTTTTGCCAGTCCTTGCTTTTAAATGCAGCTGGGATACACCTGCTGAGCACCCCATTCTGTAAAATCCTAGCACAGTGCTCCAATGAAAGTATTTATGCAGGTGTAGTCCTCTCCCTCATCAGCTGTGCTGGAGCGACTCCTCTCTTGCACTTCACTGAGCACCCCACTACTACCATTTCTCCAGTAAAAGAATATGGGAAGGCTGGGTACTGGCAATAGTTAATTAGATGAGTACATAACCTAAAATTTGGTGAGTCATCCTATAGGAACTCCTATAGATAATTTCAGAATTTACTTATTCCTGAAAGCATCAGGATCTAGCCCCGAACCTATATAGCATCCCCTGCAACTGTTGTAGCTGCAGCTGTTACTGGGAAAAGCACTTTTAGAACCAGGTGATGGGGATGAGCAGGCAATTAGCAGTCTCTGCCTGCCAGGGCCTCATCTTGCACCCTCCTATCAAGATAGTGAGAGATGGAAACTATTATGAATGTGGCTTACCTTTGTGGAAACATCTGTAATAGAGTATTATTCTTCAGCTTCTTTGGATAAACACTGTGCAGTTATGTAAAGTAACCACAAGATAAGACAGTTTCCTGTCCCCCCTCCCTCCCCTGCAAAGTCCACATATGTATCATTTGTGCAAGATTGTAGTGAATCTTAACAATATGGGAAGTTGAAAGAATTTGTGCTGTCTTTGTTTCTGCAAATGACAGCAAAACCAAGGCTCTGTCAGATTGTGTGCATTTCTTAAATTACCTACCTGAAGGAGAGCAGATTTAATTTAAAATTCTCAGAAAAGTAACTGTTTAAAGATCAAATTAAATAATTTTAGAAAATTTAAACAATATTTTAATTCCTATCAAATTCTAACATCTGCTTTAATGTAAAAGCTCCACGTATTACCACCAGATGTTGTATAATAAATAAAATTGCAAAGAAGATTTTCTAACACTTTATCATCGACATTGTATAGCTTCTGCCAGAGCCAGCCATTCATGTGGATTCAGTAAGTTTTAAGCAAATAAAACGCAGCAAGTGTTTACATTATGTCATTACGGAGATCGAGTTCAAAAGGATTTCTAATTAGCACTTTTCTTAGTTAACAAACTGTGTTAGCACTAATTCCCGTCAGTCACATTCCTTAGTTCACACTAAGAGCAGTCAAAATGAAAAAGCAGGCCTTTTTCCATCTCTCTTCATCTCATTACTTCAGACAAAGCAAAACATTTACTGTGGCAGAGCTACAAAATGTGGAGGGCCATTAATGAAAAAGGTACACTAGTTAGCTAAAATCTGGCCATGCTCCCAGTGTATTGACTTACCTGCATGAGTGCTTTCAGGTCATGCCATCCTCAATGCTTATTTTGTATCCCATGATTTTTGAGAGTGGTCCTTGTCAGCATTTAGAAATAACGTGGAGACATTTGAGAGAAACAGCTGAGCTCAGCAGTTTGGCCCAGTGTACAGGCTATGGTGTCTAAACCCCAGTTCTCAAATACACAGATATATTTGCAGTATGCAAACATTGTAAAGTCATTGTGACTGTCTGTCATCAGGTATATCAAAGTAGGACTGTGAGCAAAATGAAACAAAGCAGAATTTCTTAGTTTTCTTTAAAATATATGTTAAATGCCAACAGAAAGCTTTTTTTGGTGGAAAACATCTTCTTTCACTTGCTTTGCTTTTCTTCATCATCCCACAGAATCCTCTGATGACTAAACAATAATAATATAAAGAAAATATTGATGAATTATTTATTTTTACTGCAAATCCCCGTCAGTAAACCTTGAGTGCCGTTACTGCCAGTGTAGATCAATGAAGTACAACTTGTCTGGCTTCCACTTACACAAAAATCTGATATTTGCAAGATTTACTTGAACTTTTTTTTTGATTTGCAACATCAAATATTGCTTTCCAGGACAGAAAGTGAATGAAATTGAAAGTCTGTCTTCTGTTCTAATGATGTTTAGACAACACTAGAAATACAGAGCTATGCCACCAAGAAGTGTCAGAGTTTAGATGGAATAAAAGGCTACTCTGAAAATGAGTCATTCTTAGAGTAGTTTTCATTTCAGAGGCAATGGAATTCTATTTCAGAGATAACATCACTTTTGCACAGAAGGTTCAATCAGCACTTTATGTTCCTTTTTAGAGCTTACTACTTGGGATTCCAAGCTGGAGCAAATGCATCTCTGCTGTTTCAGAACAGTAAGCTAGCTGTGGGAAAAGCTGATCAGTTCTGAACCAAGGAAATTATTGACTAGTAAAGCTCAACACTTAGCTCATTCAGACCTTGCCATCAGAGTTCAAGTAATTCTAGATCCTTTGAACAAAGAGGCCAAGGCTCTGATCCGTAGGCACTTAGCTCCCCAGATACCTTGAGTGATCTGAGCTTATGTCGCTGGCTTGCACACCTTCAACCACACTCTGGAGCATTGGAGGTATACTCGTGTCTGATCAAAGGGCTGTCTAATTGGACAAAACAGGGCAGACTAAGTTGGATTATCCTTCTTTTATGCCCAGAAAGAGTGGATTAGCAACATGTAGTAGATATGATTGGCAGGGTTCTAATAGATTTTAAGGAAACATTAATCAGTTGATTCACTCCATGTACTAAGATACTGTTCAAATCGGAGAATTGGAAATCTTTCCTGCCAAGCACAATGGGGTTCCCTGTAGAAAACGCTATCCTTTTTTTGCTTTTCAGAACATGGAAAAATGATGGAAAGCTTTGCAGTGCCATAAAACAGTGTTTTTGCCCAAGTGTTCATGATAAAGGACTATTGAGGATGCAGCTTGGCCTTTGGGAGGAATTAATCAAGGCTGCATTTATTCCATCATTGATATTTCATTAGTTAGTCAGGAACAAAGCGATCATCTGAAAGAAAGAGTACATTCCTGATTCTGATTTCATCTATGGAGGGAATGTGAAGGCATGGAGAAAACAAAGGAATGACAGAGATCAGAACCTTGAGACACACTGCATCACTGCTCCAACACACAAACAAATAGTCTGTGGAGCTCTAAGTGTGATGAGGGGTGAGAATGCACTAAATGCAAGCATTTTAATCTGGAAGAAAATAATTCCAGCTCTCTTTGTACAAATACACTACTAGTGGGGCATGGCAGTATTACCATTTGGGACTACATTATGTGTTCAATGTCTTTTTAAACTAGATACCTTGACCTGCTCTAACCCGTTTGTTTGCCCATGCTCTAGAGGATCTAGACCTCCACTTATATATTTGGAATTTAAAAAATTGTTGAAGGAAGGAAATTTTATGCGCACGCTTTCATCCATTTGTTTTCCTCGGGTCAGTGGGGAAGTAGAATGTTTTAATCGAGTTTTGAAAGGCTCCTGACCTAGATGGGAAGCCCTGGAACTCATTTGCATTAGACTTTTTAAAAGAATAGCTTATCAGTCTGATAAAAATCAAGCTGGGGGTGTTTTGCCTAGCTGCTTTCTAGAATATGTTTGAGGATTTGATGTGGTGTTTCTTGAGTGTTTTTTTCAAAGTGTGTAAGACACGTCTCTACAGTAGTAGGTCTAAAACATAATTTTAAGAAAGAAAGAACAAGACAGTGCAAAACTAATTGTGCTGTGGAATATCCATATTTTTCAGTGTAGTTTGGTATGCATTTGTAAAGCTGGAGCTGCAAAGCGTAGGCTAGATTCTTGATAGCAGTGAAAGAGCAAAACTGTTTTCCTCTGAGCTAACAAATGCTCAGTACTTTGTATCTATGAGAAGAAAAATACAGGCATAGGAAAGCAAACATCAGTGTGGGATTCCATCCTTCAGGAAGAGATATATGTGTTACAGTTAACCCCTGTGCAATCTCTCCAGGTGCACTTCACCTGGACCACAAACAGTGGGATGAGTGTACATGCTGAACCATGAAACTACAGTATTTCCTACGTTATCATTTGGTTGTTTCAAACTTATACTCATGACCTAGAGCTCCGGACAACACTCCAAATTATAATAATATTCTGCCTAACCTCGTGAAAAGCAGACTTGTTACTCGAGATGGAGCTTATGGTAGGGACCTTAATTACTGGCTAGATGGCAGTAGAGGTCATTTATGTAGTGAAGCACATGTGCATTAAGTATTATACCACTTTAAACTCACTCTGCTGATGAAAAAGTTTCAGCTTATCCCCATGCTACTGCTGCTCTGTGATCTGTTACATCCAGCAAAAAAGCAATTTTCATAAGGATAGCTCACTATTCATCTACAGGCTTCTTTCATATTTGTGGAATACAAAACCAAACACCCTTAATTTGTCCCTTTTCAAGAGTAAACTTGTAATTGACATTATACAACCCAAACAGATGCCTACTGCTCCAGGGCAGTGAAAGTCTCAACTCTCCGGTAGACTCCCGATTTATGTGCTTCCAGAGATCACTGCTTGCTTTGTACAATTAAGGGTCTGGCCAGGATATGGGCTTCAGTTTACTAGTGTAGTGATGCAGGCTCATGGGATGATAATTAATCCTCTTCAGGGTGGCAACAGTGAGCAGTCACTGTCCCCAACGGTGGGGACAGGAGCAGCTGTGCCAGCACTGGGACTTTTATGTTCACTCAGGGAATGTCATTCAAGGTGGTTGTTTAACTTCTCCAGCAGAAGAAGGCCTCCTGTTGGCATGGGAGTCTCCACGTGGACAGTCATACTGGCCGAATGGCTGTAACTGGGAGATCTGAAGGTTAGGCAAGGGAGTGTGTAGGGGAAGCTCTGGCAGCTGATCCTTGTGGTTCCCAAGAATGCCAAGGAAACCAACGATTTGGAGACCATGTGAAGTACACCGTGGCAGGATCACAGGACACTGAACTTGTACGAGCCCTGCGGTGCAGTACCAGTCACCAGCCCACCAGAGGCTAGGCAAGGGTAACATAGACCATCCTGGGCCAAATATCTTCTATAGAATCAGGCAACATGCTGATCCCACCACTGAGTCAGAGACCGCCACTGGGATGATTTAGGTCTCATCCCCTAAACAGGAATCTATGCAGCTTGATGAGATTATGACTCTTTCAGAGATGGAAACTGCCCTGCAGGGATCTCTTTGCAGTGACCCGGGCCTCACTCTGTAGCTTACTGGTTTGATAGGTTTTCTGGGGCCTCGGGGAACAGACACACTGATGTTTAGGCTTGAATGTGGAAAACTTGAGGCCCAGAGGAGCTGGTTTACATCCTCCACCTCCTCATCCTTGGTTCAGCTTTCACAGTGTCTTGTGGAGCCCTCTGCTCTAGCTGTAGCTGGTGCCCCTCTGCGGCAACAACTGCCTTCAGCCCCACTGCTTTGCCTTACCAGCTGTTGGTAGACGCGCTCTCACAGGCAGCCTCGAGCCCAGGGAGATTAGACCCATTCATATCTGAAATGACAGGGGGTGTGAAACTTTAAAATGGCTCAGTCCCCTTACTACCGGTCCCCAATGGACCCCTGTCCCCCCTGAGCAGCTGCCCCCCACCCCCACCCCTGAAGCCCCTTGGAGCAGCTGCTGTCCGTCTGGCTGCCTTGGCCTCCTTGTCAGCTGTTTGATGTCACCCATCAATCTTCCATCTTTCCTGCAAATCTCTGATGATCGAGTTTCACGTTTCCAGGACTCTGGCTGTAAAGCCCCTTTCGCTGGTATAATTAGTAATTAGAGGAAAAATGTTAGCAAACTCCTCTTGACATAAACAGACACTCAATCCCCATCTGTCAGGTCAGGAAATTCACATTAGGGTGAAGGCCCAATACAGATTTTTCTATCTGAGGTGAATGACCGCACACGCTCCATTCTGCTTAATTAAGGTGGCCACATGACACTGAGTGAGAGCCATTTATAAGTGACCACTTTGATTATAAACAATTTCCTGTGTTTTGAAAGTCATCATGTCTTTTCTGCTAGGAATCTCCATGGGCTTTAAAAGAAATGGTCTCTCTCAGCAGTGCTCTGTAACACTTGGTAAGGAGGTAGGGGTGGTCATTCATGACTGGTGTTCAAGTCTGTGGTCTTCATGGAGCTGCACTTCTGGGATGACACCATTCAGTGGAGTTATCCTGTCATTCCAGCATGGTAGGTAAGGCAGGCTGAGGACCAGACCTTCTCACTGCAGACCTCTTCACTGCAGCTAACAAATGCTTGATACTATGCAGTGGGAGAAGCTGAAGACAGACTGGTTCAGACTGGAAACAAGGCAGCACGTATTTAATGTGGAACAGGCAAGATTGTATGTTTTTTCTCTTGTGATAGACACTTTAACTTGAAGATAACATAATTTAGGAAAGTCCTATGCCTGGTGTTATGGAGGAGGCTGGAGCAGATGACCACAATGGCTTCTGCTGGCTTTATCATCTGTATTGTTTGGCTTCTCATAAGACCTACTTTTTCCCCTTCTGCAGAGGAAAAAATTCATATATGACTGAGGATCAAGCTTCTGGTCTTTCCATAATTATGTGAGGGAAAGCCAGAGGCAAAAGCTCAGCAGTGGTTAAGATCAGAAACCCTTTTCTCTTTTGTTTGTTTCATTTATAGGTGTTGGTGCAACCAAAACAAAGAAGAATGAGCCAAGTCTGTGGCTGCGTTTCATGCAGAGTATAAATAAAAACCACAGCACCACAACCAAGGCAATTCTTATGTGCCCAAAATTTTGTGTTGCTCTGTAACCCAGTCCTGCCTGGTCTCTCCAGAAGGAGAACAATCTCTTTCCAGGTTTCTGAGGTGAATACGACATAGGAGCACATGGTTGTTTCAGGTTTGGAAAGAGAAGCTGGGCCTGCTTGAGCCACACGCAGACAAGAACCCGTTGCTAAATGGAAACTGGAAAATATGATCCGATTTTTCGAACAGTATTTAACTTTAAATTACCCAGGCTACTGTGTATGGGAGCTTGAGAGGGAAAGGGTGAATCACAGGTGTTGGAGTGGGAAAGGAGGACTTTCTAGAGACGGAGAGAACCTCTTAAAGCTATATGAGATGTTTCTTGTCATAGTAATTTTCTTTGCAGGGTGTGTAACTGAACAAGGATGCAGACAATTATTTTTTTGTTGGAACCATTTCGAGATAATGTTGAACACTGTGTCTCAAGGTACTAAAAATCAAGCTGGACATTGAGTTCACTGTTAGATAAAAAATAGAAATTAAAACAGCATCACAGGAGAAATTATATGAAAGCCAGAGTTAAATTCTTACAGTAGCATAACCTTATACTTTTGACCTGATGCGTACCTCACAATGCTGTCCTTATTTTAAACAACTTAAAAGTCTTTGACCTTAACAGCTCAATGGTATTCTCTTAAAATATTTTTCTGATTTTATGTTCCTAGGCCTCAAAGAGGAAAGGTGAGATTGAGGAAAAATAAACCAGTTCTGTAGGTTCTGACATCCTTAACTCAACAACTGATAACTTAAAGTCACTTTCAGCAGCCCCTATCTTTTGAACTAACTGGAATAACTGGTAACAGCAGAGGTTTGTTATTTGGTAGGTGAAGTAGCATGAAAAAGAGATGAGGTCATACAATTCATACTACCACATACTATTGTTTTTCAGAGAGATTGGGTGACAGGGGAGGAGTGGTGAGATATGGACTCTGTTCTGGTGGGGACTGCGGTCACAGTAGATCCCCTCTACCAGCTCCAAACAAGCTGTGATCTTTGTGCCTCGTGTCTGTTCCCTGGTACTTGCTGCAGTTCTGCCTTTTCCCCATCTCTGGACACATGTTGTAGTTCAAACCCTTCTCCCCATCCCTGCCCAAGTTTCCTGGCTCAGCTTTTCCCTGACCCTGATTTGTGTCACTAAAACTGACTAGTTCCCTGATCAGTGTTTCTCTGCCACTCTGAATTTAAAATAATTTCTCCCTACCTGTGTTTCTTACAATCTCTGTTGCTCTGTACTGCTCCAGCTTCTCAGACTTTTCAATCACCCTTGGTGTTCACCCTCTCTTTTGCCTTCCAAGCACTCTACTCCCTCTCCAGCCTCTGGGTTTATCTCAACCAACTCCTTTACCTTGCCCACAACTCTTACTAGAACTGATCTCTCTCCTGCCACACCTCTTCATCTGACAGGTTTCCAATAGAGCTTGTGACTCCATCCTCCCCAGGCTGAGTCCTTTTCAGATGCCTCCTCCCCTTTCCTTCTAAATGCAGGCTTCCCTTTTACTCAGATCCCTGTCCTGAGCATTTCTATGTTCCAGCCAGTTTTCTGCTCTGTATCAATTGGGTTTTATTCCTTACCTCTCCCATCCACATGCAGTTCCATTCAGTAGGTCTTCCACACCATGTTCTCTGATCGCCAGTTGCAGATCATCACAATCCTGAAGAGAATCTGTCCTACCACTATTAACCATAGAAGCAGTATCTATAGGAAGCAACCGACTCGACTTCTTATACATGCAGATCATGCACAAAGTCCTCAGTGACTTCCCATGCATAGCTCTGACCTGCAGATATCAAAATGTGACCTTTCAAACTTGGCCAAGTTTTGATAGTTTTCACAAGGAGAAAATGAGGAACATTCCTGACTCAAAAGCCATTCTTTCTGACAGGACCGTATTTTCCTTTTGAACATGAGTACTACTACAGTTTCTAAAATATAAAAAAATAATTCTCATAATATGATTAATATGAGGGGGAAAAAAAAGTCCAGAAATTAATTTTTCAGTTTTTAAAGTTGATTTTTCCAAAAAGTGTCTTATCATGAATATGACCATGACTGGGAAAGTCTATGGACAGAGAGAGACAGGAGTAAAAGAGAGTGAAAGAGAAAAAAAAAGAGGTGAGAGTGAGTGGAGACTTGAAAAGGGAGATATCTATGCCAAAGGTGTCTATGTCTTCCTTTCTTTAGCTGCAGCTGCAGTAAGTCTTTAACAGCATATGGTTGTTGTGTTATGGTACTCTACCCCTCTGCTTGTCTTGTCTCCTCCTGCTTCATTCAATCCATTCTCTAATTACCTGTCCTCAACATTTTTATTCTTCAGTTCTGTACCTGTTTCATCTCCTGTTCTATCTCCTTATATTCACTTTGCTCTTCATTTTGGCTTTCTTTGTTACTCTATCTCTTAATAATCTCCTAAATCTCTTCTCTTGGCTCCTTCTCTCTCATGTAATAATTTTCTTCTCCCCTCAGTCTGCTTCATGGAATAACTCTGACGACTAAAAAAAAAAACAAAAAGCCAAGAACAATAGTTATAAGGCCAGATGTCTGGACATCAGCATTCATTTCTGCTCTTATTTTTGGTCATACGCAAAATGTGCCCAGCTGTTGCACTAAGCCCTTTAAGCAATCAACAAATCCCTGCTCTGCCTGCCCTGAATATATTCATGCATAGAACTCCATCTGGAACTGCTCATCTTTTCTCTGGTATTCTTGAACTACCTTATACTTCTGGGTCTGATTGAATAAAGGATTTTATAAAGAATATTTTTAAATTAAAAAAAATTAGCAAACCCTGTCAGTTGGAAATCTCTTCAACTGACACTATGTTTTCCACTGTGAAAGCAGGGTGTGTTTCCCCTTTGTGGTTCTCTGTCCTCTCTATCTGTCCCTTTGTTGCTTCATCTCCAGTTGTCCATACATCAGTACTGTGCTGTAAATTGTCTGGAGAATGTGTCTGGTTTGTCTATGTTTGAAAGCCCCAGGCTGCTTAGTGATAACACCTGTCCAGCTAGTTAGAGAGGGTACAGATCTAATTGGGACTGTGAAGGGAGGCAGAGGCAGCTCTCTCCATTCAGCATGACACTGAGGGTTAATAGAAGGAAAATATTGATGTTTTATTGAATTACTCCTATAGGTCAGATCATATAACATGCCCAAGATCTAAACAATGATCCTGTTCTGGAGGAATGTGTGGTTCAGACTGATGAGATAAACCGCTTGCTGGAATATCTCTCTGAGTTCACTGAATTGCTTCCCTTATTTAATTACAAATTAATTGAAAACACTCCTTGCCCAGCGGAACAATACTTAAAACCTGATTTGTTGATAGTATACTAATCCTGCTTCATATTCCTGTAGACTATCCCATGATTATGTCATCAGTTTTACACTTTTTTTTAGACTTTAGCAAAACCTTTTATGCAAGACTCATTAACATAAATAAAAGAAAAAGCTGGACCCTTGAGTACAGAAGGGCTTATTGGTCCCAGCCAGGGTGGTACTGACATAAATAACAAAGTGGCACATTTGCAACTGATGTACATTTGTTAGCAGAAGCACTATCAGAGCTTGGAATGGAAAGATGTAGCTCTGTTACTAGTACAAGGAGATGAGTGTTCAGAGAGGGAGCAAATGAAATCTATGCAGGAAGAGGCTGAGTTACGGGATTAGTTGAATTTAAAGCGTCTAGAGGGTCACATGCTCTCTGCCTGTTGCATTTCTGTTCTTCAACCAGTACAAGATTACTCACCTTGCTGCACTTTCCAGTGCTTAGCATGATCTTTCTCTTGATATTCTAAAGGAGGCAGAATTTGCCTTGAAGCAGATGGCTCCTCAGTGTGGTAGAAAAACCTGTCCAACAAAGAGAAAAATCCGAATTTACTTTCAGTCCACAAGAAGCAAGTTGCTAATATTCCAGGCAAGTCATTGGCTTCTCTCTTTGGGATGATGTCTATTTGTCTGCCATGAAATGCTTTGTAGAAACAGAAATGCTGATAGAGCAGTGATAAAGTGCTTAGCAATACCAAATTCTTATAAAACGTTTATCAGCCAGCATCACAAAGTATTCTTACTCAGATAGCCGAACACTATAAATCCAAGCCATTGTCCACTTTCCTTCACAGAGATAAAAGTTCCTTCTTTCTCTTCCATTCTATAGCTGATCCTTTTCTTGAAACACTAATTATACAAACAATTTATAAGGTGTATCAAACAGGCTGACAGATTCAAGGAACATAGGACACCACAGTGGAGAAAAGATAAGATCAGAGATTCTGGGTCTGGATTTCTCAGCCTTCCCTAGCTTCAGGAGGTACAGGATACAGGGATGAGGGGATGTTTTATGCATATTGGTTCTGGCTATTTTGAGTCAAAAGGAAAAAGTTGAAGTCTAATAGGCTTCAGGTACAAATCCCAGGGCCCTGGGGACACGTGATCTCAGGAAGATGCTCCTTTAGAAGGCAAATAGTCACTTCGTGCTCCCATCTTTGCAGAATTTTTTTCAAGTATCACCCCCTCCCTAGTACATAACAGTGATCTGCCTGCGAAGTAAAGAAAGCATGAATTGTAATGGTGCAGTGACTATGCCCCTGCAAAAGTCACACTCTAATGTAAGTGGTAAAGGCTGAGAGTTATTACCGTCGTATGAATGCCAAACAGCTACAGAAGACATTTAGTTACCTCACAGATGGGTGTAGTTCAGAGACTTCTCTGAATTATGCTCGTCTATGTTTTAGATCTGGAAGAAAGGGACTGCATGTGCTCAGTTTTCCAGATACCTGGGTCTCTTACCATAGAGGAACTAGTAGGCATTGCCCAAAGCTCTGAATTTGGTTAGGCTATTTAGCCATGTTCCTGGGAAAATAAGATGACAAATATAGCCTGGGATGCTATATAAGAAAGCAGCTCCACTTTCAATCAGCTAGAGCTTATTTCAAGCTGGCATTATCCATCCTAGATATAGTTGAGTGTTCTGGTAGGAGGTCCAGAACCTATCTGGGTCCACACTGATGTGGACACCTGAATCTCACTAGCAAAATAGGAAGAGGGTTTCTGCTAGTTCCACCCTTCCAGTGGGGTGGGAAGGCCTCCTTCCTCTTTGATGGGGGTGGGGGGGTGGATATGTGCAGTTCTTGTGTGATAGGCACTCTCAGTAGACTCTCTTTTATGATTCCAGCCAGTTAATGCGTCCGTGCAATCCCAGCTTCACACTACCACCCAGAGAAATAGTGCCTTTTCCTGAGGATTATTGTTCAGTGCAACTAAATTCCATTCGGGTCTCCAAAACCACCCTTAAATAAAAATCACCGGGGTCTATGAGTCTGGGATTGCAAAAAATGCCTAGGCATGACTGGGGAATCAAGTAACAGAAGTATTAATGTATTGATGAATATAATGAATAAAAGGCTATATCAATGAATATAGATAATGGTCTCAAAAATTTCAGGTGATATAGTTTTGGGTGTTTGCAGTGTTCCCAGGGTTTTCAAGATAAAGGTAACCTAGCAGAGGTTTCAGTGACTACAGGGACAAATGACTGAGGACCTTTAAAGGCCATCTGACCATGTAATGGCTAAATACCTGTATCTCCACCTATATTTTTCTAAAAGCCAATTTACAACTTTCAAAACTTTCCTCTTCATAGGGCTAAAGCAATCCCTGTCTTACCATTTTGACATTGTTGAAGTCATTCTAACAAAAAAACAGGGAGATTAATGTCTCTTTAATTACAATGAGAAGTGAGGGTGGAAGAGAGCAAGAGGCCCAAAAATCACAGACTACTTAGGGCAGAGAGGAAAATGTTCACAGACTGCTGACAAGATTAATATGCAGTTGATGGGAAGCGCTTTCACACCAGGGTGCCAACAAATAAACACAATTCAAAAATATCATCCCCTCTGCACTGGATAAGGGTGGATTCCCAGCAACAGAGAGGAAGGGAGGAAAGGAGGGAGGGAGGGGGAGGCATTTAGAGAAGGCGGGAGACCTGTTTGCTCTGTGAAGCTTCATGCCCAGAATTCCTCTGGTGGAATCTGATAGCAGGGGGCTAGCTGGGCCAGAGGGTTACTGCTTTCCCCATTAAAAAAAAAACAAAACAAAACAAAACAGGGAAAGGAGGCTTGGGCAGAGGAGGTTGAGGACTGTGTGTGAAAAACCTGAAGATCGAGTCTGTGCACAGCTGCTGCGGGGCTGGGACCTTCCACCTGCTGCGAGTACTGAGCTAACTTCATGAATGCTGCAGGATTTGCAGAACCCAGAAGGACAAAAGGGTGGAGTACTTTCCTCGCTCGGCACACAGTGGGAGGCTGTCCCCAGTTTTTAAGTAATGCAAACATACCTTACTAATGTGGGTTGCCTCGAAACAAAAAAATACTTGAGAGGAGATGAGCTAGAGGAGGAAAAGAGGAGGCACCTCCACAAGCTGAAAAGTGTGATGTAAATTTACTATCAGTGACAGTTTACAATCAGTACACAAAAAATTAAAATGACAAACTGATTATTTTCCCCTTTCCTTTCACCTTTTCTGCCTTTGTTCGCTCCTTCCTCTATCTTCCCGTTGCTCTGTTATCTCCCTTCCACACTGCTGTATTCTGGTATTGAGGGAAATGCTGCCATTTCACTGTCAATCACCTGTTTAAAAATGCAATTTAGATAATATTTCAGTTAAGCTGGGTTGTAATTGCCAGGCTTGAAAACTGAACAGCACTGGATTATATGTCTATATATATCAGCAGAGGAGATTTAATGAAATCGTTCACTAATGAAATCTTAGCTTTAAGACTTCACATCCCTTCAGAGAAATGTGACATTAAGAGGCTTCTGCCAAGAACTACGGCCAAGAACTTTTACTGAGATTGTGCTGTAAACAAAATGATTTAAAAAAATAGCTGAAATCAATGTGAATGGCACAAGTTACTCTAGAAAGGAGGTTTTAATCCCTGTGTTCATCTTCTTATGGCTGAAAGCACAGACATCTTAGTACTGCCCAGCATCTCTTCACTCTTGCTGTGTTTCAACTTCTGTCCCATGCTACTTATTTCCTCCCAGCTGTGCCACCTCTGGAGTTCCCCCCTCCACATCTACTTCCCACTGTTCAATATCTAGTGCAGGCTTTGCATTCAGCAAACTACACAGTGGTTTAGTGGTGTGCATATATGGGAACTATGAAGGACAATAACCAGAGTCCCACTCCTTGCCTGTTGGAAAGCAAGTGTTTAAATCTAGGTTTCCAAAGGGAAAAGGCATTGGAGGAACTCTGTCACACTGTGCTCCACCTGTGCCTCTAAGTCACTATTGGATAAGGTGGGATGGTTTTGCTTCTGAGGCTGATTCAATTGGTCTTGCAACCTTTTGGTTCCCACAGGAGCATGACAGCTCTGTCTGTGTAACAGCTAATGCCTCACAGTTGACCTCCAGGGTCAAGGACAATGTGCTGATCTGGGGATGACAGTAATAGTTCTGTTGACAGATGCATTTCAGCAGCTGTACAACCACTTGGTGGGACTTGAAGTTAACTCTTCCTGTGCCACCTGACACCGATGGCTCAATTGTAACTTGCATGAGGCAGATCATCTACAGCCCCTTTGCCCTTCACGAACAGTAAACCTCTCCAAAATAAATTGCTTCATCGCTTCAAGGAAGAAATACGCAGATTCTAAATACCAAGCTCTCCCTACAGCCTTTCCTTCTTCTCAACTTAGTCTGTCCAGCTTTATGCCTCTTCCCTCTTCTCTCTATTTGCTTCTTCTCAAATCCCTGCTTGATTGTTAAAATGCCTTTTTAGACCTTGCGATCTTTCTTTGGTCCTGCTCCCTGCCACTGACACCAAAGTATTTTCCTAATGACAAGACTGACTCATGTGCTGCACTGAGGATCCTGGGTAGTTGTTGCTGATGAACCTAGTCTTTGCTCCTTCTCCAGTCTCTCTAATTTCGTTCTCTCAACTTTTAATCTGTCCACCTCTTTCTCCCTCATTAATGCCCAGTTGAATGCTTATGCTGAATGACATCACTGCTTTCATCAGTGATGTTTTGAACTGACTGTAAATTTCTCTTTGCTTTCATTGTCTTCAATGCTGAACCAATATTCACCCACTCAGATGCTCTTATGGCACATTTTCTGTAACACATTGCCTTCTTATAGTTCTAAGTTTCTTTCTCTTTGCTCCATTTCTTCCTCACTTCTCTCTCAGCTCTTTTAGGATCTTGATGGGGTCTATTTCTCTAACATCCTCTCTAGTGTCTGTGCTCACACCTGCTCTGCTTCATTTATTTTTGACATGTTTTATTGCCTTCTTTTCCTGTTGACTCCTTTGTTGCCCCAAATAAGTGTCTTTGCAGCCCTGTTCTCTGAGTTTTCCTTAGAACTTGTGTAGGTGACTTAGGAAAGGAAAGCTTTCCACATCTCTTCTCACCCATGATGCTGCAGCTGTAAGAGCAGCTGTTGTACCTGCAGTGACTTACCACTTAGCTGAGAATCACCAGAAACATTGCAATATGCTGCGTCAAGGTCATAGATCAGGATCAGTTTCCTCGTCCCTCAGGCTCCTGAGACTGCATGACAGCTACTCTTGAGCCCAGACTTAACTACCCCACATACAACTGATTCATGAACAGCAAGATGAGAGAGCTGAGCAAAAAGCTGCAGGCCTTCGGATCTACAAGTCTAACAGTTCCAATCTGCAATCCTGTAGGATGCAAGCATGTCCTCTGTGTTTTAGGACTAGCCTATAAAAATTAAAATAATTCTGCACCTGGAAAATAACAATCTAGTGTCTTCTGGCATCTCCCAGCCCTAGACCTTTTTCTCTTCTCCTCCCTCTCCTGTATTTTAAAGACTGAATATACTGACACAACTGAAAGCTCCTTCTTGGATAATAAAAGTGCTTTTGGAATCCACTCCTGTGTAGCAAAATATAAAAAGGTGAAAAAATACACAACTGAGGAAAGAGAAAGAAAGGTAAAATGCATATGATTTTTAAGCAGTCTTGCAAATACATACAGAATCAGACAGGTCAAAATGCTCTTTTTTTTTTTTTTTTTATACTTCTGGTTTTAACATTTTGGTATCATTTTAGATACACTTTTTCATTTTTACTTGTTTCTGTTTCTGAAAATTTTTTTTTCTGCTTAATTTTCCATTGACTTTACTGAACTACTTTGACTGTGTGGGAGTTTTTATGGAGCAAACTGTCACATCTTTGTCCAGATTCTAAGAAATATACAATGATCATGTGCCTAAAATCACCAACACAGTCTCCTTTCACACACACTACTCTTCCTGGCCTAATCAAAAGAATGATCCACAGCTTAATTTCCCAATGAGACTGCAGCATTGCTTAGCACCAATTTCGATGGAGTATTTGTGAAGGGTTTGAACTACAAGAATGATATAGATCAGGACAAGAACCCTCCTGCTGCCCCTCCACTTTATTAGATTAAGGAAAATCGATCTATCTCCAGAGTTACTCTGGAGGCTTACTACGGCATCTCATCTTCCCCTGCTCTGGATTTAAAGAAATAGTCCACATATCTCCACTTTCATATCTTAGCCACAGTCATTTTGTAAAGTTTTAAAAAAATCCACATATCTCCACTTTCATATCTTAGCCACAGTCATTTTGTAAAGTTTTAAAAAAATAGGCAAAAAGAAATGAGAAATTTTGAAAGTTTTCTATTCATGTGTTTTGCATATATAGGATACACATTTTTTAGTGGACAGCAGCGAAGTGGTAATTTCCTTCTGAATCTAAATGTAATATTTTATAATATAATTCTGCTAAGAACTCTGATGCTTGCCCTTGTTATCATGACTGCAGTGAGTAAGTAATTAAAAAAATTTTGCTTTTCCCTTCCTATGAGGAAGTGCTAAGTTTGGCTTGATTTTCTAAATGAATGTGTCACTAAAAGTATTATTACTTTAAAAAAAACCCCAACACCTCTCCCCCCCAGACCCCAGCAAGACTCCTGAGAGTCGCACACAAAAAAAAAAAACAACAAAAAACAACGCTTTCCAAACATGTGGGTTTTGAGTTTGATTCTTAAAGTGGTGAGACTGATCATTCACTTTTCTTCCACCAGACAGCAAATTTCTGCAGCCTGGCCCTGGTCCTGGCCAGGTTCCTGCTTCCCGTGGTCAGAAGCCTCCCTCTATCGACCAACAATCTCACTGTTCAGGAGGAGGGAACTTTGGTTAGAAGCAAGAGCAGGACCTGATCTGCCAGGTATCTGGGACTTCTTGCAAATGGTCTTTGAATCTGCCATCAAAATAAATAAAACAAAAAAATTCTATCTGCATGGTTTTGTAGTGTTTCTACATTGACTTCTTTTTATTAATAAATGTATGCTTATAATATTGAAAGAGTTGGTACAGCAGGGCTAGGAAATGAAATTCTTTTTATTTATACAGAATGAGCTATCTTTCTGCTCTTGTGTCTCTGTTCCCAGTGGCAGTGAAAAAAGGAATGACTTTGGCCTATATGTTTCTCACCTGAAGGCCTTCAAACAAGAGCTGAGGAGAACTGAATCAATCAGTCTAGCATTCGGGGATGACTTCGCCGTCTTGGCTGTATGAACAACAATTGTCATTTAAAGTCGCTCTGAAGAAAAAGGAGAAATTTGCTATCCTGTTCTTTTATGTTATTTGGAACAAGCACTCAGCGTGCATTATTATGTATAAATAGCCATTTTCGTGCCTCTAGTAATAAAAAGAAAAAAAAAATCCATTACAGTGAATAAATATATGTTCTGTTTTGTTTTGGTTTTGGTTTTTTTTTTCCAAATGAGGTTATCATGGGAAAATATAAATTTGCAGAATTGTACTTATTTACAAATCTCAGTGTACTAGACAACAGGGAACCATACTCAGACAGGCAGCTAAGCAGAATCCTTTCTCAAATGTGCATGGACCTGAGTCATTGTGATGATGGAGCAGATCCTCACACGGTGTAAATCAACATGATGCCATTAACCTCAGTGGAGCATTGATGAAGTACAACTGGATGCCTAAGGTGTCTGGGAGAAACCAGCAAGGTTCCGGGCTTTGTCATGTTTACTGACATGATGATTTATTGTTAAAACTTAGGGGTGCACAGCAGAACTGGACAAGGCACGCTGTGTAGCTCTTTTGACTTGCTTAGGAAGCCTGCAATGTGCACCCAGAGACTTACTTTACTTTAACAGGGTTGCTCAGAAAGTGCAACTGGGGAGCATGAATTAAGAAAATGTAGAGAGTGAGCAAGCTGAGGGAAAGAGGCGAGTTTGAACATATTTCTCAACTCGCAAGACTACAGCTGTGGGAATAATTTAAAAAGCACACTTTTTTGGATAATTTATTTTTGAAACTCTGCAAAATTTGTCAAATCGTTTATTTGATGAGCATTATTTGACCAGCTGTACAGAGAGCCACACTGGAGTGCTGTAATGAGTGCTTTGGAATGCGACCAGCGTTAATGTGCCTGTGATAGTTGGATAATTCTTTTACCCTGCTCTTTTCTGTGGTTTGCCTGTAACTATGGCCCCGCTTGATTGCTGTTATGATGTGAGCTTTGAATTCTCTCTCTCCTTTGGCCTTTTCCTTTTGGCAGTTCCCGCAAAGCTGAGCCCTGATTAGAACCACAGCAGGTCATTCGATCTTCAGATGGCTATAAAAGGCCTGTGCAAGTGACCATCTCACTTCTGTCCCAAATGGATGATCACACATAACGCACATTGCCGCACTCCTGGCATGACTTCAGCAAGACTGGCAAGTTTTCCTTCTAAAGCTAAAGCATAACACAAGGTACAAGGAGCAATTCCATTAAATGTCCCTTTAAGCTGTCAAATTTAGCAGGAACTTTAAAACAGAGCAGACTTTAAAGTGATGAGGGAGAAGTACTGTTCCCCTGTTTGAAATTGCAGCTGGGTTTGTTACCATCAGGTGTGATATGAAGTCAGCATTTTCCTTGATGACTTTTTCCTTTGCCGTTGTTGCAATCTGGCACTGCAGATTGGTGCCTCATTCCAGGTTTTTAAAGGGAACTGTTACTTTCCTGAAGGATTTTATTCCTTGTCTCCTTCTAAATGGATTTTGTTATTTTGTAATTTCTCAAAAATAAGTGAGTTTGATAAAATCCAGATATTTGGAACCAAGATGGAGAGTTCAGATAATAATAGTTTTACTGCAGAAAAAACAGAAGTTTAAATACTCATGCTATTAAGTGAAGTTTATAGTCACATGCTGCTCTCTTTCATTCCTGGGCCTCTTCAGAATACTGATGTCCTCCTTTTCAGGAACTTGTGCTGTTCAAGTGCTGGTGACATTTCCAGGTGAAACAGCATCACCTGGCCTGTGCTGGTTGTCTTCCCATTGTGGGAAAAACTCATCAGAGGGGCCTCCATATCTCAGTACCTGCATGGACCTTGCTTTGTTCAAAGACACATTCTCTGGAACACAGGCCATTGAATGCTGGACACATAACTCTTTCTTTGGGAATCTCAGCCTCTTACGCAATTCACAAAAAACAGTGTTTCAAGAATTCACTCAGGTCAGACATTGAGATAGAGAGTGAATTTTTCTGATTCTCTTTTCAGACGCTGATGCTATCAAGGGCTGAAGTTCATAATGCAGAAAAATCTTCAAATAATTAAAATTCTCCTTTTTTTGCTAAGTGCAGGTATCATCTGGGATGCCTGGCACAGTAACAGCACTAATTTTTGTTTCATTATTTGTATTTGTTATTGAAATAATGATCAAATGGTGGATTTAAAGCCAGAAGCCTGAAGTTTCAATCCTGGCTCTAAGATCTATTCATTGAATCTACTTCGGACTCAATCAGCTTGTGGTTAAAGGTCTCAGTAGGAAAGAAACATTATTTTGCTGTTCTGTCATACTGTCCTTTAAGATCTCTCAATACACTCTATGTTAGATCTCCTAAGTCTGATCTGAAGTTTGAAAATATTAATAGCAAATGGCTTACAAGTCTGAAGTAGCCTGTTTTAAGTTTTTTTCCCCAAAAGTTATTTTTGTGAATACTTTTCAAAAATACAAATCTTTAAAACTATAATGAAATCAAATGATAAAATATACAACTTTTTGGAATGTATGCTCTCATTTTTGGTTTTGGTAGTTTTGATTGATCAGCTGCTACGTCACTATTCTTCAAATCAAGGTTTTCCTACTTTCTTTGTAAAAAATCACAGTAACACTTTTTGAGAAGAATGATCAAAAGGAAAAGAAATGTGGTTCACAAGGTGGCACATAAAAAAGTAATTCAGCATTGATATAAACTCTGACTATTCAGTTAATTTTATATGTAGAGAGTTATCATTGTTATTAACAGTAACACTTCAGGATGTCATGTTAGCTTGTAAATATAAAGAGGATATTCTTAGTGACAGTGAATTAATTAGAATTTTTCAGGTATATTTTATTTTTATGTTGGAAGTACCGTACTTGAGCTCAGTCCAAACATTTGTGCATAAATTAAAAGCTAAGTACAAACCCAAATTCCTCTTTTATTAGTGTCCAATCACAGTTATATTACAGAAAACCATATCATAGAGTTCTGCCAGATGTCAGGCAACAAAAAGGCACACATTGCCAGGTGAGGAGAGGGCTAAGAAATCTGTGTTGCAAAACCAAAAGCCAACCACAGAAATACTTTGGCAATAGCCTTCACGTGAGGGGATCATATGTCTCTCCTGAAATGCAATAGAGCATGCACAAGGGTTTAATGGGATGGAGTACGATGAATGTCTGCTGAGATGGCCAAAGATACTGCTTTTCTCTGGCATTTCTGCCTCAGTCCTTTTCTGGAGACATATATTTTAGCAGAAATGCAAGGATAGGAAGTACCTCTGTGCCCAGATGCTGTAGTTCATTTACTGGTATATCAGGTTCCCCCAGAAGCTTCAAAGCCACTTTGTGATGGGAAGTAGTAAAAGACATAATGCCTGTTCTTCCACTTCAGAAAAGTTCAGCAGAGCTCCTCAACTGGATACTAGGAACCAGTTCCCATCAGAAGGAACTGTAATTGGACACTGTTTATCTACATTGCATGATGTTCTGAGAGATTCTAATATTTCAACATTCATTTTTGTTCCCAAATCAAAATACAAATCATAGGATGATGGAATATCTTGAGTTGGAAGGGACCCACAAGGATCATCCAAGTTCAACTCCTGACTCTGCGCAGGCCAGCCCCAAGAATCACACCATGTGCCTGCGAGTGTTGTCCAAACACCTCTTGAACTCTGTCAGGCTTGGTGCTGTAAGCACTTCCCTGGGGAGCCTGTTACAGTGCCCACCCACTCTCTGGGTGAAGAACCCCTTCCTAATATCCAGCCTAAACTTCCCCTGACACAGTTTCATGCCCTTGAGTCCTACTACTGCTTACCACAGAGGAGAGACCGCTACCTGCCCCTCCACTTCATCTCATGAGGAAGCCGCAGACTACAATGAGGTCTCCTCTCAGTCTCTTCTTCTCCAGGCTTAAACAGACCAAGTGACCTCAGCCGCTCCTAATGCAGCTTTCACTCAAGGCCCTTCACCACCTTAGTGACTCTTCTTTGGACACTCTCTTATAAAAAATTAGCAACTAGAATTTCTCCTGAAAAAAAAAAAAAGTGATTCAGAAAGAGTGACTAGTAATTAATTAATTAATTTAATATCTCGCTCAAGCTAAAACTCTGATGCATGCTTCAAGATTGATAAAGTTGTTTTGTTGAACTGACATGGTTTGTTCTGTGAAACATCAACACGTTTCATTGAATTCTTCCCACTAAAGCAAATTGCTGTCTGAGGAGTAACTTGGCTGATGCCCTTCAATCACAGCTCTGAGTGAAGCTCAGTGGCTGGCTTGCAGCTGTTAGCCTGCACCTATGAGCAGTTTTTGGTTAGAAGGGAGGCACTGGGACATGAAGAGGAAGGTAACTCACAGGGAACTTGGCTAACAGAACAGGTATTTGTGAGATCAAAGAGGAAATGGTCTAACAGGGAGATGCAATACAAAAATTTGCTAAACTGAGGTAGTACAAGTAGATAACAAGGCTCGAAGGAACAACCATCCTTGCATCATCTTTTACTAAAACAGCAGCTCCCAAACATCTCCCATTGCTTGTCTTGGAACATGCAAATTAATGGGACCAGCACCGTAGATTTCATTGAGTATATATCACTGTCATCATTGAGCTTGTAAGCTCAGGGGCCTCTGTGATGGGATGAAGATCTCTCTATGCTAAGTGTCATGCAAAGAACACAAAACAGCCCCCTTCCAAATAAAATTATGATGGAGACAAAGGCTGGAGGGAAAAGAAGGGTCTTAACTGATGCAAACTGTATGTGCTTAGCCTTCTCTCTTTGTCTTTTTGTAGCTATACTACTTACTGCTTATTCAACTCCTTGCACCTAGTTCAGATAGGACCTGTAACTACACCCAAAAAAGTAAATGAAGATACTGTCTTTTCTCACACAGAAGGGATGGAGATCCAAGGAGCCATGCCATAGACAGAACCAGAGATGGCTCAGAGGATGCATGGGTGAAGGAAGTGATCCAGAACAGTGCAGAGGAGAGTGGAAGAAGCTGCTGCTGGAAGGCAGAAGGTTACTTCAAGGGAGAAACACATTTATTGTAATTTTTTATTATTTAAAAATCTAAGAGGAATATTCTGCTACATATTTATATTAGAGAAGACTATATCAAAAAGCATGGTGGGCATGTGGAGCAGCAGAGGGCAAAGAAGATATTTATCCTAATTTCCTATATCCTGATTTGGATTTCGCACATCTTTGGACTACACATGCAGAGCATAAGGAGATCAAACATCTAAGCTCACTAACCTGTATGGATGGTAGCCTGTTGCCCTCTGTACGTAACTGGAATTCCTTATGGGCTAAAGGCTTCTTCATGAAGTCTATGACATTGGTATAGTTCAGCCATATGGTGAAAAAGACGTGACCAAGGCATCCTCTGCTAGGACAGCCTTTCAGCTGCCCATCAGTGGGAAGAAGTGTCACTTTAAACTGTTTTGGGAGATGGCTGGAGAGGGAGTGTGTTGCAGGCTGCATTAATTTTTCTGTTAGTTTTTTCTTTGCTATCCTCTTTCCTGAAGTCCCCACAGCCCTTCCTTCTGTCAAGTGACAAGGAGGGAGATGATTACTTGACTGAATGTTATTCCCCATTATGTGACCACATCTGTGCCCCTCACATAATTTGGGATGCTGGCATTTTTGGCACATTGTGTCTGTGTATCTGATCATATGACAGGAAAGGAGAAAAGGGAGAGCAGTTATCCCGTATGAGGCTATGTGTCTGGCCCCACACTTCCCCTGTTTAAAACTTCATCTTGATTATCTGATAGGGAATGGAGAGTGGAATTTTGTGAAGCAGGGCTGCAAGGAAGGCTCCTGAAGAAGATACTGTGGGAAAACATTCCCTAGAAGGAGAAGTCAAAAAGCTGGCAATTTATTCAGATTTTAAAAACTTATTAAACCCCCATTATAAATGCAGAAAGCACAAACTGAACCCTAGTCAACTTTTTTCATTTCTTCCTTATTTCTTTTAAAACAAATACTCCTAGTTTTCTCAGAACATACATAAGAGAGGTGGCATTCTTTCTATCAAAACTTGGCAACAAAAACAACTCCC
Organism: Myiotriccus ornatus; assembly: GCA_036023395.1. Taxonomy (NCBI): domain Eukaryota; kingdom Metazoa; phylum Chordata; class Aves; order Passeriformes; family Tyrannidae; genus Myiotriccus; species Myiotriccus ornatus. The sequence continues at coordinate 26,239,929 of JAYRBT010000001.1, forward strand.
CTGGTACTTTCAATGTTTGCACTATGAACAGAAAGTCTGCTTGATACAGTAGGCCTTACTAAGAATATTTCCACCTCAGTTTACATGAGGCATCATTTTACCAGTCTACCATCTAAAGAAAGGAACAGTCTTCAGCTCACAAAGACACTTGCACATCAGATTTCTATTTTGATTTCTTGTGTCACAGGATCTGATTTACTGATGGACAGAGACTTGATTGAGAGCAGCACAGATCAGTTTAGCATCATTCTGGTGAACTCCTTCCCTTCCCCCAACCTTACACAACCCTTTTGGACAAGTGTGACCTGCTTAGCATGACAGTGAGTCATCAGGTTGGCTCAAATTGTCTCCCCATACCTTTGAGACGGATGATTAAGATCCAATTGCAGGCCAATTGAAAACTTAACTAACTTAAGCAGTGCCAATAAAGCAACTTGGTTAAAGCTGAAATGAATTAATCAGTGAAGCATCCAAGGACTTTATCAGGGGTCATACACAAGTGATCACTGCTGTATCAGTTTTCCACCCAGACACATTTATTTCAGTTGTGACTACCTGTCAGAAGGAAATCGTAGCAATGTTTCCTAAGGCATACTCTGCTAAAGTTTTGGTTATTCTTAAATAATGTGCCTTTCTTCACAGAAGAGCCCTAAATGGAACTACATTCCAGTTTGTTTTTGCAGAAAGCCGTCTACCAGGAGTACAATACCAATGAAAAGGCAGCAACATCTGATGTTCAGAATTAGGAGGTGGGAGCAAGACCACTGGACATTTATGCTTTTCTCTAAGTCCGAATGAAGGACTTAAAGAAAACTATGCTCCTGACTTTACCTGAAAGGTACAAATGAAAGTAACAAATAATGCATCTTTATTATGTATTTGCTATGTATTTGTTAGTCTCCACACTGTCACTCTGTTTACCAAACACCATTGCTCGGAAAGATGATGGATGTCCCACTGTAGCCCTCCCTCTCAGCAGGCTCACAAAATAATTCTGATTTCACTTGTGCAACTTTGTACCAGAAATGTGGAAATACCGACTTGGTCCTTATCACAGAAATGCCAGAATTTCTCACTTGAGGTCAATTTGCATCATGGTGTTAGAATTAATCACATTATCTGCTAAAATAAAATAAAATAAAATAATAAAAAAAGGTAATACTCTCTCCCACTATGATGGGAATAGAAATATGAAGGAAGCATATGATAGAAGATGAAAAGGTAATAGCACGATGTGATCATAAGAAAACAGGACTTTTATTCAGGCTCTATCTATCCTTTGAAAGTTTGGAGTAAAAAATTGACATTTTACTGGGCAAATTCCTCAAATTACTGTCATATAGCCTAAAGTTTCACAGTAGCTGCAGTACCAACAGGAAGACTAGGTTTATGTCATTTGAATAATGATGTACAACCCCAAAAAATAACCATTTACCTATTGCACATACTGCCTGTCCTGGTAAGAGACAGCTCTATGACAGATAAAGATAATTGTGAGTATCTGGATAAAGCCCAGCTTGGCAATGCCAGACCAAGGAGGCTGCATATGTCTGGCAGTTTCATCAGAATTTGACTAAATCTAAACTTAACATTGCAATACAGTGAAACTATTCCTCAAACATCCTATGAGGTGAAGTATTTAGATCTGTTATTGAATCACTGAACTGACTCTGTGGGTCTGAGACCATCTGAAAAGAAAGACCAGAACCCTGAGATAGTTCCTGCAGCTGGATGGTAAAACTTGTTTAAATTGCTCTGTGGTGTAATGCGGAAGTTTTCTTTGGCCATCACTGGTGCTTCAGGAGTTTCTTGAAGAGCTTCTTTATAGGAACATCTGGGTTTACTGTAGCAATTTCATCACTGACTCTCTAGCAATATTTGCAAAACTGGTTGTCTCCATGGTTCCAGGATGAGTCATGTAAAAGGGTGCTGGGCTCCTCCTGTGTCAGAGCCTCCCATGTGTGACTGATCCCCTTCTGCTAGCTCACACACCAGACTCCATTTCATGGCTTTTCCTCATCTTTCATGGTTTAGTCACATCACAATATTCCTTTACTTGCACGGCAAAAATAACATCTGCAGGAGCTTTCCAGCGTCCTGTGATTGAAACTAAGATACAGCAGGGTTTCTGTGTAAGTCTAACATGCATGTGAGGATAACACAAAAGAGTGCCTTCTCACAGTTTTCACAGCAGGTCATTTTGATTGACATATTTGTAGAGGCTTCAGGGTCGATTGTAGATTCAGCTGGTATGTTAAACCAGATGGGAGAATTCCACCGAATACACAATGAAATGAGGAGTGCCATTGTATGGCTTTCTCTGCTTCTGACAGATGGATGGAAAAATAAAATACCTCTCCATAATCTCCTTTTCATTTTAAAGGCCACCTCTGTTCCTCTCATCACCTTCCTCTCTTCTCCTTCCTCTATATTTTCCTTCTCAATTTCTGTATTCCTTCAGTTTCTCCCGTCTCCTGTCTTTCCCACCTAATCATTCTTTTCTCTTTCTTTCCCTTCTCTGGGTCTTTTTTGTTGCTCTTATTTTTCTATGACCAGAGGTGTTCCCAGCACAGAAGGAGCAGACAATTCATGACAATATATGCAGCTCCAGAAGGGCTAGTGAAATTTTCTATCCCAGTGTGGAATGAAAAACACCAGACCAGAACAGGGAATGAATGAATCTTGTGGCTTTAGAGGTTTGGCAGAGTTTTCTTGCTATTTTGAGAGCTTGTTGAACTAGATGGAGTCGATAAGTCTCTTTCTCTTGTAATTTTATTCCCTTTTTTTTCATTTTCTTTTGGTGATTCAGTTAAGGAACCCGAACACATTTTCAAAGCTCAGAGGAAGCTTTTGTATACGTCAGGGACAAAAGAAGTTCTCAGTTTGCTGGGCTGGTACAAGTACTTTACCCTGTATTATAGCTTTCGAAACAGCAGAAGCTATTATCAAGGTTATGTTTGGACTTTTATTATAATCTCCCATTTCAGTGCATGGTCTCAGCTCTGGAGGTAAAATTTTTTGAAAGTTTGACCACAATGTCATTGTATGTTTCTTAGTTATGCGAGTAAAAAAGGTTTCCCATTGTATGATGTGTGTAGATGCTTTTTAATCAAGGAATACTAAAAAAATATGCAATAAAATGGAGGAATTTTGAAATATAAAGTTAAATTTAAATCATACTGAAACAAGTCTCTGCAGCAAAAGCAATTATCATTTTTTAAAACTTAGCTTTCTACTGACTGAGTGCTCTGCTCTCCCCCAGTTGCTCATAATTGTCTATATAAAGAAGGCAGCTGAAGGCAGCAGTGAAAACATCCTTCTCTTTTAACAGAACTGCACAGATCTTCGATAAGAGGCACCAATGCTGCTGCAGGGCTGTTGGTGTATTCAACATATTTTGCTTTCAAACTTGGATACTCCTTGATGTAGTATTGCAGACCTTTGAGCCATTCTTTGGAGTTTGACCTGTAGAAGTGAGGCTATGCATAAATGCAGAAGAACATACATCTACCAGCCATTAAGTGCAGCACAAGTCAAATGAAAAATAAAACTGTTCAAACAACGCCATCACCAGGGCCAGAGTTGTTCAAAATAGAGATTTTTTTGGCTACAGACTAAACAGAAGGACCTTGTTTACATTATTTTTGGCAGAGTGGGACGTGTATGGTAAAGCTGACTTCACGACTTCTGGGGGAAATGAAATGCACAAAGGCTGCTTTGCCTCTGTGAAGCCTCAGTGGCCAGTGCAGATCAGGAAGGAATTAAAGAAGCTGGTTCCTTTGGGCTGCTGAAATACACTTGCTACAGGTCTTCAACTCTCCTCAGTCGAGCACCACTTGGGGCTTCCCCACCATCATGTACTGCCTTGCTTCTAGCCATGATTATTTCCATGGCTTTTCCCCTCAGCCACCATCCAGTAATATGTGGCCATGCCATGTTTCTTCTCAAATACTGACCAAGGCCTCAGTGCTTTACATGGGGGCTCCAACAGACTTCGCATCATGGGCTGCCATGGCCTGCTGGGTGGGGATGGTCAGGTGGGAATGTCTCCCTGGCCCCAGGGTTCCCTTTCTCTGCATCTTGGGGTGCACAGCCAAAGCGAGAGCAGACACAGCGGTCTCCACACGCTGGCTGGACATGCTGGTCTCCTCTCCGTGGCTCTGCCATAGGGCAGGAGTGGAGCCCTCCTGAGGGGATGCCTGTCAGCCCTGGAGGTGAGGAAATGTGTAGAGGAGCACCTGGTTTCTGGAGCCAAAACGGGTCTTTGGCGTGTGGTGGGCACTGAACTGTGAAGATGCTTGTGGGCCCTGAGCTGCTCCAGCACTGGCTATGCTGGAGCAGGGTCTGAGAGTCTCCAAGTGTTAAAACCTGAGCTGTCTCTGAAGTTCAGACTTCATTCAGACCCCAGTTTTCATCCACACAGTCTTTCATGGTGCCCTCTTTCTTCTTCATGCCCACTGAGTGCCAGAAGGCCTTTGTGAATGTCCAAGCAGTTGTAATAAGCATGAATGTGAGGCAGGAGTTCCCCTACAAACCACCAGTGCCCACAGCTGCCCTCAAGCCCACACCTCTCATGATATCTAAAGTGCAAAGAGCGTGAGATCAAGCATGTGGTGACATCCAGCATTCCAGCCATCATTATTTGCTCTGAAAATGGTTTAGTGATGCAAAGCCACCTTGCTCTACCTGCCCAGCGACATAGGCAGGAGCTGAATCTGATTTTCAGGCTAACAGATTTAGACTTGGACACCACTGACTCAAACTGCCTGCCCACAGGTTTTTAGGGAATTATCTCCAAAGCTAATGGCTGTCCCTAATGTTATTTAATACTTCCCACTTCCTGTGCAGAGCAGTCTCAAAATCTGATAGGGTTTTGCAGAGTTCATAAGCTCCACAGGAGGGAGTCTTTACCTATATTTAAATACTGCACCTAGTTACTGAAGGTATTTGTCATCTATAGTGATGATTGGCAAGGGCTGATTTCTGCTTTTTCTGCAAAAGAGTGGTGGATCAAATGGAGTTGCATGGGATCAACATGATTCAGGTCTTGGGACTTAGTCTGGCAAACTTTGGAAAGTCCTTGAAAATAATTTCACATGCACATTGTAGCATCACTGATTATTTTAGAGTGAAGTGTCAAGCTCAGTTTTCTTCTAGAAATTATAAAGTTATTGCTTTCTCATTTTTCCCTAATGACTTTATGAAAGTAATTTAACTTTGCCATGTGCTATGTAAAAGAGAATAGGAAGACCCAAGGTGTGGCTAAAGAGAGGAGTCCTGGAAATTAAAAAAAAAAAAAAAACAAACCAAAATAAACCAACCAACCAAATAAGAAACTCAACAAGAAGAACACCTGAGAGATAAGAAGCAAAGCTCCTAAATCTGGATAGTCCAGGATATTTCTGGGAAGGCAACAGGAAAGGAAAACAAGTAACCTCATGAGGGTAGAAAGCATTTGCTGTGAACATTTGCTGGTGTAAACAACTTCAGGTGTTGCAGGTCTATGTGCAGTGACAGGCAGCTCTAGTGGAAAGTTGCACAGTTTCTTCATTCACCCAGTAAGTCAGGGTTGGTGACACAAAAGCCTTCCTGTTTCATGAAGGAGAGAGAATTTGGAGCAGAGTCATGAAGCTGGAAATAAAGCACATGGATTTACTGTACAAAGAGGAAGTACAAGGTGCAAGAGTTAAGCTAGACAAGACTACTGCAAACAATGGACCTGGAGCGCAGGAACCAGGAATGACAATGGCAGCCTGCAGTGCAGCTCGGAAGGGGAGTGAGTGTTGGCTTTGAAGCACTTCTAAGGCACCCAGCATAGACTGAGAGCCTCCAGGGAGGTTTGATGGGTAACAGGTCCAAAGAGAACAGCGATCTTACGAAACATTCGTGCCTGCCACATTTGAAGTTTAATGTTCTTGGTGAAGAATGCTTTGATACTGCTGTCTCGATACTACTGATCTGAGAAAGCTGATAAATCTATGTGTTTTAAGTGTTCAAGGCCCATCACTTTACCTGAGTTTCCTTTCATAGAATCATAGAATAGATTGGGTTGGAAAAGACCTCCAAGATCATCAAGTCCAACCCCTGATCCAACTCCAA
>JAYRBT010000001.1:26246127-26278954 GCA_036023395.1 Myiotriccus ornatus
TGCCTGATTACCCTCTCTGTAAAGAATTTCTTCCTAACATCTAACCTAAACCTCCCCTGGCAGAGCTTGAGCCCATGGCCCCTTGTCCTTTACTGAGACAATAGTAATGGAAATTCATTTGCATGCACATTCTTTCTGTGAATCAGAGAAGGAAAGGAGTAATCTTAATGATTCATAAACTCATTAATCAGTGCATAGGAGGATTTCCTAAAGTAGTTCTCCATTTATTGTTCCTCTAAGTCTTGGATAAACAAGGGACTTTCTTTATAGGTGATCAGAAGTTCCTTTTCTACTTGCAGTTTGGCAATATGGATGGTATATAAAAAACTCTCCATTCATATTTTGTATGCCATTAACAATGGAGTTTTCCCTACAGAGAAGTTGTAGGGGCTTGAAAGTACAAAACAGGTTTCTTAGACAATACTTGGAACAGAATAAGACAAAAAGCCCAGGTGCACAGTCTGATGGCTCCTGCAAGCATAGCTTCTGTCTCATCTGCCTACTCTGACAGCCAAGATCTTTCTTCCTCAGGAATTCTATTGTATGCTCTGATAACTAAGCAGAACAGAAGTGGTATTTCTCTCCCTAAAGGCCTCCCCTCTTTCCTTTCTCATTTCTCCACCTGCAGCTTCTCTTCTGATAGGTACTTCTCCTTCAGCAGAGTGCTTTCCATCAGATCAGGTTTTGCTGGATGTCCCTGAGAGTAGTGTAACCCCTGCCCTATGCTGATGGATTGAATAAAGCCACTAATCGTTAAGTGAAAGTTACACCAGACTTTGTATGGAGCGAAAATAGGGGCCACAGTTTTCAGCCTCTAGGGCTTGGCAGATTTCACAACAAAACAGCTGGCTGTGAGACATGGGTGCTGATGGAATACATTAATTACTGTCGTCAAGGTTTTAGACACACTTGTGTGTTGCTGGTAATACCAGCATGCAGGATTATCAGAGAAATCACTTGTGAAAAAAAAAAGACGTGGTGAAGGGGAGAAAGGAAATTGGAAAGAAGGTTGTCTGATTCAGGTCCACACTGCATTTGCATGGGCAGTCTTGTCCACTTTGACCAGTGCATTCCTTCACCTCCCCGTGGTTTCCACAACAGATGCATAGTTTCTCTGAATATAGTGATGTAACTCAGCCCTGTTACAATCTGTAATGGGTTTGGCAAATCAGACTGTGGCTGTTTGAGGGACAAATTCTCAAGTATTTTAGCCAAGCTCAGTTGAAGTTTGTTCAGGAGTCACAGTAGGCTCTAGGCTTCCTTCTGCAGTGTAGTAGAACTTTGTATTTCCATTTAGTTTCTACTGTGATCTTGAAACTGTAGGGAAAAGTGTTTTTACCCTCAGTCTACACAGAAGCAAGCTGAGGCAAGGCTGTATTTGCAAAGTCATTGAATCAGCCAGGGGAAGAGCTAACTGGGAGTAAATGTCACAAGTTTCTGGCATTCACTAGTCATTTCTGTTTGCTAGACTTGATGGCTTATCTTGGAGTTCAGAGGGGAGTGATGAGTCTCACTGTTTTCTAGCACAGACACAGGCACCTGGTGAGGCTGAAGGGAGCTGTTAGCTTTGTAGTTCAGGGCAAGGGTGCCTCTGCTGCCCCGTGGACTAGTTCATTATTAAGCTGAGCTGCCTCTTTTAAGTCCCACCTGCCACTTTACGTGCAGCGGGGTAGAGGTCAGGCCACAATACTACAACTAGTCATTAAGAGAAAAAGCAATTGACCTTTTCTGCCTGCGTTAACTTTGCTGATCTTCAGCTCTGAAGTGTTTATTTTGCAAGAGATTATAACACTGCTACTGCACCAAGGAGACAGAATAATGCAGTTAATATTGTTTGTTTTGGTTGGAGGAAAAGCACTCTGAACCTCTAACAAATATCCTCTTGTTAGCAATTGGAAACATATAATTAGGACAAACTCTCCAGTTATTTTAACGAGATTTCAGTTTCCTTCTCTCACTTTCTTGCTGTCACTCTCTTTCCCATTTTTAATGAGATACCAATTTCCTCCCTTCTCATTTGCAGATGCCTTTCCAGTAAAACAGACAGCTTTGATTTTCATCTTAGCAGTGCATTCTTAGCCTTAATTCATTCATCTACATAAGTTGCCCACCACACTCTCCATGTGCTAAACGACTGTTAATCGCTGAAAAATTAGCAAGGTGTTTAACACCAAAAAAAAATCTTTTCCTTGTTAGGTGGAAAGATTTGTATTTTTCTCACCTGGCCAAAGCTCAGCTAATTCTAGGCACGGAGGGCAACACAGGAGACCTTTTTGCAACTCCTCATAATCTCTCTTCTCCTACACTGCTTCTATTCTGTACCTACTACTTTACCTTTCCCCAAACCTCTCAGCCAGCCTTCTTCCCTATAAGCTGTTAAAAAATTCTCCACTTTCCTTTTGTAAAATTGACTGTAGGTCAGTATATTTTAATTGCAGAAATGCTGTCAGTTTGTGGGCGGCCCAGCAGGCCCTGGAATATTTGTAGGTGTTGAAGGCATGAAGAGAGGAACCTTTCTCAGTGTAGCTAATTCAGTACAGCCAATTCTTCCCCCGAGGTTTGGGGACATGCGGCCTTGGCAAGTTTGGTCAATAACCTATTTATTTATGAAAGGTTATTTTTATTTCACTTAAATAGTTCTTTAAGACTTGCAGAAATCCTGAAACAGCACAGAGTAGAGATCACCTTGCAGCAAAGAATCTGGGCTTTATGTCTTATTCAGCCCAGCTACCAGATGAGACTTTCTGTAGGTCTTATATGTAATTTCTGTTATCTGATGTGTGACATCCTGGAGTCCTAACTCATTAGTTCTTTTCTCTGTAGAACTGCAGTGGTTCTGTGTTTGGGTTTTGTCTCATGTCCAAGAAATGGTATGCGTGGTAGATGTGGCAGTCAGTAGCTGGTAGTGGGCTGTGCACAGCTCCCGATACTGCATGACGCTGAAAGTGCTGCATTGCAGAAAACAGTCCTGTTTATCCACCCTGGAGCGTTTTCCCTTTGTTACAAGTGGAGAAGTGGCTTGTGCTCGTTGTTTCATCTCAGTTTTATTCAGAGGTCATACTGCTGTGACATCAGAAAACCTTTTGCTCCCTTTGCAAGTAATCTTTTGTACTAGTCCTGTTATTGGCTGATAGGCTTTAGTCAAACCAGAGGCATTGGACTCTGTGGAAGTGTAGCAAGGTCTTATAGTGAAACCTATCAAAGTTTTCTGTAGGACGTGGAGGAGATCAAAATGGCCTGACTGCTTTCTGACCTGAATTCTGTGATTTTGCATTATGTTCTCATGACTTTACCTTAAAATGGAGGTTGAATCATCCTCCGAAGGGAGCTACCAGCAATCTCTATACTTTAACCAGTTCCCTTTGTGAATAGTGGAGTTACTGTGCAAGCCCCTTACTTAGACATGATTATTTTGTTGCTTTAGATAAAAGTTTTAGCCAGTCCCTCACTTGTGTCCATGCTATTATGCTCAAGATAGGGTGCTAATAGTTGGAGAGGGTGGATGGGGGAGACAGCTGTGCTGCTGCATGGTCATTAAAACACAGTGTGATCCAGGCCAGCAGATACTACAGGTGATGCTTCTGGGAGCAACACAGTCACCTATGGTAAGTGAACGCACACCTGTTTCTACTGCTGTAGCTTAGTTCTTTACTAGAGGAAGATAATCTACACCAAGATAAGCATAAGGTGTGACTGTATCTATAGCTGAGGCAATAAGTCAAAGGTAAAAATAATGTCAAGCATCAGTTTAGGCTGGTATACAAATGTATGTCCAACAAGGCCAAATGTGTAAACCACGGTGACAGATTATTATTATTATTGTCAATATCCTTTAGGTGCTTAGGATAAATTTCCTTCTGTTCTGCATATGAAAATGCTTTTGGGAGGAATCCTAAAAAGCCAAGATCCTACTTACTCGTAGTTGGCATTAGTCTGAAAAAGGCAGATGTCAGTTTCTATAAAAACAACTTCACTTGGTAACAATAGTGTTCTGGAGAAAGCTACTGCCCTCTCCCCCTCTCTCTGAATTAGTGCACATATTATTTTCTGAACTGGTGCACGTATTCCAGCTTCCTCTCTCCATGGAAGTGAACTCTGCATATAATTGTTCTCCTTCGCACAGATAATTTGGATCTTCTGAATGAAAAGCATCATGAGAATGGTACCAAGAAAAATTGGTAATAATTACTCATTCAAAATGAATTTTCTTTCTTTTGGCCATTTTGCTGGAATGACAGGAAGCTGGAAGGACAGGAGGAGCAACAACTGAGGTCTCTTAAGATATGGGGAGAGAGGGATCTCTGTCAATCATAATGAGTGACATTTTCTGTGTAGTTCTGAGTAATCTTGAGATCTCTGTTCCTCTGAAGACTTCAATACCATAGTCAAACAGCTTTGACTGCAATACCATAGTCAGACAGCTTTAGACTCACAGTTGGTATAAGCTAAATAAAAACTAATGTATTACTCAAGCAGAGTTGAAAATAGAGAATTCTTTAATGGCAAAAGCTTTAAAAAGTGTTGGTGACTCAGAGTTCAGGTCACTAAAACTCAGAATTAAAATTGTAACCATAAGAATAATGATCCGTTGTAGCATTTTACCCAGAGACATCATAAATTCTTTGCCAGTTGAAGTCTCTTAATGGAGACTCATTGTCTTTTTAGAAGTTATGCTTTGATTCTGCCAAAAATTAATGGCTGAGATGAAGCAATTGCTTGACAATTTCTTTTCTATGCTATGTAGAAGTCAAACTAAATCATCACATAGCTCCCTTCTAGACTCTATAAATCTTTGTGAGCCATCCACATATAATTCTAGCATGAAACACCAAAGAGGGTAAAGTATTACAGTTTGAGTAATGAGATAAAAATGAAGAAACCTAAACATAGGTGGGCTACTAAGGGAAAAAAAAATCTTTTCAGTGACATTTATTAGCTGTGGAACTCTTTCTACAAGAGATGGTGAAAACCAGTTCTTGAGTCATTTGAAACAGTGATGCATTTAAAAGTAGTACAGAATTCCTGAATATAGCAAAAGGAGTATGCCTTCTTTGGCAGACTATTAAAACAACGGACTTTTTCACTTCTACTCCCGTGATTGTTATGACAGTGTGTAAAATTTGGAGAATACTAATGAAGAGCTAGTTCATGGGAAGATGACTGCTGGTGACTTAACATCCATGGACATGTTCATCTTTCAGATGCCTGTAGTGAACATTTGTCAACAGCATGGAAGTTAATATCACCCCTGTTTTTTTTTCCTTCCTCATTTCATTTAACACAGTGAATTTAACACATTTAACATCAGTGAATGTTGCCGATCAAAGTCACTCGACTATCGAGGAAAGACAGAGAAACTGATCACTCAGTCTCTCAGTAGGTCAGTACCTGAGACTGGCAGCAATAAAGTTTGCAGCTGAGGACCTGAACAACATCTAACCACTGCTTAATATCTAGAAATTATCTGGCTGAATTAATTGAGGACATCACTCAAGGCAGTGCTAAAAGGGATTCAGATGATAGACTTTAAGTGACTTTTGCCCTTAACAATGTATTTTACAGGGGATTCTAGTTTCTCCATCTGAAAACCCCTAAGCATAGCCAGTACACTGATGTGGAGATAATGGAAGAGCAGGGTAGGATAAGAGGGTAATTTGCAATGGTTGTCTAAAATTGTACCTTACATCTCATATTTTGGAGGCTTGCTGGGCACACCAGAATCACTAAAAGAAAGTGAACTATCAAAGGGGGAAGCAAGCCTTCTTTTTTTCCAAGAGTGATCCCCAACTGGTTGTGTTACTTTAAGTTGTTCTGTGCTGGTATTGGAAAGGCCCAGGCTTTTCATTAACAGTTAATTAAGCCACAATGGCCCTTCCTTCCCACCAGGGGCTGCCTTCATTTGCAGATTTATTTCAAGGGATTCTGTCAAGTTGGTTAGGCTTACAATGTGACTGATCTTTGCAGCCGCATAGTCCAGCAGGAAATTCCCAGAACGCACCCCTAGGGCTGTGTCTGTCTCTCTAAACTAAAGCCTGTCCTTCAAAAAGCGCAGAACTACCACATTTTCAAGTAGGATTTTATAACCCTGTGTGTGAGTCAGAATGTGATGGATACACACAGGCTGCACCCTTGTGCTATAAGTGCAAGCACAAGCCAGTATTTACACATATACGGTAGGCAGGCTGAGTCTACATTTGCCTGTTTTATAAGTACAGTGAAATACTGAGACCTGAATGGGACAATTTGAAAAGTAATCCTGCAAACGTATGCAGGAGATGCAATACACACAATTCTATTACTGGAAGAGCAAGTGAGTTTTCAAGCATGTGGGTAGATGAAGACTTCATTAAGGGTGAGAAGGGCAAAGGTTCAGGAGATGTGTCACTCGAGTGGGTTATTCACTGAATGTACTGGCTGTGGTTGGAGCAGCAGACACGGAGCACATCTTTTCTTCCCTTCTGCTGCTAGTTAATGCTTGCAGGAGTAGTGGCCATATGGCTACTTCCTTTGCAGAAGTTCACACTTGACATGTCCAATAGTATAAATATTAAAAGACAAAAAAGTCTCAGAAGTAATGTATTTATAAGTTAAGAAATAACAGGATTAAAGCTGCCTTTCCAAGCTTAGCTCAACCTGTTTTAGAAGTGTGTTATGATGTTAACTTTGTTGACTTAATTGTTACTCTGCTTTTCTGTAGGTCACCTGCTTCATTTGGTGTACAAAATAAAGGGTGCTTAGGGACTGGATCAGGGTTATGTTACTGAGGAGGTACATATCAATGCAACTTGGGCCTCACTTGTTATGGATGGTTGAAGGTAGACGAGATTTCTTTGTCTTCCAATGAATGCTGTTGAAAAGGAGAAAGCAGGTGTGGGTGAGTGAGATCAGTGAAACACTGCAATAGTAAAACCAGATTAACTCAAGGTTTGGGCAAGGGTTGACAACTTTTTTGTTATCTCACTTTCTGATAAGTGGTTTCTGCTTCCTCTCTTGTGCTTATAGACGTTTCTATCTTGCTTATTCTGTGCAGCATAACCAGCACAAAAAGTTATTCTTTCAATCAATAGCCAGTATTGCTATTGCCTAAATCTGAGCAGCCCCTCACAATTTTAAATCACTAACTGTTTCAAATCACGTGCAATTTAAAGTTTAAAATTCATCAGAACACCCTCTGCCAACACTTTCTACATGACAGGAGCCTGCTGGTGGTTCTGGCACATTGCGGAAAAAGTGTCTTCTTGGGAAAGCAAGAGTTCATGGACACACACATTCTTTGGTAACAACCAGTTAACAATGTCATTTTCCTGTGGTGGTGAAGATAATCACATCCACTGGAATCCACCACACAAGAAGTGCCATGCAGTCAAATATGTGAGTGGCAGTACTGGGTGCCAACGGGACATCCTCCTGCTACTGTGTCAACCCTCTCTGCTATGTTTTAGGCCACCTTTTTGTCACCCTGCTGACCTAAAGGTTTATTTAGTTTATGCCTTTTGCATTGATCTGAGAGGACTGAAAATTTCTCTAAGGATCACTCATGCATCATAAAGTTTCAAAATCAAGTCTGCTACAAATCCGTCTGATGTCATCAGTTATCCTAACCCCGAGCAACCCAGCAGCATAGCATGTTGTTTTCCTGGCAGTGTGACAGCAGATTAGCTCAGAATGACCAAGAAAAAATATTTAATAACATAACAGTGGCCAATATGCAATTCTGGACATTACTCTTTTAGTCTATAAATCAAACAAATGACTTATCAGCCCCTCCTAGCCTTAGTGGGTATTTTTTGCATATAGATAGTGTGCACATACAGAAAAGCTTCTATAAAGAAAGGGGCTTAGCATTGTCCTGATGGTTTGCATGAAATAACGGCTGTAGGACATCTGTGCTATCATATGACAATGTGACAAGCTTGAAAGAATTTTTCCCCATAATAAAATATCATGCTTCATACAGCATACTTCACAGAAAATCTGTCAATACTGTTTCAAGAGAGAGAAGTGAACTTGCTAAAGGCAATACGGTGGGTCATAGAAAAGAAATAAACCCCTGCACTCTCCCTCACTTTAGAGGTATTGCAATGGATAACATATTGTCATAAATGGTGACTTGCAATACCTTTTGCCATAGAATAGCTGTAGGTTGAAATACAGTGTAGTGTTTTTCTCTCAGCTGTAGGAAATCCTGACCCATGCAGCTCCTGAAAAGTGTAAGTGTTTCACTGTAAGTGGTAACATCTCACATTTATGACTGGTTTCTGTGTGGGACACTGTCTTAACTGACATGTATCAGAAACTTCCACGTAGATCAATACCAGTTAGAGTTGAGAGACCTAGTAACATCCTGTGATTTTTGTCAGATGTGATATTAGAAACTCAGGAGGTTACAAAGCAGAACTAATCCTTAACATCAGGACTCTTGGGCTGACATAATGGAGTTGGATGAAGGCCATCTTTGCAATTGGTAACCTCATACTGGTGTGTGCCTTCTCCTTCCCACCCCAAAGTGCCCTCCTGACCCTCAGAGGATGACCTGGCACAGCTGTTTACTGGCTAGGACAGGCTTTTAAAAACCTGTTTTCTTTAGTGCCAATTGCAGCAAAAAAACCACCTTTTTTCTTTTCAGTATGAAAACCATATCCAAGTGATTCAATATTTTGGACTTGAATGTAATTTCCTCTTTCGGGCCAAATGGCTTACCACATCATCAGCATGGTTTTTTTTTTCTGAACAAATGGTATTTTGAGATGGAAGCGTATCTAGGGTAACTGTTATCTATTAGAAGCTGAATCCCTTTTTTCCTGGCTTGTTCAACAGTCTACTTTTAGGGGATTTAAATTCCTCTCATCCTTATGTCCCTGTTACTGTTTGGAAAAAATATATAGGAAATTAAGAGTGACAGGTAAAAGTTAGCAAAGAACAGATCTCAAAGCTGGTGGCATCCTTGGCTCTGACTATTGAATATTCCATAAAGTCTTGCATGAATGCTGGGACAACCTGATAGCTTTCATTCACAGACATGAAAATGAAATAATCAGTGATGTAACCATTGGAGCACAATTCTCTCATGACTTCATCCTCTTCATAGACTCCAAACTTCAACAAATTAGTACCATCTAATGATTCACCAAAAGTTCATTTGTAGACTAACATGACATCTATATTTATTCTCCAGGTTTACTTGAATTTATTCCTTTAAACACAATTATTTTGCTCTGCCTGTGCGTGCACATGTACTTTCCTGGCAGATCTCAGTAGTACTTTTTGAACTAAATGACGTTGTAAGTCAGACTCAGTGAGTACATCTCAGGATATACTGCTTTCAAATGATTGCTCTTTAAGAATTAGAATGGCTCCTAAAACACTTATTTCCTGGATTAGCCTAATTAATGAAAAAGAAATCAGTCAGATTTGCCTCTAAAGGTTTCTCTCAAATTTATTAATTAGAAAAACAAGTAATTTTAGGGAACAATCACAGATTTTAATGAGTGCAAAAGAAGATTACATATGCTGCCTATTTTTTTTTTTTTTTTAAATATTTGACTGAACAGACTGCCTTATACAAACATGAATGTTATAAATAAGTAACCTGTAGCCTGTCTGGAGAAAGCTGCTGAAAGTCTGTAAAGGGATTTTTTCTTGTCAAGGCAAAAAGAGATGAGGCATTCTGAAGTGAAAAGTTTTTTCCTGGTTACTATTTTATTTTCCCCTCTTTAGTCTGAAAACTTTACTGTTTCGTGGTATTATATGTTTTTGACTTTCTTTATGTCAGTGCAATTATCTTTTGACAGTAGCAGAGACCATGCAATGTGTGATCACATAAAAACTCACATTTGATATGCCTGTTTCTGTGAATTTGTATTACACACATGGGATTGTATTCAACCATCTCTCTATATACTTCTTATTTGCAAAATGGCTTATTCACACTTTTGACAAAAAAACTCTTGTATTTATTCTAAGCTGTATTTCCACAGATCTTTACAGTAGAATCAGTAATTTCTAAATGGAAACATTTGTTCAAAAATCTATGAACTGAAATGTTTGTCTATGTTCAATATATGTTTTGTAATTTTCATGCTATTATTAGCTTGATTTGCTTTTATGATTAATTGTAACACCCTTTGTATCTCTTTTGCAAAATTACTGACC
Source organism: Myiotriccus ornatus (assembly GCA_036023395.1). Taxonomy (NCBI): domain Eukaryota; kingdom Metazoa; phylum Chordata; class Aves; order Passeriformes; family Tyrannidae; genus Myiotriccus; species Myiotriccus ornatus. Next base: position 26,256,280 of record JAYRBT010000001.1, read on the forward strand.
CCCACTTACTTTTAAATCAAGTTTAGATCAGGGTGTTTACCTGCAGTGGACATTTTAAGCAACATCACAGCCTGAATGTCTGAATGACTAAATTTGGAATTTGAAAATTAGTACATAGACTCTGATCATTTAAGAGAACTGCAGACCAGGAGCCAGTGGGCCCAAGAAGAAAAACAGAAGCAGTTCAAATGGCTTTGTACTAGGGAGGTGACAAAATCTCTGTGTAGTTACTGCAAAAATTTCTCCATAAGTGCTGTGTTTGATTTCGGGTTTGATTCAGAGAATAGTGTTGGAATATTGAAGAAGGTATGAAAAATGGAAAAAAAGAGTTCTGGAAAACATGCCTAAAAATGAGAGACTAAAAGACCTTATTTTGTTTAGCCCATGAAAAGAAACATTGATGGGTAAATTAATCATCACTGATAGATGGCTACAAAGGGCGAAGGTGCATGTCATTCTGAGACTCTTTAATCTGCCTGATGATGGTATAATTAGATGTGGCATCTGGAAACTGAGGTTAGAAAAATGAAAATTTGAAGAAAACATATTACTTCTCAACTGTTAGTATAATTAATCACCAAACAGTTTACCAAGGCAAAGCTAAATGTGTAACGGACTGCAGACTTCAAATTAAGAATGTTATTTTAAATTTACTTTCCAGACCAGTCCTAGGTTGCTGGGCAATTCCTTCATGAAAGCCTTCTCCAAATCATGGAAATAAGAACTGTTCATTCACTTCAATAGAGGACATTGCATCAGTAAGGAAGTAATGTGTTTTTCATTACAACAGGTTGAATGGTAACAGTCCTTCTGGTATTAACATCTATGAAGTATCACAAGAAACAAATTGACAGGTACACCTTCAATTTTTGCCCAAGTTTAAGTTTTTTATATCACTTTTCAAACATGACCCTTTGCATAGGCTGCATTTTTGAAGAAATCACTAAGCATTTTGTGGAACAGGGAAGAAAGAATGTTCCCACTTTTAAACTTTTCATGTAGATTTTCATCTTAGCTTAGTACTCATCTGATATGAGATATGATGTGAGGAAAATAACTAATGTGGCCTTCATTGCTACAATGAAATTCTGTTTTGTCTGATCAACTGAACCATCTTCGATAGAAGTTTATCATACTGGCAGCACATTACATTCTGATGCCATATGCTATGTATCAGTCTGGTCCATTAGTGTTTAATAACCGAACCCCTCCAAAGCCAGTGCAAATTGATTTCTATACTTACTGATGATGAGCATTTAATTCTATAGGCTTCCTTCCTGCTGAGTCCCCTTGGCTAATGTCATAGGCAAAGGCATGGGGAAGCAAGAATGCTGGACTCAAGGCTTGTTCTTCCATTCATTTGTTGTATAAGCAATCTACAAGAGATGTCCCTTGTGTGGTTTTGGTTCCTTTAATGACCATACCACTTGCTCAAGATTCTTTTAATTCACAGAAGTTGAGAAAACGTGTACTCTCTATTTCCTCATTTTGCTCTTACAATGATATGCTACTGTGTAAACAGCATCTGAATCTGTTCATGGGCTTCTTAAAATACAGAAAACATCAATGTAACACAGCTTAAATGAAGTTTGTTTAAAAAAAAAAAAAGTGACAGCTTATGTCCCTCCAATTATAGTTTAGGTAGAGCTTCAGCCTACAGTGTTTATAAAGTAATACAGTGTTCAACTGAAGATGTCTGGTCAGAGAAGTTTTGGAGTTTGTTGCTTTATTTTAAAGCCTAGGAATATCATGCATACAAGTCCTGTTTTTCATGCTCACTAAAATTCTTTGTTGGAAAGACCCAGAGAAGCCGATTCAAAATTTTTAATAGTGAAGATATGCTGAATTGTTAACTAAACACTTTTTCTTTGAGCTGATGGAAGGAGAACTTCAACAAAATCAAATAGAAAGTGATCTTGTATAGTCTGAATATAAATTACTTCTTTAACCCTTCACACCCAACTATTTTAAGTACTGCCTTTGCTTGGTAGCTGTCTTATGGCAAGCCTGACAGCCATGACATGGCACATGAGGTTCTACTGTCATCTCTTCTGCTGTGCCCTGCTGGCTGTAGGACAAACAATCGACCCATTACCCCTAGTTGGAAAGGCTGAACAGTGGGGTTAAAGCTCCTCATTCTAGTACCAAGCTGTGGCACTGGGAGGGTTACAAGACACCTGTGTTGGACTGGCACTCCTGCTGTGTCTAAAGCCCTGCGTAAATGGGGAAAAATCTGCTGCTACCACTGTTTTAAACAGCATGTCAATTGGACTTGTTCCAAGCAGGGCTCAGTGGCATGGCACATAAATTGGCAGTAGCAGCTGGTGACATAGCTATCCCAAGTCTCCACATCAGCAGTGGAGCAATACAGATGTTTGCAGAGGCACAGCAAGCAGTATTCAAACCTAGTGTTCAGGGCATCATTTCTCTCTGTGGTTCTCCCACTGTCATCAGAAAAAAACTCCAGGTAATGGATATAATGCCAAACACATGCTATTGGGTTTTAGGAGACGTGAGGGAACCACACTTTAAGCCCATACCCAGAAACATGGAAGGTAAAGAATTCTGTCCAGACAGAAGCTGTTGTCTATCTCTTCTCGTAGCTTTTTCACAGCTTGTAATCATAGTTTACAGGATATCACAGGGAATGTTCTGTTGAAGAGGCTTGTACGCCTCTCTCAACTCATCACAAGGTGAACGTCCTTCCCTGTTGCTTTAAACTCCTTCCTGCTGGATCTGTGCTAACTCATCCGACAGCTACTCCTACTGCACTTGTGGCCAACGCCCCATTGTTCCTGCTGTGCTTCAGGTCTTAGAGGAGAGTCAGTGAGAAGCAGAGTCCTGTGGAACAGAGCCACAGCAAAGGTAGTGCAAAAGGAACTACCAGGGGAGGCTCTATCCAGTGAGTTTTCTCTCTGAAAGAGTCCTCAGAGATTTTAAACCTCACCACTTAATGCCCATTTCCTTTCCTGTGTTCCTCACTATTTGCTTGGCTGCCTAGAACTGCCACCCCCTCGATAAACAGGCACAATGAATGGATGCAACAAGGTAGAAAGGATGGTGGGAAATCTCATAATTTCTCACAGGAGGATGATCTTGCAGGTTGGAGGAGGAGGAAACAAATCACTCAAGTTTTACCACAACAGGGTAAAGGTAAGGTCTGGGAAAAGGAAACTAAGGCAGGTACTTATAAAGCACTTACCTGGTGCTTCCTCATACTTTCATGACAGACTTGTCATGACTGCTCTGTTTTACCATGGGAACATGTTAAAACTCTTATGCATCCCCTAGAAGCCCAAGTGAGCGCACATGTCCCTTGGGGGCTGCTAGCTCCAGGGCAGGCTGAATGCCTATGGAGCCCCATGGTCCAAGGAGCTCTGACTGGTATCTGCAGTGGACTTCCGCTGCACAGACATTTTCCATTTCCACCAAACTAAAAACATCTTTAATGGGCATTCTCTTTCTTCCATTTTTTTCATTTCTCTTGTCTTTGCTGCAAACCTGTGAGTCCAAGTCAGCCAGATTTCTCTGACACCTTTAGTGTATTTGGCCTGTTGCCAGAAACATGTGAGGCCGTTTATTCTGCTGAAGATGTGTCTGTCCTCAACAGAGACTCAAGCCCCTTTCTCATACTGCAGCATACCCAGCACTTATGGAGCACACATTGCAGAAAAATAGCCATTTGGTGAGGGAACAAGAATACATAAGTGCTTCCTTCTTTGTCCTTTCTTTTGTCTAACTACTCCCCAGATGTTTCAGATTCTGTGGTTCACACATAGCCAAGTAATGCTCTTGTTTTCGCACAGCAGGAAAGAAAGGGATTTCAAAAACGGACACATAACAGTTCTTTAGGTCTGCTGCTTATCAAATATTTCCTGGCAACTCTGCCTAATCCCTGATCCCTCTCTCAGATTTTCTCTCTGAAGCAATTGAAGCCTTCTGTTTTATAATCATCTCCCATTCCATTTGATAAAGTTCAAAACAGCCTTAAGTGGAAATAATTTCACTTGGTAAAACCAGCTCTGGTGTGGCACACTGCAAATAACACTTAACCCTGCTAATCAAGCATGTCATATGATTGAACTTCCTAGTTCTCTCACTGTTAAATATCCTGTCCTCATCCAATTTTACATTTTTTCCAATGGTATTTGTCAGTGTATACTTTCTTTCTTTATGAAAATATCTTACAAGGAAGACACTATAAAACTACATTTCTTGCTTTTCAGATGAGTACAGGGCCAGATTTCTAAAATCAATTAGATGTCTAAACAACATTGCATATGTAACCCAAAATCTGCTGATCCTACCTATGGTGATGAAAGATACTTCATTTTTCTCTCCTTTTAGAAAGGTTATTAAAAGCTCTCACTAAGCATCTTTTGCCTACTGGCCATCTTTATTCCCTGTGGTTCACTTTCTTCCACCGTAGCAGCTTTGTACTGTTACAGTCTGAAACTGAGAACTTGATGAACTGAAAAAGTTTGTGCTGGTAAGCTGTCAACCTTGCCTAGCTGCTGATCTGATTTTACAGATTTTATTCCTTTTGAAACTTTCCAAATGTTTAGTGATACAGCCATTAAATCACCCTACACATACTATGGTTTAGAGCTTTACAGCTTAGGGGATATGGCTCAGGGGTTTTCTGGTTTTGTCCTCATCTTGCTTCCAGCCTGACAGCACAGAATATATTGATTTTATGATTGCAACATGCCCAAGAAGCACACTGCGTTCTTACAATCCCAGGCAAGCTTGAGACCAGTGGCAGATGAGTGTGTTACTTTTAGAATTACAGAACTGTAGAAGGGTTTGGGTTGAAGGGAACCTTAAAGATTATCTAGTCTCATCCTCAAAGATAATTCCTTTTCAAAGTCTTGTCCCCTGTCTAGCGACAGCTCACAGAGGCATTTAATTTTTATAATTCAAACCCCTCAGTTTTTACCACTGAATGATACTAAGGGGATAAGTGTTTGTCCGGTTACTAAAATCGGATTTTATGGTTTCTCTGCTGGACATGAAATGCTGATTTAGAATCCTGTTCTCAGACATTTATATTGCAGAAGCCATGTATATTTTAGACCTTGTTAAATCTCCAATATCTGCCTTTATCCAGCGACTCCAATGTCATTCTTTATCCTCTCAAAGTATTTGACTGGCATTGTCTACACCTCTGGTATGTGTTTTGATTCTGTATGATATCATGCCAAAATACTGCAACATTTGAGTTTTATTCAGTTATGCTCGCATAGCATTCAGTATTGTCATCTAGAATTAGAGTGCAATTTTTATATAAATGGTCTTGCTACAGCCCCTGGTCCCATCTTTCTCTTTGGCATATTCGTTTGGAGTAAAATAAAACACAAGAAGGATAATCTGTTCACATAATATTGTGTAATACTTCCATAAAATCTAGTTTGGCTGACATATGGTATAAAGTGGCAAAATTTCTCTCACGTCTTACTGACAAATGTAATGAGCTTTTTTCTTCTGCTCTTGTTTTGATCGTGTGTTTGAGATTTATCTGTGCTTCCAGGGAAAAATATCATTCACCCTTATGACTATGAAAAAATTTTATCTGTTTGATACCTTTGACTCTTTTTTTCCCCAAAATGAGATTTCTTCTAAGAGAACAGTTTAACCTAGGCTACTTTTTGACAGATATCATACCTCTGGGACGCTTATCTGCCCTGGAATAGCACAGTGAGTAATTTCTGCAACTTTGAAAGAATTTTAGCAATTTTAACAGCGTGCCTGTTTGATTTGCTGTGTGATGGAGATAATTGTTTTCATGGATAATTGCCACAACCCTTCTGAAAGAAAACCAAATTATTCTGCTTTTTGGGTATGTCATGCCTGCTGAAGTGCCTCTTTGCTAATTTTCTGATGGTTACTATTGTAATGCCTGGCAGACCATGTAGCTGCCAGAAGTCTATAAAGCCATCAACAGTAGCAATGTAGTCTGTATGGATTCCTGTGGAAAAACCCCACATTTCTTCTCTACTGCAGTGCTCAGGACCATACTATACTTTTTTCTTTCCATTTTTCTTCTTTCTTCTGCTTGAACTGTGTGTTTTTGCACACAGCTCTTCAAGAGGCCTCTGATACTTACTTGCTCACTGCATGGCATTTGTGACCAATTTTTTCTATTCCTGAGTTATGTGCTCCCAGCCCAATTGTTCTTTTTCTAACACGCTTCCTGAAAAGAGAGTTTCCTAAAGCTATGCCTGCATGGTGTGGTGCACTGAGCTAGTCCTGCAGCCCCACGCTTTCCCTGGCCTAGCAAAGCATGCTTCTCAGCCCAGCAGTCGAGGAGTCTGTGTGGAGCACTGTGCTTATGAAGAACTACCATCTCTGGACCCTATCTCATTATCTCTCTTTGGCACTGTCTGCTATATGTACCCTAAATTTTTGTTTGTTGTCATTATGTATGACGTCTCCTGGAGATCCACTCACTCTCTCACTGCCGCTTCATTTCTTTTCCGCCGTCACAGAAGACTGATTTTTCAGCCAGCAGAATCATACTTCAGCTCATGGAAATACTGCATTATGTATATTTTCACTTTTATTTAATCTCAGTAGATCTTATTTTGAATAGCCTAATAGTAATTCGGTCTCACCTTGTTTAGTTGCTGCAATTACAAATTTCTTTTATAGGTACTTACCTCAATATTCTCGTGTTCTTACTCTTAAATGCATGGTAATTGTTGTTATTTGACATTCAGCAGCTATAAAGGTTATAGTTAAAGCAATTGCCTCTCCAACTGTGTTTAGGGCACTTAATCTGCACCAGAGAATTAGAGGATTTTCTCAAGTTCTTCTCACACCTTTGTTTGGGTGTAAAAGCACATTATATGTGAAGTCTACTGCATCAGCCCTGTGTTGTCTCAGTTCCTTGCAAACTCCCTCCAGATGTTAAAGTAACCTCTTGCTTCATAAAACTAATCAGAATCCACAGTGCACCACATTCCCCCTGCACAGACTCCAACTGTTGCTTTTTGTGCTTGAATGGCTGATCCCCCCCTCTCCCTTGCCTCTGGTGTGCTGCCTGGCACAGGTAACAAATGCTTCGTCACTGACCCGTACTGGTGTGAAGGCCCCTGGGTTCAATTAAGTGGAGCAAGAGGCAGTAAATAAACCGCATGGGCCAGGGCATTAAATCACTCAGTGCAGAGAAGAATCAGATGCCGAGGAGGTTTGGTTTGGAGGTGGGCCGCGTGCACTTGCACCCACACTGCAACTTAATACCCTTACTGCAAGTTAATGACAATTGCAATCAAGTGGGGTGATGTCCCTTTCTTCCTTCCACTCCTGCTTTTTTTACGTTCCCAATGCTTTCCCCAATAAATTAAAACCTTTCTCCCCCCTGCCCCTGCTGCCCTCCCCTCCTTTTCCTATTTTGTTTTACTGCCTTCATGCTGTTCTCCTTTATTTCCAGCATTTTGTTTCAAGGAGTGAGTTTGAAGTGCTCTCAGCCCATCTGCTGGTTTGGTTTAGAACAAGGACTGGAATGAGACAAGGGCTTTTGGAAGTCATGAACTATTTATAGCATATTTGTTCTTTCACATTGGCACTAAACTTTGTTTATAGAATCACCTGCAGTAGAACCTGAGCCAGGGGACCACAGCTCACTTGATCTAAAATTGGCTTTATTTCTTGGGTTTCTTAACACAGACCACATGTGTGTGTCCACTGCAGGCCAGGGCATGTTTGATGTTTGCATACATGTCAAATGCACAAACATGAAGTGCCCATGAGTGCCTGTGCGTGTGTGAAGTTCTCAGTGTGCCCTTAAGAAATATTCTTAGACATCGTATGTGTATGTGGAATAAGAAGGGAGTTGTGCATTACCACTGTCTAAAGAATAAAGGTTCCCAAGAGAAAACTTCAATGAAAAATTTTTCATTACAATTTTTCCAGTCGGTTTTCATTTTCTCCAAACAGTATTTTTGTCTTGGTTTGGCCCGTTGAAACACAATGCCCTTTTTTGTTTTCATTCTGTGTTAAATATTTTTTTTCAAAACAAAACAACAATTTAAATGGAAACAGAAGCAAATATGTCATTTTAAATTGTTATTTTGATGTAAAAGCATTTCATTTATTTTTCTAACCAAAAATGGACATTTTAATTTGAACCAAAACAAAATTTTTCATTTACTTTCAAAGTATCAATTACAAATGAAAATATTTTCGTTACGAAGTCAGGCTATTTTGTGCTTGCAAAATTGTAGGTATGCGGCTTTGCAGTGTTTGTGTGTGCATAATTGTGGCGGTGTGACTATTGTGCAGGATGCGTGTTGAGTATTTGCAGGTGTTACACACATACACGTTTTGCAGAATGTGCCCTCATCCATATAGTTTGTACATCCACATTTGCACAGCGGCGGTAAGATATGCACACATACGTTGAGTTCATGCCAGTAATATCTACATGTATTTACTTTTTTTAGGTTTTCCTTGTGAATGTGTTTTTAATGTGCATGGGCTTGTTGCAGTGCTGCTAACAGCGTTAAAAATAACACAGCAAGACTGAGTAAGTCGTAAGTTTTGGAAACTGAGGGATTTTGGTTTCCTTTGTCCACTTTCCCTTCTTTTTTTTTTTTCCTTAGCTTGTCAGATTCATGTTTTCAATCTGATCTTTACAGTTTTGATGACAGAAGAGCAACATTTTCATTGTAAAAGTAGATTTCTGATTCTGTAGTGCATGAAGAAAGTAGCAGAACCTGCGTAACATTTTGGGAGCTGGTAAAAAGGGTTTCTGTTTCTGTTTGCAGGGTAGATAACTGGGTATGTGCTTGTAATAGTAATGCTATATACTCATGCTTTGTGCTTGCATGCATCTGTAGTTAGCTAAATGTTCATGTATTTTTGCCACATGTTGACTATGTATTTTTAGCCATATTAAAGTTTCACTTCCAGTCTAAATCAGACACTTAAGTCTGATACTTAAGTTCATAGTAAGTAGAGAGAAACTTTCAAATCAAGGAAGTCGTCCTGTCCTAAGATTCAGTTCCTCTGACAGTGGGGACATTTTTGGACATATATCTAGACTAGCCATCTAATTTTTAGGTATGCTGACTGTGTGTGTTCAGGACGCGTGTTCGCCTGTGGTTTGTAGAGATGTTGGAATCCATATGGCAGTTCTATTTCTATGTGCAATATGTGTGTAGATGCTCGTGCAATGTCTATATACGTACATGTGCATGAAAAGCAGTCAGCAGGAGTTTTTGCAGAGCATACTGTGAGTATAAGATACTTCAGTCGTCGTTCAACTTGGATCAGACAGTTCTGTTAGGTTCTGCTTACCTAAAATACTTGAGAGCAGCTTGGTACAGCATTAGGCCAAATGCTAGTGTTATAACTTAGCCTGATAACCTTTTCCTGGAGTTAAGCTCCCTGAAAGTCCCCATTTCCCGCAGTACCATACAGGTTTCATGTTCCTCTGTTCCTGCCTGGCTCCAGAAGGCATGAGCAAGCTGAGGAGAGGGCGCATAGTCTCATCAGGAAGCATGGTCCTTCACAGAGCATTGAGTATGTTCATTAGGGTACTAATCTGCAGTTTACCACAATGAGGCAATGTAGATTCACAACAGCATTGACCTCCATGGAAGTGTTTTAATTTGGAGAACAGTGATGTGATATGTCGGCACTTCCAGACATGAAAATTCAATTTTCTGCTATTTTTTTGTAAAAGTATTATTTTTTCTTTCTGAGAAATGTTAACATTTCAGTTGTTAAACTGGGGTAAAATAAGAAGGTGAGATGTCAGAATTTTCTGTTGGATAAATATTCTGAATTTTGCTTAGTTTTGCATTTACAGGTAGTCTGTGTATTTGAACAGGTGTATGAATATTCTATATTTAATGGGAGACCTTGTGGTCAACACAGTGAATACTTTCTGTGAACCGAATAAAAGGTATAAAACTAGAAAGTGTCTAGTCATATACCTAAGCACTTTCTGGTTTGTAAATATTCATGTTAGCATTTTGGGGATCTGATCCCAAGTAGGTGAGGACTGCTGTAGGTCTTCTGACTTCAGCTGTCTCTGTTGACTGCTGCCAGGATAGACTGTGTCCTGGAAAACATGCTTACTATGAGAGATTGAAAAGGATCTGTTTGTTTCACTTGTAGAAGATCCTAAGAAACAATTCAATCATATTGTATAATTACTTATGCAAAGAGAAGATAACTGATGTTACAGGGCTCCTCAGTCAGCAAAGGTATAACAGCCTCTGGCAGCTGACTACTCAGATCTACTGTAAGGCACAGCTTTTTAATAGTGCATATACTTAAGCTTTGGTACAGAGAAGGCAAATCCTGCATCACTCTTGTCAAGTAAACATATGGGACTATTCTTCCCAAGAATGCCAGGGCAGTGGAAAGATTAAAAAAAAAGGTTTATTTTAGATGCAAGGACCACTTTTTTACAATGGTGCACCCATCGGGCCCCAGAGGAAAAGGCAAAGCCACTCCTCTTCCAAGGCTTTTTGTATCTTGTCTTCTCCCTGACTCTCTCTGGCCCAAGGAGGCCTTGTACAAGTCTGCAAACATGTTATCTCTCTGCACACCAGAGAGCAAGGCTGAGAACTTTTCTTACTATGTGGGGATAGGGGGAGAAACACTGAAACTGCCTTTGAGAAAGAGCCACTATCTAGACAGAAAGCCTTCCTAGCGAAATGAATTCTAATTTTCCATTACAAATTCTTCTGGAAATGTATCTATTCCTACACTCTGAACCTTTAAAATAACACTCCATGATTCCCTAAAAGATGTGCAGTGAATTGACTTTGAATTGTTGAGTCAGAAACTGAATTACTGAGGAAAGATTTGCGGCGGGTACAGAGTCAGTGGAGATTGAAAGAATCAGGCCACTGTTATCAGATATAAAAGCCCAGTAAGAGCCACATGAATGCGAATCAGTGATTGGTTAACCATTATCTGGTCAAAATTATCTGTTTGCATCAAATGAAGAGCTGCTCCTCGCCCCTCTGTGCGTACATGCACACACAGGGCATGTGCAGTCGTGCTATTTATTCTGGGCTATAGAGTGTGTTTGCTGCTGGGAGCACGGGGCATATTTCTCGGGATGCTCCCATACACAGCATGTCAGTGACAAGGAGTGGAGCAGAGAAATTTATACAGTGCCTCCAGGAATCCCCAGTGGGGCCCCTCTGGTGAACTTTGGCTCCCCGGCTTGCTGCCAAGCATTAACTACAATACTCGCACTTGTTTTTGACAACAGCGTGCAGGTTGTATTTCACCAATTGCTATTTTGGTTTGGGAGTTATGGCAGAAATGTCTCTGGGTACTTGGCTGGTATAAGCAGAGCAGGAGATTTACTCTCATTGTGTAATGTCACCTTTCAGTCAGTGCTTGGGACTAAAATTATGAGGTGTCGTTTGCTCTTTTTATTAAATTTTGGGGCCATACACCTCTTGTGTGGGAGAAGTATCTGGGGATTAACTTGGCCTGATTCTGCCTGGAAGGATAACCTCATCTATTGAACACCCTTTAAAATATGAATTAGTCCTTTCTTATTTTTCTCTTTGTCAATAAGCTGGGACCAGAAGCAGCAGCAGTTGCCATCTTCCAAACTGCTGCCTGAGATGATAGATGAGTTTGGCCCTGTAACCACAAAGAGATACTGAACTCAGCACAACACAGATGTTGCAAAGCGGCCAAATTAAGCTTTAGTGGGAATGTGCAAGTTGGGTCTTAGTCAGAGTATCTCATGCCTGCCTGCCTCGCTGAAAAGCAAGAGCAAAATATTAGCAGCTGACCTGGTGGGATATACACTTGCCCAAAATATTCTGTTGCTGGCTGCAGATGAACCTGCATCTGATCTGCTGTGTGACTTTCCCAAGGATCTCACAGGCGTGGGGTGGGGAGGCAAAGGAGTCCTCCAAAAGAAATATTGATTTATGCAACGTTCATACCCCAGTTCTCCATAAATCACAACACAGGAGATAAAGTAGAGATGTTACAATGGCAGTCCACGTTTATTCCTTAAACCTTGCTCTGTACACCACAGCAAACATATCTGAACATTACAGACTGTGAGAAAGATTCCTGGGAGCTTCTGGTATAAAATAGAAATAGGTTGCTAAATTAATTATTAAGATAGAAATTATAACTGTGGTTATGACATGAATTGCTAGTCTACACAGCTAGTAAGATCAACTGACTGACATTGTTCCTTAAATGAACACACCAATAAAACTTTATGAGAAAGTGCCTAGAGTCCCACAGTTATAGATGCCAAAAGCGATCTGTAGGTGAAGGTCCTGTGCAGCACTTTCAGCCTAATAGAGAGAAAGAGGAAAAACAGGGAAAGGTGATGGGAAAGAGTCAAGTGTGGATACAAGGAAAACAGTACCAGGAAAACAAAAAAAAGTTCTCATTAATGGTTTCATATTGCAGAATGATAAACATGAAATATAGTAAAGGTAGCAAAAATGTAAGGGATGAAGTGGTGAATATTCTTTAGTTTATTGTATCAACCTCTTTACAATCTTGAGATTGTAATCAATGTGTTCTTGATATTAAAGTGATAGGATAACCCATAACTGAGAAGTTAAAAGGGGTCAAATACGTCTTGCAGTCTTTCTTAAAAAGAATTTTATTTTTTTCTCCAGCTGCAGATAAAGAAGAAGTAATAATAGAGCCAGAGATTTTCCCCAGTAGAGGAGTGCAGTCCCGGGAATGTCAGTTTGAACCTCCTGATAGGATTTAACTAGATCGCAACAGGAGGGCAGAGGGGATCTAAAAATTGCCTGAAAAGCAATTCTTCCTTGTGACCAATAAGAGAGACAGGCTGTAGACAAATATAGTTTCTGGAGAGTGCAAGTTAAAACTAGATTGGATTGCCAAACAGAACTCTGTTAGAGATCGTGTAAATAGAGAAATACAAATGAGAATGTGCTAGCAGATATATATTCTTTTTTTTTTTAATATGACCTGCCTGTGATGTGACTTTGCCACTCCGCATATGTGAAAATAAAACTGAAGGAGACTTAATTCTTACATACTCCTAACCTTATTATGTACATTCCTCTTTTAAAAATACTAGCTATTAAAGAAATGAATGTGTGTGGGGAGGGTAGATATGTTTTCTGTTTGTACAGTGAAAAAGTATATCTGCTATAGGCATCAGGAAGGACCATTTCCACTCACGCTGGAAGAAAACACAGTATCACTGAATATACCTTTTTTTGCTTTTTTTTTTTCACTGCACAAACATATGCATGCATTATAGCCCTTACAAAAACAGCAAAACTATTTTACATATAAGCCCCAGATAAGAAATTGTTTCTCCTTCAGGTGAATAATAGCAGAGTGTTTTTCAGTTTTTAATGTTGGTACACCTTTTTCTGTTTTTCCCAAATAAAATTTAATTTTTGCTCTTTTTCTTTTGATCACTAAAAGCAAATGCCATTGAGAATTTCAGTGCTTTTATTTCACTTTTTAGTTTTTACTATTGCTTCATTTTGCTTTTTAAGACTGGGTAAATTTAGAAAAACTTATGAAGGAAAACAATTGAAACTGAAACTGCTAACATGCAAATTTATCAACTTTGACAAAGAGCGGCTGAGTTGTAGGTTTTTCCCCTAACTTTTCCAGTGCCATGAAGAATTCGAAAAGAAATAAATACTAGAAAATTGAACTAAATAAACATTAAGAAAAAAAAATTTGAACGACTTAAATATCCACCGAGCTCTAAATATAATCCAGTCTGTTCTAATTCACGTTCCAAGTGTTTGAAACATTCTGATTGTCAGAGAGGAGAAAAAAAATTAAATGTTTTAAAAGAAATCCTGCTCCTAAGAAATGGTTATTTTTTATGCAATATAAATTTTCAATAGAAATTTTTTATCAGCAAGAATTTAGTGTCATGCTTAAAATAGATAAGGCAAATCAAAAGAGAATAGTTTATTCCAAAATCAGTGTTTTAAAAATCAGTTCCCACCTGGACTCCAGAATGCGAATTTAATGCATGAAAATTGGTTTGATTACTGTGGTACAAGTTTTTTCCTGGGCTCATAGGACACCTCTGACTGCACATCGATACAATGTGGTCTGATATGATGGTGTTCTCACGCTCCCTGGTCCTGGTGACCCTGCTTGACTGTTTTTCTTCTTTCTTCACTTTCTTCTTTTTCACTCTCCTGGTAACTTTTCCCTTTCAGTCTTCCTTCTTGTGAGGTGGGTATGAAAAAGCTTAGTGTACAAAAACTCACATAATGATACTCTGAGGGCAAATTACGTTCTTGCTCCCCTAGGCAGTTCAGACTTGCCTGGAATATTGGAAAACAGTGCAGATTTAGGCTCTAAGAGTAATTTTTATCGCTGCTATTTAGGAAATGGTTCTGGAGTCGCTACTTGGCAGCTCTCTTTTACATCCATCAGCAATGCATCATAACCGAACCATCAGCACTAAGTACGAATTCTCACACCCTGCTGGGGACTCAGGACAAGCCTCCCACAAATAGCTTTCCATTTCCATCCTGAATTCAGCATTAGCCAATTTAGAGGCAATATGTGGCTCTAGGAATAGGCTGTCATGTACAGTATGCACAAGACAGCTCTCCCCTAATGTGATCTAATTGGCAACAGGAGTTGCTGTCATTAGGCACAGAGTGTGAGAGGCATTAGAGCCATTAGCGTTTGTTCAGGCTATCAGAGGGAGGTCAAACTTTTGGGGAGATTCCCTAGGAGGACGATTGCACTCCTGAATTACTGTTTCCACTAAGAGAACTCCTCAGGAGAATTGCATATTTGCCCTGCTACTATGCTCATGAAGAAGAATGAGAAAAGAGATTTTTAGCTCAGACTGATAATAGCTTTGGGACATATGGAAAATGCAATACGCTTTATATTTTTTATGCAGAGATTTAGTAATTCAAGATTCACTCATCTGCCTCTGAAATACAGACGCTTCTATAAAAAAATATTCTAGAAAATGCTAATTTCAGGTAGATGTAAACCTTTCATTTTGACATCCTCTTTTAAAATATTGAAATATACACTGCAATGAAAAATATTGCAGAAAATAGATTCAAGGTCACAGCCCAAGACTTCATTCAGAGGAGTCGTCTCCACCAGCATTATCTCTGAAGCAAAACTTCCGTGAAATCATCACAGACTTGTGAAACAATTCCACTGCAATTAAATTAATTCCCCAGTGGCAAATAATTCTGCTAGACATCTTCAACAAGGAACAGTGCAATTTGACCGTAGTTCTGGTACCCAGACTGGTATAAAATGCTGACTTGGCTTTTGAGAGAGGCCCCAGGACTGCAGAAAGTAATTTCCAGCAGAGAGTATGGTTTCTGTGTATTTAGTCAGAGGTTTTTTATTCATTCAGCTGGCAGAACTCCTGCCTGCAGGTCAAGGGGATTTACGCTGAATTATCCCATATAGTGGTACCAAGTGGTACCTGCTCTCACAGGTCTGAGCAGAGGCTGTGAGGTGTAATGGCCATATCTGCTCCAGCTTTGGGCCATGGGTCATCTCCCCATCTCAAAGGCATTGGTAGCACTGACTGTTTTCAGCTGTCCCTTCTGCTTCCCTGAGCATCCCGCATGGCCTGCCTTCTGGGTCACCCCAACCTCCCCATCCTCGTCCCACAAGGCTTCTCTTCACCAGTCCCGCAGAAAACTTCTCGTTGCTTTGGGTTTATTTAAGCGGAGACTGTCTCACCACAAACACCTCATTTATGCCTTTTCTTTCTCTGGAAAATTTAGGATTCATGCAGGGTTGTGGTTCGCGGAAAATTCAAGTCCAAGCAGAGTGCTCGGCCAGACTGCGGCTCAGGCAGGCGCTCTTCACTCAGCACTAGCATTGAATCTTCCAGGCCTCGGCGCCTTCACAGAGGCAGAGAAAATCATGTTTTTCTGTGAGCACAGCATTCCTCTGCCATGTTTTTTGTTTGCACCAAGCTCTTTCATATCACAGGCTGTGAACAGAAATGGCAGAGTAGTTCAGTTTGCTACCAGCAGAGGTTTGCAGCTGCACACCCTTCCCCCTCATCCTACTTCCTGAAGGTCCTGCAGGGCTCTGTGCAGTGCAGATGATATGGTAAGTAGATGAAAAAAGCCACTACAGGTACCAAGATGTTACTGAAGAGGTATAAGCTGTAAAACTTACCCCGATGATCCGGTGCCCTGGAGCACAAGCAAGAGATGGTTCTAGAGCAGATCGTGTGAGTTAGAGGTGCCACAGGAAATATCTCTGGTCTTGTCAGTGTCACAAAATTAGCCTGCAGGTGATAATAACAACAACAGCAATTGCTGTTGTGAGAGGTGACATACTGGATAAATGCTGTTGTACTGTGACTGTAGGATGTCACAGCATCTTATTGCAGGCAGAAGCACTGCTAATGGTAAGAAAACATAGTGAATCCACAGTTAGCGTATTTGCAGTGCAAGTCATCTGAGGTGGGTGAGCAATGGGGGGCTGGTGTTGTTTCATACCAACCCTCCCAATGCCATTCCCCTAACAAGGAAGCAACAAAGTACCACTGAGTTTCCGGTCCCTGATCAGTTCGCCTCCAAAAATCTCCACCATGAAATCCCCAAGCATGGCAGGCAATGATGACTTTAGCATACCAGATTTTAATTTTCCCTCTATTCTAAGTCTCCCTCCATTATTTGCCTCATTTTAGGTGAATTTTAAAGAAAAATCATAAAGTGCTGCCTGGCCAGCACATCTGGGTGCTTTAGCTAGAACATCAGCCATAGGTGATGAGAGTGGTCAGTTCCATACTGAAGACAAAATAGATGGATGTTTTCCCTGATTTTGGCTAACAAAACATTTTGCTGAGGCTCCTCATTAAAATCTCGTATTAAAAATGCTTTAAGGGGCATATTAATGGTGAGGCAAAAAAGACACAAATACTGTTCATTGAAAACGAAGCTATCTAATTATTGGAGTGCCCACAAGGGATGGTGGTTGCACCAGTAGGTGTGACAGGTGCATACGGCTCTGCTCCAGATGTCCTTCAAACAGGCCTGGCCCATGGTTTCCACACTCACTTTACAAGCAGGCATTGAGCCAGCTCCACTTCGTCCCTGCAGAACAGGGCCTGCCTTGTCCTTTTCCTTATACCAAATAACTATTAGCCCTGGTTTCTTAGCAGGGCTGCTTGTGTGGGTGCACAGACACTCAGAGTAGCACAAGGAAGGACATGGGATGAAGAGCGGGTTTAGGAGCTGGCAGTGGGGCTGCTGCTATTGCAACAATGGCACCTTATGCCACCTAAAGAATCAAGAGCAGACTGATGGTGCTATTCGAGGCTGCAGCTAAGCCTGGGACATAGAAGTCAGGAAAAGTGTTTGTGGGGCCTGCTTCCTCCTCCACACCATAAACATCTTCCCACTTCTGTGCTCCTGCTGTTTTTTTCATGTCTCTCTCATGCTAGTCTGATCCCACAGTGTTTAAACACCGTAATATTGACATCACTGCTGGGCTAGTTGTGTGAATCAGCCTCTACTGGGATCAGGTAAGCATGAAGGCAGCAGTAAATGACAAGGTGTTGAGACTGATGCAGCCAGGAAAGGGAGCTAATATGCTGGAGATGAATGCCTCTCAGTAGCAGTAGGCAGACTGACTTGGTCATAACATGAACTTGCCTAAATCTCTGATCCCCTGGGAACTCCTGGTTTTGAGTAAGGACTATCTCCATTCACTGATATGCTGAACAGCTTCCAGTGTTCCAACTCTCTTGCCTCCAGAAGAAATGAAGATGAATGGCTGTTGGGAATGATGTAGCTGGAGTTGATACTTTGTGAGGCAGAGGAATGAGGATGATCTCTGGAGTTCTCTTCTGGGACAATTTTCTGGAATTTTCTCATTGTGCAGGATAAAATGATGCACTAAGAATAGAAGACCTTGAGTCTTGGTGTTTGATGTCTATGATGTTGCAAATAGAGTTCATTTGTGGGAAGTGTCTTATTGACACCAGTGTTTTTTCTATCTTAGTATCTAGAAGAAAGAATTTTAACAAATATCCTAGTTCAAGAATTGTTTTAAACAGCCAAGAATGGTATATTCTAATTCTGAAAAATCAATAAAAGGAGATGAAGTAACACATAAGTAGTTCTCTATTTTAAAAAAAGTATCCATTATGCTTTTTTTCCCTAACAGATGCACATAGGAGTACAGACTGTTGCATTGTACAGTGGACCTTTCCTGTGTGCCACAGGGCACTGGTGGAAAAGATGGTACAATCACATCACAGGAGACCTCTTATGCTATTAAGAGGTCTCCTGGAGGCTTCAGTGCAGTACAGAATCTTGTTGTCATGCAAAATAAGCAAAGCATTTGTTCAAGTGTCAGTTCCTAGTTGCTGGCCAGGGTTATAGAAGGCAGGTGAAAAGCCTGGAGAAGGAAAAAACAGAGGAGCAAGAGTGGGACTTTGTGCTGATCGAGACCCATTCTGTAACCTGAAAAATATACTGAAAAACAGCAAATCCCACTAGCTGCCTTGCTGATCTTAGCTGGCCATTTATGGTGGATGTCAAGGTAGATGTGGAACTGGAGATGAGACCTTCCTCTGAAGCTGTAAAAGCGGTTAAAGAAATATACAGCTCCCTGCTTATCATTAAGATTTCTAATAATATGTCTGAATGTGAGGTTGGCACTGATACAGTTATTTCAGCACAGATAAATTGGTGGAGCACTCTATGACTGTAGACACAGTTACTCTATATCATAATTGTACAGCTTGTTCTTGTACAACACGTATAGATGATCTGTGGTGTAAAGAACTGGTGTTAACTATCTGCTCTATAAGGACAATATCTTGGCTGTTATAAAATCTGCTCATTGAAGAAGGACAGAAGAGTGCCAGGAGGCAGGACATTGTACTGGATCTCATTTCTCCTGCTGAAGGAATCAGTCAGATCATGTACACAGGGACAGTTAAATGAGAGCACAGAGCTGGGTAGATGGCAAGGTAACCAAGAAATATCTGTATTGTAGATTACTGAGTCACATTATTCCTGTAGGTTCTGCTGGTACTTGGCAGCTGGTAAATAATAGTGTTTATCCTGCTGATATAAATCAAAGCAGAAAAGAGCCCTAGGATTCTGCCAGAGTATGCTGTGTGTTCCTATGGGGATCTGTCCCAGCATTGCTTTCATTTGAATCCTCCTTTGTTTATTTTGCAAAACAGAAGAATTATTCTGAAGGACTTTTGGCTGCTCCAACGCCTGCCTTGGATATTCCAGCTTCCAATGAAAATCAGACACCCTCTGGCTCCAGACAAGTAACTTCCCACTGTTTTCTCTAACCACTAAGAGGTCTAGCACGTACAATTTTGAGCTGATTATCAAAACACAAAGAAATTTAAAATACTGTGAGAGACTATGAGTTGTGGTTTTTTAATCAAGTTATAATTTTTGTATCCTGTTACTCATTAGAGGTGTGGAAACTTCCATTTAGGCTTGAAGAAAAGAGTTAAAAATTGTTAAATATTATGGGTCTCCACATAGCGTGTAAGACATTCGAACTCAACTGGCAATAAGAAGCAAGATGAAGTACTTTTTAGAGTGGTAAATCTCGTCATTGTAGGCCAAAACCCAAGTGAGGCACTGAATTATCAAGGAGAATAAAATTGTGGGTCATCAAAACCTCTCTCCTACTGACCTCCAAAGTGATGTAGGCTAAAATGAAACTAACAGGAAAAACCTTTGCAGAGGGCATCTAATTTGTTTGGTGAGAAAAGAACATCACCGGGAACTTTGAAACAAAACTGTGGTCTCCACTTAGATTTCTCAAGTAAACATCTGCCAGCAACCAAAAGAGATACAACCCTGACTTTCTGATGAACCTGTATGTGTGACACATCCATTCCTACCTGGAGCCTCTTAGTACTGCATGCCAGGACTGAAATTTTAAATAAAGGAGGACAGATAAGTCAGGGTCAGAGACTGCAAACAACAGAAAATAGTAAGCAGAAACTATAGCCTAGAAGTGTCCTTTTCATCATCTTTCAGGGCATTTTTGGGTCAGTCTCCTTCCACTCGAGGGAAAGAGGAGCTGTCAGAGAAGAGGAAGTGTCCTAGCCATTTCTGTCTGGTGGTGGTGTTGGCCAACCATTCTTCTGGGCTCTTTTTGACAACCTAGGATGAAGATATCTCGCAGATAATTGAATTCAGAGGTAACTTTTCTTTCCTCTGGGCAGAGCCCAGTCAGACTCAAGTTTCCTTATGAGTGTGATCTTTTCTGACACCTCTTTCAATGTAAAAATCCCTCAAATTCCTACCCAGGCAAAGACACGAATCCATTGAGTGTCTCCACACGGACCACTCCATGTCAGCAATTCATGTCACTGCTAGAGAAGAATTACTTTCTCTTCCAAGTTAAAATTTCACTTGTGTTAGCTGCACTTCTTTATGTATAGCTAATTAATAACTTAAATTGCCTGCCCTCCTGGAGTCCGGATGAGGGATATTAGTAGGAGACTCCCTGAGCTAATCTGGCCCTCTGATTATTATGCACTGCTGGTGGTCCAGACTGGCAGTGATGACACTAATGAAAGAGGTAGCAGGGTAATTAAAAAGGACTTCAAGGTACTGGGTCGATTAGTTAATGGGATAGGAGCACAGGTGGTGTTTGCCTTAGTTCCTACAGTAGCAGGGATGAATGAGGAGTAGAAAACCCATCTCATCAATAGGTGGCTAAAGGATTGGTGCCACTGGGAGAATTTTGTTTTTTTTCGACATGGGGCAAATTCCATGGTACCTAGCCTGCTAGAGTCAGATGGGCTTTATCTGTCTAGTAAGGGCAAAAGGACTCTAGCCCGTAAGTTGTTGGGGCTGATCAGAAGGGCTTTAAACTAGGTTTGAAGGTGTAAGGGGTTGAAACCAGGCTCTCCAGAGATGAGCCTAAGGGTGGAAGGCCAGAGTTAGGAGTGAAATCAGCAGCCCAGCTGAAGTGCGTGCACACCAATGCAAGCAGTATGGGTAACAAACAAGAGGAGCTGGAAGCCATCGTTCAGCAGGAAAGCTGTGATGTAGTCACCATCATGGAAACGTGGTAGGATGAGTGGCATGACTGAAGTGCTGCCATGGATGGCTACAAGCTCTTCAGAAAGGATAGGCAGGGTAGGAGAGGTGGAGAGGTGGCTCTGTATGTTAGAGAGTCTCTTGACTCTGTAGAACTTGAAGTCAGTCATGATAAGGTTGAGTGCCTGTGGATCAGAATCAGGGGGAAGGCCAACGAGGCTGACATCCTGGTGGGAGTCTGTTACAGACCACTCAATCAGGATGATGAGGGTGATGAATTATTCTACAAGCAGCTGGCAGATATCTCAAAATTGCCAGTGCTTGTTCTTTTGGGCAACTTTAACCTGCCAAATATCTGCTGGGAGCTCAACACGGCAGAGAAGAGGCAGTGTAGGAGGTTGCTGGAGTGTATAGAGGATATTTTCCTGCTCCAGCTGGTAAATGAACCTACCAGGGGTGGGGATCCGCTAGACCTGCTGTTCACAAACAAAGAGGGGCTGTTGGGAAATGTGGTGGCTGGAGGCCGTCTGGGGCACAGTGACCACTAAATAATAGAGTTTTCAATACTCAGGGACACAAAGAGGGGCATCAATAAAACCTGGACTTCTGCAGGGCAGATTTCAGCCTACTCGGAAGACTGGTTCAGAGGGTACCTTGAGAAACAGCCCTTGAAAATAAAGGGGTCCAGGAGGGATGGACATGCTTCAAGAAGGAAGTCTTGAATGCATAGGAGCAGGCAGTCCCAGTTTGCCAGAAGGTGAGCCAGAGGGGAGGACGTCCAGCCTGGTTGAACAGGGAGATTTTGAAGCAAATTAGGGGAAAAAAGAGAGCTTACTGACTATGGAAAAAAAGGGCTGGCTACTCATGAAGAATTTAGGAGTATAGTTAGGTCATGTAGAAAGAAAATTAGATAGACAAAGGTACATGCTATAACAGGATAACAGGATGATATATGATATATTTAATTCTGCAAATATATCATTAGCAAAAGGAGGGGTAAGGAAAACCTCCATTCTTTGTTGGACATGGGGGAAACATAGTCACCAAAGATGAGGAAAAGGCTGAGATACTAACACCTTCTTTGCCTCAGTTTTCAACAGTAAGACAGGCTGTCCTCAGGACAATGGGACTCTGAAACTGGTAGACAGAGACAGGAAGCCGAATAGCCTCCCTGTCATCCAGGAGGAAACAGCAGCCTTCTGAGCCACTTGGATTCACAAGTCTATGGGACCAGATGGGATCCATCCTAGGGTGATGAGGGAGCTCGCAGAAGAGCTCACCAAGCCACTCTCCATCGTTCACCAACAGTCCTGGCTCTCTGGGGAGGTCCCAGATGACTGGAAGTTGGCAAATGTCATGCCAATCCACAAAACGGGCTGCAAGGATGACTCAGGAAACTACAGGCCTGTCAGCATGACCTCAGTGCACACAGCAGCTACAGGATGGACAAGGGATCAGAGCCAGCCAGCATGAGTTTAGGAAGGGCAGGTCCTGTCTGACCACCCTGATCTCCTTTTATGATCAGGTGACCCACGTGGTGGATGAGGGGAAGGCTGTGGATGTGTCTATCTGGACTTGAGCAAAGCCTTTGACACTGTCTCCCACAGCATTCTCCTGGAAAAGCTGCAGCCCACGGCTTGGACAGGGGCACTCTGTGCTGGGTCAGGAACTGG
>JAYRBT010000001.1:26279054-26342987 GCA_036023395.1 Myiotriccus ornatus
GGAGGTGGTGGATTCTCCATCCCTGGAGGTTTTTAAGATGAGACTGGATGTGGCACTTAGTGCCATAGTCTAGTAACCATGGCGGTGGTGGATCAAGGGCTGGACTTGATGATCTTGGAGGTCTTTTCCAACCCAGCTGATTCTATGATTCTATGATTAAATTCAGGTTGACTAAATCTCACTTTCCCAATTTTTTGAGAAAACATAGCCATTCTGCTGGTCACAGCTGGGCAGAGACTGTGACTCATGAGTCCCATTCAGACCACATACACACTTTGAGCAGTGTGATGGTGATTTGAGCTTCCATGTAGACAGCTAAACTCATACAAGTTCTGTCAGTTTGCATTTTTGTGTTCATAGCCTGCCACTGAGATCATGCCACTTTTTGTTTGCAACCTTCCCCTGCTTCTTCTGCACCTTCTGCATTAATCATAGAATCATAGAATCATTAAAGTTGGAAAAGACCTCCAAGGTCATCAAGTCTGACCTTTGACTGAACACCAGTATGCTAGCTAAACCATGGCACTAAGTGCCATGTCCAGTCATTTTCTTGAACACTTCCAGGGATGATGACTCCACTATCTCCCTGGGCAACCCGTTCCTATGCTTGACAACCCTTTCAATGAAGACGTTCTTCCTGATGTTCATCCTGAACCTCTCCTGGCACAGTTTGAGGCCATTTCCTCTTGTCCTGTCACTAGTTGCCTGGGAGAAGTGGCCAACCTCCACCTGGCTACAGCATCCTTTTATGTAGTTGTAGAGTGATAAGCTCTCCTGTGATTTGTTTTCTCCAGGCTAAACAACACCAGCTCCATCATTTGCTCTTCATAGGACTTGTGCTCTAGAACTTTCATCAGCTTTGTTGCTCTTCTCTGGACTTTCTCCAGCATGTCCACATCTTTCTTGTAGTGAGTGACCAAGAACCAAACACGGTGCTCCAGGTGCAGCCTCACCAGTGCTGCGTGCAGGGAGATGATCACTCTCTGAGTCATGCTGGCCACACTATTTTTGATACAGGCCAGGATGTCAGTGGTCTTCTTGGCCACCTGGGCACACTGATGGGTCATGTTCAGGCAGCTGTTGAACAGCACCCCCAGGTCCTTCTCCACCAGGCAGCTTTCCAGCCACTCTTCCCCCCAGCCTGTAGCGCTGCATGGCGTGCGAGTTAGTCTCTCCTTTCTAGTTGTCTGCAGTCAGTTCTTGTATGCCTATCATCTCTCATTCACTTGGAAGGTACTGGATCTTTGGGCAGCCTATGGTGCCATACCACAGTGCCTGCATGTTACATTTTTGGATCTAATGACCACGTTTTCTCCTTTTTTGCCCCTCGTTCCTGGAGAAGTTCCCTGTAATAAGAGACAAATTCTGCTTCACCAGCTTCTTTCAGGCTTCGCTGGCTGGAAAAATTGTGACGGAAATGTTTTCATGGTTGCTGGCATGTGCCGTTTTGCTGCAACTGGAAGGTTGTGCAAGTCCCGTGAGGACTGGCCTGCCGGGGGGTGTCCCCAGCAGGGGCTCTGTGCCCCCTCTCGCCCAACATTGCAACAATTCCGGTTTTTGTTCTTGCTGGATTGTCACCAAATGCTGAGATGCAAATTCCTCTGCAAATAAAATTACTTTCTTGGCTCAGTTCTCCTTCCAATTGTTTTCCTTCCAGTGATGCCTACAGTGACAATGGTTAGGTTGCAACCCATTGCACTGACCATCAGTCTCTCTGTGTCTGTGTGCTCATTCATCTGTCTGTTGCTGCCCATTGTTTTTTGTCTTATGATCACTTTGAAGGGTGGAACTATGTTTTCCTTTTGTCCTTAGACCTATGGGACTTTGGTTGAAAAACAGGCATCTTATGCCCTACAGTAACATAAGCAAGAAACAATAAGATGTTTCTTTCAGTAAGACGACAAATGTTGAGTCCTTACTCAGGCAAACTCCCATTATAGTGCAGCTGAATGCTGTTTGAGTAGAAAAACAGGAAGAACTAAAGATTTGGTTCAAGAGAAAGTAAATAAAAATTCACACAGCCTTCTGCGTATTGGCAAGCATGCGATCTGCCCACTGGCATAATGAAGAGACTTTTCCCAGCACATTGGAAGCAGCAGTCAGACATAGACATGGTCTGCTTACAGGGAGTAAGTGGAAAAGGAACCACATCATTTTGGTTGTGGTTTGCACAAGACGTATACCAGGGCTGTATGTCCTGATGCATCTTCTGCACAGTCACATGGTGAAACAGGTTGTCAGTCTTCTAGGTTCTCAGGAACAGAAAATGACAGTGATGAGAGTAGGTCAATCCTTAAAAATGAAATGAGCAGTGAGGGAGAGTGGCATTCCAATTACTGCCCAAAACGCCTATGGGAAATACCCACTGGCCTGTGCTGCCCCTTACACTGTGCCTGGGCTTTGTCCATGAGGGACTAGTTGATTTGGGGAAGCTGTGTCAGGGCATGTGCTAAAAGTTAACATTACAGATTTTCTAGCTCTTGAGCCCTAGTTACTTTATTAGTAGAGATACAGCTTATATACCAGAAGCACATAAATACAAGAGGTAAGGATTCAAAAGAAAATTGCAAGTTCACAGGCAAGAAAACATAAAAACACCCTATAGATAAGAGCCTGGACAAATGGATTAATCAAATGACTAATTTTGAAATTCACAGTCCAAGTGTCCCCTTCCCACATGTCCAAGATAGGAATGCAGCTTTTCTAGGGGCTTCGTAAACCAGTAGTATTGGATGGCCCTAGTACATGACAGCTGACAGTCTGATTATGTCAAATCCTTTAAAAAGGGGATAAGAAGCAAAGACATAAATGAGGAATTTTAAAGTAAACTCAGTTATGTTTATTTTGAATATAAATGCATTCATGCGTTATCTTTTTTGAGAAACTTTTCAAGAATGAATGGATATCTCATTAGATACATTTGCGCATTCTTTATCAAGAACAGCTAAGACTAAAAGAACTGTGGCATTATGACTCTGAGGAAGTCATTCTGTAATTCTGGAGTCTCAGACTTATTTATTTAGAGATGTCATAAATCATAAATTTCAGTGATTTGACAATGCAGATTATCTCCCTTCAAGCTTACTCTGAAAGTGTTGCTTTTATTCCATATATCCCTGAAACAGTCAGTTGGGTACAAATTCAATGACTGGCAAAGTTAAGACAATACTGGCAAGGTCAGCATAATTCATCCATAAGTATTGATCAGCAGCATAGTTACAAAGGAAAGAATTTGCTTTCAGTGTCTGCAAGTAGAAAGAAACTTAACAAGTTAGACTTAATGCAAGTTTACCAGAAGGTGGAGCTGGATAGTAAATCTAAACAATAGGTTGAAATGAATACATTCCAAGGATTATTCCAGTACAGAAATATGAATGTAAATGATGTACCAGTAGTTTCCGTCCACTGCAGTTCAGATCCTGCAACTGCTAAAAGCTGACACCTGTTACCTGGACAGAATTCAAATGATCACAGTAACCACCAAAGTGTTCATTAATAATATAGTGGTAATAGGGGAAAACACTGCAGAAGTACAGTTTGAAAATAAAGAAAATGAAATCCTAGCTTTAGCTCCAGTCCTCTGAAGTGTGGAAGTATGTGCATGTACAGGTGAAGAGCATGAAGTCTTAATCTGAGGCTGCAGGGGAAAATAAACTTCAGACAATAAAACACACGTGTCAAGACAAACAGTTTTATCAGAGTTGATGTGAGCTATATCTTAAAATTATATCTCAGAGTATTTGACATTTCCATACTCCTATCCCCTGTAGGTTGCTATATTTCCAAACAAATATTTGGGCAAGTGAGGCAGACATTTAACTTCACTTTTTGTCCCGATTCATGAAAAATATCCTTGAAAGAACATCCTTCACTTTGGATGGCCAGACTACCTTTGCTGGACACTCCCATAGACTGTAAAACCATCCTCGAGGGAAGATGTGGGCTTGAAACTGACTGGTGACTGGAGAGCCTCAAACCTGACAGCACCTGGTCAACCTGCCAAGCATCCAGCTGCTCTCCAGCTGATCCCATGGCTTCTGCAGGATATGGTGGCACAGCGTAGACCTCAGCTTTCATCTGGATCACATGGCTTCTCAGAGCAATTGCAAAGCTCAGGACCAAAAAATTTTGAACTCTTGGGTTCATCAGTGAAATACTGTTCGAACAGGTTTGAGGGACAGGTGCATGTTCTGGCTTCCTCCTTTTGGAACGATAACCAGGCACTATTGTGCAGTGGTGCTGGGCATCAGGGCAGCATGATGTGCCCCTTTGTTGGTGATATTTGCGATGATGAGTATTACGATGCCAAAAGAACTCCCAAAGCTAACAGGTAAACACCAGCATCATCCACAGATGAAGCCCAAAGTGAGAAGGACTGCAAGTGTCCTCACAATGGTCCTATGCTCTTCTTCAGCCCATCTACAGATCATGATGGAAGCCAGTTTTGGTCAGGAGATGTCTGACAAATAATGAAGAATTGGCACCAGACTCAAGACCCACATTTACTCTGTTCCAATTGCAGGGAATGTCAGAATAAAGTGCTGTGAAAACCTGGCAAAGGCTGTTTGCAGAGGTTGTCCAGGAAAAGGATTTTCCACAGGCAGAAAGAATATGGTAAACCTTTTCAGTGGAAGAAATAACAAATACAGAGCTCCATTGTGTTCCATCATAACTGACACAAGGTATGATTAATGATTAATGCCAGCCCAGTAAAGCCCTCTCAAATATGCCTCCAAAGAAGGAAGAAGGCGTACGGTTTAGGTCTTTAGCTGAGGTATCTGAATTAATTCAAATATGATTGTATCTCACATGCTTGGTCTTAATTGTCTCCTCCTGAAAATTCAATACCTTCATTCATGCTCCTGGGCTCCAGGGATTCCAGAGCACCACACTGTCCCCACTGAAAGGAAATGAAAAATCGGCTGATGCTAACCAGACCCCTTCAGCAACTTTACCCATTTAAGTGCTGTATCCTGCAGAGTGATTAATGATTTTTTTCCTTTTACATCTAACAGCAAAGAAAGAAGGAAAGAAAGAGCATGTACTGTCGCTCACCTTCTAGCCAATAGACTACAAAGGCATAGTTTGCAAGGATATTCACTTTCCTCCTGTGTGTGATTTATTTTTCGTTTGTATCTGACATTGCCTCTTCCTTGGATACGGCTGGAGCCTGCAGCATCTTATCAGCAAAAGGTTTGGCTCAGTCTTGTATGTGCCTAGCATTCTGCTTTCTTTGCGCCTTTTTAAAACTGCAACCTGAACCTGTTCACCAGCTCTTTATTAACATGTGTTTTATGGTACAGGTGTAATAATTAATCCAAATGGTTAGCAGATGTGGCTGTCTATCTCTGGGCATATCAGTTCCTACACACCACCTCTTAATCAAGCAGTGCCCAAGCAATGCCAAAATAAATGAAAGAAAATAAATTCCACCAAGATATTTATGAGGGCCACCTGGATAGGGAAATACCTTGGCCTTTGCCTGTCCCCTGCTCCAGGTGGCTACAAAAGGCTGAAGTCCCTTTATAAATACAACTCAAATCAATCTTGCAGGGAGCTGAAAATGAAAAGCTGTGCTTGGCTCCCTAGTTTAACAATAATGAAATTTTGTACATGTGCTCTAAGGAAGCCTTCCCATTTCACCTTATTTATTTGAAATTTCCCTTCTTTTTACTAGTGCCAGCACCTGATGGGCTTCACATAATTCAGGTTGCTGGTTCTTGCCTCTGTTTCTGGCAAGCCAAAACTAAGGATCTTCTTTGTGTTATCAGCTGAACTCCGGGTGTTGCTTTGCAAATCACGAAGGCTGATGCCAGATTTTTACACTCCTACCATTTCCACATTTCTTTTTTCAATTATTTATAGTCTTCACGTGGGTAATTCCTGGCAGATTTTTGTCACGTTCAGCTTCTGCTGGGACAAAAGGCTTTGCCTGTAAAGGGGTAGTTGTTCTAGCCTGCCACAGGGGGAGCTCGTCCCTGGTGGAAGCTCCAGCCTCAGCCTCCCTACTGCATCATGGCAAAATGCACCTCCCACCACATGGGAAACTTGCACACATCTGCTGCATCACATCCAAACGCTCCGCTCCAACAACCACCCGGAGAACACCATGGATAAAACCCCAGGTATCTTGGGCTGCATTGACGGAAATGTGGCCAGCAGGTTGAGGGAGATGATTCTGCCCCTCTAATCTGCTCTTGTGAGAGCCTACCTGGAGTACTGCGTCCAGCTCTGGGTCCCCAGCACAGCAAAGACATGGACCTGCTGGAAGGAGTCCAGAGGGGGGTCACAAAGATGATCAGAGAGCTGGTGTCCCTGCCATTACAGGGGGGTTGGAACTAGATGATCTTTAAGGTCCCTTCCAACCCCAACCATTCCATGATTTCCTGAGGTGGTGTGGTGGGTTAACCCCAGATGGACATCATGTGCTCTCCAAACCCACTCTGTCACTTCCCTCCTCAGCCACACAGGGGACAGAAAATATCATAAAGGGTTCAAAGACTGAGATAAAGACAGAGACCACTCACTGATTATTGTCACAGGGAAAAAACACTTGATTGCGGGAGGTTAGTTTGATTTACTACCAACCACATCAGAGTAGGATAACAAAAAATAAAACAAAGTCTTAAAAACACCTTATCCCTACCGTTTCCTTCTTTCTGGACTTGGTTTTACTTCTGATTTTCTCTGTCTCTTCCCCAGCAGAGGCTCAGAAAGATGGGGAATAGGGACTGAGGTCATAGAGTCATAGAATGGTTGCGGTTGGAAAGGACCTTAAAGATCATCTAGTTCCAATGTGCCTGTCATGGGCAGGGACACCTTCCACTAGATCAGGTTACTCAGAACCCCATCCAGCCTGGTCTTGAGCGCTTCCAGGGATGGGGAGTTCCCAGCCTCTATGGGCAGGTCAGTTCATCACATGTTGTTCTCTGCTGCTCCCCCCTCAGGTTGGGGACTCCTCACACTCTTTCCCTGCTCCAGTGTGGTGTCACTTTCATGGGAGGCAGTCCTCCACAAACTTCTCCTGTGTGAATTCTCCCTCATGGACTGCTCCAGCATGGGTCCCTTCCATGGGGTACAATCCTTCAGGAACAAATTGCTCCAGTGTGGGTCCTGCATGGGGTCACAAGTACTACCAGCAACCCTGGTCCAGTGTGGGCTTTTCTCTCCGTGGTGCCACAGGTCCTGCCAGGAGCTGGCTCCAGCATGGGCTTCCCCTGTGGTCACAGCCTTCAGGCATCCACTTGCTCTGTTGTGGGGTCCTCCGCAGACTGTAGGTGGATCTCTACTCCACTGTGGGTCTCCTTGGGCTGTAGGGGGACAGCTCCCTCACCGTGGTCTTCACCACAGGCCACAGAGAAATCTCTTTTCTGGTGCCTGGAGCACCTCCTCCCCCTCCTTCTTCACTGACCTCGGAATCTGCAGAGCTGTTTCTTTCACCTATTCTCAGTCCTCTCTTCTGGCTGCAATCGCTGTCATGCAGCAGCTTTTTCCCCTGTTGAAGTACTTTATCCCAGAGATGCTACCACTATTGCTGATGGGCTTGGATTTGTCCAGTGGCAGGTCTGTCTTGGGGCTTCTATTGGACAGGGGGGAAGCTTCTGGCAGTTTCTCACAGAACCAGCCCCTCCCCATTGCCAAAACCTTGCCATGCAAATCCAGTTCATGTGGGCAGGAGTTTTGCCAAAAAAGGTTGGAAAGTAAAGTTTATGAAGAATGGGGATGGAATACTCCTTACATCCATGGCCATTGGATTCTCAGTGAATGAGAAGCAGTTAATTCTGGGAAGAAGCTGTGCATGACAGGAGAAATCAGCTGACATCCTTATTTATAACTATAAATCTATTTTATCCACATAACAAAAAATGCAGTTATCGGTGCAGCTAGTTCCGTCACAGGCACTGCTTAATGCTTAACAACTATGACACTAGGCTAAATAGGTAAACTGATGTGCCAAATATAATATATAAATAAATTAAAGCTGATAATGGGCATGTACCTTACTTTTTTAACCTGTAAGCTCATTTCCTAATCAAAAAACATAGGAAATGTCTCCTTTAGGTTGTTGTTTATGTATTTGGCAAGTTTTGTCTAATAAGCCTGTATATTGACTGCTGCCACAGATGAAAAAATTGAACAGGTGGATCACTGGAGTGAAGCTTAATGCACTGATTATCCTAGTACAGTTTAAATGTTTATTGAAAACTGACATTTAAACACAAGGGGAATCAAAACCTTTTCCAGTCTGAACTATTACTGCTTAAATTTCCCCACTATTCAGTCATGCTAGAGAGAAATTACCGAACAAAACCAAGCACATGATTCATGGTTAAATCTGTGAGACCTATTAACTATCAGCTTTCCATTAACCAGTCTGAAACTCTATGCCAAGAAGTGTCACAGTCTGCTTAGAACAGCAGTGGAGCCAGCCTCAACCAAATGGCAGCAGCAGCTAAAAACTCCCAAACTATGCTGATTTCGTAACACATCTCCCCGTATTTTCATCGCCGCTGTGCAAGGTCTGAACATTGGAATGAACTGTCCTTGATAACAGGGAGATGCCTAATAGGCCTTGGAGTCTGGAGTCTCCTCTTTTCTTCTTACAGAGGTTTTGGAATACAGATGTGCACAGAAGTGTGTTAAATGGATTATGCTTCCATTATTTTAACTTGTTTATTTGCAACATGAGAACAGCATGAAGTAAACACCTGGGAAGTTTCAACTGGAAAAATTCAGATGTTATTCGATTATAAAGGCACAAAAATAGCATCTTTTTAGAACAATGACATAAAAAAAGTTCAGAAAAGCCATATGTTGTGTAATTTGAAAACTGACATTTTTCTTGTGGCTTCCAAAAATATCCGCTTCTGCACCGAGACTAATGCCTGTTACAGTTTAACCAAAACAGGGTCAAAGCAGGTGGTTTAAGATTAAAGTCCCATATCAAATTAACTATGATATTTGATATCTGGTAAATACTCTTCAGGGCAAGTTGAATAAGAGCCCTTATTATACACAACAGATTGGAGTAAATAAAAAGTGTGAGACAAAAACATCCACTCTCTGTAATGAGGCATTCCTTCATGAGAAGGAAAAGAAAAGGAAGACCAGTGGTCAGATGAAATACTTTAGATGTGAAGGAAGCATGTGTCTGGCAGCTTCAGACACGCACATGAAAAGTAGACTGTTGGAACTAAAGGGTTTCTCCATATGTTGAACTCTGAGTCTCCCATTTCTTCCAGAAATGATTAGCTAAGGATATTTTCCACTTTTCAGTCAAAGAGAAAACAAAATGCTGCAGGGAGATGTTAGATGTTGCACTGGGAAATGTACATCTTCTTATCTCTCTCTCTGAGTATCTCTTCCAATCTTTCTCCTCCACCTGCCCCAGACCCTAAGCCAAGTTTCACGGGACTTATAGTTTCCTGTGTCTTCCTGTTGATCATTTATAATTATTGGCATGAGACTGGCTTTTTTTTCCTCCAGTTCTGTGCAACATCCTCAGGAACCTAAGATTTATTTAAAAGCTATGTCAGTGGTTCAGAAAAATCCTTAGCCAATTCTTTTAAAACTCCTGACTGCAATGGATACTTGCTCTTTGGTATCCTAAGAATGAAACATGTATGTTGGAGGTAAGACTTATGGCACAAAAGCAATGTGTGCAGCTCAAACAGGCTCTATTTATCCTGTATCAGTGGTAGTATACATACAAGATACACAGCTTTATCCAAATTTGTATCTTAATTCCCTTCACAAAGCTGTCAGTACTGCCTCCTTTGCTTGTTCTTGTACATCTAAGAAAAGCAGGAAGATGGCTGAAGATGCAGTTGGTCATTTTGTGGGTTGTTGTCTGCCCATATTTCTACTCATTAAGTTCTTTCCTAGGCCCTGCTTTTGCTGTTTCATCTCCCTAATCATTCATATAAGTGAAATGCACTTTGTAGATATGAACAGAGAAAGGGTTGTTTCTCTGGTCACTGTACTCAACGCCAGTTGTACTTAAATGCCAGTGCAGATATTCCAGATCGTTGAAGCTTTTGGGAGAATTCTGGGTTTTTAGAACAAGGCTGTAAACTCCAGCAATCTCAAAATCTGTAAAATATGTACATATCTGTGTAAAAGTTTTCTGACAACATAAAGAGGAAAGTAGCGTGACTGAAATAAGCAGATGCCTGTCTAAAAAAACTGGTAGGAAAAATTCTGGAGGCTGAGGCAGAGCTGCTGGAATCAAAAATTAGTATGTTCAAAGTGGATTTATGTAAAATAGGTCTTGTCCAAGCAGTTTGAGGTACAGTGGAGATCATGTTCTAAATATAGTGCATAAAGATTAGTGTGTCAGTAAAATAGTCTTCAGTATGGAATTTCATTTGGTGTCACTATGTGTTTTCATTCAGAAACTGGCATAGTAAAAAATTAATGGAATATATGTTAAATATTTTAGAAATGAAATGATAAATTGGAAAGTGATACTATAAATCTGGAATCTTTGTTAAATAGCTTAGTTTTATCTGGAGCCCTGCATGGGTCAGTTTTCAGAATTAAACTACTTAGTATTAGCATCAATGTCCAGGGGAAAAAATATGCAGTTACTACTGACAAAGACTGAATATGACACAAAGATTATGGAGTGGGAGAAAAGCAAAAAAAAGAAGAAAAAATACTGATGCAAACCAGATTGCCTGGCGAAACAGATGCAAGCAACATATTGGGAAGTTAAGGCAGTCTTCTGAAAAAAAAAAGAAACCAAACCATACAGACAGAATATACTGTATATGTACTCTGGAGGGTGCTTGGAACCACAGTGAGTACGCAGCCAAATAGAGGCTCCAGAAAGGATTACGAAGGTGAATTAGAAATGAGAAAGTTGAATACAGGCATGGTATTTGGTGACAATGTGGCCATAACATCTATATTCACTGGTGTCCACAATCCAAGATGGACAGTGAATAGGAAGTCTCATAGGAGAATCAGGAGGATAATTAAAAGGCTGGAAAATTTACACCAAAGTAAAAGACTACAAAAGAGCTCAGTCTCTTGAAGAATTTTGTAAAGATGACTGTCAGTATCTACCTACGCTGAGATAGTTGTTTGGTTTTGTTTTGGGGCTTTGTGTGCTGGATAAAGACATCACAGGATCCAATGTCTGGAAATACAAACATGGTAACTTCAGACCAAAAATAAGGCACACATGTTTTTACCAGAGAAGGACAGCTAATCATCAAAGGAACAGATCTGGTGGTTATACAAGGTTCTCTATCACTGGCAATTTGAAAATTAAGATTGACTGTTTCTCTTAAAGATATGTGCCTTACTTCCAAAAGGAAGTAATTCAGGAAAGAAGTGGTCTGGCCTATGCTCTCCTGGAGGTCAGGATCAACGTGCAGGCTGCTCCCCTCTGACTTTATAAACCATGAATCTGTTCCCTAATTCTTTCCTGGGGAGGTCTATTCTTTTGGGCTTTGCTTTTCTTATTGAATTGAAATTAGACATGATTGCATTTGTAGCATTAATTCTCCCAGACAACCAATAAATCAGACACATATTTTGCCCAGGATGTTTAGTTCACTTAAGCCACAAAAAGACTAAGGAGGAACTTGGACTGGAACATGGGTATTACAAAGGGAGGAAGAGATAGCTTTATGGGCTGTGATGAGATGACCTCATCCAATATTGCCTTCTTTAGATGTCAAAAACCTAATTGTTTGGGATTGTTGTTCTCCATTTGTTTCTTGCTTGTTTTCTCTTAATTGAGGCTAAACTTAAAAACAGAGCGAAAAGTCACAATGGAGCCAAAGCAGGATGAGCACTCTTTTTTCCACTGCTCTGAAATTATCCCAAGTTTTTAACTTGAAGTGGGTTTAATCTAAGGACTCCAACCTCCCTGTAGCCACATGTTGAATCAATTGAAAAGCAACCAACAGGTAAATATCTCTAGCACGGCACTGCTAATAATGTAGCAGACCTTTAGCAGAAGAGGAAACCCTTTTGACCCCTCTTGTGAAAGCTTTTCTGTGGCCTCGGGTTTGGTTGACTTTTTTGTTAAACTGTCATTACAAATGTAAGAAGCAGACACCTGCAAGAAGCTGATAACTTTACATACATCAACAAGGAGAGAAAGCAGAGGCAAATAGGTTTTATTTGGCTTTAACGGAGCACCGGGGACAAATACAGGGAGAGACTGACTGACTAGGGCTTCAGTAGAAACCTGCCAGCTTGTAATGTGAGAAAGTGCTTGCAAATGAACAAAAAGCCCTCGTCCCTTTCCAAAACTAGGACACTTTGCCTAAAATATTCTACTTTTCCCTCATTGTTTCCTATCCTCCTGTGTTGAGGTCTAACCACAGAACAAGGCAGCACTGACCCACACGGCCATTCTGTATACCCATCTGGAACATGTCAGGCATTGGCAGCCTGCCCCTATGCAAAACCCTGGAAAGGGAAGGAGGTAACTGTTATTTATTTTCAAAATAAAAGATTCTCCTGTGTGCTACAATCCTATCAGAATTTGCATTCTAATAAGAGACAGGCTAGGTTTCAACGTATAAACAGGGAACTCCCAAGAAACCTTGAGTTATTAGAAAAAGAGTATCAGAAGATACCAGAAGCTGACAGGATAACATGCTCCTCTCGAAGTTAAGAATAAACGCATTAGGATTACTTGAGACATCCTCTCTCAATTTAGACATAAAACGCTTCTCCTGCTTACTTCTGGGCAAATAGTATTCATGAATGATGTAATTTCTTTTCAGCAGACAATTAAAAAAATTATTAATAATTTTGTTCCTGTTACTTTAAAATGTCTAGTCCTAAAAAAAAGTGAGACCATTGATGATTTTCCAGAGTTTCTTGGTAAAAACGAAATAGTAACACAAATTCCCAGACAAATTTTACCTCTGATACCACCTCACGTTTTAAGTTTTACTCTAGTAGGTCTGGCAATTTTTCACTCTGCCTTAAGCTGTGTTAAAGAACTGTGATGTTTCATAAAATACTACATAGAAGTTCTAAGAATAGAGAAGCATGTCCTTCAGGAGATGCATGTAGTAACTCTTGTTAACATGTATACTGTCATTTTATTTATGCATTGAATAAGGTTTAGGTTGTGGCTGTCGTACAAGCATTATAGTGCATATCTTCTGTAATTCTTCTGCTTAGCAGAAGCAGGTAGGTTTGTCTCATGACCGAAATCATATGGGAAATGATAGTTTTGTTTTTTCAGTAGCAGGTAAGCTCAGGACTTTGAGGCCATATCTCTAAGATAGTAGAGTTACCTTTTGTGCGGTGCTTTATCTTGGTAGGGGCAGAAAAAGTGTTTTACGTATGTTTAGAATTTTTTTAGTCACCCAAGTTGCCCCGTTTCCCATTGCTGCTGCAATTCCAGTCCTTTATTAGGCTTTACTACAACCTGAAAAGTCAGAGATATCTTAAGTGCAATACACATACAGAAGTTTAATGTATAAATATTGAGAAGTGGGATTCTGTTCTAACAAATTACCAGAGCTGCATAAGAATATTCATTTAGCACTGCTTAAAAATAATGTTTACAATGCCCCTAAGCATCTCTTTACCCCAGCTCTTGGTTTCCATCTGTCCTGCACAGTATAAAATAAAATGATAGATTAGGGGAATAGAAAAGGCATGAAAACATCAGAAGAAATAAGGACTCTGTGAACTGACCACATTTCACAAGTAATCTCTATCTGGGGGAACTTTTCAGGAAAAAAACACAGGTTTCTTAGCATTTTTTATACAGTTGCACAAAGAGAAGTCTATCAATTATAAAAGAGGCTGAGGTAATGTTCTCATATTTTATTTAGTACCTGTTTTTAGGGAAGTTAGAATTAAGATCCTTGAGTCTGTGAGACAGCACTCTGAATCACACCACCACAGAGGTATTTGTGCCTTAAATCTTCTTCCTTCTTTCGCTTTTATTAAAGTAAAAATGTATTGGAAAGTGGCATTATATTATTAAAGATAATGAAGTTACGGCAGTTTCAAACAGATAAAGTTTTGCTTTGCAGTGTTTTGATTACTTAACAACAGAGCAAGTGATGTATTGTGCCCAGGTACAGTGACTATTGTTCTATTTCTATGCAGAAGAAAGAGAAAGAGATTTCTGAGCTCTGAATTTTAAGACACATATCACCTTCTCTTGTAGCTCGATGTCACTCTCAGATTTTATTCTTTTCAGATACACGGGCTAGTTATGTTGAGTTGCCTTCCTTATTCCCCTCCCAGCCCCTGACCACTGACTGGTGTTTGAAATCTGGTTCTAAAAGTAAACTGACATATTTTTGTATTTCCATGAAAGCCATTGTGTTACTTTCAAGCACTCAGCAACCCACAAAAATTGAATCAGTGCTAGATAAGTTGAATTGAGAACAGTTACTCTAAAAACTGCAGGGTTTCTCTGCTGCTTGCAAAGGTCTCTGAGGGTTTTTGCTTCTCTGTGTCATCTGTAATTTACATATTCGTATCCATGTAAGAGTGGGATCTAATGATTTTGTTTTCAGAATCTCATTCTGCAAGTGATAAAAAAATCCACTTTTTAGAGTGTTTTCTATTCTATTCCTGTTCTTTTTCAATTTTCTATTTGCTGGCTGTCAGGTCAAAGTTATGAAGTAGGTCAGAGAAGAAGTTTCCCGTATATGTCCCATAGTGCAAATTCATGTTTGCGATGACCCTTTTTCTTTTCCACTGTTGTTATTCTCATAAGTAAAAGGCAAGTCTGAAAGTCTAACAGATTGGATAATGTTACAGTGTTCAGATTAATTTCACTTTTATAATTTTTATGGCTTTGCACCCCAGTGTTTGTCTGTTAGTGGGTATAGATCAACTTTCCCCCAATTCTGAAAGCTGATTATCTCCTTCTCTCTTTAAGATAAGCAAAACCAATTGCATTTCCTTGGATAATCCAGCCAAGTGGTCTTGTCTTCCTGTAAGTCTCTCCTTGTTTAAGTGTTTATGCTTATTGGGTGTACATGCATAAGTGGCCAAAGGTTAGTTCTTTATCACAAGCATAATGCAGTGAGTAAAATCCATGATTTTAGGGCTAGGGTCTTTTGCATCAGTAACAGATTTAAGGAGGGAAAAAACACATCTGAAGAGCCAGGAGCTGTAGCTGCTTCTCTCTGATGATTTCTGCACCCACCTGGAGGAACAGATGTTAGGGCAGTGCTTAAAGTAAGTTTTTGTCCTTGATAGCATCGGTGTAAAGAGTGCTCATGCAGAACTTTTTCCTTTGTATGTCATAGAAGTACGTGCTTAGTACAGATGCACCCTTTACAGTGAGGTTTCATCTTTGCTCTCAAGCAGGGCCAGCACAGACAAGAGAGCAGTGCTTGAAGCTGGCTCCTCCAAAGGCAGCAACCAAGTGATTTGCTAAGATTTTTTGGGTGGCACCTCATCTGTCCCCCAGCTGCTCCTGGGACTGCAAATGTATTTCTGAGGGCATAGCTGCTGTGCTCTCTCAGGCATCCTGGTCCATGAAAGCTTGTGAGCAGGGGCTAGTAAAGCCCAGACTACAGCCTTACTGTCCTTCCTGCTCTGGAAGGACAGTAGCATTTTCCTGGTGCTGAGTGATGGGTTCCAGCAGCATCCACAGCACTGTAGTGCCTGGAGCCAACATGGAGATGTGCAGGGGAGCAGGATGCAAAAAGGGGTTCTAGCTGTGTCGGCTGCAGGGTTTGTGCTCAGGCTTCAGTCTCCTTTACTCTGGAAGAGTTTTGCTGACCCTGCGACACACAGCTCAGTGTGCAGCACACTCTCTGGTGGGGGCAGGACCCGGGACAAGGGGAAGCTTTGGGGCCTTACAATACGCTGCTTGGAGCAGATTTGGCAGCCTGCACTTTCTTTTTTAACAATATGAATTAGTAGTTGCTATTAGCATAAAATCACCAGTTAAAACACTCTCAGCTCATTTTTTAACAGTGGAGCTAATTGCCCTTAAGTGCCTGAGCTCCAGCAAGACGAAATGGCACCTTTGTGCAGAAGCCTCCAGTGTTTCCCTGGTACATCCATAACGACCTTTAAAATAAGCCGTTACAATTCTGACATGGTACCAGCCTGACACCTTGGGCTGGGATTTAATTTTGAGTTATAGCAGCGTTAGGAAAACATATGATGTGGCCGTTTGTTTGCAGAAAGAAGGGGGAAAAAATCATAAAACCCTCTTTTTTTATGAGCTGTCGCTTGATTCGTTCCTGGAGCCCCAAGTAGCAAGCGTCTAAATCAATGCACACAGCTGTTCTTGCTTCTTGGAGCCCAGCAGGTGTACTACCCAATGCGCCTGCCATGTCCCCCCACTCACATAACAAATAATAACGTCTTACACACACCAGCCATCCATCACAGTTATGGCCAGCCCTGGTGAGGCTGCTGTTCTCAGGGTAGCACGGAGATTATTTTTTCTTTTTCTTTTTTTTTTCTCCTTTTTTACTTTTTTTTTTTTTTTTTTTTTTTTACTGTAGAAATACCCTGCCCGTGGATTATTAGTCACACTTTCTGTAGTCCTTTAATTGAATAACCTTTGGCACTTCTGGCATAGAAAAAAAAAGAAAAGGCAAAAAAAGAACCCCGAACCCCCCACACCACAGTGTTTATTTGTGTTAAAAAACAATAGGCATATTGTGACTGGCGAAATCAATTAGTCTTCCTCTGCAGTAAGGACCCACATCTGGTGTGATTTAAGTTAATGTAAGGGAAGGGCCGCAGAGGCCCGAAGACCCCGAGTTCTCATTTCAACAGGTGACAGAGAAGGCATAAAAGGCTAATATATACTACAAGTGCGGAGGCAAGGCAATAAATACTGGAAGGTTTACTTAGGAGGCAAAACAAAGCTAACCAATAATGCAAAAATAAATACCTTCCTGAGACAGGCTGTCACCTGGCATGTGCGGAGGCAGGAGGAGGCGAGGGGGAAGGGACGGGAACGGCTTGGGAGGCACGAGGCTCTGGGCAGCATGAAGGAGCTTGGTTTTCTGTTTGGCTTGGGACACCTTCCTTCCATGGGGAAGATAACAGCAGGAAGAAGATAACAAAGTGTTTGTTTAGCTTCTGCATGATTTACCTCGCTGGGGTCTAAAGGCGCTTGCGAGATCCCCTGGCTCTGCCTGCATCTGCCAGGCAATTCCTGGCAATTCCTGCCAGCCCATGCTTCTGTTTGTTTTTCCTCACTTGTGCTACAGTGACACAACACATCTAAAATAAGGTTGTGAGTGTACCTAGAGTTGATGCACTTCACTGAGAGATAAAGAGGATCAGGTAAAGTAGATTTTTTTTTTTTTGGTAGCAAACCAATTTTTGCAGAATTCTGTTAGGATTCATAAGCCATCAAGCTCCCAAAGCCTGGTTTCCTATGGAGTTGTATCCTACATCCCTCCAACTCTTCTCTTATTCTGCTGCTGCACAAAGCCAGCTCCCTGCCTCTCCCTTGGCAGTATCTCTGGTCCTCCTGGTTTCTCCTAGACCTTCCCCTGTTCTCTCCATCTGACCACAATATCCCCAGCTCCTTTCTAGCCCTTTCCGTTACCGAAAACAGTAATGTGTCCCTTTCTCCATTCCTCAGCTGTTCATTTTAATGAAATTTTAATGAATTTACTCATAGATATTCAACTCTCCCTCAGATTTGGTTGATATTGTCCCTAAAGTTCAGCAGATTTTAAGGAAGAGTATGGATGCTGCAATTATAAAAGCTTTGTAAGGTAGGCTGAAGAGTGTTTTGTAAACATCTTGCGTGGATTTGCAAATATATGTTTCTGCACAATTCATATGAGGCCAGAACATTCAAACTGATGGTTTTGGCCATTTCTCTCCAACACATTTCTGTAATGCTTGAATCATTTACTGGTGTCTTGTCTATATATCCTGAACTCCCCTGGCCACTCACCCCAGTAATCCTGACCTAGCTGGAAATTGAGACTCTTTGAACTAGGGAGCCACCCACAGGGTGGGTGCACACAAAGAGAGCAAAGACAAGCTGAGGAGTGTCAGGACCCTTGTGTTTGCCTTGCAAGGAAAGAAGGCAGAGTGCTTGTGGAGCACCACCCTCCTTCTCTCCAGCCTGCTGTATCTGCACAATGTACAACAGCACAATAGATCGACTGGATTGGATATATGAGGCGAGATTCGCTTTTAAGAAAAAGATGTTATTATTATAATTGCTATTCCTGAGCTTTTGGTATCCCCTTAGTAACAGACACCTAGGAAAGGGAAGCATGTATATCACATGGTCTCTGAACATGAACACTACTGGGAAAACAGATCCTCAGTCTGAATCATTGTTACTTTGTAGTGGGGATGTGTTTTGGTTCACTATGTCCAGTGACCTGTCCAAGTGGGAAATTTGATTTCATTTTAATTCCTTCACAGCAGTGATAAACAGTCAGCCTGCAGCCACAGTCTCCATTACTCTCTTTACAGGAACTATAGGCAGGTACTGGGACTCGAAATAATATCACAATGATAACAAAGGTTTCTGTTGTGGGGTTTTTTTTTGTTTTGTTTTTTTTTTTTAAATCAGTTTCCAACAGCTGGTTGCCAGTTGCCCTCTGACACAGACACATAAAAGGGAAGTAGTGAGTCCTGTACCAGCAGGGATCACTGGAAGAAATGCAGCCCTCATAAATCAAGCCAGCACTGTTACATAGCTTTAGTACAATGAAGTGCACATGTGTAAGGGTGACTGAAGAGGGACCCCACTCACTGGCTGGGAGTAACAAGCCTAGCTCTCAGGGCAGGGGTATTCCTGCCACCATGGCAAGAGGTGGGGAGGATAGACTTTGGGTAGGGCAAGAGTGCTCATTATAGTACTCGGAGGAGAAAGTTCTTGGGTGATTTTCTGTCCTTTGCCAGTTAGTAAGACCACAGCAGTGGAGTTCCTACTCTCTCCACGGACGATCAGATCACTCTTTGACACACCTTCATAGCAAGATGGAAAGTATCTTTCTTTTGCTGCAATATACCCCCTCGCTTTCACTCATGCCCACCTAAGTCACCTGTTGAAATGATACTTTCTCCCCAGAATCTCTGAGGCCTTTGAGGGATTACTGATGTCATCATGACATCAGAATCAAGCCAGACATGTTTCCTCTTCCAGTCTTCCTTCAGTTGATTCATCAGCTTTACAGCCAGAGTGCCAGCCCTGAACATAACACTACATAGCACTGGCCAGAGAATATGAACCCTAACTTCCACACTGGGCTATACAACTTGAGGCTCAAATAGGCTAAAGGTGACTATAATTTTCTGAACTAAGAAATCACAAACATT
This sequence comes from Myiotriccus ornatus, assembly GCA_036023395.1. NCBI lineage: Eukaryota > Metazoa > Chordata > Aves > Passeriformes > Tyrannidae > Myiotriccus > Myiotriccus ornatus. The sequence goes on from JAYRBT010000001.1 coordinate 26,298,324, forward strand.
ATTCCAGAAGTAGGGAATCATACAGAGCTGGAGTGGGCAGGCCCTGTAGGTATGACATTTCCTACAGTTTCCTACAATTCAGCTCTCCTGCTTATGTGCCCCTTTCCTGTTTATTGCCTGTTCCTTGAGTCTAAATGGCCCCTAGCAAAGGTGCAGGCTGGGAACAGACTTCCACCACAAGAAGAAATTTTGTGGGTTTTTCCTAGATGACTTCTTCCCTGAATGCCATTGGATTCTCCCACATCAACCTCTCAGTGAGACAGAAGTCTGGGTCATGAGGTTCATGGTACCCACTACACAGTGGAGGGATCATTCCAGCTTGCTTGTCTAGAGTAAGCAGCTACCACCAGTTTGCTTCATCCTCTGGAAAGAGGACCATCCAAGGCAATCCCTGAGCAGGCTGAATTTTTTAGGTGCTCCATGGATATTCCTCTGTGTCATGCATGACCTGTGTCATACATTTTGAAAGAAATGCAGCAGTAACTTAAAGACTTCAGGAGTTGAGAGTCTTCTGCATCTCGTGTTCATTCCGTGAACATTGCATGTTCTTCCTAGCTTAAATTCAAGTTACATTAATTGGATTTTTTCATTTGCTAGATTAATTAATATCAGATGTCTTCTCCCAGATAAACACCATTTGAGGCCCTTGAGTGATTAATTCCTCCCTGTCCGGGAGAGAGATAGAATTTACAGGGAAGATTTTAAGTGTATAGATCAGTTATACAATATACTCTTCAGTGGTCCACTTGATTCAGTTAATACAGGTGACACAACAGAGATTATCAGCACAATGTTAGGGAGACCTTGATTTGGTATATGCATTTAATGTTTCCCACAGCTAGCAGTTGCATATCAATAGCATTTCAAAACAAATGTATATTATTTTTTCATCACAAAATCAAATATTGCTGTGGGTGGAACCCACACAAGAAACCCCATAGCCACTGCCTGAGTCCTGCTGCCATGAAGAAAGTTAACTACATCCCAGCCAGACACAGTTCAAATACGAAGCCCCATTTTAAAGGTATGATGTCTCCATCTCTCCATCTCTCTATCTGGTGCAGATGGCAGAAAAAGCTAACACAGCTGCTAGGTAGGTATGAAAGTGCATGGGAGAGCAGTTACTTCACCTCTGTAAGGAGCACTGGTGAAAATGGAATGAGGATTATTCATTCAATTCCAGCTTTCCTATTTTTAAATATTTTCAAAATCAACAGGACAGTAGAGAAGAACCATAACAATTGTCTGGGCGCTATGGAAACTTCAGTTATAGAAAAAGCACAGAAACTTTGAGGCTCCATTGCTCTCTTGCCTTGTATAGAATATTCAGAGGTGAGTATGTTACACTGTGGAAATGCTTACATGGAAGGAAAATAAACACTGAAAGCTTCATGGGTTTTCATCACCATAGAAAGGCTTAATTAGTACTGATGACAGAAAGCTAAAGCCAGACAAATTAAAATTGAAAATAGACACATATTTTGATAATAAATATAATCATTGCAATTTACCAGGTGCAATGTTTGGAATCTCTATGTCTTCCTACCTTTAGATATATGCATTAATAAAAAACACATGAAGCTGAATTTCAAGGTCTCCTGCAATGTCTCAAGTGAAAGGGTGAGAGGAAATGGCCTTAAGGTGTGCTCAGGAAAGTTCAGATTAGATATTAGAAAAAAAAATCACTGAAAGAGTGGTTAGGCATTGGAATGAATTGCCTGGGGATGTGGTGGAATAACAGGTCTGGAAGTGTTCAAGGGGCATCTGGATGCTGGGGATATCGCTTGGAGGTGATTGTGGTAATGCTGGGTTTGAGGGTTGGGCTAGATGGTCTTCAAGGTCTCTTCTAACATTGACAATTCTGTGATTCTGCTATTCTGTCTTGTGGTAACCATGAAAGTTGATTAGATATCTGAATGCTCTTTAGTTGTTGTCCATGGTTTTTTAAGTGAGGCATATTGGAGTAGATACATTCTACAATGTTGGAAGATCTTGTATGTGAATTACTGCTGCTGCTCTCTTCTCAAGTTCTGTAACATTACTGAGTTCAGATACATTCATTGTACCAGTACAGACGTCATGTGGATGCTCTTAGGTTTTCCAGTGATCTTTTGAAGTGGGGACACCAGAAACTTTCCATGCCCTGGTGTAACACAATAGTTTATCATTCCTCTTAAAGCTTTGCAGACCACCTCCTTTTGTCTGCAAAATGATTCCTGTAGATATTGATGATTTAAACTTCACACTAGCTTTCATTTTCTGTCCACTTATAAAGCCTCACCAGGTTTTTGGGCCTGTGCTCTCACCTCAATTTTACTGAAAACCTTTCCTAATAAAATATATGACATTTGTTAAAAATCAGGGTGTCATTCTCTGAGAAGTTCCAAAAAAAAACCTGAACTCGGTGGGCCAAACATTTTGTCTTCATGACTTACAGCTCCTAAAAGTTTTCTCTTACGTGTTCTGTTCATGCTCAGGCATATTAGTGGATTTATTTTTCCCTAGAAATTACAGATAGTAGATTATTACATAATTCGTTTGCTTTGTCTGTATTGTCTCCTTTTCAAGATGAACTCTGAGTAATTACTTTGTGAAAGCATGTGAAGTGGAGTTTAAATAGGTGCTAACTACTTTCAAACAAAAACTGTAACAAATGCCCTGGGCTAAGCATTTAAAGAAACAAAAAGTTGGCGTACTACTAGATGATGGAAAATGACTGGCAAGGTTCGACAGGCTGTAGGACTGGATCATAGGAGGGGGATTTGCTGCATGTTGGCAGATGCTTTTTTTGTCGGTTCAGCCAGCTGTAATATATATACTGATGTTTCATACTATTTGATAAAAATGTGTGTTGATTTGTTTGTCTTAGAGCAATGCTTGTGAACAAATACTGAATAGTTTCATAGATTATTTGAAATAAAAACATAAATAAACATAGAGAACAAATAGAAAAAAAATCTTCTTACCCAGTTAGTAAAATGAAAAGTCATTGAAATAAAATTTTTCAAATTTGAACAACTTTCTCTTCAAAAACATAGTTCACAAAGTACACCAATAAACTATCCTTGGAATCTTTATATTTTGGCTGAAAATGAAGTAGTATTACTCTAAAAATGAATTCCAGGTAACAGAATGACTAGTGATCCCATACTTCGGTTTGTCAGTGTGTATGATAGATGAATGTAAAGCTGTGCTTATTTCAAGAGTAATCACACCCTTCCAGAGGACAGCATGTGGCTTCAAAACCTAATGCAAGCCTGCATGAGAGTCCAGAACTAGTCAAAGCACTTTTTTCTTTTTTTTTTTTTTAAACTGTGATTTAATTTGGGCTATGTGCATGCTTTTACAATTACTATTTCCCAAAAGATGCTGACAACTGTGGTTAGGAAGCTCCCAAGGTAAAACTGCCTGTGTTAGGAGTGCTGAGCTCTAGGAAAGGACAATCATGCTGTAACCCCACGTCTGATGTAGGAGTCAGTCTGAAAAGTTGGAGACTTTTATTTAATCCTTCTTCCATGCCTCCTCCAGCAAGGGGAGGTTGGGAAGCAGTGAGGGCAGAACACAGGTAATGCATCCTCCCTCCTACACACTGTTATTGGCAGCACCATGGAGCCATCAGGTGTGACACTGGGAAGGTTTCTCACTTTCTCTTGCTGCTGGTGGGAGCACATCAGACTATCCTTCACCCCACGCTGGCCCAAACTGCTCTAGCTGTATTTCATCAGTGATGCACAAAGCTCAAGCCACTCCGAGGGGTTTGCAGACATCAGTCAACTGACTGTGATTTGTAGCACTTAAGATGGAATACGATCATAAATGCCTCCGTTTACTTATCTATAAATTACCTATAGCTATCCCATGTCTTTCCACATCACAGTGACGGTGTGCAGTTAATTGATTCATGGGGGTAAAGAGCTTTCAGACCACCTGATGAAAGATGTTACAGGAGTAAGTGGTAGTAAGCAGGAGTAGTGTTTTGGCAAGATGGCGATGTGTGTTTCATGCCGTGGGGATGGTGTAAATGAGGTATTTGCTTCGCATTCTTGGGCTCCCTTCGTGTGTGGTGCAGGGAAAATGGTCACCCTCTGTGAAAGCAGGTTTTATGTTGTGTGACATAAACACTAGAGACCACTCTATGTGCTGGGACATATGATACAGCTGACTTGTGGGCAAAATAATATAACCCACACCTCTCTGCTACGTCAGGATAAATCCCAGAGTGCACCTCTCAGAACAAGCATATCCTGTCGTGAAATGTCAAGCAATCAACATCAATAAATAATGAGTTGAAAACAGCAAGGTGGCGTAAAACTGCACAGTCGCGCTTGGGAAGGTAGGGAAGCTGATTAAGTGTTATTTCCTGATCTGTAAATCATCAATTCCAAACTTCTTTGTGTGCTGTCCATAAAATATTGGCTGTGGGCCTTTTGTTATAAAAAGGTAACTAATTTTTATAGCAGCCCCGTAAATAGTAATTAACGTGCCACAAACTGAACAACATCCTGCTGTAAAAAATGAGGAAACGCTGTGCCTATTTTTTAAGAGACTTGCAGTTGTACGTGGGTAGGGATGAATACTTGCTTGGCCGTGTTTGGGTGGGTAGGTGTACATGTGCTGCTGTGTCGGAAAGCTCCAGTCCCTTCATTCTGTCCTACCTTAGAAACAGCCCTGGCATGAACCAGGGAGGGACTGGCGATCTGAAGTCCACAGTCTCTTTTTGGTGTCTGCTGTATCAGAGGAGGCAGCAAGGAATGACGAAGTAGGCAATTACTGAATACAGCATTTTTCTTTCCAGCCTCTATCACTTAATGTTTGGCTTATGCCCTGAAATATGAGAAGGACTTAGATCTTGTCTCAAAGCATTTTTTCCGAATCTGTCTAATAAAACTGTATATGCTCTCATTATCCATATAAATCCCTAATCCCTTCCTGAGCAGCAACAAACTGTTGACCTCATTGTTACAGTGTTCACTGATACAGGTTCAGCATTCAAACTTTAAAAGAAGAAAACCAACTAACCCCCCACATTTCCCTCTCTACTTACTCAGTTTTAAACTAATAATCTTATGGGTGTAGACAGTGCCCCTTGTTCCCTACGGAGTGGGTAGGTGGGCATGTCAGATTTGTTGTACATGTTACACACTGAGCACATGGACCATGGGAGGGTCTAGAGCTGGGAGGAGTGGGAGGATTGTGCAACCCAGCCAGGCCTGTGTTAGGTGACCTGAAGTATGTGCACAGCCCCAGGACATGTTAACGGCCTGCAACAGCAGCAGCCCTGCTCCTTTTGCCCCCCACTGCCTTCCTTTAGAAAATTTTCACATGGCCACATAGCTTTGAGAGAGACCTTCAGATGCTCCTGTTGGCAGCTACGCCTTCAAGCCACAGTGATGGAGATGTGCACAGAGCACCTGCCTCAGCTTTTCTGCCTTGTGCCTGCTCTACTTCCAGAGAGTCAGCAGGCAGTTGGACTGCTAAGTCATTACCCTGCCTTCTGCATGTGACTTTCTGGGAGTCTTTGCTGCTGCAACTGCTTCACCTGGTTAGATTAAAAGTTCAGATCCTAGAAGGGCTCTGATGGGAGGGGGCAGACAGGGGTGTGCTGTGTCCTGTGATGAGACATGGCCAGTCATCAGCAGGTGCAAAACTCTCAAATGCAGTGAGTGAGCATGGCAGAACATGAAAAAGGGAGTGATAGAAGAAACAAAGGTTTCTGTGAGGTGAGGAGAACAACAAGAGAAAGTACGCCAGGTAGGGAAAAATGATTGCTTGAAAGAAGAGGCAAGGTCATGATGTTCCTGTGAAGAGGAGCACTTGATCCTTCTGTCCCCCTCCATGTCACACTGTGCCCCGTATTCACCATTACTTACACAGATGTTGACTTCACTGTGATTACAGTCAATCACACCATCTTTGGGTCAGATTATGTTATAGACTTTCAGACAGTGAGCACAGCGTGGTCTGATTCCAGTCTGCCTGGGATGCTGCTCAGGAGCTTTGATCTGAGATACCATTTTCCTGCTATTGTGGTAACTGGTGTTTACAGTTCCACAAGGCAATGCTGGAAAAGTATACTTTTTAATATGAAAAATCATTATGCAATAGGTTACATATTGATACAAGATTTCCGATTTTTCTGAACTTTTTGTGGGATTCAAACAGTGGTAACTCAAATCATTCATCTTTAAAGCCCTATTTAGAAAACTGAGCAACATCTTCAGTTAAAAACATACTGATAAAGACACCTAGTGATTTCACTAGAAGTATTAATGCTTAACAGTAGTTTCCCGCCCTCTAAAGCATGGGACCACTCCACAAACAGTAAATTGCTATTGAAGTCCATAAAAATGCAACAGCAAAATAAAAATGCAACAGCAAAATCCTAATATGCATAAAAATCTACTTTGGCCACTAAGGCCAGAGTCCAAAAGAGGTTACTATCTCTATGATATTGATTGTAATTTGAGTGGCAGTCCGGTTTCCAAGTACCTACCAGAAACTTAGCCCATGTGACAAGATAATACTTCTTTGTAACTCTCCAGCCTGATTTATCCACTTCTGACAGAGTTCTGCCAACAAGGTCTGGTTAAGAAATATGAACTTGTTAAACCTTGCTGAAAGGTTTGGAGAAAGGCTGCAATCTCCAGTGAGCAAAGTGCATCTCTCCCAGAGCAGGCTGCATGCTGGGGCCATTCATCACAAGCCACGGGGAGGGGTCTGGCAGAGAACAATTGATATGGTTTTGCCATTGAAGAGACAGTTTCCCTTTAGAACATATGGAAGACAGATTACACAGGCCTGTCCTAATGTGAATGGAGCTCAGATGGGAAGAATACATGGTCGAGAGGGGGACATCAAGGAATCAACATCATCTGACACCTGTTTTCTGTTTCCAATATGCAGACCTGCATCTTGCTGCCTCTGGAAGTGTCTTCCTCTACTTGAATTTCAGTTCTCCCTGCAGATTCATCAACTGTATCCTAAACACCAGGGTCTTTCATCTTGCATGACCAGTGGCAGAACCTAATGGCAGAGGTTGGCCCTCCCCACCACACCTCTATCTTTCTGTCTGCCCCTAGCAGGTTTTCAAAGTGACAAATTTGGACACAAAGCTGTTTGGGTAACTAACAGTGAGGATGAGAGGAAAATGCTTCTCCAAACACCACTACACTCCCCCACCCCACTACAGATCTAGTTCTTCACCTTTATTTTCTCCTTTTCTGCCACACAGCAAACAGCTAGAACCAATGTTAACAAAGCACTGTCAGACTGTTGTGTTTTGTTTTTCTTTTTTTATGAAAAACATATGTGCCAGAATCAAGGCAGCTAAGGAGAAATAAGGAGAGTCTAAGTTAAAATGTCTGATCACCCTTAAATAAGCAAAACAGCTCACAAAGCAATATTACAAAGCAAATATGCAAATTACAAGGAGAAAATAGAGAAGAAAAAGAAGGAAAAAAGGGGGAGTGGAAAGAGATGTCTGACTTCCTTCAGGGGAACACAAAGTGTGTAATAAATGCCTCTTCAGAACAGTCATTCCTGGGGAAAATTTCATCAGGTTTTTCAAAAGAGAAAAATTTGTACTTATGAAGAGTGTATGAAAGAAAAGATATAACAAAGTTATATTTCAGAGCAAAATATGCAGAGACAGAAACCGAGAAAAAAAAATTGTTTAGAATTCATAAAATAAATTGTTTAGAATTGTTTAGAATTTCTGTGGAAAAAAACCCTGATGTCAGTGTGCAGTTACCTGTCTGCCCTGTGTGGGGTAGCACCTTGGCCTGCAGCTCATTTGGTGAGATGTTCAGACAAAAGATGTGTGTCCTTTTTCAGACAAAGGGTGAATAGGGATCCCACATCAGTGGGATTGCAGACAAAAGGTGCTATGAGTCCACAGAAAGGTTCATTTGTGGTAGGAGTGGAGGTAAGTCAAGGTTACAAGGGCAGGAATGTAAGAACTCTTGCCTTTTAACACTGCAGAGAAGAAGAGAGGCAGGAGAGGGGACAGGGAAATTTCTTAGAGAAGTCAGTGAGTGAGAAAATGAAAGGAATAACATTCTTCTTAATGTAGGACAATTCCTTATCTGCTGAGAGAAGAGACTGTTGCTTTGCAGTCCAGATGTTTTACAGATGTTTCACATGATTACATGTCAAAATTAAGAGCTGTGTCGTATACCAAGCTTGAGATGCAGAAGATACCACAAGTTAACATACCTGCAAAGCATAAGATGCATTAAAGCCCCAGAAAATTGAAGTAAATTGACAGATCTACTTTTAGGGAAAGCAATAGTTCAGCTAGAAGGAAAATTTAAAAAAAGAAAAAAAATCCACAAAAATTGTATAACAGTTTGTTTATCTTTGTGGTGTCCTGGCATGGCATGGGATCATCTCTCCTCTCCACTGGCAGTATCTGGCTTCCACAGTCCTCTGCTAAGGAGTCACAAGACGTGACCGCCTCTTTCAGTCCAACACACAAGGGGCTATACATCATTGTTATTATTATTATTGCTGAGGTTATGTGCTGGTTCTCCAGTAATTCACTGATGCTTTGTGTGGGAGGTACAAAAACTGCAGCCTGGGGACTATAGTTCACTGCTGGGGAGTTCCTCCAGAGACATCATTTTAAAAGTTATTCACTTTACTCTAAGTTATATAAGATATATCTGTCAGGGTCCTTAATGTACTAGAACAGAATTATAGAATCATTTAGGTTGGAAGAGATCTTTAAGACCATTAGGTACAACCATTAATCCAACATTGCCAAGTACACCACTAAACCACGTCCCTAAGTGCCACATCTACACATCTTTTAAATACCTTTGGGGATGGGGGCTCAACCACTTTCCTGGGCAGCCTGTTCTCATGTTTGATAACCCTTTCCATGAAGAAATTTTTCCTAATATCCAACCTAAACCTCCCCTGAAGCAACTTGAGGACATTTCCTCTTGTGCTATTGCTTGTTGCTAGGGAGAAGAGGCTGATCCCCACCTTGCTGCAGTGATCTTTCAGGTAGTTGCAGAGAGCAATAAGGTCCCCCCTGAACCTCTTTCTCTCCAGGCTAAACAACCCCAGTTCCCTCAGCTGCTTCTCATAAGACTTGTGCCTTATCAGTCCTGAGCAGAAGGTTATTCCACCCATTAACACTGCCCATGTGCTGTGGGCTCTGTTTCAGCTCAGGAGCAGAGCTTGCCTCATATGTTGTTGCCTCATATTCAGTCTTGTCTCTGGGCCCCTTCTCTAGCTATTCCTCACTGAGCTCCGCAGATGGACCCTATACAGGATACATCACCTTGCCTTGGTTGGGGGTCTCAACAGAAATGGTTATAAGCCTCCTGATGCTGCCCTTCATATCCAGGTCCATGCCTGGGCTGGGATCACCCTCAGATCTCCACTTGTGTGGCAGCCCCACTCTGCTTCCTGATGATCTCACTGCTTTGTGTGATCTTAATTTGCATTAGTTCAGGGGCAAATGCCTGTCCCCTGTCTTGTCACTACGTAGTGGAAGCCTGGAAATACAGCGGAGGGAAGAGAAAGGTTTGCAGCAGATGGAAACATGTCCCTGTAAAATTGCTGAAGGACTGACTGATATTGCTCTTGGGCTATTCTACCTGCTTGCTGAGACCATAGAGCATTCACTGAAGAAAGGTTGCCTGAGTGAGAAATTTCAGTGGTTTTTTTTTTTTTGGTTTGTTTTTCCAGGAATGGTTTTGCCCCTGGGACGAGAGAGGTTATAATTCTTTGAGTTTCAATCTGACAGACCTTACTATGGGGTAATAAACACTGATGAATTTAGAAAAAGATGCCAAGACCATTTATTTTAAGACTAGCTAAAGAGTTACAAAGTCAGGGAGGGGAAGTCTGAGTGCACTTAAAAGGACACCTTGCGTTTTAGGAACTTGCAGGCATTGCGGAAACGTGAGAACATACCAAGGAAGAAGAGGAGTGAGGTCTCTTTTCTCTGGGTGGACACAATGTTGTAGCAGTTACTTCTTGTACAGGCTTCTTGTATCTGGCTTTTTTTTCTTCCCTCTAAATTGAGCAAACATCCATTAAGCTATTGCACCAGCCATGTTACTCCCTCAGCATGGGCTGTTAGAGGAAGGCTGGTGCTGACTTTTCTTACAGCCAAGTAATAGATGCTATGCTGGGTGTGGGAGATTTACAGTGTCTGAAAGAGTCACGGGGGATTAAAAATGAGTTGAGTGAGGCTCATGATTTGGGATTAGCCTGGACGTCACATACCCACAGCTGAAAGGGAGAGCATTTGGCAGGAGTGGGAGGACCCTTTCATAAGACTTAAGGCAGCACGTCACTGGTTAGCAGCCAAAACTATGGACCTGGAACTTATCTTTAGAGACATTGTTTTAGGTGGGGAGAAGTGTGTGGGAGGCTAGGCCGGTAAAAAAGGACTGCTGTGGTTGCATTTCAAGATGACAAAGTTTTGTGGTATAGAGAAAGAAGAAAGGCAGAAACTTCTTTCTTTTTCTTTTCTCCCAAACTATTTAGCTGGACTAGCAAAGGACAGAAAGTCTGAGAAGAAGCAAAAACAGACTATGGAAGAGGAAAGATGGGGACAGAGCTTGTAATACTTGCTTTTTCTTTTTCTTGGAACAGCATCCCTAATCTCCCTTCTCATCCAGAAATGGAATGTTTTCCTCAAAACACTTAGCAAAGTAATTGCTTGCTGTTGCAAATTGATGGTCTTACTTATTGAGTGCTTTCTTTTTCTAGGAGCATCTTCACCTAGATGGTCCTAGATGAAGATGTTACCTATCCACTTCACCCTGGGTGAAGAATTAACCTATGTTAAACCTTGTCAACTTTGTCATCTCTCCCTTTTCTTTTTTTTTTTAACTCTTGTTCATCCTTAATGCTTCTTTATACATGGCAACATGTAATGCCATGAGTTTGTTTCAAAACAATTTTTCAAAGTTGACTTTTGTAGCAATCATATTTCATGAGCATCTGTAGTAATGCTTAAAACTTTTGATACATCAATATATCAGCTTCACTCCTGGCCTGTACACATATCTTAACCTTCAGCAGGGCCTTGAAGTTAGGCAACTTCATCAGTGTATTTTTTTATTTCAGCATCTGGTAGATATATGTATACAGCTAGAGTACTCTTTCCTTTACTCTGTGCATGTGGATAGCTATATTACAAACCTTATATCAATGAACTCATTGAAATGAATGGAAAACCAGTCACATTTATCTAAATCCTCTACTAGCTGAATTGCAAGGCCATCATCCAGCTTAATTCTTCAACTTTATCCCTGCTGTTTAGCAAGCATTTTGTACTGAATCATTTCAGTTTTGTTATCATAGGCTTAAGATAATGGCTTGGCATAAGAGATGCTCTTTCCTCCTGTGAAATCACCATCAGATAGCAGTTTTGGAAGTGCAATGCAGCCTGCCATTTGAGATCTTGCCAATAAAATATTACTTGATGTCACTGGAAACTTCTGCAGTGAAGTGCAGTTCTTAGGAATGTTGGTAATTTCAGAAGGGAAGGATCCCTTTTTTGCCCCCTTTCATTTGAAAACAAGTTTTTATGATGTCTTTCAAAAAAGCATTTAGCATTAAAATATTCTTTAAAAAAATGTGCTTTCAGAATACAGAAAATGTAATAATTGCTTCCAGTTTTGTTTTCATCATGTGGTACTCCATTATTCCCTCATGCCTGAAAGTCTCAGTCTACTGCTTTATTGTACACTTTTACATTTGGGCTCCAGAGCCACAGTGACAATATGTCAGTGATTGCTTGTGCACAGAGCTTGGGTGTTTTTATGCAACACGCTCAATCACATAATAAATATAGTAAGTATTTTTGTTTACATCACTAGCAGTTCTACTCTGCTGTCTTTTAAAGAACATCCCTCTATGTGTCAAGCCTGCTTTTGAAGCCCTGTGCCCATAAAACACAAAGCAGGTCTTACATGGAGTGCTAAAGTCATGTTTGCAGTAATCTGGATGAGGAACAATTTATTTACATTTATTCTCAGAGCCTGCATATACTGAAACCATGTACTGTGGTATTCCAAAAGGAACAAGCCTCTCCACTGCCTTGTGACTACCCTGAGCAGAGCATATCAAGGCTTTCAGTGAGCGTGCTTGGCTGCTTTTAGACAAAGCGGTTGTAAAGGCAACTACAACTGTAGAGCCACCAATTCCCCTAGGGTGAATTTTGTGTCTGATATTAAGTATCTGTTGCTGCAGTTAGATTGGCACTTGTACCTCTGTCAATCTTAAAGCTTAAAACTTAAAACCGGCTTGGATGGGCCCTCTGCCTATGGCAACCTATGTCCTCTTGTTAAGAGGACAAAAGGGGGAAGAGGGCATTAAGTGCTGCTGCTGCTTCTTGAAATCAGAAAACTCAAATTGATCCCCTCATTATGTGTGAATGCATTTGCAGGACATCAATGGAAACAAAACCGTGCAGAAAAGACATGAAAATGAGGAGACAGGAAGAGACAGTGGCTGTAATATTACTTCCTGCACCTACTTCCCTCTTGTGCAGAGGTTCATATATGATGCAAAGTGTTTCTGAGTTCCTTGAGTTTGATATATCCCAGAAGGGCCCAAAGCTCTGGTGAGTTTGGTTCTTCACTGAGAAACATAAGGAGAAACATGAGGCATTGTGTCTCCTATGACTGTTTATATGTGCCAATGGAGTAATGCAATAAAAACAGTAATAAAAACAAAATCATGGAGTCCTGTGATTAAGAATGAAAAGGTTAATTTTAGTGACATTTAAATTGTTATCTCAGGTCATTGAAGAGCTTATGAGTACCCAAACTGGAATCAAAATAGCATCTTGGGTTTAAATCTGAACTTACCAGTGAATCTTGGTGTGACAATGCTGTGTTTTTATGTTCAGAGTTTCCTTTCTCTTAAACAAATCTCCGTCAGATTTGCAGTGAAAACACTGGAGCTGACATAGGGGTTTCTCTATCAACCATTCCAGTGGTGATCTATTAACAAAATCAGGTTAATATTCATGTACACTCTTGAACTACAGGTGTGATTTGTAGGATGAGTATATTTTTAGTTCCGACCTATGTATAGATCAACCCTGAATTAACACTGTGCTGAGACGAATGATATGGTTCATACCTCTTAGAGCTGTTGTTCCAGTTGGCCACATGATAAAATAACATCTGTTCAGAGGTTGAGAAAATATAAGGGAAATGGGGGTGTCTTCTCTAGAACAACACATGAATACTGGTTCTTGACTTGATTTTTGGGATGTTTACTGTGAATGCATTCAAATGTATAAATAGATTGTTAAAAAAAAAAAACAAAACAACAACAACAACAAAAAAACAAGTAGGAAGAGGCTCAGATTAAAAAACATAAATACCCAAGGGCTGTTATCAGGCAATAACAGAATGATAAACTGGACCCAGTCCAGAAGTGGAAGTGTTTTGTTATTTCATACTTGGACAAAATACTAAGAGCTGAAGGACCCATAAAGACATCTACCCTGTGGCAGAGTCAGTGGTTACCATAAGCTTTTCAACAAACAGATGAGGCAACAGCTCTCGCATTTTTAATGAATGTTAAAGCTGATCCTGGCAAAACCAAAAGGCAACTTTTTCAAGCAGCTATGTAATTATATTGCTACCTACAAGCTCCATTTCACCCCTATCAAGTCTCCATTAATTATATCTTTAAGAGAAAATTTATGTGATCTTCTGCTCTCCTGTTTCTTCTGCCTTCTGATACACTGGTATTTTTTCCTGTGGTTTGCATCCCACAGTATTTTGCAGTCCTAACCCACAGTCTTTTACTACTGTCTTGAGGCCAAACGTAGTAATTCAGAAAATCTGGGTGTAGATTTATTGAATGTGTGCTGGGAGATAATTTGCTTGCATGAAAACTGCTTTATGGAATGAGCCATTGCTGCTCAATGAGGAGTTTTTCGAGCAAGACCAGAGACCAAAGTAGTGTTGTCAGAGGTAATGTATCTGGAGAGAGCTACTTATGAGAATTGCACTTGCATCAAGGCCATAGCAAAACATTAAGAATAAAGGAAGAAACGGTGCTTTTAGCGGTCATTAGCTCTTGGTGCATAATTTCTGGTGTTACTTAGGCTCTCTTTGAATGGCCCTTCCAGGTCCACAGTGATGCAGTGAAATTTTGTTTGCTGTTTCGCTTTCTCAGCCCATGGAGAAAGGAACTGCACTTTATTAAAGAATTCTCCCCCCTTCCCCCCCCTTTTACAAGGTTGTTTGTTATCTCGGAATGCAGACCTGCATTGGAGCGTGTAATTACAACACCATGTCCTGGGTTAGAAAGAACTCAGACACTAAATTGTCCATGTCATCACCTGAATTTGACCATGAAATATAGCACAGAGGGACTGGGAAGACAGCCTGTAAAGAAGTAAGGACTGAATGGGCATTTTGGTGCACTGGGCAAATCCAGTCTGCTCAATCCATTGCTGCAGTCCCACCGTGGCCATTTAATATTATTACCTGCATCTTGCTCTTGAAATGGTACTTCCACCTCTCTTTCCATGAGGTGTGTTTGAGTGAAGGAGGTCAGGGTTAGAGAAGATTGCAATAAAACATGACTCATTTTACATGGGTGATCAGAGTTCTATTAAGTTGCAAAGGAGTTGATTTTTTAAAGAATGTCTTTTTTTTCTCAATCAATTTTTTTTTTTTTGTGTAGACACTAGGAAATAGAGGTCAGCTCTACTGTTCAGGGTGTTCAGAGATACCCCCAAAGCTGGAATAAAATGACTTACACTCCTTTCTGCGGAAATTCTTTATTTTATTCACTTGAGTATCTTAACGTTACCACAGATTTTGAATTTAAGGCCTTTTCTGTGCTCCCACAATGTGCTGGAGCAGAAAAAACTGTCAAATCACTGATCTCCAGGACCAGGAAACAGCTCTTGCAAAGACCTTCTCAGAAGAGAAAAGTCTGTGTGAGGCAGCTGCCTCAACCTGGCGACTGGTACATGATAGGAGAGAGATGATGGCTGTACCCAGTATTTCTTTTGTCTGTCTACAGGTACCGCTTGCCATAGTGCCAACAGGAAGAAAGGTTTGCAGGAGGGTATGTTTGAGAAACACAAGTCTTGCAGGGAAATGTTTGTGCTTCATCAGGCTTAGGGATCCAAACTGATCTACAGTGTCAAAAATTATGGACAAAAAGAAGGGCAGGACAATGACAGAAAGCAGTAGTTTCAGAATATGGAGACCACCTTTATCTCTCCCTTGGCAGTTATTCTTAACTCCACAAAACAAAGTTTTGGTATGAGCATGTGTGTTTGTATCTATGTGAAAGAGCACCCTGGGAGTTGTAGCAAAATATTTTTTTGTAAATTCCACTCTTCAATAAGAAATACCCAGTAGATTTCTGATGATTGCATTTCTGGCATGTTGCATCCTGCAACAGCATTCTTGCACACAGTGCCCAGGTACCCTCGTCTCTTCACACCTCCTCCATTATTCACCACACTTACTTTATAGAACATTGATATTAGTAAGTGAATATTTCATTACATTTGAAAAGGTTACAGTACATAGTTATGTTTATTCCCTTTTTATACTTCCATGATTAACCACAGTGTTTGGAATAATAGAAAAAAAACCCCAAAACCACAGAATTACATTCTGGATAACTGATAACTGTGTCAAGGTCTTAAAACACCACAACACTCTCTAAAGTGGCAATTTGTGTTGTATGACTAAATATCATTAATTAAACATTAAACATCAAGGCAGGAAATGCTACTGTGGAGGTTACATCTTTGCTTACTTATTTGACACTGCAAAGTTTGATAGCTTGCTTGTGCAGTCGATGTCAGTGAATACGGACTGGTGCTTGCAGCATCACTAAAGAAAGCATGGAAAGTCTGTAGGGGCTTTATAAGTTAAGGCTGTTGCTAAGGTTCAGGATAGCTTTGAGACTATTTAATAATAATGTCCTGTTTTAATACTTGATTGTCCAATGTGCTTCTGCAAAGGAATGCATCTCTCTGCTCCATTTTGAGTTTCTGATGTGCAACCAGGATGGCCCTCTCAAGTTAGAAACAAATCTGGAGAAATAAATTATCTTCTACAAACAGTAAGCTGTGAATTATGCTGGCCAGGCTGGTGAGACACTAGCTTGGTAGCATCTGTGCAATTTCTATCTAGAAAAGAAAAATAGATGTAAAGGCAGTTGAGGATTGTCTTCTGCAATCTATGTTTTGAATGTATGCAATGCTGTAAAGATGTGTGTGTTACAGAGATTTTTGCTGTTAAACTCTGGTTATGGCTTCTTCTTACCTCTCATGCAAAAAGTTGTGATTTCTTCTGGTGTACATAAGGATCATTTTCATTGAAGTACTGCAGTAAAAAACAAGATACTGAAAAGGTAATGCTGATACATTCCAGTCTCAGGGGAATGCTGCAAAAGAAATGTCCTGCTTATTGGAACCCACCTTCGCTAAGAAAAATAAATAAAGGAGGAGTGCTCCGTATGTGTTGTGATACAGATTAGTCTATCTGCTCCTAAGGTCTTTATCTCTCTTAAGTACAGAGGTAAGTAAGTCATCTTCAATTCCCCATCTCTTTCCTGGCTCCTTTGAAAAGCTGAACAAATTAACATACAAGAGGATTTCTAGGCTCCAGAAGCTGTTGCTGTACTTCTGCATAAACTCCGCAGGCTTAGAAATACCTGTGGTTTATATTTTCTTTCCTTCTAAAGCCTTTCAAAAAGCCATGAGCTCACAGTGATTTAAGTCACTGGACTTTTCCATGATAAAAACATGCATAGAACGCATCTTCACACATTATAGTTCACGCTTTCCCCAGCTCACTGGTCCTCCTCCTGGGGGTTATACTCCCACTAGCACTGAGAGAATCATGCTGTATGCACTCCATAATTAATTAGGTCCCACTTACAAAAGTAAATCTGACAACATCTACATCAGTTGGGGTTAGGCATCTAAGTGACTGGATATATGGGAGTCCTGCTGACTTTCAGTGACACTTGGATCAGATTTCTACGTGCAAACAGGTATCTATCAGCATTCGAAAATGTTAGGTTCCTTGTGCCTCTTGTGTTCACAGGAATTTAGGTGCTTAATGTGAGACATCGCTGCTGAAATGCTCAAGAAATGCCTTTCTGTACACATGGGCACCTTAACACATCAGAAAGCCAGACTTGGAAGTCCTCTTGAAAATGGAATGTAAGCTGCTAAGGCTGAGGTATATCTGAAAACATCAGTGGACACTTTTATTCACTCTCATCCTCCATCAGCCCAAGTTATAATTCTAAAGCCTAGACTTAAAAAGTTCAATATTGCTTCTCTCTCATCCTGCTGTGAAATACCAGGATGATGACCCTGTGGTTTTTCCAGGACCCAGTTTCCTCTTTTCTCATGTACCTTGTTGCATAAAAGATAATTTTGTTACTTAAGGTAACATTTGCTATGCAAGTGACTTTTGCATGTGAAGTTCAGTCCAGCAGGCCACATAACCACACCATTACAGACCCTCTTGAATGAAGTGGAAATAAACTTTACGTTTACAAGGAAATAATATTCAGCTTCTTATAAGAAAGATAGGAGTCCTCTTCCTTTAGGACATGTTGAAAGACACTCCTTTGGGCATTTTCGCAGTGCAGTAGTTGCTGTTGATCAGTGTGTCACCACCACCACTGCATCTCTAAAGCAATGCAGGCAGTGGAAAGTCGTTCAGGCTAAACTCTGTTAGCCTCAGTGGATTATAGGGATTATCAAAAGCTCTAAGGTTTCTGATTAGTGAAATGATGATTCAAAAAATGCACATACAAAAGCTTCCCTACTCAGTTCTTATTTTATTATAATCTTTGTGAATTTCCTGTATGCAGGGAGAAAGACGTTTCTCTGAGTCCTGATCAATGAAACAGAAGAGGTAGAAAAGCAGTGCCAGCACATCTGCTCTGATGGGAGTCCCCTAGTCCATTCTTGGATATTGTATGCAAGACTGAAAGTATGCTGCTTGTCCTCTAGGCACTCTGCACTTGATGCTGAAACACAGCCTTTAATTGTGGCTTTCTGATTAACAGGGTGAGAAGTGTTACAAGAAAAGGACCATACAACTTCCTTGTTCTAAAAGTCTATCTGGAGGAGTTGTAACTGTCTGGCTGCTTCCAAACTATTTCCCTTGGCATAGCAGTTCAATTTAACAGTGCCAGAAATCCCAGCAGCATGTGAAGATCAAAGTGATCCACAGTTTTGGTAACCTGCCTGCAATAGCCAGACCTGAAGCACTGTCTCCCTGAAGGGAGGAACTGGCTGGCAGAAGCCCAGGTGCCAAGGCCACTGGCTCCCTGTGGACCACTGGTTGGGTGGAGCACCCTGGTGGCACAGCACTGTGGAGAACGGCCAGCAGGTGACAGGGAGTTCCCATACCGGCTGGCTGGCTGTGAACTGAACATCTGGAAAACATGCAGATGGTGCAATCAGAAGTGTAAGATCTAGGGGGGCATACTCTGACCCTTGTCTGTGTTTGGTGGTTTTGGTAAATTTACGGGACATTAAGGACTGCATAAACCCAAATTTCTTGGCAAAATAAATACTTTTGGCTAATGGTCAATTTACAGACTGTAGTCAGAGCTCTCAGTTCAGAAGAATCCAGATTTTTAATTTAAAAAGTCTCACTTGCCCTTTCTGTCCAGCATCGTTACTGTTAACAGCATTCTGTCCAGCTGTTACTTGCCTAAATAGGCTTTACATTCTGGGATCTTCGTTGTGTTTGCTTATAATTTTTAAGTTGACTGAGTCCTGAAAACTCATTTCCAATTTCTTCTAAAGAAAATTTCTTAAAATCAGTCAATGGAAATAACAGTCTCACTGTTCTCTCTTTTCACAGAGAATTACACGGTCTGTATACATTCCTTCACTTTCCAGTCTGCATAACCAGAACCATTTTAAAACAGCCAGAACCAAAGAAGTTTTATAAGTACTGAGGAAAATTTCAAAATTATTTTAATTTCATCTGTCTTTTTTACAGTGAACAACTATTTGTTTTTAAGAATGGTCACCTAAGTATTAATTCTAGTTACAATGCTTTCATTTGTTCATTTTCCACATATAAAATGTTTCAGAACTTGGGGGGTTTTTTCTCTTTAAAAAACATGTGGCCATGCTGATTAAACAACATTTTCAGCACAAAATCTCTTTTTCTGCCCACACAAAAGTGAAATGATGATTGACCACAAAAAAAAAATTATATGTATATATATTTTTATATATATATATATATATTTGGGCTCAGATCTTCTGAGCACTTGCTGTGGTGCCTTTCAAGCAGGGACATTGTGTTGATGATCTCTTAGGTCCAAGTCTTCTGCCAAGCTTGTAAGTACAAGGATAACACTCAAATGCAGGATAAATAAGAAAACAAAATCTGATCAAGAAAGAAGCACAAGAAAAAATCATATGATGGCTACTGCAGACTTGGAAAAGAAGACCATGATGCTGACTACAGATCTAAATAGAAAAGCAGGAGTCAGAAACTACAAGGCAAAAAATTGACAAAAGTTTACAAAAGACAAATTTTTTTTTACAAAAATCTGTATGCAAAAGATGGTCATGTTTTTCAGTGC
This sequence comes from Myiotriccus ornatus, assembly GCA_036023395.1. Taxonomy (NCBI): domain Eukaryota; kingdom Metazoa; phylum Chordata; class Aves; order Passeriformes; family Tyrannidae; genus Myiotriccus; species Myiotriccus ornatus. The sequence continues at coordinate 26,317,917 of JAYRBT010000001.1, forward strand.
ATCCTCAAGAATTAAAAAAAAAAACAAACCCAAACTAGTGACTAGGAAAACCAGTTCATCCATGGCTTTCATAAATACAGTAATGGAATGTTTCATGCCTGCCAGGTACACCAGTCAAGCATGTCAATATGCTAAAATGAACTGTAGAATGAAAAGAAATTAAAGGAAAAAAGAATGGAAAAGTTGGAGTAAAAAAACAAATATCAAGTGGGAAAAAAAAGGATTAAAATTCAAAAAAACCCCAAAAATGAATGTAGTGTAACTTTCTTATATATGGAAGCAATAATTGAACTGAAAAGAACACTTGTTCCAAGTTCTTAACTTCAAAATACCTGTTTTTTCCATCACCTTTTCTTTTCTGATGATTTCCATGTTGTGTTTGCTGATTGTTCCATGTGTTACGCTTGCTGTTTGTCCCACTGTGCAGTTCTCCTCACTACATGCAATTTTCTGTTTAGCTCAGCATAATAAGCTGTTGTAGTTCCAATGGTCAAGAAAGGTGCTTAAAATATTGGTGCCCAGAGGTACAGCAATATTGTTTGGCAAGCCCTGGTTCTGCTGACACAATTTTTCAGAGGTATTATGTGATTGTGAGGATCACTAACTGCTCTAAAAATTGTGCATTAATTTATTTTACAGATTTGCTAATATTCCACAGGCATCAGGCACTGTAGGCCTGTCTTCCCAGCATGAAGTTTTGCCCTGGGATGGAAAATACGATTTTTTCACCTTTCCTAAATGTGCTTTTAAAGAATAAAATCTTTCCTAAAGAGCATGCCTGACTTTTGTAGTCTACTGTCAAAGATTTATCTTGTCTTAGCTGCTTGCAGCTAGTTTGACTTCTGACTCTCCTGAATGTCAGAAGGAAACACAGTTCGAAACTTTATTGCTGCTCCTGCCAGAAGACAATATTTTCAAAGAACTCCTGTAACAAATCCACAGAGTACTTTGAATTCCTCTGGTTTATAATATAAAAAGCCATAAGGAAAAAGAACTACCTCGTCATTCTGTGTCTTCCAAGCAGGACATTAAAGTGACAGATTTAAAGGACATTTACAACTCCATTGAGCCAGGAGGACTTGATTGCATTTTTTCAGATAGGAAGGAGGTGTTGGATATGTGTGTGTTCTGGGATGATATGTGGCTGCTGCCGGCCTTTCCAGATGGCCTCTGATGTCATTCCTAAAGATCCTGAAATCTGGTGCATGAGAAAATCGTTTCATGGCGCTCTGATAAGATTTTAGATGGTTTTTGCATGAATATAAGGGACCAAGGAGACGGAACAATAAACAGAAGATGACAGAAAGGAGCAACACGTCCCTGAATGGGGAAAAATGGTGTGGTTACTTCATCTATATAACTATTTCAAAAATCTCCATCTACTGACTGATTAATATTGGACCAGTTCCACAGGAGGAGTCTGTCTCTCTTAAGAATAGCTGTATTTTTTCTGGAAGATGAGAGCAGGGCCACTGAAGATGAAATGCATGGGCTGGACCACGTGGTTCATACCATGTCAGAGGGTGTCAGAAGTGGACACGCTTCTGACCCTCAAGGAGATAAGAAGAGGTCTCAGTAGGTCTGTACCACTCTGCTCATCATCCTGCCAAGGCAGAAGATAGGCTGGCAAAAGGTACCTGTTCCCAAAAACTCTGAACAGCTCAGCTGGCAGAGCAAAACATATGGCAAAATGCTCCCGTGCTGTCGCTGCACAAGCTGAATGGACAGGCTTTCTGAGAGATATTCTCATGGGAGAGGGGGAAGAGGGATGCCTGTCAGCCAGAAGCAAGTCTGATTTTGCAGGGCATCAGAAGAAACCTCGGCAGATGTTCCTGCACTGTGGATGAACAGAAATCTGCATTCTATGAGGCTCTGACTCCAAACTTGGTCCGTGCAGCTGGACCTGCTGCTTTGGGAGGAAGCAGTGATGCAGAGAGTATACTTGGATGCAATACATAGGCATCCTGCCTCCTGCTCTTCTCTCTTTGCATCCACTCATGCAGTCAGGAGCCTTTGAAGAGAGCCTCTGCAGCCCTCATCATCCTGGTGACTGCACATTTACCTTTCAGAGCACAGAAATGCCACTGGTCTTGGCCCAAGGTCTGGATTACACATTTTAACAGCAGGGTCTCGCTTTTGTTCCTTAAAGCCATCTAAAACAGAGAATAATTTCAAGTGCAAATAAAAGGGACTTTTGTTTTCCTGTGAAATGTACCTGCCTAGTGTCTGATGAGAACAACATAGACAGCACGGCTAATGAGGCCAGACAGCCTCATTACATGAAACTGTATCCTGAATTGAGCTTTGAGCTTTGTGGGATCCTTGAATTATTTTCAGTTGGATTTTTTTTTTTTTTTAAATTTTATTTTGTGTATTTGGAAGAGCAACAGAAGTGCTGAACAGCGCCAAGGAATTTTTGCTTGAAAATATTCTTAATAGAAAAATAATTCTTATTTTTACTGTTGATGATGCAAATGTCCTGTATATCTTCAGTTACATCTAGATCTTACTCACAGCTGCACAGAAATTGATAGGATCATTACACAAAATGAAACCTATTGTATCCACCAGAAGAATGCATCTTATGAAAAATTCATTTTTCTCATGAGAATCTAACAGGTGCAGGAAAGCTTTAAAGAATATGCCACAGACGGGCAGCTTTAGACATGATATGTGAGTCTTTACTGAGAGTATGGGAGTTCGATTTATAAATGCCCAAAGTTATCAGCAAAGCTGTTGAGCAAGCAAAATTTTCAAGGGTCTTCAGTGAAGAGACAAGTAAAAAAAATCACCAAAATAGTACAAAAACCACAAATCTATTCTATGACAGAACTTAAGGAATGCAAATAAATAGTAGCACATGAAATGGTCTTTAAGAAAAGAGGGTCAGTGCATGATATTAGCATCTGGGAATGAGATGGTGGGAAGCAAACAGAACAGGATATTGCAGTGTTATGTATCAATAGTTGCAAAGGGGAAGACTACCCAGGAGAAGAAAATGTCTTAGTGCTCAATCGAAAGAACTGAGTGCCAGTATTAGAGGGGATTATCCAGTATGTGAAGACCCTGAGTCAAAAGACCACTGTTCCTGTTCCTTCAAAATTCTTCCCTGTATTTAATCACCATGTTTTCTGCATGTGTGGTGCGAATATTTGCTTTCAGAAAGTTCCAGGGCTGAAGATATTCCACTGACCTCCATGTTAGCCTCCAGCCTATTGGGAAGTTCACAAATCTTACTTTTGCTTTGGGCAGTGAAAATCAGGATTTAAGCTTCATGCTTCAGGGGTAGGATCTGCAATCTGCTAAGCTGAGAAATGAACAATACACTTTTCTTCAACTGTAATAGTTGTTTGGATTCCCTTTGTAGTCAAAGGAAGAAAAAATTTTAGAAGTGTTGACATCATTAGGCCTATTTATTTACAGGTTTAAATGAGTTGGGGAATAGATGCACACCTCTGAACAACTGCTGAAGTGTTCCCATAACTCCATACTTTTATCCTCCTGATACATTTCTATGGGTGCTTTATATGATGAACTGGGGACAGCATCCTCTGAGAGGGAAATGGAGCACAGTGGGGCACAGGCTGAGAGAGAAGTTCTTGGTGATGCTTTCTGCTCTGGAGCTTTTCATGATTGTGACTCTGTCTTCCTTATGACTCTGTGGCTTCACTAGGTCTCACACCATTGAGAAATGCTCCCTGAGCACTTTCAGATGGAGCTGGGGCAGACACTCTTCTGAATTTAAAGGAGCCTCAAAACATCAGCAGCAAAACTGTAGATTTAATGACAGAGAGTGTGCCAGCTGACTGTAGGGCACCTTGCCAACTACTTCTGCTGCTCAGAAAATCTATCTGACACACCTGCAACACCAAGTACACCATAATCCTGTTGCCTCATGAGTAAATTTGTTTTGTTTGCTCTGAATGAAAAAATGCTGCACTCCCCATGCCTTTACTTTCCTCTTGAGACTACACAATATGATCATGCGTGAGCAGAGAATCAGTAATTGCTTGACCAAGGAGAAGGACACATTTATATCAAAACTTTAATGAATTACCCATAAAATCTTACCAGACACCTCTGAACTTTAAACATGGTCTCAGAATGGGAGATATTCTGTATGCTTAACCAGGGTAGAAACTTACCACTGCACAGTATAAAACATGTTTTAAATGTATCAAAATTTCACAAATACCTGGGCCTTTTTTTGACCACATGCAAAGTGAAGGACCAGAAGCACTTATATCTCACGCTTCACTGTGCTGTCTCTAGCACCTGAGTACGCTGTTGGAAGATGGTGTCCTGTCTGTAGTTGTGGATGGCTGGAAATGAGGGGAAAGGCAGCATTTTTGCCATAAAATCCCATTCTGTGGTGAGATCAGATGCACTTGTCGATAAGGTTCTGGTAAGGAACTGAGAATCTGTTCCAAATTACGAAAACTTCACTCCCCAGAAAGCCCTGTGGGAGCACAGAGGAAGGATTGCAGATGGGATCAGTGTGGCCATCTCTGTGTAGATAATTAATGAGAAACTGGCACAGTTGTATACACAGAAAGAAAAACACTTAAGTCTTTGATGAAAGGCCAGATGAAAAAGGAAAGTGTTATAATTCAACAGAGTATAAAAGACAGCAGTGGGCCATCCTTTCTTCTAAGAAGACAGGTTACTATATCACTTTCCTGAAATCACAGCAGGAATGATGGATTAGTTGGAAGGGAAAATTGGTGCCTGAGGCACCTCTGACTTCAATGTTTCAAGTTGTCCAGAATCCTTCCCAGCCTTCACCCAAACATGAAACTGTGTAACAAGCATGGGGAATTACTAAGGGCAATATGCGGTCTCCTTACTTATTTCCTGAAATCCAATCTTGATAGAAAGTACCAGCTTTCAGGTGCATGCCAGAACCTTTGTGTTCATTGCACGTTCAAAAAGGGGATGCCTCTGGGTTGGACCCAAGCCCAGCTCAAGAGATGGTCTTTGTTTTAAACTGCAAGTGAAATTCTCATTCTCCGATGAAGGTTTGTTCCATTCCCGATACATAAAAATGCTTCATACTTGTTTTACAGTCTCCTTGGTTGAACAAACCTTGAATGAAGCTTGAACTAACATTTTCTTATCTGCATATGTAGAAGAGGGGAGGCAGAACTGGAAAAAAGAGGTCCTACTATTTACCAAGAGAGGGGAGACCAAGCTGCGATGTATGATTGAAACCTGCCCTATTTTTGCTGCATAAAGCATAGAAAGAGCCAGCCAGTGGAGACAAATGTAAGGTCAGGGAAGGGTGCTGTAATACTTTGCAAGAAGCATGGTTCAGTGCATCTGTGTCTGTCTTGTTCCGCTCCTCACAATCTTAGTGGAAAGGAAAGACAGACCCTTCCATTTCCACAATTGTCAAGAAAAACTTAGAGGTAGGATTTGACCATGTCTGAGAGGGAGACACCCAAAGGGGTCAGCAGCCAGCATACTTCGAAAGGTAAATTACCCCCTCCAGTCCAGCAAAATAGTCTCTTACGTTAAATATGATTATTTAAACATCATGATTGTCAGAGATATAGTTACTCACATGAAAAGAAGATGGAGAGTTGCAGACCTGCACAGTTTACTGAGCCATTAATTGGTGGCCTTTGGGAGGTGCTGCATCTTAGGTTTCCACCCCTAGTCAAAAAGGAGCTAAGGTCAAGAGCCCTTGGGCATATCCAGTGAAAGCTGAGCTGATGGGATCCCAGAGACCACACGTCATACTCTAAATCTCTATAAAATCTGCTGTGAGCTGCTCTTGTTTAGGTGCATGCTTAGGATTTATTTCAATAGGTGGAGCTTGGAGGGGCACCACATCCCCTTCTCATCTGATTCCTGGGACACCACTGGGAACAACTGAAGTTGTGTTGCAACAGATGATGGCTGTACTCTGGCTACAAGCTACCAACACTGAACCTGCCCAAGAGTGGCACACATCGGGCCTCCACATTAGTGGCTAGGGTAGATTAAAGCATCATAAGAAACTGCAAGCTGGCCTGTCTCAGGTCAAGGAAGAAATTAGCAATGAGCCATGAAAGGATATGCTTTCTGAGGCATGTAATTGAAGATCACATGGCAAGAAGTTGTTCAAACTATTGCAACCACTTCTGGAATATATCCCTAAATTTGGCTCTTTATATGCTTTACAAAGGAAAAAGTTCAAGGTTTTAAGTAATAAAACATTTGTCTTTGAATAAATAGTTGTAAGAAAAATGATCAAGAGTGACTATTAAAGCAGGAGACACAGGAAAACATCTTTTCTTTTGAACTTTTAGCACCTTTGCACTTAAATTTAATGGATAAGGTTTCCTTTCTTAGGACTTCTTACAGGACCTTTGTTTCTCTTCCTTTTAATTTTAAATATCAGTGCATTTTCAGCAGTAGTAAAGGGGGCTGGCAACAATTCACTGTTCAGTTTTTTATTATAAAAATTAAATTGGGTATGATGAGCTTTTGTAAAAGAAAGCGAGAACTGAAAATATCCAGAAAGTCACAAAGTGCCGCCAGAAAGACATTTGGGAAGGGGTGAGGCTGTTTAAACTTACATTCTTCCCACTCTGGGCCAGCTGTGTTTCTCTGCTTCTCTCACACCCATCTTGTAAGCATATGGAGTTGAAGTGTTAATATAACAGAAAATAAGCCAAGCTAGATTCTTAAAACAGCTCCTAATTTAGAGTAGTTTAGCTTAAAACAGCCTGGCTATTCTCAGTAACTGCTAACCAACGCAGTCAGTCTAGGTGAGGAAAAAACTAATTTGACTTTTTTCACTTTCAGGGGATTTTGGTGGTGATTACTGTAGGTGGAGGTGAAAAAAATAGGTAGTGAGCCTCTTTGCCTGTGACTTGTATTTTAGATTTAAGTACTTGCCAGTGGAAGTTGCATGAAAGATGCACTGGAGGAAAAAGAAAGAAAGAAAAAAATGAAAAACAGTACTAAAGGAGGTTACAGTGTCACTGAGATTTACTTAGGGCATGAGTCCACTGGTGAGTTTCTTAGACTCTTTGTCCCACTCCTCACATGGATGTGGACAGAGATAATGAAGATTTGCTGAGATGAATACTTCTTTTCCCTAAAGTCTGGTAAAGCAGCACGTAGCGATGGTGATGTATGGTGAGCTGAAAGGGTTCTTTGCCTGGATTGATACACTTATGATGAATATTCGAGCTGGTGATAAGCAGAAACTTGTCAATGACACCAAAATTACTTATACGTTATCAGCAGTGACCCACGACTATTTCCTGATCCAGGAAGGAAAATCCTTCCCTCCGCTATTCCAAATGTATATGCTGCTAATGACATTGAGGGCTGCACCCTGGGTATTCAAACTGGCATATATACCAGACAAAAGCAGAGCAAGCTTTGTGGAAAATCCATCATTTTGGCTTTAATTAGGCACAGTGTACAGATTCTCTGCCCATTCCACTGTAAATCCAGTAACTCCACCAAAACAAATATATAAACAAACAACACAAAACACCAAAAAAACCCCAAACCAAAAAACACCTCCACGGAAAGAAGTTAGGAGTTTTTTCATATTTGTCATTAATCCAACCAAAAAATGCATTTGAAAGTCAAGCTCTCAGTCCTTCACAGAACTATTCCACAGCAGCCAGAGGGGTACTGGGCACTCAAGGTGGCATTTAAAAAGTAACGGAGTATCTCTATTTTTGTACTAATTGGAGCAAATTTAAAGAAAACACATCAAAAATGGAATGCCAGTAACCTCAAAGAGACTGAAATCTTGGATCCACTTGTCTGAATGTACCGCTTTCCTAATCTGTTTTAGCAGTGTGTTCTGAACAGTGGAAATAAGTCCTGAGATCTCCCTGAGTCTGTGCTTTGAAGAGGACTTTTTGCTGCAGTGTGATGCCTTTAGGTCTTCATAGTTCTCCATGTTCAAAAGGGTGACAGATTTCAATCTGGCCAGTTTGTGGAGGATCACAGATTCAGTTATCTGCATTGTCTGATTGTTTTGAAGAGGACTTCTCAGGAACCTTTAAATTCTCTAAATGTTTTCATCTGACTACAGAAGGATAGTTTGAAACGGGACCATCCAAATGTACCATGTTAAGGCCCCAGGTGCAGTACCTGAGCTATACAGTACCATACAAGTGGGAATTAGTTCCTTTGTGTGTTATTCCCCAGACCATGAGGAAGGGCAGGGTGAAAGTGTCATTTTATGATACTCAAAGAATAAAAAGTTCTTTGCTTTCAGATTACAGGCTTATATGCCCAGCTGCAAGGTGCATAGGTTGCACTTCTGGAAGAATGTATATAAGTCCATGTTTTGTTCCAGAAAATATCATAAAACTGAAAACTGGAATATTTAAAATGCATTGTAGAGCCAGGATGCATGCAGTTGGCATAGACTTTTCTAAAGAAACAGATTGAGAGAGAAAAATATTTGCTGAATGTTTGCAATCTGTATGAGAAGTAAAACTTTTGAACACACATTATAAGGGGCAACTTTGGAGAGATTAAATTTTTTCTTAAGTGATTGCTTGATTTTGATTTTTTAAAAATTATTTTATAATAGAAATAAAGACTCTGCAAGATCTCTCTTCCTTTATCTGCAGGTAAGTCTGCTTGAGAGACTGAGAGACTGCTCTGCTCTTCTGGCCTAGGAGAGCAAGTGAAATGCTGGTAGATGGACCACCTCTACACTCAAAATTTACGTCAGTATAATTAATGCAGGTACCAACTGAAAAGGTTGAAAAGTTACTTCTATTTGTTTAACTTGCCTTGATTCTTCACTGATTATACTAACTGTATACAAGGGCTCCATATATTTAGTTATGTAATTTTCTAAACTGATCTGTTGAATCTGTGACCTCAGTGTGCAGAGATGGCAATAAAGAGAGAAGACAGAAGAAGAAAGTGGCTAGATTGCAGGGTCTGTTAAATGTAAAATAGAAGATGAGTGAGACTTTTTTAATTTCCAGCTTTATGCACTGTGCAGACAGGAAACCGTGTATTTTATTTATATGATTATATTAATTTGGGTTCAGAAGTTAATGCCATCATTCCCTTTGTGGGACCTGCCATGCACTGAAACTTAATCATCCCCCACAGTGTAATACGAAAAGGGGACTGTGGACCCAGGGGAGCCATTTTCCTGTCATTAGAAAATTTCATCCTTATGTCTGGATACTGAGTACACTGTCCACAGCAGAACCGAGTCTTTTTCCTAGCTGCAGAGAATATTGTTGCCTTTGAAGAGTACATAATTTAGCAATTACAAAATCTGTTTTTTCTCCTTGAAGAGGATTGTCTGGGAATATTTTCAAGGATATAGCCTCCCTCCTTGTAATCTACTGCACCATACCTGAAAAAATGTCACATGGGACTGTATACTGCCAGAGCAAACCCTTGAGCTCATCCTACTAAAATATATCAATCACACTGTTGTGCCAGTCCCTCAGTCCTTCCTGGATTTGGCAGCTTTTGCTGAAGAAGTGTGGATACAGCTCATTTTCCTCAGCTGGAGTGCTCTGCTCTGTGCACTCCCCAAGCTCAGCCTGGAGTTCACGGTGAATTGTGTAATGCAGGTTCACTTCCACTTATGCCCAAGGGTAAATGGAAAACAGGATGCAGTAGTCTCCTCCTGAACCCATCAGCGCAAGAGTCCCACCAGCTGGCAGCACCCCAGCAGGACTGGCAGGTGCCCGGGTACCTGCGGTGCACCAGATGGGCAGTCTGCTGCCTCGAGCAGTGACAAGAGAAGAGCAGAAGGGCCTTTGGGAGTGTTCTTGGTAGACAGTGAATTCCCATCTGGGTGGAGGTGGGAAAACACAGGAGCAGCAGTGTCCTAGTCAATAAGGGACATAACAACTGGAATCATGATATGGATAACATCTTATCAGAGGCAAGATCTGGTAATCCTAGCACCAGGGAATGACAAAATCCAGTGAGGAGACTCTCTTGGTGTCTTTAAACCCTGACAAAGGAAAAAGAAGCTCTGTGTGTGTGTGTCCATACTCATGAACATGCACATGTACACATTTGGGCTTGCACTGTACATATGTCCAAACTGGGAAGTAAATAATTCTGGAAAGAATAGGAAATTGATTTCCAAAAACATGAACTGAGGGACCCACTGGTCCCTGTTATATAGCTGGGAGTGGGCATCTGGAAGCCAAGCGACCTGCCACTAGCCCGGTGTGCACTGGCCTTCTCTGTATCTCAGATGCCCATCTGCAAGATGAGGATATTGTCTAAGGGGCTGTCAGGTCTCAGAGTGAAAGGCACTGAATGCTGCACAGGAAGAAGCACCCAAAGTTTGTTTCTTTGTAAGCTCTCCCTCCTGTTTCTCTTTCCAGATGGCTGGGCTGGCGTCACCCATTAAAAACAAAGAGAACATTAGAGAAATGAAAGAGAGGAAAAGAAAGATATACAGAGCAGCAATTAGAGAAGAGACAGCTAAAATAGGTTCATGATGGCAGGGATTCCTTCACATATGAGCAATGTGTCTAAAGTGAAACTTTTCTACTGTAAAGGCAATTTTGTGTTAATAAATGGCTCCCCAAATTCTTTCCTCCTGAAGATAATATGATAAAACAAGTAGATCTGAAATAGTCTGAGAACAGCTGAGCAATTACAGATGGGTCTGTGGTGGGCAGAGGAAGCGAGAAAAAGTCAGTCTATTTATGAACCCTGTGTGCTGCCGGTTCACACAGAGTTAAATGCTTGAGCTGCATTTGTGCCTTTGGAAATCTCCCACAAAGTCTCCCCAGAGTAATGTTTGTGAGAAGTTTGCACCAGCTTAGAATAAACTGGTTTAAAACAATAATGAATCAAAACTATTGTAAATCCTTGAGTGACTATTTTGCAGCTCACCAAAGCTCATGGCCATAAGGAATTCAATCCAAAGGTATCTCCCTAAATAAAGGCATATGATTTGTCACATGTGGACATTCTTAACATGCTTTAGAAACGAATTACATTGATTTACCACCATAAGTTAAATTGATTATAAAAATATTAAAATTGCAGAGTCTAGCACCAGAAGTTAAGAAATTCCTCAAACAAGGTGCTGCAGTCTTTTATTCTGAGATCACATCATCTTCTTTCCAAAGATGCACCCCACTCAGAGCATGATGTTCATTTACTGGCAAGTTTTTCAGCGTTTTGTTTTAATCCTCATTGTTCAGTGTGTGGTCCCCAGTCCTGTGTTACCAATCACTCCTCATTCCTGTGTCCAAAGGCAAAGCTCTTAGTCCATGAGTAGGCTTTTTTACACAACATGCTTTGTGAGCATGTAAGTGCCAGGTTTGTGAACCTGATGTAAAATAAATAAATAAGTGACTCCTTTCATGGCACACACTTAAAGGTACAGCTCCCACTGACTCAACGTTGAGCTCTGCAGAGCTGGCTTGGCCTCTCACAGAGGAGGAAGGAATGCACAATTACTGACCACCTCCAAAAAAACCCCAGTTAGAGTGATTTGACAGGCACTGCTCCACAGCTCTGAGGCAAAAGCAAGGCTGGACTCCAGCTCTTTCAGGACGGCTTTCATTTGTCTAAGCCATTAGTCTCCCTCTCTCATCCTCTCTCTTTTTTCACCAAGTGTCATATTTATTTTGAAGGTTCTGTTTTCTTCAGCAGTTGTGCAAGCTCTGGTAGACAACAGCTTTTTTCATTATTCAACCCCCTTTCATCACCAAAGCACTATTCATTTGCATATTGCACAAGATGGGTATCCTGGAGATAAATGGTTGGGTTCCTAATGGATCATTATGGTGTACATGCTCAAGAGGACAGAACTTAAGATGGCTATCTTAGTTTTGGTCCCTCCTAACTTTTAAGTACTTGATTTTACAGCCCTAATGACATTTTAATATAATTTTTGAGTAAATTTCCTTATTTTTTTAAAGAGCAAAGTGAAAATCTGGAAATTTCTTCATAAGAAGCAATAACTGCTCCAACATGGACCATTACGAGGACTGGTTCCCTTGTTCACGGGTCTCAGAAATATAAAAGAATCATGGAGGTCAAAAAAAGGGGTTTCATTCTGTTTTTTGTTTTTCATGTGACATTAATAATTTTGATTCAAACTAAAATGAGATGTAAATTCACATGGAAAAATCAAAATTACTTCTTTTCAAACAGTTCAAATGAAGCATTTAGATTTTTCAAGATTTTCACATCAATGGAAATGGTTCAGTAGTATCAACATACACCGGATTTGGTGGTGGTGGTGGTTTCTCCTCTGTGAGGCTCACTTCTCCAGAGCCCATCCTGCCTCCTGCCTCTTGAGGAAGCAGAACAACTGGCTATAGTAAAAAGAATTTTATATATGGGCTAGGGAACAAGGTGGCAGAAAGGCCCAGCAGCTCTGCACCAATTCGCCAACAGAACGTGACTCAGAAATGCTAGCTGGATGTCACCTGACAAAGATGGCTGTGTGTCCCTTCTCAGAGTGCTCAGGGTTCCCCTGCCTTGCCCTGAGATGCCACCATCCCCTACTCCTGCCCTGGGCTGTGTTGCCCACCTTGAGGATTGAGGCGCCGAGGTGTCCATTCAGCCCCACGGAGAAACAGCCCGTAGGTTGGCAGGACCCAGGACTGTGTGTGCAGCGTGTAACATGCCCTGTGCAGCAGTGCCTGTGTCTCTCAAATGATTGCAGCACTTATTTTCTTTTCCTCTTCCAGATGTTTGTGACCCTCCAGCCTGCTGTTGTCCTGTTCCCATATTCCCCTACCTTCTACTCCTCATCTCCATCTCCTCATCTCAGTTTCCAGTCACTAGCTGCTTCCTTCAGTCCCAGCCTCCCCTTCTATTTCTAGTATCCTCTCTCAGCCTCTCCCACAATGCTCTCACCCAGACCTGTATATACCCCTCCACCTGAGCTCCCACCACTGCTGACTCTGAACTTTGAAGCACCAAATTCTTGGTGAAAGCCCAGTCATAAATTTATACTCAGGATGAAACTCTATTTTTCTGCTTAATCGATTTCCTGTGACATTTCAAAAAAAGAACAAATGAACCTGAACAGCACCCCCAGTGAGGCAAAAATCTGTTCCAGCAACTCTAACAGCTACCCAAGTTCAGCACAGTTCGTTAAAATACAGAGAAGGAAGGTGTTATAGGAAGAGCAGAGCAAAATTTAGTATAGGTGTCTCTTCTACCTCTGGCTGTAATATTCCCATGTGAATAGGCAAGGGAAGTGAATAGAGAGGCAATACAGCAGATTATAATCTCAGTTTATGCTGTCCTACTCTAAGGGACAAAGGGCTGTATCTAGACATGTGTGGTCACACTCAGCAGTAAGCACTAATCTGTTCACTACTGAATGAAGATGAGCATAAATGGGCTTCTTCCATATCAATGTGGAAAATCTGCATTTTCTGCCTGTGAAGCCTGTCCCGAAAGCAGACAGCATTGTTGCTACCCTCCAGCTCCACAAAAATGTTTCCCCCTATATTTATTGTGTACTCCTGTATCTTTCTGTGAATTTTCAAAACCCGTTAATAGTGCTGGAAGTAAGCTGCCCTTTCCAACAATAGAGGAAAGAAAGGCTTTGATTCCCTTTATCCTGTCTGGTTTGTCACCTACAACGATAGGAAAAGAAAAGCCTCCAGTTGCCCATTTTGTGCTGTGCTAGTATATCTCCATGTATGTGCGTACATGCATATGGGGATGAATGTGATCGCACATGCAAGAGTATGTGTGATAACATCATCCAGATGCCACACCATACTGTTGGATTATGTCAGTCTCACCCAATGAAGCACACTGAGCAAATGCTAATAGTTAAGAGCTAATAAACACTACACTAGAAGGTCAGTGCTGAATCGTTTGGATTGTGCACATGGTTCTCAGATACTTTCCCCCAGTATTTCCTTGTAACCGTACATTACAGATCTCCCTGTAGGAGGGATTTTTAAAGCCCTGCACTTTACTGAGTCAGCTGAATATGTTCAGAAAGAAACAGCCCTGATACAGTTGGACAGCATTATTGCCAGAAAGCAGACTTCACAGGTTTCAAAAGGATGCTCTCAGTGAGAGTTTCCATGTTTTTGATATGGTTGGCTCAAAGCAAAAAAGAGATGTCACATTTACAGAGGTCAGAAATAGGAGAGCATATAATTCTTTACCTCCTTCATTTTATTTCTCTGTACCTTCTTACTTTGCTTTCTGACCAATCGCTGTACATGACTAATAATCTCAGGCTGTGCTCCTGTCTTGACAGTGCAGTCTATATGTAAATCAAGTGAAAATGTCTTGGTTACTTGCATGATAAAGTGCTCTCTGCTTTGCTGTCTGCTATCCTTTTGACCACCTGTAGCAGTTAATAAACTGGAGCCTTTGTTGACCAAATCAGTGCCCATTTCCTCCCTTCAGCTGACCCTTCTGTGAACTGCAAGGAGTTCCCGTTGAGACAGTAGATGTAGTTAGAAGTTGGCCACACGGTGCTGGAGACAACTGTGGGAATAATGAAGACATTGAGAGAGTTTAAAAGAAGTGTGTTAGGTCAGTAAAATCATTTTGCATCAATCTCCAACTATTCATTTAACCCCAGACCTAAAATCCTTCTTCTTTAGGATTATTTAACCTTTTAGCCTTTCTAAAATTTGGGTGAATGTCAAGAGAAATAAAACACTTCATGCCTAGGATAGCAGCAGATACTGTTGAAGTTCTAGGATCAATATTGCACCAAGACTGATGTACCTTCAAATGTGGTCTGTGTTGAGAACTGAGCTCCATCTACTTGTCAGTTCAAGGCAACCTCCTGACCACAGAGGCAGTTTGGGACCCCTGTCTGGAACAAGCTCTTCTGTCTTCCTGGTACTCCTGTAGAAGAGGTGCTTTCCCTCCTGCCCACCGTGTACTGCCCTGAGGTAGGGATGAGGCTGGGAGCAGGCATGTTATAGAATCATAGATCATATAATCATAGAATGGTTCAGACTGGAAGGGACCATTGAGACTATCTAGTTCCAAACCCACTGCTGTGGGCAGGGACACCTTTCACTAGACCAGGTTGCTCAGAGCTCCAGTCAGCATGGCCTTAAAGACTTCCAGGGATGGGGCATTCACAACTTCTCTGGGAAACCTATTCCAGTGTCTCACAACCCTCACAGCAAAGAATTTTTCCTAACATCTAATCTAAACCTGATCTCTTTTATTTTGAACCCATTGCCCCTTGTCCTGTCCCTACATGCTCAAAAGTCGCTCTCTGTCTTTCTTGTAGTCCCCCTTCAGGTACTGGAAGGCCACAATTTGGTCATCCTGAGGTCTTCTCTTTTCCAGACTGAACAAATCAAATTTGCTCAGCCTTTCCTCACAGGAGAGGTGCTCCATCCCTCTAATCATCTTGATGGCCCTTCTCTGAACTCACTCCAATAGGTCAATGCCCTTCCTATGCTGAGGACTCCAGAGCTGGATGCAGCACTCCGGGTGGGGTCTCACTGAAGAGGACAGAGGGGCAGAATCACCTCTGTTGACCCACTGGCTACACTGCCTTTGATGCAGCTCAGGGTGGGGTTGGAGACAATTAGTCAGGATCAAGTGGTTAGGAAGCACATCACATACTGGAAAGACTCGAAATCGTGAGAGAATAAAAGATTCTTATAGAAGAAGTCTGCCAAGAAGATTGCCATGAAGTTCAGACAAGGAACTGGGGACTTGAAAGGAAAGAGAAAAATGAGCAGCTGATAATGATTACTTCTCTGAAGTTCCATGATGCAGTTTTAGTAGGAAGGGTCTACTCTGGCCAATGATCCAAAAGATAGGAGTCTTTCCAACCCTTTCAAAGAGTATCCACATTTCCCAAGCAATTTGTCCCGTAAGACAGCCTTTATTTATGAAGCTAAGATGACCAGCAAGAGTGTGGTAATAGAAATTACCTAACTAGTCTTACAGGTGGAAAAACACAGCTCTGCATTAATGCAGACATGTCAGCAGCCATAAATAACCTGTGAGGATTGCAAACACACATTTTTAACCTACAGAAGTGCTTTACTCCTCAAGACCACTGAAGGTGTTCTGACTAGCAAATGCTACATGCATTCCTTAAGGGTAGATGCCCTCACTTAATCTGAACCCTGTAGACCAAGATGCTCGCTGCTTTTGGAGGAGGGGGGTCTGTCCACATCTTTAGAAGTTATTTCACCCACGAGCAATGTGGTCAAGCTCAAGAGTTCTGTTCTCAGGTTAGTAATTTCATAGATTATAAAGCCAGAAGGGACTTTAATGATCATCTGGTCTGGCCTGGTCTCCCACATAACACATGCCAAATAATGTCACCAAGTAAATTCTGCCTTAATTTTAAGACCCAAGTGATGAAGAATTTAACACATTGTACAGTAGTTTTCTCATGAAGGTTAATTACTTGCAGGGCCTTAAGCAGGCATAGCATTTCTTATTGATTTTTTTTGGTCTTGATTTTGCTTTGCCTTTGTTTGCTAGATTCAACAACCTCCTCATCGTAGAAATATTATTATCAACTCACCTCTGAATCAATTTTTTACTTTATATC
Source organism: Myiotriccus ornatus (assembly GCA_036023395.1). Lineage (NCBI taxonomy): Eukaryota > Metazoa > Chordata > Aves > Passeriformes > Tyrannidae > Myiotriccus > Myiotriccus ornatus. The sequence continues at coordinate 26,334,412 of JAYRBT010000001.1, forward strand.
AGATGTTATAAACATGGTCTCAATTTAAAGCACTGGCATCTGAGTCTTTTAGGGACCCTTTACCCTGTCTGTGTTCCTCCTATACCAACGTGCTCTCAGCCCACTCCTGTAACACATCCATGACACTTTGGGGGGCCAAATTTGGTAGCACCAGTGCCAACAGCTGAGCTTCCAATGTTGAACAGTGGTAGGAGGAAGAGTTATTTAGTTCTTCAGATTTTATTTGTGATTCCAGTGGCCCCATTCTTTGTCTTATCTATGGTGGGGCAGATGCAGCCTGACTACTGATTGAACCATGCTGTGAGCAAAGTAGTCTGGATAACTCACTGTTTGGCAGAAGTGTCCAAAAAGTAACCCAGAGAATGGACAGACAGAACTGTGAATGTTAACACATGTCTTTCATCCCCAAAAGAGGGAGAAAAAATACCCACATTTGAGAAGCTGGAATTTTGTGTGGGGCAAAATGTTCTGAGGTTTTTCCCTTTTGAATGAATCGAAATGTGTCATTTACTTTTGGATGAACACTGACCTGCACTTATATGCTGTCATGGAGCTGCACCTCCTCACTTGTGGAGGGGGGGGAAGGGTGTGGCTGAACAGCCAGGACTTTCCTTTGGGAACTGATAACACACCTCTGCCACAGTGAAAAATGGTATCCAAGTTGTGCTTGGATAGTTGTGCTATCCAAGGTGTACCTTTGGGCAAGACTCTTCATTGCTAAAGGTAAATTTGAGGTTTAGTAATTAGAAGTTCCTCCACAGTTTCTAAAGGGAGGAGATGATAATTATTTTGTCCTAGACAAATGCCAAGACAGGGCACTCAATTTGACTGCACTACATTCAAATACTCTACATTCAAATAGCTACTTTTTGCTACCTAAGCAATTGCTGAGTACAGTCACATAGACAGCTCACCATTTTCCTTCAGTTTGATCTTTGCCACAGGGAGCAGACTTAGCATCTTAAATGCTGTAACACATTTCTGTATGATTCACAAATGACAGTATGCTCCCCTTCCCCCTGTGGTAGTATGTGTTTCTAGTCAACTGCAACCAGGAGCCTGAAATGGGGGGGGGAAAGGAACAGGCAAGTCTGTTAATCCACCATGACACATACACCTTGATTTTATTTTATTGGAGGGATTTTATAAGGGCTATTATCTCCTGGTTTACATAATCCAACACTTCCCTTAGGGCAATCAAAATTGAGATTCATATGACTTGGAGTTTACAATCCAGTGCAGCTGGTAAAACTGGGATTCAGATTCATGACCGCAAAGGCAATCCTACTGCACACACACTAAAAAGAACAAAAAGAGTGAGAGAGCGAATAAGAAAAGCTTCCATGAAGTGATCTATCATATTGTCTGAGCAGGAGTGTTTGAGAACTGGTATCATTAAATGAGTTGAAACTTCAGCTAATTTGATTCAAAGGTTGCGTGACCTCTACTAAGTGAGGGACTCCCTTTCCTTGCCTTCTTTTGTCTGTTCTTAATAATTTAGCCAGCAACTAGGCAAGATCCAAGACTGACTTTTTCTGCTACAAACATGACTTCAGTCCAAGTATTTTAGCACCTGAACTCAAGTGAGGATAATAAATGTCAAAGAAATATTTATAGCTTGGTATATGGAGAATTTCCAGTTCCCTATACTGCAATAACACACATCCATCTGCTAATAGCATTAGAGCTGCAGTTTTAAAGCAGATAGTGTCTGAAAATAGAAGGCTGCAGTATGCATAGATAGCTGTTGCATTTAAGTGTTTGATATTAAGCTGATAATTAAATTAGAATTCAATTATCCATCCTTGGGAAGCTGTTTTCTTCCTGGACTCAGGCCCACAGAGAAATTCAGAGTGAGCTCTGTGCCTCTTCCACTCCTCTGTGTTCGGTTAACTGAAATCCATTCCCGCAATACCCAGGTGACGAGAGCAAGTGCACAGAAAAATAAGGTTAAAGAGGAATAGTTGAAATTTAGAAATGGAAAAAAGACTTCTTGTCCCATCCAATACATCCCTTCAGCTAGCACAAGTGAATTATTGTTCAGGGCTTTAACAGGTCTAGTTTTAACTGACTACAGTGATGGAAGCTCCCTCTCTTCCTTTGGGAAAAAGCTGCACATTTGAACAAAGCTCACTGCTAGCAAATATTTCCTGATACTAAGCCTGTATTTTTCTTCCTTTTTAAAGTGATCCCTTTAATGCTGGCTTGGTCCAAGATTTTTTCCCAGTGAACTCAGCTCTGTGAGATCTGGAATGCTTAGTGGAATGTATGTCTTTTCACCCCTAGATTATGGTTTAAAATCACAGTGGATGGAAGCTGTGGTTGTAACCTATGGTCTCACAGGTCTGTGTGAAATAGTCAAAGTGTGTAGTCCTGTCCTAAAGGTACAAAACAAAAACAAGGGCACAAATCTGCTGCATCCGTTCTCTGTGAGCGACATGCTGGTGGAAGATAAAAGATTCCTTTTGTGACTTGGGGACATACTAGGCAGGAGAAAAAAGTGCCTGGGCAAAGGTGGTATAAGGGGACTTTTGCTCTTGCTGCATTGAGTGTAACTGAGTATATGAAAGTATTTTGAAAAACCTGATCTAGTGGAATATGTCCCTGCCAGTGGTAGGGAAGGTTGGAACTAGATGATCTTTAAGATCCTTTCCAACCCAAACTTTTCTATGATTCTGTGACTATCAGCTTTCTTTAGCCTCTGGCACCTCTCACGCAAAGTAAAAATGTAGGCAGTGATTTTGGCAGAACTGGGGTCTTTTTTATTTAGATATGGTAGCTGAATGTGGTGTTTTCTTTTGAGATCCAAGATACACAACTGAATGAGTTCCTCATTAATGAAATGTTTATCACCTTGAGTTGCAACAGAAATCAGAGCTGGAGAGCCATAAGGGAGGCTGGTTGAAATGAACCCACAGAGTTACTGTGCTGATGTTAACCTTTATAGGACACCTGGTGCTCTGCAGGTGGATGTGGAAAATTATGGGAAGTGATAGAGACAAGTAGCCTCTCCCCTGTGATGGGGTGGAGATGTGGTGGTGGTTGTGGGGGCAGTGTCAATTTGCTTCAGAACCCCACATTGCACCCTTGGGACAGACAGCAAGAAGGATGCTGCTGGTGTCTCTGTGGTCTGAGACGGACCAGCGTTTCAGTAGCACTAACTCCAGCCTAATTTTAGGCCAGTTTAGATAGGGCTTGAATGTATCAGGGTCAGTAATGGTGCCCATGGGGGCACCCTATACTGGGGGACCACAGGAGCTCAGTGCAGCTGACCACAGGGCTGAGAACCTGTCCCCAGTTTCAAACCAGTGTGACATTTGGAAAGTCCAGCTCAGTCACGGTATGTGAGCTTGCACCGTGTTCAAATATTTCATGTGATGCAGTTCTGGCATGTTATGACATTACAAAGTCCAGGCTACATGTCTCCAGACAGTGAGTGGAAGAACAATCTGACTGTCTTTTTTTCCCCAGGTGGTAGAAGGGAACTTACCTAACCACCACCTTTCCCTTGAAGGGAAGGGTAAAGAGAGATAGAGGACAGGAGGAAGAAAAGTTCAGTGCAGGAATTCAGGGTTCAAAGCTGTAAGGTCCTCAGTGCTGATGTGCCAGTGATGTTCATAAAGCTCCATTGGGGTCAGGTTCAGCATTCCAGCCAATATAATTTAGTGATTCTTCTTTCATCACGTGGTTTTGATCACACTGGAAAGTCTGCATCACCCTTAGAGTGACACTGGAGGCTCATTCTGAGGAAATGTGACAGTGTCCTCTCAGAAGGATGAAGGTTTCATTCTCCATTTCTCACTCCAGGGGGCACTTAGTCTTTTCCCTCATGGTCTATGAGAGTTGGCAGCATGTCTGCTCTGTTATTCACTGGTGCCTCATCCTCCATGCGTGGTTGATGATACAAATGAAAGTCTCACAATAGAAATGTTAACATCTGCCCTTCTCTCTCCCTCCCTCCCCCAACCAAATCAGCAAAACTGCTGGAACAGCTTTGTTCTGCAGTTCCTCTGGAATGAAAAATGGTGGCTGCTGCCTCTGTCTCAAATGTCAGGAAAACCTCCTAGCCCCTGTTATACATATAAAGAAAGGTTATTCACCCTGAGGACTGGCTGAGTTAGGTCATGCAAATGAGATTTTGCTCATAAAGTTACATACGAGAGCTTAGTTGGTGACTTATCCCTGCTTCTTGCTCCATCTTTTGGTCATTTCTTCACCAACCGCAGTCCCCTTGCAAGGGACACCTTATTGAAAATTATTCTGGGGTTCCCCCCCTCCCCTCAGGAACTGTATTCTTATGGAAATATTGTTAATTAGCTATGCTTGGTTTCATGGATTATAATACACTTCGCTGTATGCCATGCTAATTAACATGCCTTCATCAATAGCAGGTCTTGAACAAGCTACTGCAGCTTGACAAGAGACAGCAGAGAATTCAGATCATCTTGCTGAACAATATTTTAAAACACTGCAAAACAAAACGAAACAAAAAAATCCTTCTCGATGAGCCAGACCGTACCTAAAACACGATCATCTAGCAAACATTGCTTCCTGTGAAATTCAGCAGACGACTGCAGGTTTTCTCTTAATTTTCTGTGATCACAGTCACACAGTATAAAAATTGTTGTGGATTCTTATTTCAAGAGGTAACATAAGATCCTATAAGCTGAAAAGCTGCAACACCACGGCTCTAGTAAGGGGCTTTGGGAGCCTTTGCCTGCATTTTTTAAGACGAGTTTCATACCAGACTGTAAACTTTGAGGACAACTTTAAAATACATCACTGCTGAGTATGTGAGGAAGCAAGCTGAAAATATGCCTTCTGCAGGAATTTGTGTGGGTAAAATTTGATCGCTCTGATGTTCATGGGAAATGAATGAAGAAGCAGTATAAGCATGGCCACAGTGAATTAATTTGGAAAGTTACACAAATTCTAGCCAAAATTATTTTTTTCAGCTTCTGCTGAGCAAGTCCAGTTGTGTAAAACCATCTGTTCTTTTTCAGAGCAACCTTAATAAGACCTACTGATAATATTTCACCTCCTTCCTATAGAGAATGTTCCAGTCTTTATTATAGTCCTTTAAATGCCAGGAGCTCCAATCTTGTCATCCTCTTTGCACTCAGAAAATACGATGAGTAAATCTCTCATCTCTCCTTGAACAAAGTGAGTCCTTCCTCACACTGTCTCCCCTATTTGAGGTAAATTCCTGTTGTGCTTTAAACAGTCACCTTATTGTTGATTGGTATAAATTAATGTCTATGCGGTGATTTATAGTAGAACCCATGTTAGAGTTATATGTCTGGTAATTGCTCTCATAAAATATGTTCCTACTGTAGATGTACAGGTGAAATGTGTCCTGGAGACTGCCTGTTGCCAGCTGTACTTCTTTGAAACATTAGGTCAAAAAGCCACTTTGTATAGTGAAAAGCTCTTTAAAAATTATTCAACGTTCACATCTTTCTTCTGAAGAAAAATTCGAATTAAAACAAAATTAGTTGCTTTATTTCATTTCATGTTGAAGTTTTCATTTAAATTTGATTCCTATAGAGAAACACATTTTAGTTTTTGATCCTTGCTTCTTTTCTCTTCCCTTTGCCTGTTTAAAAGAAAGAGAGAAAACATAGGGGGAAATGAGAAATACACATATGCGAAAAACACAAGAATGAACCAGAGCAATTTTTTTTATAATTTTGGTTTTGTCAAAGACAAAAGCAAAAAAAGAAAACTTTCTTTTTCTTGCATCTGTCTTCCAAGAGAAGAAAAAAATATGTCTAAATACTCTACTTTCTCAGGTTTCTGAATTGTTAAAAATTCCTTCTGGATGGAGAGGGAAGGAGAAAATAAGGAAAGAAAAGTAAGGAGGAATTGACAGCCTAATTATCTAATACCTGAGAATTACATAACAACCGGAAATAAAAAAGGAAGCAAAAATGGCCACGCAGACTTAATCCAGGAAGTTGTAAATTAAAGATGTATCTGCAAATGAAGATTGTTTCTAGGCAGAAACTTTTTTGACGGAAGAATTTTTTTTGGCAGGAAAAAGGTGTACATTTCTGTTCCTTTGATGTGAAATGAAAGGAATTTCTTTTTTTTTTTTTTTCAGAAAACCTTTTCTCTGTTGAGCTTTCTGAATCTTAAAACAACACCTTCTCTGTTTGATCTGATTATAAATAAGTTGCATACTTCTGGCATGGGTTCCTCTCAAAGGACCATGGCAGAGAGCACAGCACATGCACGTAAATATTCTGTAGGCTGGGCTGCCATAAAAAAAGCCATGCACATGATAGCACAGACCTGTACAGAAGGCAATCTGGAAAAAAACTTAACCAGGGTAACCAAGGAAAACTTCTGCTTTTACCACTGGCATCATGAGGTCTTTACTTTCCGCTAAGCCCAGCAGCGAGCTCAGTCTCTGAGGTCTCATTGAAAAAATCTGAGAGCAGTAACCACCTGATAGGCATTTTATCTGTCCGAGGATAAACTACTTAATGGGTTCTGCTGGGATTTGAAACTGGTTCCTTGAAGTCTCCCTGCCTCAAGCCAGTTGCTTAGGTTGCTAAACCATCCCTAGCAGTCTTGGGGAGATCACTGTTTTGTCTCCTTATGGAGCAGTCTTAACTGATCAGATGTGTCTTTATGTAGGGGGGATGTCTGTTGTTCGCTGGCACATCTGTGACTGGGTCACCAGTTTTGCAGCTCCAGCCCATCTTTTCTCCATTGGGTCCCAGCAAAAATGAAGGAGCATTTATCTCCTTTTCAAGTATCAGTGGAAAGTACGGTTGCTGCACTGCATGTAGTGTGCAGCGGTTCATTGACTGGAGAGCATCCAGAGGATGGGAGGAAAAGTTTTCCTCTCCACCCTTCCAGGAGCAGGAAATGGGAGAATGCCAAAGGGCATTGCGGGGTGGTGTGCTCTGAGCATTGAATGGGTGGGTGGTGTCAGTCTGCCCAAAACTAGGGAGCTGTGAATAGCATTTCCCAAAAACTGGACCAGGTTGCCCTCATCTTCTGATTGCTTCCCTCACTTCCTCCCATTTCCCATGCTCAGGCAGTCTGTTCCGCTTGGAGATGGTGATGCACAGGGATAATTAATGCCGGTGCCCCCTGATCTGACATCTCCCCAGCTGAGAAGCTCTCCTCTGCAATGACAACAAAAGAAGATCTCCTTTCTAGTTTGGTCAAGGGTGGAAGCTGAGCTGATGTTTGTATATCCTGGCTGTTGAGATGGAAAGTGTGAACTTTACAGAAAATTAAATCTGCGGAAAAGAAGAACGATGGAGGGTGAGGGGGTCACTTTGGAGAAAAAGAGGCTTGCAGACGGAGATCCCATTATGTTCAGACCTCACAGTGTCTCTCCACACATTCATGCCAAGCGCAATGTGAGCTGGGTGTGAGGCAAAAGTCTTCAGGCTTAGCCAAAGAAAGAGACCCAGCATGTGTTGCTGTGCTTAGCACTGGAGTCAGTAGGGACCTGGCCAGCTGCCAGTCACACTGGCATGGCTGTTATTAGATACCATTGTGTTAAGCTTAGCACTTTTTGCAGGCCAGAGAAATTCCTTTTGTGTTTTCCCATACTCCTGACATGTTTAGCAGAGTTTCAGCTTCAGAGAGAAAAAGTTTGTATAAACAAACTCCTATCATCCAATGGGCATGGATAGGGAGAGAGGGTTGAGGGAAGGTGAAATCACCCTTGCTGAACTCAGTGCAGGTTGAGGTTCATTAACTATCAAACTTGGGTTGCCATTTTATAAATAACCACACAGGGAAAGACATTCCCTGAATTGCCTTTTGCAGAGGGTACAATTAGATCACCTGAGCAAATTGCAAAAAGATAAGTAGCTAATTAGAGCTATGAGGTGTTGCATAGTGGCCATGCCAGTTGACTTGTGTTGACCTGTTTGTGACTGGAAAGTCAGTTTGCATAAATTTTTTGTGCTTCATGATTTTTTCTTTAAATAACTTGATTTTATAGCTTAGGAAGAGCCAGAAATAGTGGAAGAAAAGAAATAACAGGTGTCCAAACTTTACAGCATTCCTCCACAAAGGCAACTCTCACCTGATGCAGCCCCAAACACCCCACCAGGCAGCTGACAGCAGGTAATCCCCAGGACACTTTTAGCTAGCAAAGTAGAAACTGCAGATTCTAAAACCTTGGACATTTTTGGTGACCTTTCTTTTCTGTTAAGGACTGTGGTGAAGTACATTAAGACAGGTAGTCTCAGAACCACACGGCTGCTCAACCCTTGTGCTTAGCCTCCTCTGCTCACCAAGGCAGCATTAGCAACCTCTTACAACTCCCCCTCGTAGTATCTACCGGAGCAAGTCTTCTGGTGATATGTCCACTGGACTTTTAGCCCTGCTTTAGGAAACCACTCTGTGGTTGTCTGCTTTTCGCCACTTGCTGAGGAAGGACAGCTTCCAGGGATTTAGGGAGGGACATGTTACTGTAGGAGTCCCAAGGTGAGTCTTTGCAGTCGAATAAAGGGGTTGGGCTACAGATGCCCTGCAGCTGCAGGGATAGCAGAACCAAGGTTTGTGTAGTGGGTGGAATTTGTATAGGGTGCCAAGAAGAGAAC
>JAYRBT010000001.1:26343087-26373145 GCA_036023395.1 Myiotriccus ornatus
TTTCTGTTAAGGACTGTGGTGAAGTACATTAAGACAGGTAGTCTCAGAACCACACGGCTGCTCAACCCTTGTGCTTAACCTCCTCTGCTCACCAAGGCAGCATTAGCAACCTCTTACAACTCCCCCTCGTAGTATCTACCGGAACAAGTCTTCTGGTGATATGTCCACTGGACTTTTAGCCCTGCTTGAGGAAACCACTCTGTGGTTGTCTGCTTTTCGCCACTTGCTGAGGAAGGACAGCTTCCAGGGATTTAGGGAGGGACACGTTACTGTAGGAGTCCCAAGGTGAGTCTTTGCAGTCGAATAAAGGGGTTGGGCTACAGCTGCCCTGCAGCTGCAGGGATAGCAGAACCAAGGTTTGTGTAGTGGGTGGAATTTGTATAGGGTGCCAAGAAGAGAACTGACGATCTGGTGGATGTAGGTGGGGTTGAGGACACCCTACTACAGTATTAAATTCCTACACTGGGCAGAAATCCCTTTCCTCTAGATGTGCAAATACAAAATGCAGGAATCATGCTATAGATGTACCGCTATCAATGTCAATGTGCATTAGAGGCTAAGAAAGGAGGCAAGATGAGAAGGCTTTAGTATTAAAAGTTGAGGAAAAAAAGCTTGGGAAACCATTCTCAGCAATTCTATTCAAAGCTCTTTCGTTAGTTCTCCTTATAGTCCCGTGCAAGTAAGTTTATGCTTTCAGGATCATACCCCCCTGCTTTGAAAATTATTCCATGAAGTCCCGTGAAACTCCCTGGATAATTTTCACGGCTCATAGTATGGCACATCTCACCATTTCCAAAGCTATACTCTTTTAAAGCACTTGCCCATGAAATGCTCTGCCAAATACAAACAGTACAGATGGAAGATTTTCATGCCAAATGTCTACCTAAGGATGATTTCAGGAGGATGGTTCAACTATTTCAGCTAAACTGCAACACCAGTTTCCAAACATGAGATTAGAGGGAGAGATATTTCTTTAAGAAAGTCTGAGCTTTGAAGTAAGGGTCTGAAATTTGGCACAGGTCTGGTGCCTTTATATATGGTATGTGCTTTCGTATGTCCCTGTGAAAATTCTTCTAACATACTAGCCCCTAAATGAGTAAGTCTGTGCTTCCTGTTTTTGCAGACATTGGCAGTTTTGTCTCCTGAAGACCCAGTGTTTTCTGGGCATGCTTCTCGCCCCACAGGTCCAGTGTTGTAAAATGACTGGAAGGGTTTCACTTTTTCTTCTCGTCTCTGGTACTTTCTCCCCTCTCATCTCCTTCCAGCTTCATTTCTTGTGTCTCCAGTCTCAGGGTTCAGCAGGGACTCGGCAGTTGTTCAGCATCACATTTAGTCTAGAGGTAGCCCTTGAAGTGCCCATGGGCTCAAACTCGATGTGCAGAAAGAATAGAGATGATTTCAGGAGCAGGACACAGGCTGTGGATTAGGAGTGGGGGAAACAGAGGATCAAGTGGGGATACAATCCCACAGTTCAAATTATGAACTGTGAGCTTAGACATCCCAGCCTGGTAGACGACCCAAAATTTTTCTCCATTTTTTTTTTTTTTAGTTCCTACATTATTTCTTATTACAAAAATCCATAATGTATAAAGGATGTCTTGTTATATTTCTCTCCTTTTGCTTCACACTTCTCAGCTCCTGCACACATGTTGTGAGCATCCTCCACAAGAAAGCTCTTCTACCTCCTGATGTGGGGCCTTGGGCCTTTCTGGAAGCTAACGGATGTAGGCATCCCATCAGAAAATGAATCTGCAATCACACATTAATACTGCATAAGCAGCTCCCAGTTTTGGGTCCTTGACTTTCAGTCCTTGGATTTTTTTCATATGGATTCAAAAGTATAATTTTAATAATATTATGGGGTAGAGTTATGGTTTTGGGTAAGTAATTTTAAGCCTCAGCTGTAGCACCATTTTCGAATGTACCTGGTCTTTATTTAAGTGTAGCTGAACGAAGGTGCACAGACCTAGGAGTTCATAGCTTCAGCTTGAAATGTGTTACTAATACTGTGTATTGAAGCACAAGTACATTTTCAAACAGAGATAATCTTGTCATTTCCCTAAAAGTTAGGAAATTCATAATCTTCATTAACAGACCCATTGTTATGCCACTTCCAAATTTAAGGCTGATTTCTGTGTTTATCTCTCCAAGACCCTGGGGAAGATAAGATATACTTCTCTTCCTCCAAAAATAGTAACAGAATTAAAACTTCCATTGTGAATCGCATTGAATATAGATATGCTTCGGTCCACTGAATGAAAATTTCAGAGGTTTATACATATGTTAGAAGAGCATTACAATAAAAATGATTTTATAGTTCTGTTCGTCATGTTGCTACTTGCAGTCACTGTAAGTCTGTGCCAGCTTTGAGACTATAATCCTCCTCAGGTGCTCCAAGAACACTGGGGAATTTGAGAGCCATGGATGATAAAAAAAATCTGGAAATGGTGCACAGCCAACTTCCCATTGTCTCAAAGTGAAATACGGCTGATGATGAAATCTGATGGTAAATTGGAGAGGAAGCTGTGACCAGACTGCAGAGAAGATATACAGCTCACTGGAGAGTGCTCCAAGCCATCAGGACGCAAGGCAGGAATGCTCCACCCATCCTACTTTATGCTGGGCAGTCTGGGAGGGACAGTCAAAGGTAATTCAGTTGTCTTTACTGGTGCTCAAAAGTTGGAATTTAATGCTTAAGTTTACAGGAACTAGAGGAGAGTCAGCCTTTCTGTTTGTCCTAAATGTTGCTTTGAGCTGTTTCAGGCACCATAAAGTTTTACTTAGATTTGCTCAGACATGCATATTCCCCTGTGAAAGAACATGAATGTCTGTGATATTGCAATACAAATAATGACTGAGAACGAATGACATCAGAAATCATCATCTATACCCTTACTACCCAGTAATGATTGAAAAAATAATCAGAAATAAGCAGAGCAGTGACAAATCCTATCAGAAAACCTGAGGGCTGGAGCTCAGTTCCGTTTAAGTTATAATTAGGGTTTCTGCTAATTCACATGTACTTGTACACAAGAGTAATTCCTAGACACTCCAGTAAATGCTTGCTGTGTTAAAAATTATACAATGAAGCTTAAAATTTGTATTATTCCTGGCTTTGGGAGCATTTTTTTCGGTGTTTATATACCATCTTTAAAACTTCCATGTCTTGATGTAGTCATGAAGCAGATCCAGCATGGTACGGTTGAGGTCAGTGATTATACGCTATAAAGCTCAAGCAGATTGTAAATAATCTACTATGTGAAAGAAATAAGTTTCTCATTATTCTTCAAGGATAGACTAAATGAGCAATAGCTATGTAGCAGCTTGTATCTAAATTACTGAATCACATTTAGTAATCCTGTGGATGATGTTGTCATGTTAAAAGCTAAATTAAATTTTCCGAATTATTAAGGAAAAAAAACAACTACCATGGTTTGATATGCTTAACAGTGGCTAATATAATTAAGACTGTAATGGATTTCAGTTACAGAAAATGACAGGAAATAGGGAAATACAATGAACACTGCACAAAGGACTATACATAGTTCAGTCTGGAACCCCCCAGAGACAAGTTTTGAAGTCCAGGGAAGATCAACATATCATGAAATTAATTCCAAAGTGTTTTCTAGAAGCATCTGTGTCCCTGCCTTGAAATTGCTTTGCTATCCTTCCTAGTTATAAAAAGTTCAGACAACCATTTAGAGATAGGAATACCCTTGTTGAGTGAGCAAGCATAGGCTACTGAAACTAAGATGGCAAAGTAAGTAGTTTTCAGGAGGAAAAAAAGCCAGAGAAGTATTTAACAAGCAGTTTTTATACATTAAAGGTCTTTACGGATAAAATAGTACCTTGTTGACTACTTTTCTTGTCATACTTTGCCTGGATGTTTTCTGGAACACAATTAGGCTGAGAAAAAAAGATTGTATGCTGGAGTATAGACCATCAAGCCCTCAATGAAGACTATGCTTAGGTTGGTTTTTCAGACTGTAGAGGTGTGTACAGAATGTGATAGTAGAGGGTAGAGTGTTGCTCAGGAGGGGAAGGTTGTGCAACACATCAGAGACTTCAACTATACTGGGGGGGAAAATGAGGGGAAGCAGAGACGTGTGCATTGTTCATCCAGAGTCGAGCAAAACCAACACTCCAAAGTGCACACTATGATAATATTTTTCTGGCAGAAAAGTCAAAACTGCAAAAGGAACATCTCCTACCACTTTGTTAAACACTGTATATTCCAACAGAGCATCCACAGTATGGATGAGAAATTAACAGTAGCACTACAGAGACAGCTGTTTCGTAGGATCAGTGGCTGTTCTTGTGTAACTCAAGACAAATGAACTTTCTAACCGATAAATAAAACATACTTTTGTACTGGACACTGACTGTTAAAGATTATCTACATATAGGTGATGCTTAAAATGTAGTGATTTTACCTGCATGGCAAAGTATATATATGAACTAGATTTTAGTGTTACAAATCTGAAGACTTGAAAAGTACGACAGGGAAGAGCAGCTCTGATTAAAGATGGATTAATCCTTCAGTCTTCCCAGAAAGGTGCCTTAACTGGGGGAGGAAGAGAGCAAAGCATTGAGGGAGAGTTTGAGAACATCTTCAAGATGATAGAGAAGCTGTTAGTAAAGAACAGGGCTGAAATGATACAACTAAATATATGATTCGCTGCAATACAAAAACTCATTTGCCTGAAAATGGAGACTTACAAAAGTTTTTGAACAGACTAGTCATGCTGAGAATTGTATTGGGAGTGACAGAAGCGAAACTGTTAGTACGTCTGATGAACTTTGGTTCCTCAAAAGTACTGAAAATGTAAAAATGAAAGTTTTCCACTACTTGAACGGAGAAAAATATTGGGGCAGGTAGCTGATGCCAAATATTTTCTATGTTAGATGCCCCAGCAGGATTCTGGCAAGACCACCTCAGAATACAAAGCACATGTTTGTGTACATCCAACACACTCTTCAGGAGACACAATTTCTGCAAGCTGTGATGTGGGTTGTATTTGGTATTCCAGGTGTTTCACTAGGAGAGTGAAGTGAATTTTGGATGGCATGGAGGGTAATAGGTCCCGCACATGATCTTGGCCTGGGGAGAAGCAGCAGAAGAACATTTTAAGATCCTTGGGCATCTGAAGAGATTACGTAGCTGGAGTAAAATTGAAAAAAAAAATGCAAATATAATATTTTTGTAGTGTAAAAAAAAGTGCAGAGAGTTATTAAAGCAGTAAGAGGTGATGATAGATCTTAGGGTGGTCAGCAAACCACCAGTTTTCCTGCCTGAAGAAATGAGGAAGCCAGAGACAGTTTCCTTGGACCAGTGTAGTGCATAGGAAAGTTTGCAACTACCTCATTTACTTGAAGTAGCCACTGTAGCTCTCCAGCACACGAGAGTGTGATAGACCAAAAATGCCTGCAATGAAAGAAGACTCAAAGAAAATTAGCCAAGGATGATGTGTTTGTGAAGCTCAGAAGGGGATGTGAGAGAGGTCTAGAAGACACAGAGTGTAATTTTCAATAGCTGACAAAGCTGAAGGAGTTAATGAAAGAGGCTAAGGTCCTGGGAGAGTATAACAGTAAATGCAAAAGTGAGTTGTCCACAGATGCCTCTGAGGAGGGTTTCAGTGTGCCTTTCCTGTACCACTGTGGTTGGAGTTGGAAACCAGTGGCTTGTATGTCAGAAACACCAACAAAAACAGAGTGTCAGCATGTTCAAATAGAGAAGGCAGCTTTGGCCCCAGTCCACAGGTGTAAAATTTCACTTCTTTATTTATGGGAGGCCAGTGTTAGCTGAACTGACCATAAAACCTCCCTCCCTAACATTGCCAAGAGGGACCTGGTAACTCTCATGCTGTTCAATATAGACTTTTCTCTTTTAAGTACAAGAGTACAATTTGGAGACAAATCTGGGAAAGATTCAGTGGTTTCAGAGTTGTTTCAGAACATTAAATCAAAGAACAATGGAGCAGAGCTAAGAACTAGACAGCATGGAAGATATTTGGTTTAAAATAAAATAAAGTGAAACCTAAAACATGGTAGCTCTCAGATGAAACACGAACTCTGAGCTAGAGCTGGAGATACTCTCCAAACTACTGGTTGAGAACGGTTATGACAGCCCCTGCCTCAGTTTTAGGGTAAAATCTCTTTACAAGGTGGAATTTTGTTTAAAGGTGTGAGGGTGTTGAGTCTTAATATACTACAGGATAAAAAAATCCATGCTGTTAAAAAGTATAAAAGAGCAGGGAAACATTTCCCCTGGCAAAAAAAGAATTGATCCACTGGGAAATGTAAGCACATGTTTATTTGTGCTATCTGCAAAAACACTATGTACTTGTTCTGCACCCTGATCCAATATAAGATACGGTTAGTGTATGCTATTGCAATTTAAACAGCTGTCAAATCTAATTTTCTTTTACATGGCATTACTGATGCAGTGAGGTCTGATAAACTGATGCCAAACAGTGGTCATGAGTTCAAGCATTTGCAAGTGAATTTGGGGTTTGGACATGAACTACTAATTACTATTATTCCAAATACAACAGATGGGTGGGAAATGGTGTAAAAATATCTGAAGAAGAATGCTTAGTCAGACTCTGATCCATATTTAGCTCTGTTAAATTGTAGATTGTCAGCATGGCTTGTCACCCTCTGAGGTTCTGCTGAGTAGAAAACTAATGCCAAGAATGGCCCAAACAATTAGAAGCTGATGTCACAGATACTAAAGACCTGCCAAAGTGGGAAAAAAAGATCAAAGTGGGGAAGGAAGAAAGATGGGATTCATGGTGTTGGAAATTGCCTCCACTTCTTGAAAATTATGCATTAATCCATGATGATATGAAGTCATCACCTGTGATGGGCCACATCTGTGGGAGGACAGTAGTCACCTTATCCAGTTCTCAAAGAGAATGAGATATTGAGCACCAGGCAACAGCAGCAGCTGCAGTCTGAGGCTCAGCAGCTCTCAGATGTGGAATCACTAGGAAAAGAGGGTTGACCATCTCCTGAGATCAACATCACTGACCTCTGGGTTAAATTTGGAGAATCAAGTATGAGTGCAAGAGACTTTGTAGCCCTATCTGACCACTCTTAATCAGCTTAGCTGACAGATCAATTGTAAATTTTTTAATTATACATTCTGTTAATGGTGGGCTTTAGGTCTTGTTATCAAATTATGACTTGGAAGACAGGATGTGGTATTGAATGACACAAGGAAAAACTGTGCTTTTAAGACAGGGAGTCTAGGCTGCACACTAAAAAGATACTAATTGTTGTCATGTTCAGTTCTTGGGAATGCACCCAGAATAAAGGTCTTGCATGTGGTTCCTGGACTAGACAATGAATCAGGGACTTGGATGCAACCATGGCACACATCAATGCACAAAGGCTACCTAGATTTTGTGGGTAGCTGCTGATACTGGCACTGCCACAATGGGCAACTACATGGGTAGCGCACATGCAGTCTCACCAAGAGTTAGGCCCTGGTGGATCCCAAGAAAGTAGTCAGGAGGAAGCTCTTCATTACAGGATAGCAGCCACTAGGTGACTTTGAAAGAGCCATCCAAGAGAAATGTGGACAACTCTGTGGTGTGACTAAGTCTGCAGTTTGTTAAGGTTTAGAAATAGAAACACCCAGTGACTCTTTTATCAGGAGACTTTGTGTTCTTGAGCTTTTTCAGGCATTAAAATGACTTCTAAAGTCTGTCACCTTCTATCAGCTGCAGCCACGATCCCTTCTGTATTCTCAGCCTCTGTTTTATGGGGAGTTGCAGTGCACTGAAGCTTGGCCTCTTGCTGGTGGGGTGCCTTGTGACTACTTCGCTGAAGGAAGTCCTGCTGACTACCACTCTGCTGGTGTCTTCCCACGTCTCACAAGGAGGCTGTTCAGCAGCTGTGAAGACCACAAGAAAGGATCAGAGGGGCTGGACCAGGCACTTCAGAGGCAAATAGAGAGTAGAGTGTGAAGCACGGTGGAGTTTGACCATGAAAGCTGGGGAGAGAGGAGGTCAAAGTCTAGACATTTGGGAGCAAAGGTTTACTTTGAACAGAGAACGGTCCCTGGTGACCTCTAAAATTACCATAAATGTCTGTTTACAGGAAGTGGTTGAATGGAACAGATCAAGTTAGGGTACCCAAGGGCCTTTAAAACTTGGAGAAATCCCGTGTTTATGAGGTAGAGGGGAATTGGTCAGAGCTGGGAACATTGGAAAGTTGTTGGTGAACAGGCTGTCTTCAGCCAACCACAGCTCTGGGAAAGCAGGGCTCAGCTGACACATGCCCCCGCAGATGGCAACCCAGAGCAATGTCCACATTGCAGTGCGTATACAGTCCATGATCAGCTTAATCTGCTTGCAAAATAAGTGGGAAAACATCCCCACAGGGGAAAAGGGGAAACCTTATATATACTCATGAGCCTCATTCATGTTGCAGTCCGTGCTCCCTGAGCTGTTGAGCTTGTTCTCTTGAGCACATGAACAGCAGTGATCTAATACAAAAGGTCTTACCCAGTTGTCTGATTGTTTGCTCTCTTCAGCCATCATATGGCTAAATGAGACTAGGGAAAAGAAGGGAGGGGGGAGAAGTAAAGCAAAGCAGAAGAAAAATGGGGTTCCCAATTACTGGCATGCACATCTCCATACAGACTGAGCAGCAAGGTCTCACAGTTAGCAAACCGCTCATTAGAGCCAAGGCATTAAGTCATTTCTCCAGGGAAGAATAAAACTGAACTCAGAGTCCAAAACTCTGCCAGAAAATGTAGGGCAGGGGGAGGGGAAGAGAAGTGGTTCAGAGAAAGAGAGTGAAAAGGAGGCATAGGAGAAAAAAACCACCAAGTAGAAAAAATGACTGGATAGTGGGTAAACCAGGAGAAGAAAGAGGTTGAGGGGAAGGGAAGGGAACAACAGCAAGCAGAAATGAGAGCAGCTGACCTGTGGGATAACTATAGTGTTGTAATACTCAGTAATTTCTCAGACTACATTCTTTCTAGGTTTTGGTGCAAACAGTTAAACACGGAGCAATTTGTGCCCTGATGGAGAAAACAGCAAGTACTTGAGAAGGTTTTGGCTACAGGGTCTGTCAGCGCCCTGGACCTAGTCTCAGCACTGACTGCTAGCTCAGGCCTCCAAAGCAATGTTTCAGTGCAGTGTAGCAATGAAGACGTGCCCAGACCTGACTTGCACCGGGACACATCACAGACCTGCCTTTCTGGTAAGTCTTTCTCCCTGTGGGAGGCTCAGTGGTCCTCACAGCAGCCCTACAGCACCAGATTCCCTGCTCTGTTTAGGCTGTCTTTACACCTCCAGCAGTTTTCCTCTCAAGAGACACAAAGGGATAAGTTAGTAGAGATTCAGGCTCATGGTGTTTTGCCTTTCACTAGAGTTTCCATCTGGCAATCCCGGAGCATTCCTGAGAGGTGAAACCACCTAACTGGCTAGCTATCATGGTGACTGCACTGAAGTTGGAGCTGTGTGGATAGGTGACATGTGCCGCCCACCATCACCTAGCTACGCAGTCAAAACTGGAACAAGGCTTCTTGCCTTGCTATTATCAGCTGTAAGAAAAACTTTCGACCTGGGGTGAATGTATGCTTCAAGTGGGACCTGTAAAGCCCATGTGGGTGGTGATGTTAGGTTATTGTATCTGGGACATGCCTCTGTGCATGGGTTAACAGGAAAGAGATTGTTTTGCAAAGCCAGCAGAATACAGAAGAGGCTATAAATCAGTACATGGATACAGAGGATTTTATTCTTAGGAGCCCAGCAAAGGGGAAATGTTCTCTCCAAAGGGGAAATGTTCTTTCCAAAAGGGAATGGGTATTTGTGATGGGAAAAATGTCATCTTAGGCTTTTTTAAGATCTCCACCCTTGGAGATTTTCAAACACAGCTGGACAAGGCTTTGAGCAATCTGATCTACCTTTGTACCCATGCTGCTGTTTACTGTCTACTCCAGAGAGCTGAAAACCAACTCTTTGGGTCTTTTTCTGAGGACAAAGTCAGACTGTTACAGCTCAAGTCACTGATAAAGGTAATTTTAACTAACCCACCTGTTTTGCATTGCATCAGTTTAGCTCTGTTTAACGTTATGCCAGCTGATCTCTGTTGAAAGTTTGGTTGAAGGAAATGGAACTGATAATGTGTTCAGCTGCTTCAGCTGTGTCTTAAAGATGTCTGTCTGCTTGGACTACCAGTGGTTGAGTCATCATCCTTGGAAGTATTTAAAAGTTGTGTAGGTGTGGCTCTTACAGTCATGGTTTAGTGGAGGACTTGGCAGTACCAAGTTTATGGTTGGACTCCATAATCTTAAAGGTCTTTTCCAACCTGAATGTTCCTATACCTGACTGCATCTGTTACCTAAACAAAATCCAGGAAGTTCTAGTATATTCTTAATGAATATTGTCTCTGAGTGGGTAAATCAGAATTTGGTTGACCACAATTGTACAATTCAAAAATAGATTCCAAAAGAAACTCAATATTTTTGCATCGTGCTTAACTTCTAATATGTTCTGGCAGAGTCTGGGGTGTGCATTTGTGTGAGGTTTGCACTTTATTCTTATGGTGAAGATGATTTCCATTTAATACTCATCTGGAAGTAGAGCAAGACATTAAACTGATATGGATATTTTAAATTAATTTTCCTTGGAAAATACTGGTAAACAATGGTAATACTAAAATAGGAACTGCTATGAGAAATTCCTAACTTAAAGAAGTTATTAAATTTGTGTAGGATTTTCCATCTTCTGATCAGCCAGTACATGATTTTGCCTCAGGTTTTTGTCAAGCTAAGCAGCATATAACTCCCTGCCCCATATACTCTTCAAGCACTGGCACATCACAAACATTTTCCAGTTCATTGGAGTTTCTTTGGCCTTCCAAGATGCATTGAAAGTTACGACTGAATCCAACAATGGTGTTGAATCTGTAGTGGAGACCTGGTCCCAACTCCTGACTGTGCTTTAGTAAGTATGAGGGGTTATTATTTGTCTGTGTACATTAAAATGATTCTCAAACCATTGTAATCCAGACTAGAGGTACAAACCTTAAACACAGTGATCCCAGTTTTATGTAATCTTTGGACTCTCCCTTTCAGTTCAGGTTACAATCACCTTTTGAGGTCTTTTTTGTTGCTGTTGTTATTGTTGTTGGGTGTAATATGAGATCATTACATGTAAACAGGTTCAAGATGAGCAGCAAGACTCCTGAAGTCTCCCATGTTTCAAAGGGAGACAGATGCAATACCCAGACCTTGAACTTTCCATATCCTGAAAATGTGGAATCAACAGGATTGTTTCTGGAGGCTCTGACTCTGGACACCAGAGGAGTCAAATGACATGTCAGCAGAAAAAGGTAAAACTTGCCACTTTTTTTTAATTCCAGGTTTTGGAGAGATTTGCAGGCAGACCAAGGAAGAAAGCAACTAGCACTGGTCTTGCAGACTCATCCCCTGCAAAAACCTAGGAAAAAAAAAAGCAGAGCAGAAAGAAAAGGAGATCTGAACAATCCCAGTGTATGTATATTTTTCATTGGCACAAGCCACCCTTGCTTAGCATGGGCCAGTCTGCTGCTATGGGGACCCTGCTAGGAGCTCAGAGTCTCACAGCACGCATGAGGCAATGGAAAAGCAGCAGGCAGGGACTAGAAATGGCTGAACTTTATTTTTCCAAAGTGAAGATCTTTGGTGGGCTGCAGATTACACTGGAAATCAGACCCTGCACCCCAGGATCCCACAGCTGTCCCTCTCCCCTCTAATTTTTCTCTGTCAGATTCAGAGCTATAATTAACCACAAGGTCTTAGTGATACTATGTGAAAGTCTGCGTGTGTGTGTTTGTGTGTGTGTGTGCGCGCGCCTGGGCTTACTCACCCCAGTGGGCATAATCCTCTACAGAAGATTGACAGGTTCACATGGAGAGAAACTTTTTAACTAATTCACTTCTAAATGCTCCTTTTGCTCTCTCTTCCCTTTACTACCCTCTTCCCTCCAGGCTGCAAAGGGCATCGTGGTGCTGGGGTAAGAGCTGGCTCCTTTGCTCTCCCACAGCTGGGCTGGGGTACCTCCGCACTGGCTCAAGGCACCTTGGTGCAGTTCCTGTCCAGGGTGTCCCTCACTGCTCACGGGATGTTCATCATGGCTGTTCAGGAAAAGCGTTCGCAGGGGCAGGAAAGAGCTCCAGGTTAAAATTCAGATGCTGGAACAGAAGGAGGTGAAATTAATTTCTTGTCTTTTTTCTGATGTGCTCAAGCCCAAGCTGCACTACAGACAGGTCTGTGTGTCTTCTGAACATGCCTGTGACCACTGCCAGTGAGACAGGGCTCAGCAGCAGTGCATTCACAAATGTTTGTTTCTTTTTGTAGTTGTGTTAAAAGAACTTCAGAGGAAATCTTTGCAAAAGCATTGGCAGTGTATCAGTGCCTCAGTCCAAACACATGGCACTGCCTGCTGGGTTTGCTTGGTTTCTGCTTCACACAAGACCCTGCCAATGGCATCTCCACATTGGACCAGCAGCGATCATCCCAGTCCACTTCCATGAACTCCTCTGTATTAGGTAGAGATGGTAGAGATACTCAGCCAGGGTGCTTACTGGTGTGCTTCTATCTCTAACTGAGCCAGGTTTCTCTGAGTAAGTCCCTCAGTATTTTCCTGGGATCAAACAATGTCCGATGAGAGCATGTTGGAGATGAAGAGCTCTGACTTGGCAGTGACTTACCAAGAGCTTGTAGAAGGTAAGGGGAAAAAATATCTAAAGGCCAAAGCATTCTTCTCTCTCTCATGTGAAGAGCTGCATCTGAGAGAGCATACTAATCTTCCATATTCCTTATCTTGGCAATTCCTTTAAAGTTGCCTGGTATTCAGGCACTGAGAGAAAAAGGGAGATGCATGATTTGGCACAGAAAAAGAAAATACACAGCATTTTTTTAGAAGTAAAACCTCAGAGTATTTAAGATTAAAGTGTCCGCAAAAATTACAGGAATATAGCCTGCATTTTGTTCCAGGAAGGAAGAGGTGGCTTAAACTGGTTTAAACTGGCTTAAACAGGTGCTTGCATGGACCTGGCTTTGTTGAAGTTGATGCATAAACTAGCAGGAGAATAGGAAATCACAGCTCATACAAGGACTGTCTTAGTGGTCCTACAGGAAAGGAAAAATTTTAGAGGAGTCTGCAAGAAGGAGATCACTTGATGTCCCAGTGCATGATAACACAGAGCCATGGATTTCTACAGTTGCCACAGGTTAATACAAACTACAAACTGCTAAATTTTGCAACCCAATGTCATCTGTGGAAAAAAGAGGCACAGAGAGTACATCTGTGATACAGCTTGAATTTTCATTCATTTTCACAGTACTTCACTGAGCTACTGCTCCTGCTGTAGCAAGGATTATTCTCAACTCATTAATACTGGATCAGGAGCAATTGCTGTTCATTGATTTTAAATCCCACCTTTGCCTATATCAATGTAATACGCAACATGCCCAGGGCTAGGTTCGCCCTGGAACCTGCTGCTGTTACTTTATCTGTCTTTGCTGCTGCTATGACAGGTATAAAACAGGTAATAGACATAAAGACTCAGATCTAGAGACCATGATTTGTCAGGCTGCATCAGACTTCTTTGAATGAAAGCTCCCTGCCACTGGAAAGCCAGAGAGTGATTCAGAATATCTTGGTGTCTTTGGCAAGGCAAAAAAACTACAGGATTTTATTTATTTGTTTGTTTAGGGAGTTTTTTTGTTTTGGTTAAGGTTTAAACCTTTGGTTAAGGTTTAAATTTAAATGAAACATATGCATGCCTAATCCAATCTAATCTATCTGTGTTCTTACATCCCATTAATCACTGACTTGTATTAGCACCTCGCACTGTCATCTCTGTTGCTGCACAAAGCTGCTGAGACCACTGTCTCATCACAGACATTCTGATGACTTGTCACTGGATTTTGTGTGAGCAACAGAACAGCTAAGAAGCCAAAATCATTTCCCATTGCAATACTTTAGAGGAAGGATACAGGCGAGAATTCATGTAAGCTAATGGTCTCAAGCATGAGTAGCAGACACTGCAAAAACATGCTGTAAAGCACTTATTTCTGGGAAGATTTCACAAAATCGCATCACCTAAAAACAGCGTCTTTTTTTCCAAAACAAGGTGACTTTCAACTGATTACTTCATTTTGTATTACAAACCTTGTTTAAGAGTACATATTTTAAAATAGTTTTATCAAAAACAAAAAGAAGCCAAGTAAATGAAAAACAAGTACAGAGATAATCTAGGACACATAGGGAAAGGCTGTAGATTATTTCACAGTTAACTGTCTCTCCACAAATTGATTTGGAGCACAACAGGGTCACACTTCTTCAAAGAAGAGCTTTTACTAGCTCAAGCTATAATCCAGATCATCTCAACAGTTTAACTGAATGCTTCAGGACACTACTGTAGGGTTAAAATTTTATAAAGTCAGCATTCAGGCCAGGGCCCATGTTATTGTGGACTATTGCCAAGAGGTGAATACATTTCACTGGCAAATGAAGATCTTGTCTTTTTTAGTTACGCTTATTTTCCATAAGCTCTAAGACAAGCTTCTTCAGGTTTTGCAATTGTGAATCTTTGCAGCATATACCTTCATCAAAGCCTTTTCTTCTCTGTTCAGGGCTCTAACCCACACACAGACACACAGCTCTCCCAGGCTCAGTACTGGGAACATGAGATGGTTGAATCAGTCATTGCAGGTGAGTGACAAGAAGTTTATGGTTTGAGGTGTGCCTGGACAAAACATCCACTAAACGATTTCAGACAAGAACTAAATTAATGGAAGTCTCAGTCTGTTTGCAGACAATTTAGAAATAGAAATGATTTTTTGAATTAATAACTTTGGCTAGCTTTAATCACAAAAAGAGCATAAAGGCATGGATCTGTACCAAACAGAAGGGCACATAGCACATTACCCTAAAGTATGACTGAGCAGCTGACTGCATTTATAATCCTGACATAGACATCCCCCCAAAATCAAATTAGGAATAAAAACGCTTGACAGGAACCATTTCAACCTTAAATAAAATGGAAAACTACTTGTCATTAAATGCAATACTGTGTCTTGAGTTGAAATGTTTAAACTGTATCTTAGTATAGCTGGTGATCAGTTTAGAGCATATACACTAGGATTTTTCTTGACATTTAAATCCAGAAGTTACAGCTTATTTAGCTACACTATCTGTATTTAGCAGGGAAGCTACAGTTTTGTGGGTAGGTCACAGGTGTATCTCATAGGTAAGGTATTGAAGTTGCATACAGAAGGTCACTTTGAAAGTGACTTGAAAACTACCTCCATGAAGGACAGATGGACCCAGCCATTTAAAAATAGTGAAGGGTTAAAAGCTGTTCCCTTGAGCTTATTTCTGATATTGGTACAGAGTTGAAAACGCCAGCTCGCTGATTGATGGGTTCACATGGGGCGACCTTCGCATTAGCAACGCGACTCTGGTTGCTGGGTAAACAAGGGCAGATGGATCCAGCTCCAGTGATTTTTCAGCACTGACGGATGGTGAAGGTATTTCTGATCCACATCACACCCTGCAGATCCCATGAAAATTACTTGGCACAGGGTGGAAAGTATTAGATTCGGGTGACAAGTAATTACCTGATATCAGCTGAGGCTTCTTCAGAAAGGTTATGCTGCAAATAACCAGCTTTTACATAACTTTGTTTTCATGAAGCAATAGAGAGTCACACACATACAGTTTATTTATTTGAGAAAATGTAAGCCAGCTACTGGCTGATAAAAACTGCTCCTTGGGAATATATACCCAAGTAATTGTATTCTAGCACTGCATCAGATTCAGGGTGGTTTTGGAGGAGTTTAGTTTGTTTAAAGCACTCATGTTTTTTCTTCTTGCTCTAGTTGATGTTATATGTACTTTTTCAGTGGCACAAATTAGCATTCAGACAAGACATTTACTCAGAGCTACTGTGGTTTCATGAGTCTGCTTTTCAAATACTTCAACTCAAAAGTTCTTGAATTTTATTCCTTCTAGTTTCATGAGTCTGTTGTTTCAGCAGCAAACCCAGCATTTAATTAAGTACATGCTCAATAAATACTCATCTGAGCTTCAGTCCTTGCTTTCAAGAAGTAGCTTGTTTGTATATAAAAATGACGGGGACGGGCATGTGTTGAGAAGGTTCCAAATGCTTTCTGACTATCTTTAGCTGATAGGTGTCCCTTCCGCAGGGTAACATCCTCAAAATGTGTAGTGTGTGAGTGCATGTGTTCCTGCAGTGAGTTAAAATAACTGTTTGCACCTTCTGTGCTGCATGTTACCATTCCTGACAGGATAATCCGGTGTGGTTGTATCTGATAGGACATCAGTAACAAGCCTAGAAGTTGGCAAGTGTCATCTCCCCAAGATGGAGTGTCTTGTTTCTCTGCTTGTGTTGTGCTGTAAAGCTTCTGTCACTATTTAAACCTTCTTCACTAGAGATGGCAAAATTTCCAGGTGGCCCAAAGTTCCCCTCTTGTCTCTATGGTAAAGTCATTCTCCTGTTTACAAAGCAAAGGAGCGCAAATTAGTAGGAGTAATGACCATAATGCAAGTTTCTGAAAAAGCGGAAGGAAAGAAGAATCAGCATAACACTGCCATTGAGCATGGAAATCTTCTTCTGATTTTTTTTCCTTCTGGAGAGGGTTTTCTGTCTCCTTAGGCTTTTAATCAGACTTACCAATTTACACAGAATTCTGCACAGAGAAGTACGTTTTCCTATAGTTCTGTAATTATGCTTAAAGGCTTTTTTTCCTTGTATTTTAATTTTAAATTATTAATCTTTCATCCCTTTTCCACCTCAATTCTCCTACATCATTAGTGTCTCATTTTTCACCCCTTCCTTCCTTCTTTCCTTCCTTCCTTCCTTCTGTCCGTCCGTCAAGACAACATAAAGAAAAGAATTTCACTCTGAAGGTGGGTTCATTCTCATCTCCTGCAAAATCCATACCTTGCTGCCAAGAGTGTAAGCTGCTTTTGTCCACTTGACTTCAGAGTCAGACACTGCTGTAGAGATGCAGTAGCAGACTGCAGTTCTCACTATATACCTTTTTGCAGTGGTATTATAGAATTTCTCAAAAATTAGAGCTGAGACCTTAAAACTGGCTTAGTTTTCTTTCAGCAAAACGTGCTGTTCTCTCAGCCCCCTATGTCTTTGGTGTGTTTTCCCTTTTTTGCCTATGGCACTCCTCTCACCAGCAAACTTTCCTGCAATTGATTTTCCGCCCTTTCCTTCATATCCACACACTTGTCTCCACCATGCAGGGATCTAGCTGAATAATGCCAGAGGTAGTCCTGGAAATAAATGCTGGGTAGAGCTTGTTGCAGATAGCAGGCATGTTAGACTGTGGCACACCAGGACCTCCCACGCTGGCTTCCCACGGAGGAACAAGATGGGGAAAGAGCTTCATCATGAAGGTCCACATGGATTCATGCTGGTGGGGAAGGGGTGGCTGTGCCACTTGTGCCTGCGTAGAGGAGCACTTAGAGCAATGATGTGCATTGCCAAGTGTTATGCGAAGGTTTCAAGACACGTCTGCTTTCCAGGAGCTCCCAAAACAGCCAGGCTGGATCTTGCCCTTTCTCCAGTCTCAGAGCCGGGTATGGTTTGTTAATCATAGGCAGATGAAGTGTGAGGCCATTTTTTCCTAGTTTTATCTATATAATTGACCATATTTCCTTTAAAATGGCAAGCTGAAGATTGGGACTTATTTATTGAGTCCTGTGAACTCTAACAATGAGTTCTTTAGTACAGACCCAGGGTATTGTGTGCTCCCAAGAATAAATCCTGATGTTTGGAAAGGGCGTATCAAACATAGATGGTGCTGTTTGAAGCTGGCTTTTGAGAATGAATGATGGCAGTTACCCAGGACTGTGTGTCAGGGGCACTCTGGTTTCACAAAGCTATTCGTAGTCTGAAACATTCAGCTGAGTTTTGTTTAGTGTCATCTAGTCAGAATAGTCAGAAAAGCAGTGTGATGCTGGAGGGTAGTCATAACCAAAACAATTCCAGCTGTCAACACAGTACAGAGACTTTTAATTTTGTGGGCCTTAAGCTAAAGGCCAGAGTGAGTGGTTGACTCAGTGGTGCATGTCATTCGCCGTGTCTGAGGCTGAAGGAGGGTGTGGTGGCCCTGGAACTGTGTGTGCTCAGCACCCCAGCAGCAAACCAGGCAGAGTCAGCTTGGCCATACCAGCGCTGCATTGGGGAGTCCGAGCAGAGCAGGAACAGAGCACAAACATCAATCAGGGCTGGGGCTGGGGTGTCTTGTGGAGCTTAGTGCTGCTCTCCTGATTACAAGGCTCCATCCAATGCAGTGTCCCACCACCACCACCACCCCTGAAAAGTTAGATTTGGCTCTAATTGACTGACACGACACATGCAGTGCTCTTTCCCACATGATCAGATCAGTGGCTGGTGTGCAGCATACATGGATTGCTTATCTTTCCCTTTCAGAGTGTGAACCGTGTGTGTGAGAGAGCAGCATGCACTGTCTACAGAACCTTCCTAGGCAATTGTCATTTACAGGTCTTTTCCATTGCAAAGGCTCTGCAGCACTTTCAGATGAGAGATGGCAGAGAATCAAGCCTGTTATATAAATTAATGGTCTGTACAGGAGTTGGACTCGATGATCCTTATGAGTCCCTTCCAACTGAAGATATTCTATGATTCTTCAGGGCTTAAAATATTGAGGATATCATATATTTAGCAAGTAGTAGCATAAGAACTACAACAGTAAAAAATCAAGATGTAGAGGAGGCACCATTAGTTAGAGCAGAGAGGACCACAATGATTTGGTGCCACAAGCCAGAATGAACCAACAATTACATGTTACCATCAAAATCTCCCAGTTGTTAAACACTGAAGTGATGCTCAGAAGTATTAGCATCTAGAGACACTCCACAAAACTGCTGGAAAATGTGAGGTTTTAGTCAATTTTAAGTCTTCCCTGCCTTTTTATTCTGATCAAGCACAAATGAAATGATTGGAGCCATGGAAGATGGAAAAATCCCTGTCAAATTCAGTATGGATGTATTTTCCTTGGTTTTCCTTCTAGGAAAACTTCTAGGGAAATTCACAGCAGAAATGTGTTACAAATACTATGTATTGTTTTTACAAATATAACTTTATACTGTAAGAAATGAAAGAATTTTGATAAATTCAACTAGTTCAGATAAAATCCCTTTTGCTCCTCACAATTAAAATAAACTATTTATCTTCGTATTTGTGCCTAAACAGTTTCTAGGCAATGAACTGCCAGTAACTTCAAGCTGCAGTCCTGCTGTGTCAAGTACTGCTTAGTTACTTAGGGTATTTTAAATAACTAGCTGTAGGCTTATTCTGCCTTGCTTTGGCAAAACATTTGCCTGTGCTTTGGTAAGAACAATTCAAACCATGTTTCTGAGCAAAGTCAGCCTTTTTTCTTTTCCCTTATTCTATCCATTGTTATTACATGGAGCTTTTATGAAGTTTTTAAGTTAGTGAGTGAATTAAGGGCCTGGAACCAGCAGCCAGAAGCGGTGAGTGGAAGCTGGGCTTTGATGTACCAAAAATGGTCTTGTGTGATAAGGTCAATATTGCACTCCAGACTTCTTACACTTACAGTTCCTGACTTCTTCAGGCTTCAAGGAGTAAATAAAAACCACATAATACTGAGTACTGTCTCATCATGTGAAGAGATTTGCTGGTTTTTGCAAAGCTTTGGATGGCATAAATTCTGAATGTGAACAAATACGGTGCCCTCTTTCCCTTTAGTCACAACGCATAGGATGCCGCTGACAGATGTAGACATCTTCCTCTAAGTTAGATGTCTGGATGCACAGTCTCCCTTTACCAAGTGCTAGTTACCTCATTATAATGTAGACATCTGAAATGAGTGAAACACATCAGATCCTAAAAGTGTTTATTTCTCTTTGTGACTTTCAAGAGGATCCAGGGCAACCCACTGAGTCATAAACTGCTTCCTTGCAGACACCTGAAATTCGACATGCTGAGTCTTACCCTAACATTTTGATTCAACTGCTTTGAGGTTAGCCCCAGGCAATGGAACTGGGTATTGTATTGGTTTTAAAGGCATTTGATGTGGAACGCGGGGCAGAGGCTGTCACTCAGAAAAAATCAGGTAAAGGAATATTGCTGAATTTGACTGATGCCATAGAAAATGGCTACAGCAGGTTAGTAGTGCTGTGCACATCCATGGCTCTGAGACAGCTGACACAATGAAATGATCACCCCTAAGCAGGCAGATGGAGGCTGAGGCCTAAGTTGTGACCATGCTGGGAATAACATGGGTGCTGCTGGAGATGGAACAAAAACACCAACTATTTTATCACCCTGACAGATTTATCCAGTGAGCTTCCTTAAAACCACAGTCTTCTTTCAACAACTCAACTTTCCAGCTGGGAGATACAAATGCTTGAGCCTTTGTGTCTCTCAGGGATTCCCTTGTGCTGTATTTGATTTTTTCTTCACTCTCTTCCCCAAGACCCATAGCAATCACAGTAGTGGCTATGACATGTTTTAATTCTGCTTGTAACCACTTCATGGTACGGTTAGCACTAATCATGGCCTTTGCTCACCGCAACAGATTGGGTTCTCGGAAGTCCAAGTGGCAACTGGACACCCTGTCTGCTATGCATGAGCTTAGACTGTGTCTCCAAACATGCTTAATAATTGTCTGAGTGCAGCAGTTTGCTCTTGTGTTATGTAAGTGAATTTCTCTGTTGTCCTTCTGCAGGATCCAGTTTAGCAGACAGATTAGATTAGATTTACCTAATCTAACCTGTCTTCTTCCCATCACTACGTAGCAGTAAACCCCTGAATGCAGTGTGCCTGGAAATGGACTTCTGAGGGACCAGCTAAGAAAACAGAAATACCACTTCAGCCACTGCTAGCAAATGACAAGCTGCATCCCTTCATTCTTCTGAAAACAACCCAGCCCTTTGGTTTGGCATGCTTGTTTGCAGGAGGAGAAATGGAGTTTCTAAAGTATGGCACTCTTGTATCTTGTTAAAAGTTTCTATGGCTGTGATGATGAATGCTGGTATTCACTCCTGTTCATCCCACCACTGAGCACAAACTGGAAGTGAAAATGAAGAAGGAGGAGGTAGCAGCTGCAGTGACCATTCAGTTTCTCAAATGGAGATGGCCATGAAAGTTGGGAGAGGCTGAGAATCTCTAGGAGGCAGCATTTGCACAGTACTATAAGGAGAGAAACAGAAGATGTGCACACATTTCCTTATGCCTTTTCCAATATGCCCTGATCTCTGATAACTTCCTTCTCCCTCCAGTGTGTATAGCACGAAGGCACATTGAAGAAAATTCCCATTGTTGAAATCCTCCAGGAGGAATGATTTCACAGGCTGTAAAATAGTGCTTCTGCTCTGGCACCAACTTTTAATAAAGCTGGATGTTTTTAGCCTCTAAAGTAAAATTTGTCTTTAGCATCCTTCCCATCTTACGGTTGAATAAACGATTCCTGTCACACAAGAAAACTCTCTTGCTCATTGGAATTGCTGGGTTCTTCGGCACCCTTCCTTGGACAGTAAGTGTCTGAGAATGAGTGGCAGTTATTGAATCATAATGCTGCCAGCTGGGCTAAGGGGGCATCTTAAAATACAGAAAAGGGGACAGATATATGTGGCTCAGAGCAGTGTTTCTTGTGACAGTACAGTACACTGGTGATTATATTTCACTTGTATTCAAAACTCCTTTTCCTGGGCACGGCTGGTTTTCCCTTCATTTATCTTTAAAGCTGTAATGGAAACATGGAAGATGTTATGACAAGCACTGTTTGGAGCTACCAAAGCTCCAGGGAACAGGACACCCAACAGAGAAGTGCCATGCAGGACACCTTTTTGTCAAATTTATCGAAGTGGTTTTGCTGAAGAGTTAGGAATCTCAGCCCAGAACAAGTATCTGTGTGGATCTTTACAGGGTAGAGATGGGGTGGAGCCTTCTGAAGGTAACAGCAAAGCTGTTACTTGCCTTGTCCATATAGGATAGGCACTGGCTGCACCTGGGACATTTGCTCAACTCTTCCTATGTCTGACAATCATCTGGATCACACCAACACCAGTGGCTCAAATCAGTGAGGCAGATCCTCAAAAGCTTGGATGTCACAGGCTGTTTTTCCATGGTGTTATAACCCCGCATCCATATCACATAGGGAGAGCTAGAGCATCACTGAGAAAAGGCTGGACATGTCCTTAGTATGCATCAGGGCTGCAAACATCCCCTGTACTGATGCCCAAGAAACCAGATGTCGGAATAGATCATAAGACAACCTGATGTTAAGAGCCCCAAGGTCCTTGAATCCTTCACACCTCCTCAAAGTCTTTTCTCTTGCTCAGTTGACATTTTTGTAAAGTTCCCTGCTATTTAATCTCAGCTTGCCATGTTGGAGTTTAAATCAGTCAGCACCAATCTGTTGTGACCCTTCAGATCAATTACTTGTCTTCCAGCTCAGACCATTCTTGCAAATTGTTACCACCTCCTATAAATATGGCTGTGAGGTTGCAAAGTGTCAGTTCTCCTTAGAAAGATGATTTATTAAATAAGTGGAGAAAAAAGATTTGGACTATTTTTAGTCTTCTTTCTATGATGCTATACAAAGATTTTCTCACCGTGTTTTCCTGTTCAGCTATGCTGTCTGACTTTTCACACAGTGGAAGAGGCATCCACAGCAGTGCTCCCATAGGGCTCTCAGCAAGTGTCTTTCACTGTTTAGTTTTGTTATTACTAATTTATTCTTTATCTTATGTTCTGCAGTAAAACCAAGGGACCTCCCACAAGAGTGAGGTCACCTCAGATAAGTGCAGTATCTAAATTACAGTGACAGCAAAGAATTTACAGTGTGTTTTCCATTCACTTCAACTGAAGAGTCATGGAAAAGCCCCGCTACCAGATAGGACTGGTCCAGAGTGAAAGATGCAAAATGTTATCTGCAACGTGGAAGACTATTTGAACAGAAGACCTTCTTCTCAGGAAACTACGATTTTTTGCTGGGCCAGAGCTACTTTTAATGACAAAATTGTAATCTTAATCTGAAAGAAGAAGGGTCTTTTCCACTCTAGGATGAGGCTGGCCTGACCTAAAAGGGCTCGACAGCTATGGTATTAACATTTATAGGAGAAAAGTTAGGCTCATGTGTCTGAGTTAGACTTTTGAATCAGTTTTGAGCCCCTCACATGCTGAGTGAATGATCCTAGCATGCTGTTACCGGGGATTTCATATACCATCTCTGTCCTTTTGTAGAGAGTTTTAAAAGGTTTTAGGCATGTCTTAGTGCAAAAAGCACAACATTTCTTAAAGACAAAAAATATGGACAAGGTGGAAAAGCTATCTGTGTCCCAAATGTTCCTGCAATTGCTATTTGCCAGGACGGAGGTGAAGTACAAAAATGTTCAATGACTTTTCCTAGATTACTCAAGGAGTCGGCAGCAAACTAATCTGGGACACCTCCTTGTTGAGGTCCTTTTCCAGATGTCAAAACTATTTATTTCTTTGTTTTAGTTTAGATCCCAGAAATTACAAGCCTGATTTTTGTCCTTCTTAAAAGTCAGTAGGCAATTTGTATGGACTGAGCAAAGCTGAGTCACAGTAAACTCTAGGTCACCTTATTCCCTGTGAAGCGTCTCACCTTCCTGTGGAGTTAAGGCATTGTACTTCTGTAAAAGAAGTTAAGAACAAGAAGTCCCTGCAGGCTCCTTTCAGAACTCTAAAAATAAGACTTCTCCTAATACATATCAGTACTAATTAAGTTTTTGCTATTCCTCCCACAGAGGGTTATCAACATAGTTTACAAAGTGTCATCTTTTAGCAACTGCTCAGGAGTTGGCTGTTTCCCATCTCATCCCCTCTGACACATTTACATGTTCTCTTTATACAAACATACAGATAAAAAAACCTCCCTGGTGTGTCTAGAATATTTTCAACCAAACAGAAAAAAAATCGCTTGCCAAGCTGTTCAGTAGCTGGAAATGACTTGTCACGTCCATAAACCAGTAATTCTTTTTTATTTTTAAATGACTAACCATGCTGTGATTAATGGCTCACATAAAGAGGCTCAAAATAAGTCTGGCATAAATATAGTGAAGGAGGAGGGTAAATAGGATAAGGACTGGATGGGTCTGCAGCAGGACATTGGTGGCGTGAATGGCATAGCGGGCACAGAGGAAGGAAAAAATGTTTCATGCTATTTCTAGCTCAAAATTGCAGCTACAGATGGTGATGCTGTCATGTAGCAAGGACTCAGGACACAGAGAAAAGGCAACCTGCACTACACAGACTTGTCTCTCTCAGAAAGGAGGTGTCTCTCTGGAAGGTACAAGAGGGCCTCATTGCCCCGATAGTAGGGCAGTACATAAAAGCTGATAGTACCCTTGACTGAAGCTATATCCATATTTCCTGGAGTGTTCCAGCCCAGTGTTCTACTATACAATGTATTTTGCTATTCCTCTTCCAGAGGCAATGTTTTCCAGCTTCTTTTGTCAGCTGTTAATCTGTTTATATTCATCTATTGTACAAGGATACTTTTGTGTGGAAACACCAGACATGCAGTGTTGGCAAACAGGGGCAAGCACGTCACTTCAGTGGGCTGTGAGAAGTACAAACTTATAGCTGATGCAGTTTGTGGGGAAGACAAAGCTGGTGGTGTGCTAAAGGATGGTGAGGAGAGGGCAATTTTTCAGACTATTGATTCAGTCTTGATCACCTGATAGAACAGAACTCTTTGAGCAAAACTAGGCTCGAATAAGCGCAACTGCCAGGGTGTATATCTAGTGGGACAGAATGGAAAGCTCTCTCCAGCGTGGGGAGGCAGGCTCACATTCTGGAAAGCAGAGACTCTGGAAAGCTCATGAGGATGGATAACTCCAGGCAGATGGTTAGGCAGAGAAGCAAATGAGACCCTACAGCTCAGTGAGGAAAATGAGGAATGGAAAATGAGTGGTCTAGTTTTCTCATCAAGAAGCAGCTCACGGTCACAAGTTGTTACTACACAGCCATGTGCTATCACAGCCCGGTGGGGTCAGAAGGCAGAGGGGAATGATTGACATGGCTCTCCCTGTGTGAGTCTACACAGTCCCATAGCACCCTTGGTGCTTGCAATCCCTGTTGCTCAGCTGCCTCCCAGAAATATCCCCTCCTACAGGACTCCTCACTGTTGCTGGAAGTAGGATACAGCTGGCAGAGCTGACGTGGCTGTGGGATCTCCAGCGTCGTGGGCAAGGCTAACACTGTGCCTCTTCACACAGCGTTGCTGCTGTGAGTGGCAAACCGTGTCACTGTAAGAACCGTTACTGTCAATTTCCAAGGTTACTTTGCCATTATTCTATGTCTGAAACAGTCCACAATGACTCATGGTTTCTGAAATAAGAGTAACAAGAGTGTAATTTCATACTTTTTGCCATGGTGAAACCTCATTAAAAACTATGAGGTGTTTGGATTCGATGCTGTTCGCACCTTTCCACCTCTGATGGCACAGAGTTCTGGGGATAGGACTCTGCTTTGGGGACTAAACATAATTTTGGTCTCCGGGAAACAGAAATCCTCTTGAAAAAAACTGAAATAAGTTTTCTGGGAGCCCAAAATAAATGAAATCTTTCCCAGTAAACAGGGGTAATACAAAAGGTGTGCGTAGGCCTTTCCCAACAATACATAAACACACAGATTTCTGCCACAAGGCAACATCAGAGCTCTGCCTCAGGGAAACAGATTTCGTCTTTTAAAATGGGAAGTCAGAAAACTGTGCAGAAGTAATGAGATATTTCCCAATTGCTAGAGTGTTACAGGATTGTAATGAAGCAATAGAAGGCCTGTCAGTGCTGTGAAGACATCAAGGCTGAGATAAAACACATCACTTTTTCCTCCCCGTGAAACTAAATAAAAAAAACTAAATAAAAAAAGAGCTTCTACTGAGATGAGCTTGCAACGTATAGACTCATCCATATAGCCATTAGAAATAAATGTTAGAAATAAATGCTCTATGACTTCCTTTTCCTACTTGGATATTATACAACAAACTGTACTTTAAATATCACCAACTGCACATTAAGCCCATTAAGCTATATTTAACAGTCTGGGCTTATATTTCTTTGTGATAATATATTTGTCTATATATTTATGTAAATATGTGGATACGGAGTATGTATTATAGGGGGTCAGATATTTCCCATGAATATCTTTTTCTGAATGGAAATTTAGCCTTTAAGAGCTTTGAATTTCCCTGTGGCACTTCTGCTGGAGATTTTTACTCCCCATTGGGAAAAATAAAATGCTTTGTTTTGAATTAGCTCAACCTAAATTGAAATACTTTGGTTTGTCAAACTGAATTAAAACATTTCATGAAGGGGCAGTTCAGCTTTAATTTATGTCCATAAGAGTTACTATGTGCCTTGTGGACATTTTAATTTATAGGCATCATACTCCCATAATGCATCATAATCATCTCTCTCATTAAATTTCTGCAATGCACTCTGCTAGTCAGATGGCCGCAAAACATCACAAGACGCTGGCTGGGAACTTCATCGGCCAAGAAACATGATGTATCACCCTCAGGAAGCACCACAGCAGTTCCAAGGGACGCACAGTTATATCAAACCAAGCTGAAGCTAAACTTCTGAGAAAGGACATTTGCTTTCAGTAAAAACATTACTGTTTCGGCATGTCTTCCAGATGTACATCCAAAATAAATGTTGTTATCAGAACTCTCTATAGAACGAAACATACAAATTGTGACAACTTTGCTGGCTTAAAAATAAGTTCTGCTTTCAAGGCTTTAAGAGCTTTTCCCCATCTCTTACACAGGAGCGTGCACTATGGTTTTTGATGTAGCACGAGCACCAGTGACCTGCCAACTAGGTAGAATTATTTGCTGTGACTTGGGTCAGGAGCATGAGGGGAATCTGGTGAGTTTCACAAAAGCTTGAAACTTCCACATCTCCCCATGGGCGTGAGAAATGGTAGATCAGAGGAACCAGAGAACAGAAATAGATGAATTTTGGAAGATGCTTCTAACACTGAAAAATAATTATTTATCTTGAAAGTTAAGACTTTATTTCAAAATACTAGGAAATTCAGAGTCATGATTGCCTTGGTGAGTCTACGCCTGTTAGTTTCATTCTGGTAAGGTCTTTAATTACATCAGCACACAACACAGGACATAAAGCTTGGAAAATATTTACATTACAGCTCTGGATTAAACCTATTCAGGCATAGAAATGTGACATATCTTGGGGTGATGCTGAGAAAAGGCAGAGACTGTTACGGAGCAGGTGTTCAGGTGACGATGGACCATATACTTTGTTATGAGCTGAGTGTCAAGGGTGTGTGGCATAAAGCCTTGACACAGCACCAAAGGACTTTGATTCCAGTTGACATTGCATGGAACTGTAAGAATCCGGTATGCAATTACCTAGGTTGACCTTCAACAAGGACATAGCTAAGACCTTCTTTTTTATTAAAAATTATAAGGCAGATTTAGGATAAGATTTTCAGAGTGGCTTCTGCCAAGGCTGGTGCTCTAGCCAGTGCTGCAGGAGAGAAAGGGCAAGAGCAGTCAGTGCTGCCAGTCTTTGAAAACAGCAAGTATGGACAGTGTTTGCAGAGGTTATATTGAATCACAGTGGAAAAGCAGAACAGTGATTTTGTCTGGGTTTAGGATAAGGGGACTTTTGACTTACACGGTTTTTGTTTTTCATTAGGCAGTCAAGGGACAGGACAGTGTGTCACTGGAACATGGAGATCGAGACTGCAGACAACACCAGGCATAGGGTTATCCGCAACACCTGATTGACCTTTCCAAAGGAAAATGCTCACATCCCAGGCTGAGAATAGCTCAGTCCAGTGTCTGCTTCTCTCTGTCCTTGAGGGCACAACCCTAGTTATAGAGAAGTTAGGTTGATGTAACTGAGAATTTTGTCAGACCCTTTAAGGTCTCCCTGAGGACTGCTATGAGGCAGCAGGCCTATGTTTAGAAGACCTCATAGGAGACTTGTTTTGCCGGCAGAAGTGATAAAGTTTGCTGTATCAAAATTAGTGTAAGCTCTGGGTGCTGCCCTTGGCTGGCCCAGAGACGGAGTCCTATCTGTGCTGCTCATGACCTTCACATAAAATACCAGCTGTCTTCCCCTTCTCTCTAATTCTTCAAGGTCATGAGAACATGAGATGCAAGTCAGTTGAAGTCAATTTGGTGCCTCTTCCGCTTTCTCTCGTGATATATCCAGAGCACCCCAGATGAGCATGCCACATAGATCTCTTCATTCAATCCTTCATCTTTCATCTCAAAGCCTTGGCTGGTCAGTATCTGTGTTTATTGTAAAAGACTGTTCTGGCATTGCCATTGATGCCCAAAGCATGCCAGTGAGGAATGTTGAAAAACTACCCTGTATACATCCTCAAAACACTGTCACTGCAGAAGGGGATTATGGAGCATGCTGGCACAGATAGCCAGTAAGTCAGATGTGTATTCCTAGACTAAGGAGAGACCAGTCCTTTCCCATTTGTACCACACTGTGTGAAAACAAACAGGGAAGATCACCTGTGTGGGAATCATAAATGACTACAGGGAAAACTCCCTTCTCCTTCTTAACTTGCTACCAGCCTGTAGCAGTCATGGAATGCAGTCTGGATTTTGCATTTTAATAGTCACTTTGTATTCTATAGACTTGGATATGTCAAAAAAAGAACACTTGCTAGAGAGATCCTTTTTTATGTGTCAGAGTTTGTTTGTGAACTCACACCAACTGGCTCCATGTGTTGCTGTATTTGGCATCTCCCTGGAGGATGAGGAATCTCCCTCCAGTCCTTTCCCAGGAGGTGACCTCCATTCTTTAGAAAGACAGGGATTAGCTGAGCTAGCAGAGCATGTGCATAACGCTTCTGGGGAGAATGGAAAGTGCTGCATGGCTTTAGCGGAGTCCTGTTACGCACACAGCACTGACAACTGCAGAGAGAAAGGAAGAGGTCTAGAGAGTACAAAAGGGGCTGGAGCACACAGGGTAGTGTCATGGCTAATGAACATCACCTTCATGGTTAAAATTAACCTTCATGGTTAAATAGTTAGTATAAATTAAAGTGATTATTGTTATTTTTAGATTGATTGGTGTGCAGAATTGGTGTCCTAGGCTTATAAATAAAGTCTTAATACTGAAAAAAATTAAGGAAAAGGTGAGGGACAATGAGAAAATTAAGTTGGTCATGCTGATAAGGCAGATATGGTTTACCTAGACATACACACATATGCAGTAGCACATGTAGAAGACACACATCCTAGATCATATACAAATTAGGGAAGATTTCAGTTAGCCAGGTTGTTTTGATAGATCTAAGAGATCCAGTGCAGATTAATTAGCTCAGTATTTGTGCTTGCTAATGCCAAATGCCTGCATGCTGTCAGCTGATTGTTAGCAAGGTGTAAATAACAATAAACCACAGAAATTAAAATAAAATAACCTTTGGTTAGCAAAAGAGGAGACATAGCTTGCACCCTAATGTGCTGCTAAAGTTGTGCCTCTCAGGATGTGGACTTTTTCTTGTAGCTGTAATTTTGCACAGAAACAACCATCATGAGAAGAATCTTGGTCGAAATCGTCATAACCATCATGCCACACACCATAATGTGAAGAGATCTAAAAACTAAAAAGAATATCTTCCCCAAAAGGAAGCCAAGAGCCTGTGCAATTCCTAGAGAACAAAACTTGGAAAGTAGCCCAAGATCTATTGCATTAGTGTAATGTACTGGTAGATGGGGCACAGTCTAGTGGTAGCCGAGTCAAACTGTAACCATGGAAGTTTAAATATCTTAAAATTAAATTATCTGACTAACTTACAGTCAAGGTTTTTTGAAGTGCATCTGGGAGCTTTTTGACTATTGGATTTGATTGCTTAAGTTTGGAAGAACTGGAAGGATTCCAATGAAATATTAAGAAGCTAGTCTGCTGAAATTTTAGAGGGATTGTCGTGGTTTTGCCCACCAGCCCGTCCCTGGGGCTGTGAATGGTTTTGACCAAGTAGATTTCTGGACAAAACCCAA
>JAYRBT010000001.1:26377809-26406439 GCA_036023395.1 Myiotriccus ornatus
GGATTCTGTGATTGTAGGTCATGGTCACATCTTTGTCAAGGGACACTGATTTATCACTTTCCATCTTCCAAGTCAGGGCAGACTCTAACTATGTCCTGACTGCGTGTCTGGTATTCACCAACCCTTATCCAGCCTGATTTCCTTAGAATAAAGGAGACATGGTGTGCCTTAGTAGGTCTCCTGGTCTGGATAATGCAGGGATTTTAGGGACACAAGAACCTTTTGGAGGGACAAACAACCAGAAGTGCTCAGCACCCTCAAAGGATATTCAGAAAGGCCTCCTTAGCACTGTTGATTTCAATGTTGACTGAAGTAAAGGTCCTTTGCTGAGGCTGGATTTGTCACTCTCACATTCACCGGGTTCCTTGGCAGTTCTGCCTGCAAAGGCCCCCAAGGAGCAACCTCTGTTGGTTTACCAACAACAGAAGGCAATTGCTACCTCTGAGTGCTGGTGAGGATTAGGAAGTCAAGTAGGAACAGACAATACTCTGTTTTTGGCTCCAAAAGACCCTCTCAGGCATCTGAGTCTTATATCTAGCACATTTTCCTCCGCCTCTGAGCCCCCCACCCTGACTACCTCCCATCCTCTGGCTGCTGAGCTCCATTGCTCCCGTGCAAAGTTGCAGCCCATTTAAATCAATTCTGACACCTAACACCTCTCTGTTTTCTCAGCCTGCCTGCCCCAAATATTTCTCTCCAGCCTTGACAGAACAGGTATTCACAGGGCAGCTCCAGAATAACAAGTTTCCATTTTTGAGACGGTTGTATGGGGAGCTTTGTGGTGTGGCAGCTGGCCAACGGGTGATCATTTAGCTGGGGTAGCTCACTACTGGGTAGTTAATTTGACATGCAAAACAGAGTGGTTAGACTCTCTGCGAAGCCCAGTTAGACACTTCTGGGTTCCCAGTATTAAATTATGCATGATGTGCAATGCCAAAATATCAGCACTTGCATGCAAACCTTGCCTTCAGTGAGGTTCATCAGTCCAGCAGTGGCTCATTCATTCCGGCACAATCAGTTTTCTCCAGCGGTCACTGGGATCATTATCTGCTTTACAGAGAGATGTGAGTTGCACTAAGCTGTCCGCAACCTTTGCATCACCCAAGCTGGGGAAAATAAAAGGGTGAAGACATAGTGGTGACAAATAGGGGTGATGAATCCATAAATATAAGTCTGAGAAGAGAAGGTCCTTTCTCAGTGGTAACAGCCTGGGACTTTGAATTCACCCCTTTTCCAGGAAATATAGCAAGTGTAGAAATGACAGCATGGTTGCAGAGATGGATTCCCACTTTCTCCATCTCATTTAGGGCTTGGACTGAATAATCGTTATCACCATATGATAGCTATCAGGGACTAGCTGACACATTATAAAAGCCTAATGTAGCCAATATGCATTAGAGTCTTAGCCAGCACCTGAGCTGTTTGCCAGAACACTTTTGAGATAGACTGTTCTTGTGGTATTTGTATCACTGGCAAGAACCAGAAATAGAGAAAATCTGGAAAACATTTCTCAGGGAAAGAAAAAAAAAAAATCTGTGAAGTGTTGTGGAGTCTAAGATGGTATGGAAACTCTCATTCCTTATTGAAATGGCTGTGGAACTTGGGAGTCTTTTGGGCCTTTAGACTACTATTTCACACTTTCTGATTGTGTTAGCTGTTGTAGTTGATCAGTCCTTTATTTTTCCCCCACAATTTTTTGACCACTTATCTCTCCAAAAGCCTCTGCTTCAGCATTGTTATTCCCCTAACTAACAAAAGAGGAGAATTGTGCCTACTGAACTCAGACATTTGAAAATCGGGGGAAAATATTTAGACTATTAATACAAAATATATTCTTCCATTTCACGTGGCACTGGTCTTTCCTGTCTCAGTGTTGTCCCCAAATGCATGCAGCATCCTGAGGTCTATAGGGAGCATTTGCTATCTGATCAGGCAGTTGTATATTACAATGACAACTGGAATTTAAACCAAAATAGCTGTAAAGGTTGCAGAATGGTCCCTGTGGAATAGATTTTCATTGCCATTCATACACATCTCTCACACAGAGCTAATTGTGCAAAGTGCTATAACATGACTACTAGATGGCAAATGAAATAAAAACTGTCTATACATAAATACAGTTGGAATCTGTAGCACCAATCCACCAGGAAAGTCTGATATTTTGAAATATTTTTCAGCCTGTTAAATGGATGACAAAATACAGTTTTCCACTGCAGCAGAAGCACTGAGACATCCTGACTGACTTCTGCCTGACATTTCTTACTGAGATGAAGTTTTTCAGCGGACTAAAACTGTAGCTGGTTTATAAAAAAACTGAACTGGAATGTTTCCACAGCAAGGGCCAGTTCAGCTTTATTTGCAAGTCCCCAGGAGGTGTGGCAGACCTCATGGGACCCTCTGTGTCCCCTGCATCCTTTGTGGGCAAGGATTGAGTTGAACTTCCTCTTGCTGTTGTTCTACCATAATTCTCCCAGGCTTTTTCATTTTGGTGAAAAAAATATTTGATTGATTTGAATTGCTCCTCTTACTTTTGGGAATACTTACATTTTCTCCTCTGCCTGGATAAAGAGAAACTTGCCAAACATCTCAAGCAAACTTTGTGGGAAAGCTGATGTAAAATCTCTTTAATCAGTTGTGTAGAAAGAAGTGTTTCTGTCATGTAAAAACCTGTGGTCAGATAACTTTCAGTGAGAAATGTGAGCCTGGCATGCCTTTGAGTTGTGCTTGATAAAAAGAGAGTTGAACATGTTTTATCTTTATTGTTTTCTTTAATTTTTACTTGCTTCATTAAAAATTTGCAGAAGCAAATTATACCTTTATACCTTTTGTCTGGAAAATTCAATGGACCACTGGAGAGTTTATAAGATCATGCCTTCACAAACATGCAAAGAACTGTGAATGACAGGAATTTCTAATCAGACTGCTGATAATGCCATGCGGAAGAATATTAGGAGGAAAGATGAAGGCAAATGTGCAAGCCCCAGGGGTAAGAGGATGCCAAGCAATAATGGTGGTGCATCCAAACAGAACATACATATATTTTGCCAGAAGAGTGTCAAGTGCCATGCTGACAATTCCTATCACTCAGCTCCTCTTGATCCCACTAAGCACACACAGTTCAGCCACAAGGTATCCAGTGCTTTAGAATGTCATTTCCACAAAAAGTGATCCCTGAAGTTTCCATTCTCTGTCCCAGGGTTGTGCAGCCACATTTGTAATGGAGTTCATGGAAAGAACTGGAGCAAACCCTCATCTCTTTACATGCGGATGTATCCGGAGCTCCTTGTACCCATTTTAGGACTTTATAAGAATATTGTGATCACAACAGCATTAGTCTGAGGCCAGTGTTTCTCACCATTTCAGGGAGGCTCTGCTTCAGAACCACTGTTTTCTTCTTGTCTCAGATATTTGAATGGTCACTTTCAGCTTCCTCTGTTCACTTCCACAGAGAATGTTCCATACCTTTGGATTTTCCAACTGCTAGGAAGCCTCAGTACAACTCGATTTCCTGCAGGAGAAAGTTAACACCTCTGGTTTGTAAGAGAGCAGTACCTGTAAGGTAAGCAAAGAGTGAGAAGGTGATATTTGGAAGAAACAACCTTGTCTGCACCTTGTCTTAACTTGTGGGAGGGAGCTGAGAGAGTCATCAGAATGGACCTGGCTTGTTCTGTAATATCTTCCTTTAAGATGTGAATTAAATGGTGGTGGTGGTAGGAGTTGGGCTCTTGAGGAGAACTGTTTGTGCTACTGTGTCTTACCAGGCCTGCAAAAAAAAAAAAAAGTTTCAGGGGTTGGAAAACCCAGGAGGAAAACTGAAGCTGCCTGTATCCTTAATGACTGCCTGCAGCTGCCACGAGTCCCCTGCTGGGTGCTAAGTGACCACGGAAAAGCACACCATGGTCGCACCAAGTGGGAGCTGAAAAGCAGAGGAGTGCTATGCTGACATGGCCCTTCCCCCGTGTGGCTGGAAGGCATTTGACACCTACTCTTAAAGCTTTTGTTCTAAGCAGATCACTTTTCTGTGAGGTTGCTTTGTCACTGGCAAATATGAGGGGACATGGTACCAAAGGGTATGCCTCTGTCGTCTTTTAATTCCCTGCAATGTCTGTAAGTTTGGCAGGTTATGGACTGTGGAGGTTATTGGAAGATTTGGTGTTCAGATAGCGGTGGAAGAGCTGTTTGTTTTCAGATGAAGTGTTCTTGAGAGATTTTCGGAGCTAGCTCTTCTTGGTGTTTCCTGTCACTTCATGAGCTAGCACTTCTCTTTTCCTCACGATTAGTTTAATTTGAACATCAAGGTTTGGACCTTAACCTCCCATTCTGTAGGGAGAAGACATGCATCTGAATAAAATGCCAGCAGTGGCTCATGCTGTAAATCAGAAGGATTTTAGAATCTGATGACAAACCAAATTCCTGTCAGCAAAGAGCAGAGCTGACCCCTCCCAAAGTGTCATCGAAGCCGGGTCATAAAAATCACAGCTGTCACCAAAGCATGCCAGGCCTCTGGGGGACATGCCATCCTGGGGACTCATCTGCTGCTTCCACGGCCAAATTCCAAGCCCTCAGGCACATTCCACTTGACATTTTGTCACATCTCTTGCTGGTGCATCTGTTCAGGGGCATTAACTCTTCCTAAATCACTTTATCCCTTTTTTTTTTCCTCAGAAAAAACAAGGTTATGGGGAGATGAAGAGGTCTGAGCAGTGGTCTGTGTCACATAACAGAGTCCAAATGTTCAAAACCTGGCAGCATCTGGAGTAACTAATCCAGTAGGCAATGTTATTACAGCAACAGCATCAGAAATATAACTTGTGTTCACATAAACTTCAAAAAATTATTTTAGCTGACATTTGTACATACAAAATTATAGGAAATCTTCCAAACTGTGCCCCTTTGAGTTTTGGCCACAGACTGCCTGTCTCCAGATCCACAGGTCTGTCTCCAAAGGAGATGGGTGAGCATGAAGTCAGACCAGGATGACAATGGTTGACCTGAGATGACTGTACACTCAGCAGTGGCATGTAAAAGTAAAGATGTTGAGGCACCTTTCTCAAATCAGTTGATGGGATCCAAGTTCTAAGACGCCTCTGTGTGCATGAATGAAAGTTTCTATATTCCACTTGTGTATGAGATAATAACCAAACAAAGGCTTTAAAATTCACAGCTACAACTTGTCCCACAAGGATAGCAGCAGTGAAGTTGTGTCTCCAGACATCAGAGAGGCTGTGAAGTACTGAACAGTCACTGTTGTTTCAGAATCACAAAATCTGAGTTCATGTGGGCTAAAGGTCTAACTGGTTTCACTAAGGATGGGGAATGACAGCCATCTGGCCTAGAAGAACTTGGGGAGTATTTGCTGGACTTCTCATGTTACTAGTGACAAAACTTCTAAGAGTTTCTAAAAATAATAGGTGCTAATTTCTTTACATGCAGTGTCCTGCATCCGGGATGAGATAGTTCAGTATCAACTTTTATGCTGGACAAGGAGTTAATAAATAACCTAAAGGTCAGTGGTAGCCTCAATCACCAGTGATGGCAAAAGTGTATTTGTCACATGCGAACAGCTTTGCATGAAATAGTAACTTAATTTAAATTAAAACTCTAAAGGCCATTTCCCATGCTTATAAGTGTTTCAGAGTGAAGAACTTTTAAAAGCCCAGTGAAGTCTGGGAGCCCTTTGGGGAACTCCTACCAGATGAATGCTCACAAGAAATCACCCTGAGCATGTGTAAAATGCTATTTTGTTTGATATGGATGGAAATATAGATTAATGGAAATCACCCTGGTCAAAAGGCTACCTGAAAGCAGTAATTAAATAACAATCTGTAAGATAATATAATAGATAAAGAGAAAGCAGCAGGGAGTTAATATGATTTATAAATTAAAAATACTTGTATGAGAAGTCAAAATAATGCTGTTTTTAAATAAAAATGACCAATGTGGTTTTAAAGAGAACATTTAAAAATACATTAGGAAAAAAAACAACAAACAACAACAGCAAAAAACAACAACAAAAACAACACCCAAAAAATCTCCCGAAGCCTTGCTTGAATATAGGCCTCTTTAACAGCAAAACTTTAAAGTCAGAAGTGAAGGGAACGTCCTGAATCATATTCTTTTAACAAACCTTGTGAATCTCGAAAATTTTGAAGTTTTGAAGGATTCTTTTGCTCTGGGGCTTAACAGAGGATAGAGCCATGGGAATATTTTGTTTTGCAGATGCCCATTTAGTTTCCAGCATGAGAGCCCACAGTTTGTAAATCAACTGCTCAAAGTCACATGCATTGAAGTTCTTAGTAAAAAAATTATCTCCCTTTGCCCTCAGAACGCTGAAAACCCATTTGGTTGTGTATAACTCTCTA
The DNA here is from genome assembly GCA_036023395.1 of Myiotriccus ornatus. Lineage (NCBI taxonomy): Eukaryota > Metazoa > Chordata > Aves > Passeriformes > Tyrannidae > Myiotriccus > Myiotriccus ornatus. Next base: position 26,384,172 of record JAYRBT010000001.1, read on the forward strand.
AACAAGCAGAAGCTGAAAGCAAATACTCTTTGTCCGGTTTTCCTCTAGTTCCTCGCAGGTACCGGGAGGGTGTTTCTCTTCGATGTTCCGCTAACCAGATATGTTCTGATGTGCTTTCACGCTTTTGGGAAAAGAAGTAAGGTTTGTTTTCTTGCTCTGCTTTTTCCTGAGGGCTGAGAAATCATCAAAAGTCAAAGATAGCTCTTTGACTGGGAGCTGGTTTTGCTCCAAAGCACTTCTATTGTAGATGCCTGAGGAGGAAACCCTGTGCCACTTTGTCCAGGGACATAAACACTGATTTACTTAAGGTGAAAATGAGGCTTCGTCAAGGTCACGCTGGCATAGGCTTGGAGGTAGATTCACCTTCTTATGCAGTACAAACTGCACTTTGCAGGGCTGTCAGTTGTGTTCATAGAGGGTTTTCCTGCTCCCGCTGGGATGTGGGCACAGGGCTTGTCAGAGGCTTCTGCCTTGCCTTCTCCTTGGCTTTGGTCAGGCTTTAGTCTTAGTCTTGGAACTTAATGTGAAATTATCTGGGCTACATGTGTATCACAAGTCAGTGACACAAGTCAGTCATCCCTGTGAATCTCTGAAAATACTTCCAAGAGTAATTTGAGAATGTTCTGAACAATTACTATAATTAAACATTTTAAGATCCACAGAGCGGGTACCTTTTCCCAAAAACCTCAAAAGAGACTTGCTGAAGAGCATTCTGAGCTATTCCTGTTGGTATTTTGTGGATCCTGGAAGAGTGAGACAATTCCAGCTGCAACTGGAAAAAAAGCTATCTGTTGTTCCTATTGTTCCTATCCTTCTTTTCAAGAGGATAAATTGAGTTTCTCAAGCAAACTCAGGCACATTAACCTGGCATCAGTCCCAGGGAAAATTATGGAAAGACACATAGGAGACATGACTAGTAAAGAACTAAAGGATACCGATGCAATTAAATACCACTGGTGTAACAATACGGAGAGCAGATCCTGTTGGAAAAAAACAAGGTCTCTTTTTAGGCAGTGATTACAATGTGACTGATAAAAGTATGTTCGCTGGCCAAAGCACTTGATTTTGTGTGATGACTTTCTGATGCAATTTTCAGCTTTTACAAATGTCTATACTGTCCTTTTGATAAAGAATCTTCCTCTGAAACTGTGGATTTTTAATTTTTTTTTTTTTAATGAGAGTTTGTTTTATACAGGATTCTTCTCGTTTGGAGAATAAAAACCATATGTTTCAGTTTGGGTGTATATTGAAATATTTCAGTTTGCTAAATGGAGGCAAACCCCAATCACAGCTCTTGTTTGAAATCCCATTCTTCGTGAGGAAAACATGAGGACTCTCAGCACTTACCTGGACAATTTCAAGTTTATCAATTTGCAACCAAATCATGCAGATGGTGGATTTATTTAGCAAGTCTCTGGGGTTAGAACAGCAAATCTACAGAGGGAATCAACAGCTCTGAAAGCTTCAGACCTCTGAAGCTGGAGCCTAGACCAATCTATACCAAATGGAAGGAGAAAAGACACGGCTTACCAGACATTTTGCCCAGTAGCACCTTATCTGCTAAACCTGACGCTGCAAAAGTCTCCTTTGAAAACAGCTGGTTCAGGCAGTCAATGCAAAGTGAGACTAGGTGCAGCACTGCTATGAGTTCTGACAGCAGCATGCAATGCTTCTGAGGGTTTATAACATCTTCTTTGCTTGCACCACAGCTTGGTACTGTCTCAGGCAGCCTCCACCCTGCATTGTTCTGGAGGTCTCACCCCTGGCAGCACATGCTGTGTGGTGAATGGGTTAGAGCACCACAGTCCAACACAGCACAATGGAAGGAGATCAGTTCTGTTACACCTCCACATTAGCTTGAAGTTTTGGCTTTAATTCCTTATGTTTTTTTTCTTTCAAAGGGAAACAGAGAGCATAGGGATCCTTGTTCCTCTTCCTCCCCATTCCTCTCCTTGTCTCCTCTGGCTTTTTCGGTCATCTCACTATCCTCAGCAACCCTATTCCATAAGGTTCCTTCTTCTCAGACTGTCCTTCCTCTTTTTTTTCTTTTCCTTGTGTCCCTTTCATTTTCCTTCATGGTCACCTACCCCTTGTCTCCAGCCTTTCTACCTCAGAGACTACCCGATGGCAGGTTTCCACATTCCTCATGCTTGCTCCTGCTAGCTGCTGAGTTTCAACCTCTTGAAAGCAGTCTCTTCTCTCCCATATCCTTTAGGCTGTTGCATCTGGAAGCTGGTGGTGACACAGCTGCAGTGGTAGAAGGGCCCGCTAGCAAACTGCCCACTCCCACGGCTGCCACTGCAACCTCACAGCTGTTACTCTGCTCCCCAGCTTCCAGGTTAAAGTGTGAGGTTTTTTGTTTTTTGGCAACAATTGTAGGGTTATTTTGAATTTTGCATCAGTTGCAATTCACTGGTTATTCTTGAACTCCTCCAATCTAAAAGGAAAGGAAATCAAATGCAACTGTGTTGATCCTGGATTTGCTGCTTTCATGCTTCAAAAGAAATTTAAGAAGTCACGCGCATATGGCGATGAAGAACCATCACAGAAAAGGATAGTATGTTACATAGTAAATATCGACAGATATGCAGCAGATATGTCCCACTCCTTTCTTGTGCTCTCTCTCTTCCTCTCTTCATTCTTCTATCTCAGCAGCCAGCCCTGTTTTTGCTTTCTTCCATCTGGCAGCTCTCAGAATAATCTCACCCACCTGTTAAATGAGAGAACGTCAAGTTAAATTTACAGCAGAGCCTGGAAACAGGATGCTACAGAAAAGTATTTTAATTAAAATCCTTTAATTGAATGCATGCTTCCTTGTGAAAAGAGAGCTGCCAAGAAGGGCCTGATGTCACCACCTCTACCCCCATTTGCCACAAAAGGAGAGCAATTGAAACCAGCTCTCAAGGTGGAAAGAGGAAAGGGGATTTCTAGGGAGTTTTCCAGGGTCACCCTTGCAAAACTCTTAGATGGTTCATGGGAGGTTTGCCCCTTTATCAGAATCAGAGCTGAAGATGGTACAGCAGCTGTGCTGCTTCTGTCAGGTACTTTGCAGAGTAACAGGCTGCCGTGTGTGTAAGGATGGACCCATATCGATGTGAAGCCTGAACTCTGGATAGAAACATGACAAATATAAAACCTGTCGCTGACGTGGAGATCACCGTCACACAAACTCTCCTGGGAAGACTTCACGCTCTGCTTTGCTAGGCAGTCAAGTGGGATTTTAAGACCTGTTTTACTGCAGTTGCTGGGATAGATACATGAATGGAGAGAGGCAGATTGATATGGAAAGGAAGATGGCAAGACACGCCGAGAGACAAATGTCTAGGTTCCCATTCAGAGAGTCTGGATGACCATACCTGGTGCAACTGTTCGGTAACTGTGGACACAGCCCATAGGGAGAGGAATAAAAGACTGGGTATGTCCAAAAAAACCAAAGGTGGGAGGCAGGAGGAAGTATCTGGGGAGAAGAGGGAATTAGCAAGTGCTGTAGAACTGCGTCACTGCAATGTAACTCTAGCTCTTCTAAATACTATGCAAATCCATCGACACTGTATACTTCCCGTAAGCATGAAACCTCTGACTTTTCTTTCCTTGTTTGACAGTGGTTAACTGTTATGAAAAGAGAGTTACAGAGAATAAAATGCACAGTACCTGCCTCTAACTAAAGGCATAGTAATACTACTAACAATTCATGACATTTTGCAATATTTACAGGATTTTCCATCAAGTTGCCCACAACACATGGAGGGGAAGTTTGGCACCACCGCACTCCTGCACCTCCAGGCTGGTAAAGGTCACTTCCCGTGAGCCTCAGGACACAGAACAGAAAAGTTCCCGGCACCCTCAGGTGTTAGCCAGCCCTCCTTCCTTGACAACAGAGAATCCTTTCATAAAAGACATTTATTTTACATTTTGATATTTCAATGCTTCATTGGCCTATTTAGAAATTGGAAAATCTTACGTCCCCTCTCGAGAAATCTGGCAGGCATGTTTGGCTCATACTGGGGAAGCAAAGCCACTGGCAAACTCTCCAGCCTTTGCTAAAATTCAAAAAGGACAGTCCAAGTGTTAAAGGCAGTTTGAACACCCTGTGGGAATGCTGGGGACTCAAGCATAAGAGAATGAAGACTTAAGGAAGGGTAAATTTTTTTTACACAACAAATTCTGGGGTGTAAAGATGACTTTCAGACAAGCAGTAGAGCTCCCCAAAGCACGTAGTTCAGGGTTTTAGGATAATGAAGATTAGAGAAGCCAAGACTCTCGTCCAAAGCTTTTTGAGTCTCACATACTTAGCAGCTGCTCTGAGAAAGTGTTATTGAGTGCAGTAACAGTTTGCACACCAGAAGCCATATTTGTCTACTCTTCAGCAGCTCACGTCACCAAATGTGCTCTGGAAAATACTGGAGCATTGCTTTGGAGATGGGGAGCAGAGCTGATGGACCAGGAGTGCAGGGCCAATGCTGCAGATGTGGTTAGGCTGAGAGTAAAGACAGCGGTTGGTGAGAAGGTCTTAGGATAACTTGTAAAAGAACTACCGACAGTAGAGATTACTTTGCCAGGCAGAGCTCAAAATGGATATGTGTATACACATAGCATCTTATGCAACACAAGATAATGGCAATGTCCCATAGATGATTACCATGCATTTTAAAGAAACACCTAGTCAAAATGCTCCACTGTTGAAGAACAATTCTAGTCTTGAAATAGAGCAGAAAAATGGAGAAATGTCCTTGAGAAACTGAAAGTTTCCATAACAATATTACTTTATAGCAGTATTAACCACAGTGTGCTACAGAAGTTATTAAATGAGCTTGGAATTAGGGTTCAAAACATCAGCTAATGAGACATTTCTGTAGTTTGAAAAATTTGCATTTTGTTTCCTGCTAAAAATCTCAGGAGTTCGAAGGCATACAACAAAATATTAAGATTATGCCTAAAATCCTTTAAGGAATCTACAGCATCACGAGTCTTCGGCCATTCACTTAATTTGGACCATATGAACCTCATGAGTCATTTTCAATCAATCAGAAGGTAACAGCTCAAGAGTAAGAGACAGCAAAATATAGCTAGTGCCATACTACAAGGCTTGCACAGTATACACACAGAGTGCCAGGAATATCCTGTGCTGCCCAGTTGTTATCAGGCTGTTAAGCTGATATATAAAAGAGTGAGAAGTGTTGTCACTTGCAGCTAGGATCAACAGGGCTGACTGAGCTCCAGAGCAGTGACTGTAAGTAGGACAGTCAGTGTCATTTTAAAGGAAGTTTTAAAAATGGAATGGATGATGGGAAAGAAAGAAAAAATCAGAGATTTAGAGAGAGCAAGGCTGAAAGGAACTTCCCTGCAACCATTCAGTCTTTCCCTAATGCTCATGGTGGGGAAAGGCTAAATGTGACCAGTCTCAGAGACTGCATTAGACCATGTACAGTTTCAATGAAGCAAACACTGTTTTAGTGCCCAGCTAAGGAACTGTCTGCAAGGGGAGGTGAGTTAAGTCAATGCATGGTTGTTTTGGGTTTTCTGCTAAAGTTCAACCCAGTGCTGCAGTTGACACAGAAAAGCGGGGGATAGCAATAAATGGGCTTCCAGTCGGTAGAGGCTTGCAAGAGACAAGCCCTGACAGCATGTTGTGATGCCATCTGGCTGCCTTTTTGTGGCTTTTGGCAGACTCAGTAATTGCAGCCAGCATCTGAGGAAGTCGTGGCAACTGAGCTCGCCATTCACTTCTCAAGCTGTCACTCCAAGTTGGGTGTGAGGCCAAGCTGTGTGGCCAGAGCCCTGTGTGGGTGTGAGAAGCTGGCCCTGTCTTTTGTCAGCCTGCATCTGCTCTCTGGGTACACAGCTCCAGTTTCTAATGCTGCCAGGTTGGTATGCCTCACTGCTCCACTGACTGGTTTTAAGGAAAATGTTAATCACACGTATTAGTTACAAAGAAAAGAGTGTGAAGTCCAAACTACTCAGGTCAGTAGCATTGTTACTGGCATATTCCTGAGCTTAAAGCACATCTGAGTCACCACCCTCAGTTAAACGAGTGCAATATTTCTATCGAGGGATTTTTGTATTTTGCAAATAATAAGGTTTTAATCGAAGAACCCAACTAGCATGAGTGCATCTCTGTGGATACCACATTGTCAAACATGGACTGAAAACTGGAGATCTAGGTGCTCCAGAAGACCCTGGAGAGAACAGTGAGGGAGTCACCCACATTGTGACACCATTGGAGAGCTCATTTGAAGATTAAAGTCTCCAGGTTGCACACAGCTGCAGCCAGACCTGTGCCCAATGCTAGAAGGTATCAAAATGCCAAACGCTTCAGGGTGCTTGAGGTCTGGAGAATGCACGAGTACTTTGCTTAGCTGTTGCTTATCCTTCTGTCAGAATTGGGTGCAAACTCCAGAGGAGTGCACTGGACCCAACATTCCTGTGCTGCAGCTGTAACCACTCATTGTTCTGCCTGTCCAGGATCATGTCCTGGAGGGACTAGTTTTGGAAACCTAATAATGTAAGAGAGAATCCCAAGTGTTGTTCACATGAAAGGTTTTACTCTCCCTAGGAAGGTCGCCTACTGTAAGTTACCAGGTTACTTTGGTGACTGGCTGTCTAGAGCTGAGCTGTGTTGATGGGTCCTGGGAACATCTTCAGTTTTTCTTCTGCTTTTGGTAGGCAGTGGAGAGCTGGGTGCTTTTAATCCTGTCAATGCCCTCAGAAACTCATTTTCCAAGTTGGCTGTGTGCTCTGCCAAGTTATTCACTCCTTCACAATGGTGGTCAACAGTAGGGAAGCAACATGAGACAGGGTGGGTTAAGCCTGCAAATGAGCCTGAAAAATCCCCAGTCCTAGACCTCATGCCATTCTCAACCAGTTCATTCCAACTCTGTGCTTCTCTTAGCTGAGCCTTACACCAACATCCCCAAAAAAGGCAAGAACAGTGATTCAGAAGTGCTGAATAATTCCAAGGGACTGCAATGCATCCTCCACCACCAATGCTCCTGTTTGTTGCAATTTGTCATAGTCAGCTGGTGAGTATGCCCAACCCTATGACAAGGAGTCAAGTGGGAAAGGCAGCAAAAAAGTCCTCCCCACTTGTAGTAGAGTGTTGCTCCATTAAGGCTTGGCGTGCTCCAGAAAATGCATTCAAACTGGTATTTCTGGGAACAGATCCTCACCCTTCTCGGAAGCCAAGTGTACACACCCTGCCCTAAAATTCTGTTAAAACTTTTCTACCTTGAGCCATGCAGAGAGTTGGTTGAGCCCACAGGTAATCAAAAGAAGGGAAGATGTCCCACCCCAGGCACTACTAATCCAAGAACTAATATCACCTCTTCTCCAAATCCCTTTTGCACTGGCAGTGGTTTAAGCATTGTGTAACTAAACACAACTTTCAGTGCTTTCACCTATTTCTGTCTTCTTCTTTTCAGTGTCTAAAGGGACTTTTTCCCAACTCCTGATTTACATGCTGTTGTTTCAAGTTCAAAATATAGCTGTCAGTCCTTCATAAAATGTGTGCTCCATTTCCTGCTCTTCCCCCTCCCTGGAGAGGGGAGAGTTGTTGTTTGTCTCTCTGCTTTCCACTCTCTCCCACTGCATCCCTCCAAACCCCTCATGTTTCTCACAATTTTCCTTAATGCTGTGCACCCCTCCTCTGCTCTGGAGCCCTTTGCCATTCACATCCTCACTCTGGACCACTCTTTTCTTGCTGTGCCTCACACTTCTCTGTGCTTCATCAGACTCACCCATGTCACTGCACTGGTTTTAGCCTCTTCCCTCTTATACCCTGGACCCTCTTGTGTGTATCCAAGCTGTGACCTTAGCTAAATACAGCTCCCCATGTTGCCCTCACTCCCTGCTCCTGCTCCTCAGGATCCCACTATTTCCCTATCTGGAATTCTAAGAAGCTGCCCCTTCCCTCCGCCTTTCAAGGCTCTTTCTCCTCTAGTTAGGAGTGACCTGCCTGCCTCTCAAATGCTTTCACTTCCAGGAGCATCCAGCCAATGGAAGACTTGATATCTTGGCTGAGGACTGTCTCAATCCAAATTTACTGGGAATGACTGTCCTGTTGGTCTCTCTGATACAGAATGTTGGAAGATAGAGCAGTTTTGGTTACTGTTGATTTGTGTCAGCAAATCCTGAGGGAAAAATGTCAGTATTACACGATTCAAGACTCATTAGACATGATCATCTCTCTTGTTCTTTTCTTGGGCTCCATGCTTTCCCAGGAAGGTTGTTCAGCCTTTCCCCTCCTCAGTGACTTCTGTTTTACTTTTTTCTTACCATTGTTTTCTCCTTGGTGTTCAGATAATAGTGAGGGGTAAATTAATTAAATTGAAAATGAAAGAAAAATAATGAGTCTCAAAAAATATCCTCAAGGCAATGTCCAATCACAATTATAGAAAAAGCTGATCATGGTGTGACTGTACAGGTCTTGGAGAAAAACTCAAACCCAAACTGCATATGAAACTGCAAATGGAGCAGAGGGGGGAGCAGAAGGAAAATGCATGACAAATCCACATGAAGTGTCCCAGACAGCTTTTATCTGCACAGAAATGTTTTTATGGGATTCTCTGCAGAAAAAGGAACAAAAAAATTAAGGAGTTGGGTTCAAAAGATCAAGTTGCAATTTCATTGATCTCAGACTTGTAAGAGCTGCCTCATCAATCACAGTTGCTCAAAAATTCCTATTAATGGCCTCAAGTGCTGGGACGGCCCATATGGTTCATCTTTGTAGCATTTGGGCAATTCCCTGGGAGCAGTATGAGATCTGTCAGTGTCAGAGCCAGACAGTCTGTGCTCATCCCTACATTCCTGCACGTGGTGTAAGGAGAATAATATCACTACAAGACTGAGGAGCTCCATCTGATTCAGGATACAAGTAGCAGTAAAGAATGAGAAAAGAATAAAACCCAAATTATTTGGCTTCCAGAGACACTGTGGACAGCTGCAAACCTGGGTAAAAGTCCCGGTGTGTAGTCTAGGAGATGTATGGGACAGCTTAAAGCCAAGGTGCTACATGGCACTGCACAGAAATAAGCACCTGTTTGCTCTTATGGAGCTCAGAACATGGTTGGTGGAGACTTTCAGACTGGAAAGGAAAATTAAGAGGAGAATCGCCTAATACTATGCTGAATTACGTGATTAACACCATGGTGGGCTGGAAGTCTTGTCAGGTACAGCGTGAACTTGTCTTGTCCCGAGCAACAAAGTCAGCATGGTGTTAGATCACTGAATGGTAGTGTTTAGACAGAGCTCTGTTGGTGTGCAGGCAGGAGCTGTGCTCCTCACCGCTGATTCATGCCCATGGGAGCCAGATGTGCTTCGACTGAGCTGAAGACTTTGCTGCTGGCTTTGGCACTGGACATCCATATTAGTATGGACAGAATGTTAGGAATGTTCTTGATGATGGCTTCTTCCCTCCTGCACCCTGGACCCTCTTGTGTGTCTCCAAGCTGTGACCTTAGCTCACTACAGGTACCCATGTCACCCCCACTCCCTGCCCCTGCTCCTCAGGCTCCCCCTAATTCTCTGCCTGGATTTCTAAAAAGCTGCATCTTGATGATGAGCATGTTTCCCGTATTCCAGAGGATTATCCCATCTAGCCAAACTGACTCCATGTGCTCAACTTCACTCCTTGGAGACAACTGAGATCCAGAGCCAAAATTCAACAAATCTTCTCTCTAATGGGCACAATTTTTCCTTTGTAGTAATTTCTCCTTCTTTCTCACATTGGGAAATTGTCATGAAGACATATTTTTTAACTGGATCTTCAACTCAAGTTGACATTAGACTTAATTAGCAACAAAATAACTCAGAAATGTGCACTGAAAATAATTGTGCTGCAGCCTGACTCCAATAAGAGTTAAAGTATTTGCTTTACCACTGTTGTCCCAAATGCTAAGTTGAGTTTTCAGAGTCATGGAAAACCTCTCCTATGAGGAAAAGTTGAGAGCTGAAGTTATTGATCCTGGAGAAGAGAAGGCTCCAGGGAGACCTTGTAGCAGCCTTCCAGTACCTGAAGTGGGCCTGCAAAAAAGATGGGGACAGACTTTTTAATAGAATCTGTTGCGATACTACAAGAGGTAATGGTTTTAAACTAAAAGAGGGTAGATATAGACTAGATAAATAAGAATTTTTTCACAGTGAGGGTGGTGATATACTGAAAGAGGTTGCCCAGAGAGGTAGTGGATGCTCCTTCCATGGAAATATTCAAGGTCAGGTTGGACAGGACTGAGAAACCTGATCTAGTGGAAGATGTCCATGCTTATTGCAAGGGGTTTGACCAGACGAGGTTTAAAGGTCACTTCCAAGCCCAACTATTCTATCCTTCTATATTAAGTATAGTTGGACAGTTTTTGGAATCTGAGATAAACACCAGGGACCAGCAGATTGTTGCTTTCGCAGATAAGCTTTTAATGTGAGCCATGACTGTTAACATATTTGTTCACCACTCTGCTCTTATTGAAATGTAATGAAGCTGCTTCAAGTGAAATTCAGATTGGATATTAGGAGAAAGTTCTTTACTGACAAGGTGGTCAGTCACTGGAAAGAGGCTCCGCAGGGAAATGATCACAACATCAAGCCTCTAAAAGGGGCATCTGGATGATGCTCTTAGTCATATGGTTTAGTTTTAGGTATTCCTGCGAGGAGCAGGGAATTGGAATCGATGATCTTTTTTGGTTCTTTCCAAGTTGAGATATTCTATGGTTCTGAGCTGTGGTAAAGCAAGTAGGAGCCATCAATATGCCCAGGAGGTCCTTTGAGTTTGCAAGGTCTTACTGCAGAGAAATCTGCTGGGAAGAAGAATATTCACAATCCCTACTCCCCTCATGCTCTTGATTTACCCCTAAAGGGGTCACAATTTATTTAAAAAGGGAAATACCTGTAACTAAGTGAGGCCAATGCAATGTCAGAGAGTGATCATTTCTTCTTCAGGTGGGCTGAGAATTACGTGGTATGCAAAGCTTAGGGCTTGCTCACACTGTGCCAGTGCTGAACAAAGGACCATCTTCTGAGGTTTGAGCGCAGTAAGGCCATGAGAAAAATCATTTTCCCCAGAAGCAGTAGAGTTGACATGTCAACAGTGTCAGCCCTCTCTCTTTAGAGACCCAGCCTGCCACAGTGAAGAGCTTGCAAGCAGGATTAAAGTTAAACTTTGTTGGAGTGAGGTCTGCCATGTCTTGCGTGTGCAGGGACCTGCACACTCATCCTTTGTATGGACACGCACACATGCACACACAATCCCTCTACAGTCAAGCTATTTACAAGCAACAATGCTGAATGTCAATGCACATTCTCTATTTCACACATTTTCACCCAATCTCCTTTTTCTCAAATTCTTATGTATCAAATTTTTGAGAGATAAAAAAGGTCATCTGCATTTTCTGGATATTTTGTCTTGCTAGTTCTAAAAAGTCTTTGTAGCTTCAATAAACCACTCTGATTATTTTCTCTTGGCCAGTTTGATCCTGCTTAGTGCTCACAGGAGCAAGAATACTTCTTCTGGTGGCTGCCTCAGTATCCCGGCAAGATGCCATAGTCTGTGAGTTGAGAAATGGTGACTTCATGAATAGGGGAAGGGAAAAGAGGAGCCGAGACTGAATTTTTGGTTTTCTACATTTAAATCCCATCAGGCTTTGTGTTTTCATTTCAAATTCTTTCCAAAATACTGTATCTATTTTTCTTCAAGACAGTATGACTGAAATGACTTTATGCTTTGCCTCTAATGATTATTTTTCTAAATCAAAAGAAATTATTTCTTTTCAAAAGGATTTAAAACTTATCCAGTAAAAAGCACCCAGAAACAAAGAAAAAAAATGGGAAGATGCCAGTACTGTGGAAACCAGCAAGTCACAAAAGAGTTAAAGTTCCTTACACCTGGCCAAGTTAAATAAGACCTGGAGGGACACAAGGTTCCCCCCCCCCAGCACTCCCTGAACTCTGGGGTGTGGGCTTGTGAAATGCCTGGGAGGCAAAATTGGCCCCCACTGTGTCTTGTTTAATTTGGCTGCTTGAACTACTCAATTTTTTTTTTTTTTTTTTTTTTTTAATAATTTGGCTCTTCCTGCAGCTCTCACACCTTCCTTTAACGTAAATGTCCTTTACATTTACAACCTGCCTTTTCCCCAGCCCTCCATACTGCATTGTTTGAGCAACTGCCTCTTTTTCTCTGTGCACCTACACGCAGCTGCTGGCACAGAGCTGTGTTTTTCTGCACACAGAGGGAGAGTAAAACCAAACTGAAGAGCACCGTCGGCACAAGCACTGTGTTCCCAGGGTGCACTTTTCATCTCCGTGTGCTGGTAAGGAGCCAGCAATCCTGCCCCGGAGATTTCTGCTGGCCAGCAGCAGGACTGCTCTGGAGCAGCATGCCGCGCTGAAGTTTTCTTGCCTATGCAACCCACAGCCTTTGCAGCCTCAGCAGGAAACTCTTTCACCACTGCCTGGCCATGAGTCGGTGATAAAATATTAAGCTTGGTCCCAGGAAGCATGTCTGGGTGATGTTGCAACAGTGACAGGAGAAATACAACTCAGACTACCTATGCTTGGTGGTGTCAGTTATCACACAGCATGCTCTTCTTCTCATTTGACTTAAATTTTGAAAGTATAAATAGAGCAATATGACCTTAAATACAGTACTAAAATGGCAAAGATGAGAACTTCATCACTGTTTCTGCCGGTGTTTAGAGTTTTACAATAAATGGAGGAGAGACTGGTATTGGGTACAGATGGCCAAGGGCAAGTCCTTTGTTCAGTTTACTCTCTGTAAAATGGGGCTACACTGCCTTGACTAGCAAGGGAGGTACTAGCAAGGGATTTCACAGTTACTCTCTAACTGCCTTGGCCATGGAAAGCAGAGGATAAACTTTCAAGTGCTGTCACAAAGAGGAGTTTATGGGAGGTTTGGGGTTTTTTTATTGGATATATAAAGCAGCAAAAGTTCTTTAAAAACTAATCAACATAACATAGAATTTAATAGAAATTTTGAAATTCTATTCTGGTGCTACATGAAAGTCTTTATTTTGACACAAATGTCCAACAAGTTTGCTGAAAAGCAGTCAACTCATTCTCACATTGAAGGAGATTAGTTTTCACTTGCTGCATTAGAAATGTGCTCACCCAAGAGCATATACCTGTCTGAACAGGCAAAGCCCCAAGTGGGTGAAGAAAATGCAGCTGCTGAGACCAGACCAGAAGGATTTTGGAGCACATCCACCCACATCACTGCAGACTCTCTTTCAGGGGCTGCTGGGTCAAGGACTACTTGTGTCCGAGGACAACACTGAGGACAGGACTTGTATTCTGTCCTCTGTACACCACCACAATGGTCCCAGGAGAAAGACTCCATCTGCAATGACTCTTCAGTGACTGGACACCAGCAGCCAATAACATTTTTATTTCCATCATTGCTATGAAAAAAAAAACCAAACACCAAACCCTCCAGAAGGAAATCTGAAAAGGTACAGTAAGAAGCCAGTGAAGTCAGGAAATGGAAATGGACACTTTGGGATTGCTACAAGGAGCTCTGGTTCAGTGAGATTTGTTGTGCTGCTGCTTTGTTGGCCTGGGAGATACATTAGAAGATGATATTTAGAAATCATAAATAATCTCATTATATTGCATCTAGTAGCATTCTGGAAAATATGGATAAAAGCAGTGGAGAACTGAGCTAAAGAAACCCCCGGTGGCACAATTGTGGCAACAGATGAAGGGAGAAAAAAAAATACAGATATTACGGATGGATGAACCCAGAGAATTTTTTAGGTTTGGATTCAAGCTCAACTGAAATTGAGATTGCCTGCTTGCCTTGTAGGGGCAACTCATAGATGCTGCATGTTGCTCCTTCTGTTGTAGAACTGTGGGTCTTAGGAATGGCAAATAGTATTAACACTGGGCATCTAGTTCACAGCCCACCCAGGACTGACCCTGCAGGACTTTCCTGATCTTTACAGCTGCAACACTGTTCTACAGCTAAATTCAAAGTTTTATTTGGTATTCCACTTGAATTTCCCGTTTCTTCTTCTATCTTCTCTTCACAAATTGTAGATCACTGCCAAAAGTCCGTATCAAAGGGTGTCCAACTTCCCTGAACATAGGTCACATTGATTTGTAAAAGGCTATGGCCGCTTTTTTTATATATTGTTCCTTGATGCCAATACAGCAAACATGGAATAGTCTGCCAGCTTAGACCTGAAAGTGATGGAGATCAAGAGATCCCTTCACATCCGGTATCATGGCACACTTATACACTCACAAGGTGAATATGACCTGGATATTAGAAATGAGAAGGGAAAGAACTAAGACCATATGAGAGCCAAGCCTTGCTCCCTCTCTCTGCCTCTTTCACTTTGTACTATTTATAAGCCTGAGTTGACAGCTTGAACTACGGTCACGTTAGTCAGATATTTCCAGCCTTACATTTCTCCTATGACATTACAGAAACTCCCCACCATGTCCTATGTGGTGGAAAACACAGATTCCAGAATTATTTTGTTCCCCAGTTTGGATTTGTGCATAAGTAGACCTAAGATAGGAGACAGGGTCTTCATTTTTTCAACAGAAACCAAGTATGATAAATCAAGAATTACTATTAAACAGGTCTTTAACTCTGCAAGTTCTTTGGATCAGATTGTTTCCTTCCCAGATCATGGCAGTGATGGAAAAAACTTCCCAAGTTACAGGGGCAGACAGCTGAGATAACTCCTAATATTTCATGGTGTTTGTGTCTCCCTAAATAAAGAATGAACTACTAGGCATTGCAAAAAACCGTTTATATTGGTGTATAGACAATGTAACCAGTTTAATGAGCTTTCAGCTGTGAGTGTTTAGTGGTTAGTCGCTGGATATATTTAGTAGCTATAAACATTGCATACAATACTGTATACAATGTAAACAACAAATTTAATACAGCACATTTTACGTTGAAGAAGTGAATGTTTTCTTTCAAAGGCTCATTTTTTTTGTTATGATTTTTATCTATGGGGTAGGAACCTAGAACATCTCAAGCTCCTTCTGATAAGTTCAAATTCTCCGTTCAAGAAGAAGGGCAGCTTATTATTCATTATCCAAAGTAACTGAGCTGTTCACAGAACATCTTTACAGACTCTGTGTTGTCTCTTTTGCTGTGTGTGCATGACCAGTTCTTTTTTATTTTGGATGTGTGCATTTGGTTTTTTAATTATTTTTTTAATAGGTTTCTTCAGGTTAGCTCAACCTCCTCTTACATTATCTTTAATTTCTTTACTTTTCTTTCCTCAGTTCACCTTTTTTTTTTTGGTGTTGATTTCCTCTGGTCTTCTGTAAAACTTGACTCTGTAATGTTTACAGAGTTAGGAGTTGGAGTATTTCATGGGTAATACTACAACTGTGGGAACTCAGGTAAAAAAGTGTAATAGTGTATAGAAGGGGAAGTGATTTTTATTTAGTTTTCTAGAAAACATGACACTGCCAATGCACACGTGGGAGTCACAAACTCCAAAATTAATGTCTCCTAGTAGTCTGGAGTGTTTGCCATTGAACTTTTACTTTGTCTTCTGGCTTGCTTTTCACTGGTGATAATGTATTGATGTTTGGATGAATCTTTTATATGTCTCAGGAGCCACAGGTATTGTACTTTAACCTTGGAATCTTTATTAATTATCCACTGTAAATCCTGTGTGACATTGCTGCCCTTGTCTTTTCCTTCTTCATTTTGGGTAGTTACTAGTAAATCTAGACTTCTTGTTGGGCTTACTTTAAGAGAAATGATACACACAGTGTGCTTTAATCTTGCCGCCATTCTCACATTCCTATACTGCAGGGTTTCTGCTGTCGAGTCACCTGTGCTGTGATTTTGTTGAAAGCAACACAAGAAGTGTTTACCAGTTTCACTGCCATTGATCATGTCCCTGGCTACCAGTACAGGCTGTTCTTTGCCTCCTTTCTCTCATGTTCCTCTGGTGTTTTACACACACATCTGCACTCATACTTCTTTCTAACTGATCTTAATATTTCTGTATACAGACCCTTGCGTAGCAACGTAATATAAACCACGGAGTACAATGCTGGCCCTGGTTTGGATGGTTGGCAGGCTGTAGTTAAGTTAGTAGTTAAGTAATTGTACTGCAACTTATTCCAGCTTTGCTGGGAAAGTTGGATGCAGATAATTACATCATGTCTCCAATCACTAGACCACATTATCTATTTAATCTAGCACCCTGACAGCAGGCAGTTTCCCTTTGCACTGGTTCCTGGGCCAGTTACACCAACTAATGCAACAGTGTTCATGTGCAATTACCTGACTGCACACTGAGGGAAATTTTAGAAACCAGCTCAGTCGGAACAGCAACTCAAGGCCATGTCACCTCTCCTGCAACTCCCCAGGCACCTCTGATTCTTAAAAAGGAAACACTGGAAAGACTGTGGGTGCTGCAGCATGTCCACAGGACTGTCATCAGTGTAGTCTGGAAGGAAAAGTCCTTCACAGTCACAGGCACCTTCACTGAGAATGACTATGGGAGTAAACCTCCAGTTTAACAGCTGCACCAGCTTACTGGCTGAAGCAGCAGTGCCCTCCCCATCATCCTAAGAGAAGGGCTAATGTTCTCTACTCACAGTCCTACTCGGGCCAGATTTGTGTCTCGGCAGTGCTGCTGCACCCAGTCTGCTGGAAAACAGTGTCCTGAGGTGCGTACATTGCTAGATGGTCAAGGGGAGACGTGGCCAAACAGAGCCTGGGACTGCTTCTGGAAGCATCCAAGGGTATCCCACAGAAGTCACCCTATCTCAGCAAATAAGGGCATTATCCAGCTGAATGTCAGAGCTTCCAAAATGCTCAACAAATTCAGAACATTACTGGAATAAGAACAGTATTTGTAGGAACTTCAACCAGTGTAAAATTACATGCTCCTAATCCTTCTCCCCCACAGCATGCAATGAGTTCCACACTGAGTCAGAAAAATAGACGAGCTCAGTGCTCCAGAGATAGATTATTGCACAACTACCCTACTGTGGAGGTTTATTACTCCTCCCTGAATCAGCTAGTGCCAACCACTACCTAGCACAGAAGCCACGCTCATCAGTGTGCTGTCAGAACACAGCAGAGTGCAGCCATGTGAACTGCTCTTTTCCAGGCTAGTATTCTGTTCAGACAGGCTAGAATTGTTGGAGATTTTTATCGTAGAAAGCAGCTAATATTTGAAGAGGTGTGCTCCATACGCTGTTCCTGCAATTAGTGACCATGTTGCTCTTCTGGGGTGAAAAGCAACAGTTACTGACAAGAAAAAGCAACCCTGGAAAAGAGTTCCAGAAATTTTATTCTACGTATTCTATGTATTTTATTTTTATGTATATCTAATTTTATTCTATGTATTATTATTCAGAATGTATTCTATGCAGTTTCCTAGATAGTGATTACAAATGAGTTAGAAGAAGCAGTCAGAAAACTGAGTCACTTTTCCAGCAGAAGATTAATGGGTCAGCAGCAGGATACAGAAACCTCTCCCAGCTGACGGACAGACAAGCTCTCAGAAATGGTCACTTCTGTGGACTCAAAGTGCTGGGCTACGGACCTGGCCAAAATACCTGGTCCTGCAGGCTGCTTCTTTCTAGAAGAAAAAGTGCTGAAGGAGTCAGTTGTTCCCTAACAGGAACTGTCCCTCAACAGAAACTGTCTTATTTATAGCAAATTATCCCTTGGCCACACCAGCACCCTCCTCATGAAGTTCTGGCACTGCTTTTATAGCTGCATTTCTAGTACATCTGTAGCATGTAATGGGCGTGCTCAGGTGTTCCTCTGCCCAGTCCTTGGGAGCATTTTCATCTTGTTATTGTTTCGTTCAGAATGATGTCCGAAAGCAGCATCCAGCAAAACTCACCTGCTATTGTGGATCTCACGTGGGACATGTGCTCTGGGTCAATGAACCTGGTTGGGTTGGGGCAAAAATAATCAGAACACTTTTTAAATTTTTGTCGCGGCAAATGCTATCTGTCAGCCCTCACCTACCTCAGTAAAGCTTCTCCAGTGTATGCAATAAATGCATCACTCTAGCAGATCATCTACTGTAATTTTCACTACAGTTTGTTTCAGATAATGGCTATGCATCTTAATTTGTAATTTATGTTTGCGCCCTGAGCATTTTGCTTTACCACACACTGCTTACACTACCTTCAAAAACACTGTGGTGCATTGGAATGCAATGTCCTGGTGTTGCTGAGCTGCACTGACTGTGGTCATGGTAATATTTATGTCCTGTGCCTGTCAGTGTGCTAGGGAATGAAGCTAAATAAACTTTGCAAAGCTGATAAACCCACTCTGATTATTTTTGCACCATTCTTTTCATTTGTGTAACAAGTTGCCAGGTTTGTGCTTGGAACAGCCTGTGCTGCAAGATGAGGGATCTCCTATCATTGAGATTTCCACTACCCTTCCTGTGATTTGGACTGTACTTTTAAAAAAGAGTGCTTCTCCAAAGAGGTATGTGATTCACCTTTTAAATTTGCAGCATTCAACTGGGAGTTGTAGAGCCTTCTCTTCTCCTGACCTGGAAGCCAGACACTGGCCAAGACCAAGTGGGTCAGCCCAGTGGTGGATTTGAGACCCCCTGGTTTCTGCATCTCTGAATAGATCCTCTGGTGTCTAATAACATCCATATGCCAGATGAAACTTGTGGCTGGGGGCTTGCATGCAGAACACCTGTTCCTTTTGTGGCTTCTTTGAATGAGATGTTACACTGTGGCCTTTCCTGCACTGGGAAAATTAAAAAGGTCCCTGTCCTCCTCCACTGTCTATTCTAAAGAAACATATGAGAACTTACATCCCAAAGCTGCTCGAAGCTAGCCAAAGGGTTCAAATGTTCGTGGTGAAGTAGGGAAGGAAGGAAGGGGAGAGTAAACAGACCACTGCTGCCTCTGCCACCCACACACACATGCTTTGCAAATGAGCAATCAAAGGGCTCCTGGATGAGAGCACGACTGTGCCAGAAGGGCTCTCAAGTCCTGTGGTTAGGGCAGTCACCCAAGGAAAGGGAGTCTTCCAGAGGTGGCTGCTGTGTGCACTGCAACCCAGACCGCCCACCAGGCCAGTTGGTCCCAGGTGGAACTCCCAGACTGATCCCAGGGCACCTCTCCCACTGCCCATTGCCATCTCCTCTCTCTGGGAAGCCTCAGCAAAAAGTGGCAAATGGCTCAGGGCCTTGTGTCCATACACGGATGGCAGGGGGAGAAGAGCCACTGCTGTACAGGAGGTACCTGTCCCTCCTGGGTCCGCTTCAAATTCAGTGGTCACCTCTTGTTTCTGGGGTGGTGTCAAGGCCTGAGGCAGGTTGTCTGCTCAAGGGACTGCTCCCCTGGGAGGATTTCACCTGTGCACCTAAATCAACACTAAGTAGATCATTTTAACAAGCTTTGGCCTGTTATTTCTGATAATGCCCTCCAGAGCCAGCTCTACTTTTGCTTTGCACAGTGACAACCATGGAAAAAGTGTAATATTTTTTACTCATATCAGGGATAGCGTGTTTTTAATCCTCATAGACTGTCAGTATAACTTTCACATTGAGTACTATTTGTGTTCTTATAACTTTATATCTTGGGACAGGGAACTCTCTCTGAGGTTTTTTTCTTATTCTTTTTCAGTGTTGATGTTGAATATTCTGATCCCTCAGCAGCAAAACACTAAGGAATAACTATCTATCTAACTAAGGTCTCTCATTTTGTATATGTGTCCCATAAGAGCTAAATAAATATGTCTATAAATAGAGTAAATAAATGCCCACCCTGAGGTCAGTAAGTTTCATACTGAAAGCAACTTCATACTGATGCAGTAACATTATCGCAGTTTGGTGAAGAGCTTGCTTGATCAGGGACCAGATGCTCAGTAACTGGAAGGATCACACTGCTGAAGAGTGTGGGTGAAAATTTCAAAGCTCTTACCCAAGGATTCCTACTAATTTGCCTGGAAACTGGGATACCAGGTCTTCTTACTAATATTGAAGATTGTGCCCTACATATGTCTTTTGCTTTTTTCAGCAAATGTTTCCAGTGGTATTTTTTGATTACATTATTTTTTTCATTTAATCAAGATTAGAAATATATTTTTTGATACAGAATGATTTTGATTTTGTTGAGTCTCTTCTTAGCTGAAATACTCACAAAGACTCACTCACAAAGAACTAAATGGAATAAATAAGAAAGAATAATCTAATTTAAACAGCCAGCAGAAAGAAATACTGGTTCACACAACATTCTATTAAGCTTGCAGAAATTGTTTCCATAATATGGAATTACACCCAAAAGCATAGCAAACATCAAAGCACAGATCTGAAAGATTCTGAAAAGATTTTAGAAAGGCTCTAAAACTATCTGTTTCAAGATTAAACCAATAATTCATTATTAGGGGTAAAAACAGACAACAAGGTGAGGAACAGATTGTCTGCCATGCACAGCACCCCTACACTTTTCGGCATCCATGGCTGGACACAGTAAAAGCCAGAATACAGATGGACAGAGTAGGCACAGAACTGGGAATGGCATTGGTATATTTATCTTCCCTTGTAAAAACAAAAATTAAGAAATGCTTGCAGAATTTACCTTTAAAGGTCTTCCTACCTTCCTGGCACTTTTTCAATTCAGGAAAAGAAAAAAAAAGTTTATTGACACAGGAAAAGCTGTAAACTCTGCAGCCACAACTTCCAGCCAGTTTTGAGGGGGCTTCAGCTTCCCCATGGCTTTCAGTGTTAATGTCTCAATCTCATATTAGAATTATAGTGCAAATGAAAAACTGACACACACCACAAAGTTCCACTTAAAAACGAGACATAAATTATACTGTTATTTTTAGGCATTATTGACTATACTGAGTGTAAAAAATTACTCTGAAGAGCTTTTTATCAGCCTTTAATAATCAAAATATCTCCAGCTGTCTTTAAGACACGCTTCTTGTGAAGAAGGCATCTTACAAATTCCAAGCACTCAATTCTTAAAATTCCTTGAGAAGACAGAATTTTTATTTTTATTGTAATATTGCCTGCACTTCACAATCTAGCACTATGTCTTGACTTCCTCTATTGTGCAAACACACACAACAGTATGTCAAAAATGCCTGGTCTCTAGAAGACCCCTGAGAAGCCTCACAGACAGAGAAAAACACAGAGGGAACAATTGCAAAGATTTATTTAGCGCATTCTGTGCTTGGCACTTAGAAACAGAGTTCCGTGCATAGGGCAAATCTTTATACACCTTTTTCTTCATACATATTTTACATACCATTTTTATTGCCCTCTTTTATACTCATAATAATGAATACCCCACTAGGCATATAAATACATTTATCTACAACACCTCACAACAAATCACAATAATATCTGTATTCTGTTACTTGGTATTTGCATTTTCACACAACTTAAATGCATAGCTTGCACCAAGCTACATTTGTTTTCTTATTTTTAGAGGATTTGGAGAGGGGGAAGAAAAAAAAAGGAAAAAGGAAAAAACCAGAAAAGAAAGATGTCAAAAGGCAATGATCTATTTGGTTAAACAGAGATCATGTGGCAGTTGGGAGGTTGGCAAATACTCAACCTCACTGTTTCTGAAATGCTAATGGTTTTCTATGGCAACTCTTGCATGCAAGGACAGCTGCGCTCCTGTAGAGCAAAACTCTCTTTTTTCATTGCTCTTCCCTGTGAGCTCAGTCTGGACAGTTTCCTCCTGTTGGGATGAGTGCTGTGGGACACACGTTCCCCACAAAAACTGTCATCCGTTCGGTTTCGCTGCATTACTCCTGGCCAAGTCAACAGGAGCTGAGCACTCCTCTTCCCTGTGCACCTTTCTGAAGTTCACTCCCTGCTAATGTCTGAGGCTCTTTTGTGGGTTAAAACTTTTCTCTCTCTTTCTTTCATTTCCATCTGCAGGCTGGGTACTGGTGAGCTCAACCCTCATGAAGAAACCCCTGGGCAGAGCCATGGCGAAAACGCAGAAACCTTTTTGAAAGAAGCTCTAGCCCAGCAATGCCATTCCTGTGATACAGCGGAGGAAGGACCCACAGGCCACCGTTTGCTTTAGAAATGGGCCGAGCTGCTCCAGCAGTGAGGATCTATTTGGAAAGGGGGAGGTCTTTAAAGCCATGGGTAGTGCAGCTTCAGAGGATGAAGCACTGGGAGACTGCCCTTCTTCAACACCCAGAGGGGACTGCACAGGGAAATGGATCACTCCACACTAAATGCTCATGCCAGCCGAAAGTTAATGCATAGACAGTATCTTTGGCTGCTTCTCTCCAGCTTCTTGTTAAAGTCACGCCCTTCTTT
>JAYRBT010000001.1:26415200-26426361 GCA_036023395.1 Myiotriccus ornatus
AAATAAAATAAAAAACTATAAAATCCAGAAATACCAAGGTTCAGAATTTCTGAATTTACAAAAAATGTCACAATACTGTGGCAAGCTCAGAGAACATGCCATTTTCTATTCATAGCAAAATAATGTGCTACTCTGAGGAAATTGTACAATATTTTAAAGTACTATTGCCCACCTCCAGTCATTCATGTGAAATCTGATCACCACTCAGCCAATAACAGAGATTTAGACTTCAGTCATTGGAATTCAAGGTAAACACCTCGCTGGAGTAAGAAAATACTTCAGGCTCCTTTCAGGTCATCAGGGAGTAGCAACAGCCACTCCTGTCACATCTGGGAGGGTATTTTAATTTTCAGTGTGAAAGATGAGACACTGAAGCACCAAAAATGTCCCTTCTCTAAAGAAAAACTGTTTGCAACTCAACAAAGAAGAAGCTGGAACAGTTTGTTCCCTGTTGCTTTGTTTAAATGAGGCAATCTACAAGCCATTTGAAATATGTAGCAGAAATCAGCGCTTGATCCCAATAACTCTGGCAACAACTGCTCTGCTTCCAATCTCCTCTTCAAGGTCAAAAGAATCAAGAAGATAATTGAGACCAAACCCAGATATCTGACCTCTGCCAATAGCCTAGACTGCTCACAATTGATTTCAAAAGGGAAGCAGCATCCAGATTATCCTGGTGGCAGTGCTGAGAGAAGTGATGGCTGCCCCTGGGAGGCAAGGGGCCAAGCAGATGACTTTGTAGGTTGTTCAACCTCCTTCGGCATAATGTCTCTTTTGGGAGACGCTATTTTTGGGATCTAGGATCTCAGATAAAGCCAAAAGGATCTTAATAGTTATTTACTTCTTTCTGCCTCCAGGCGTCTGTGATGCCTTCAGATGAAGTTCTAGAGGGCTCAGTTTTCCTTCCACTTGACACCAGCACACATTGTGCACTCAGGATTTTGTTTGCATATGGGTGCAATCAGGGCAGCTCTCTGAGCACCACCCCCATGAGTGAAGCGTATTATACCGAATAAGTAACGAGCAGTACAAACAAACTTTGGCAAGACAGAGGTGATGCCTGACCAAAAAGTGTAATGTTTACAGACAGAGAAGCTGGAAAAGCAGCACCACCTCAGTTCAGCGTATCTGTCTTCCATCTGCTGACCTGCCATGCAGACTTAGAGTCTACCATGAAACATCATTCCTACAAGAAAACATTGTTCCTTTCCAGCAGTAAATGGGACATTTGAATCTCTTCCATACCGAGGACGGGGTGCATATCCTTTTGTGCGTATCCTTGTTGACACAGGACTGCAGGGTTAAGGTGTTCCCCTCTCAGAAGAAGACAGTAGGACTTGTATTCAATTGTCAGTGTGTATGTGCATGCTGCTCTAGGGCTAGCAGTATACCTGTTGCTACCAGAGACAACAACAGCTGTCTTGCCAGAGAGGAGCACACACCCCTCTTTGTCTTCAGTATCCTGTTAGACAATTTTCAAGCTCTTAATGCTAATTTCAAGAACCATTAACACCAATTTTGCCGACTCTCTGAGAGGTGGACTCTTTACCTCAGGTCTGCAGTTCAAGATCAACACAGATGCTCAAGCTGATGGAGATAGGGTTCAATCTACTGAATCTACTCTTTGGTGGAGTCCTCAGCAAAGGTACTTATTCAAGGAGAGAGACCCCATTTGAAAGGAAAGCTGCCTTGAAAACTAACCAGTCAAGGCTAAGATGTTTGAGTCTTGCAGATTTGGTATGCATGTACCAAAGCAGCAATTTAGTGGTGAAGTAAATTTTTATGTGCTGCAAGCCTGCTGATATACCTCATCCCGTAACTCCCATACTGGTCCTGAAATTCTGCTTAGGAGGCAATTCTTTCTGCCAACTGCCAGGGTACCTTTGATTTCATTTCTTGCATAAGTCATCAGCTTTTGTAGGAAGGATCAGATACTGATCACTATTCTACTATTTCTAATCTCTAAGTCCTGGCAAAACTTACAGTCACTGATAGTGATCTGCTCATCACAATATCCTGTGGGAAACTGGATATCACATAGAAGCTAGCAATAGCTCTTTTTACTCTTGGAAAGTGACATAATCCAGAGTTACTGGAACTCTTTTCTTCTTCCCCCCCCCTTCTTTTTTTATGTTCCCTTTTATAATCAAGAAACTGAGCCACATATTTTTAATAATGAGAATCTGGATGTGGTTCAATCTAAATTTTGAAAATATATTCCAATTAAAGACTTTAATAGACTTTTGGCTTTCCCTACATCCCATTGACATGTGCATTCAATAATCCCAAGCCCCCTTTTTCTCTAGTAGTAAGTAGACTGCGGTGTGGGTGACATCACTCTCCAGAAGGTCAGCCTCCCCTGGGCTTCCATTTTCTCAGCATTCCTTGCAAAGGTTTTGTTCAGGGGGGACTTTCTTTTTCCAAACTGGCTGCAGATCTGCTGTGGTTGTCAAATATGGTGTTTGCTCTTGCAAAGCTGTGATGACTTTTGGATTGCATGCTCCAAAAGAGAGGTTTTGTTCTCAAGCCAGAGGGTTTCACTTAGAGAAAGAGCATGCTCTTCCCCTTGGTAGGACAATGTGGTCACCAGTCAGGTCACAGACCTGCAGAGGCTTGCTGTTGTGCTTTACTTCAATGGCAGCACATGCAAATAAAGCTCATGGACCATTATATTCAGCTGCACGAGGCATCCGTGCGACTGGTTGCGATATCAAGCTTACCAGTTTGTGTGGCAGCTGAAACCTATCATTGTGCAGATTAGAGAGTTATTTAATCCCTGTATGAAACAGCTGCATCCAGCACACTGAGTATCGATTTTGATGTGTCATTGGGCCCCTTGTTCAATGTACAGCTTGGGCCAAACAAATGAGCAAAGCACTAGGATGCATGTTGAATGGCAGAAAGGATAATGTGGAAAAAATTATACCTTTAGTTAGTTGTATCGTGTGGATGCATCTGGAATACCCTGTGCAGACGTTTTTTTAAAAGAAACTATTAAGAACCTGGAAAACTTCCCACTAGAAGAGAAATTAAGTGACTGGTGCTATTCACTTTGAGAGGCACAGAAGAGGGACATAAAAACCTGTAAAACAACTGAATGTATAAAGAAAGCGGATGAGGGAGAACCTCTCCTTCTCTATTAACATCCCACAGAAAGGGATGGACATTAGGTTGGAATAGAAAAATCAGAGCCACTTAAATGAAGCATGTTCCATACAGCTGCTTCATAAAAACTGCAAAATTACAGTCACAAGAGTATCAAGAGTGGGTAACTCAAAGCTAACATCTCTGCAAGATAGTAGAGACCATAACTATTTGGTATGTAAGCTAAGAATCTCTAGCAGTTCATAGCACAGAAAAATTTAGCTGGCAAGCAACAAAGGCACCATATTTATGCTTCTGACATCCCGAGCTCTTGCCCCAGAAAACATAATTTTTCCTACTGCAGTAAGTAGGACTCATCTCTAGAAAATCAGAGCTGAATTCCACAGTTCTTACAGGGGAACTGGTCCAGCTAGATTTCCAACTTTGCTAGATTTCATGTTACTGGAACTTATCACTTTTTTCCTATCTACCACTATGCTCTCCCTCCTCACAAGCTGGATAACAATAACTTCCTCCTCATGAAGCAGCCACTTTTGCTGCTCTCACCTTGTCTCTCTGCAGTAGATATGCATTCCTTTTTACTTGCAGTGGAGGCATCTAGTCCCAAAAGCCTCTGGTAGCCCCAGGGCAATCTCTCAACTAACAATTCAAGGGGTAAAGGTTTGCAATTCTTCAAATGTTTATTCAGAAATGTCACATGTTCAAACAGTTTTGGAGACAACAATGTGATTTAGAATTGAAGTATCTGTTTATTAAAATAATACCCTGAATACCTCTAATTCACAAATATACAAGGGTATGAGATAACAGCATGCAGCTCAAAGCACTGAAGCTTCAGGTGGGAGAGAGAAGGAAAGTCCAAGGCAAGTCATTTACATGTAAAGACTCTCTAAGGCTGGGAAAATCTTGGATGCAAGAGCTTATTGATGATGTCAGCTTTTAAACACCAGTGATTTACTCACCTGTCACCTAGTTCATGTGCTTGAAAGCAAGGAGATGAAGAGGTATGAGCATGGTATACCCTGGTTGTCTTACATTTGGAGGGAAGAATCACATGTGGCTTAAAGCCACTCCAGTATTTCTTACTCTTTCTGCCAGCAATTCCAAGGCCTCCAGACCAGACCACTTGTGCCAGCCTTTGGGGACTGTCCCAGCAGCCAGAAATTAAAATAGAGTGTGTTTGTACCCTTGGCTTTGCACCTATTTTTGAGACCAGGGGTCAGCTTTTTACAGCAACTACTGAGAGGTGAGCACTATGAGGGTTGAAAGATTTCTGATTCATTATCTCGAGCCCATTGGACATGGCCAAATGAAGAGCTCAGAGCACTTTTTTGTAATGAGTTATTAAGCTTTCGAGATTGACCTGTGAACACAACTTTAGTTACAGACTGCCCTAAGCCTAGAGGTCTGTAGTGCAGTGGTGGTGGTCTGCACAGAGCCAGCTGGTCACAGGGTACTGGCCTGCTTCCTGGTTTTTCAGCTGCCAAACTATATTATAGCAAGCTAAAAATACATTAAATATTTTCCTTTCCTAGTATTACCTTACCACGTAAGCAAACGCTGGACTTGCCACTAGGATGTTATCTGATAACTGAGGGGAGGGGAGGGGTTGAGCCCAAATAGGGGGTGAGACATTGGAGAGAGGCTACTTCAGTGACTGCGACCAGGAGGAGAAGCTGTTATGTTTCTATTTAGGTGGGTGATGAAAACATTCCTGAGTGCCTTCTTTAACCCATCTGTGACCACATCTCCCACTACAAGTGCTCCTCAGCACAAGCCCCTGAGCTTGTGCAAAATCTCTCCTGCCCATGTTGTGCCATCTAAGAAGAGTTTGGTGGCCATGTAAAGACCTCATATGGGGAGTCTCACACAGCTGACTGGAGTGTGCTCTATCATTCTCTGATGCTGTGCCATTAGAAAAAGGATTCTGCAGGTGACCTAGGCTCTGGGGTGTTGCATGTGGAACTGAGGTAGAGGACAGTCAGCAAGAAGAGATTCCTGCACTGGATGCTCTTCTGGTTCTGCGCTGGTGACGGGCAGCCCCAGCAGCCACCACGGCTTCCCTGCCTCTGGAGGAGACCATACCATCCTCAGGTGGATTCAGGGTCTGGAGGGAAGTTTTGGAGGTGATGTCAAGCTTAAGTGTGAGAGGCTGGAGAATCTTTTGCACAGGGCAGGCATTTGGTTTTGATTGTTTAACCTCATTTTGAATTGTTTCTTTTCTTGCGTATATGTTGGAATGAAAATAAAAAAAAAAGGGCTGCCTTGATACCTCCATTCTCAATGATCACTGTGTTTTTAACTAGACATAGCGGCAATAAAGTGAATGGAAAAGATCTATCTCTGCAAAAAGCAAAATAGCAACACAGCCTGAAACTAGAGATGAAAGCCCTACTTAACAAGTGAGCAATGTAAAGGGCAGAAGCTATGAAAAGACACTGCATGAACAAGTGGATAACACTTGGCCTATCCAATAATTCTTTCCAGATTCTTGCTAACAGAAAGTCTCTCCAGCAAGACTACCGGGTTTTGAAATCAAGGTACCATGATCCTGGGGGGAGGCACATTCTTGGTCTCCTAAAACTTCCAGAGTATACAGTCCTATTCCTCTTGTGTTTCCACACAAATAGAAAATGTTAACTGTAAATGAAGAACAACATGTTTAACATGCTTGAGCGTTTCCTCAGTCTCTCTGTGCCCTCTTCACACTTAACTTCTGCTGTGTTGTTAGGCTGGCTCACCTAACACTACACTCCTTCTAGCTCTTAGGACTCTAGCTCCAGCACTGGGGAGACCAGGGAGATCAAGTGGTTCCACTGCACCTCATAAGGCATGACCTGTCCACCGTTTCCATCTACTCTCTCTGATCTGTGTCTTTTCACTGCAGTCAAGAGCTCAGTGATGTGTGTGACATCCCCATTCCAGTCACTAGACACATGGCAAAGTGTGTTGCTGCTCTTATGCCCTCTTCTCCTGCTCTTTCTACAGCTCTTTGCATTCCCTTTGTACACTCACCTTGCTGCTTCTGCATGGTAGTGAAGTCTTCGAAGGTGAGAGTGCGCACAGGGGGTCTCCAGAAGGCGTAGGTCTCCATGATGGCCTCCAGCCCCGTCCTATGCAAAGGAAATAAAACAAGGAGAGAATAAGAATGTCAGTCAGCTGGGGGCATAGGCACTGAGGAAAGAAGGCTCCAACCTTTCTTGACAGGCTGCCAGCAGCTACCGAAAGGTCACCTTGGCATCTGTGAATTCCTCAAGTCTTCCCGCAACGGTGCTGGACACCAGAGTAAAATAAAATTTCCCCAACCCAGTATTTCCAAAGCCCCTAAGAGTCTCTCAATGCCTTTTTCCTTTCTAACAAGAATCTCGAGCCTCGTGTCTGCTTTGCAGGAGACACATGCCTGTCAGCTCCTCAGGGCATACTTTATCATTGAGCAGGCCTCCACACTTGGTGGATGCAAAAAAAGGAGGTCTGGGATTCAGCCTGTAGAATCAGAGATTCTGTGAATTGCCTTTCCCTGCCAGTTCCTGCTCCTGAAGTGCTATGGGAAGCCATCAAAAAGGGAATCTTCTTGGTTTTGGGCTTTGACTAGAAATGCATAAAATGCTCTTTAAAAATGATCAGTGGCATCTCTGCTTTGGGTCCTTAACTCACCACAAAGACATAACAAAAAGAAAAAGCAAAAAAATTGGGTGAAAGCTTTTCTCCTTGAAGGGCTTGGGTCTCAGATTTATTCTTCTTTTCACCACAAAATGCTAGCTCTGCTGGAAGTTTCTTAGCTCCACAGCCTCAGTGAGGACATAGGCACATTATCAGGAAAAGACCCTATGTTCCTTATGGGATAAACCCCTGGAGTTTCTTCACAGGAAAGGCTCTCCTCTGTGGAAGCTGCACACTGCTCTGTTCCCCATTCCTTGCCTTCCCTTCCCTCTTTTCCAGCAGTAGGTTATAGCCCTTGCACTGACTGTACACTACTAGAGATTCTTTGTCAAATGTGAGAACATATCCCCTTTCAAAGCAAAAGGCACTAACATCCCCAGAGCCTCCCATCAGATGTTGAGCTGACACTGGAGCTGCCTTTTGCTTCTGAAAATGTCTTTCTGCACGTGCCTCCACTCACTCAGTTAACTTTCCAAAGTCTCCCCGGAAGCTTGGATGCTTTAAATACATTGGAGTTGGCAAACCAAACTCTGTATTTTAAGAGGAGGTTTAGAAGAGAGGTTGTTGCATGGTGTTTATTAGCTGCTAAGCTGTTAGAAGTAGAAACAGAAGACATATCTGCATAGCAGTCTCACACTAGTGCTGAGCACATTACAACAAAACTATTTGGTTAATACAGTGGCCTCTGCCAGCTCATGGAGCTCAGAGACAACAAGGCAGTGCAGAATTTGAACCCATCTGCTAAGCTGGGCTCTGTGTGCAAAAGCTGCCCTTCAGCTACTGGTATGACCCCCAGGATTTCCTCTGCTCCCTGTGTATGAAAGTCACACATTGTCAGACTCCATCTGCTTCTCAATTCTCACAGCTGGGAAGAGAATAGCACCTTTTTTGCAGCTTCATGAAATGCTCCCTGGCCCAAACATCCAGGGAGGACTTCCTGGTACCATGTACCTGGGGGGAAAAAAGTGTCCTGAGCAAGTTGCAACACAACTGGACCTGCTGTTGAAAGGACATGCCTTGGTGATTAAAACCATGTAATATATCCAGAAATGCAGACTGAAAGTTCCAGCTGTGCTTATATCTTCCACAGGATCATGTGAGAGAGGCCAGCTAAAACCAGTAGACACACAGTCTGGCTCACTCATTAGATCCTCAGTGTCAGACTTCTAGCTCTGTTCTCATGACTCCCTTCCAGTAAAATCCAAATCCTAATGGGAGGTGGCTCAGGGAGACAGTAAAAGCAGGTTAGAGCTATTACCACTGCCTCTCCCTGGAGCCTACATCATTGTCTGCTCAGCAATTGACTCGCTATTCAAAGTTTCTAGCTCTCCATCTACCATCTTTCACTGTATCAATACAATTCTCACAGGTACTATATAATTTGAAAGGGAAAAAATAAAATAGTCAGGAGATAGTAAAAGGAAGAAATAACACAGTAAATCAGGAATAATACACTGCTTTCAAGGTTTAGACTCCACTGTGTCTGTGATCAGATAGAGGGTAATTGGCAGCATGGAGAGTACCATGAACAGCTTTCCAAGCTGTTCTATTTCTGCCCTGTATATCAGGGAAAGGAAATATACCACCAGGGACCCACATCCTCTTGCTCCAGGAGAGTAGTTCTACAGCAGTGCCCTCACTGTGGACACAGCTTCTGTCACCCTTCTCTTTCCACACTGCAGCTGCTGGAAGCAACGCTGTGGCTTTGCCGGACTCACAGACTGCCCTGAAATGCTGAGGGCGGCACGGTAGAAACAGGTACCTGAAGAATGGATGCCAAACTCCACAGCTGGTTCTCACTAATGTGAGACCTTTACTCCCCCAGAACACATGTGGAACATGCATTACAGAACATCCTCTCTGAGTATGTGGATGACAGAGCTCAGAGTTATGTACAGTTCTCCTATGCATAAACTTAAGTCCCTATATACTAGAAAAAAAAAAAATCCCATTGGTTTATGCTTTGTTTGGTTTTTTTTTCTTTGGTTTATGTTTTTGGGGGCCTCTTTTGCTTTGTGCAGAAAAAATGTTGCGAGTGTTTTTGAAATAGTATCTAAGAAAAACACATCCTTACTGAATTTTCACATCTTTCCATGCGTAAGACAAGATCCATGAGACAGCAGCTTCATGTGCTAACCTGCTAGGCACCTACCACCCCATGTATGGAGTCTTTCAAAAGAAGAACATGAAGCCATGAAGCCACAACTTTTGGTGAGAGGGCACACCACCTTTGTGTGACTGATTTTACAATTCTATCTCCAGCCTTTCTTCTGTCTGTGATGTATTCCCATTTTTGAAAGAAAATGTTGAGGTTGTGAGGTGGGAATCAAGAAATTTAATCCCTATCAACTCTAATAACTGTCTCTTATATAACAATTTATGACACTGGTGTGCTCTCCTAGTCAGCAGAAATACTGGAGTGCTATTATGTGTGTGTGTTCCAACCCCTAACAGGGAAAAGAAACCCCACCTGGCCAATGAAGAGACCTTTTGGGACAGCAATAAATGCTGACAAAAAAGTAATTGTTTGCAGCATTCCTGAAATCTAAGCAATTTGGGGGGAGCTTTGGTGAGGGCTGCTGGTACCAAGTGTGCTGAACATAATCCATGTGGCATCTATTTTCTCTTCCAAAGAGCTGCACTGAAAAATTAACTTCAAACTATCTATCAGTCCATAAACCCTCCCCTCTCACACCATCTTTATGAAGGAAGTAAAAAAAAAAAGTATCAGAAGAGGACTCACTGCCAGCTTTTTTTTTTTCTTTAATAAGGTCAGTCCTTTAAAAGGTATCCAAAATTTGCTCTCTCTTTTTCATTCATTCTTTTATTTTTAGTGCTATAAAGTTTTAATAATAGGCAATAAATGAAACAGTTCCATTGTCTGAAAAATGAAAGGAACTATCTGTGCACCTCCGTAATCCATCCCATATGGCCGATCTTGCCATTCCCAGTGCATGCAGGATTCAGGTCATCATTTCATTGTTCACTGAGGAAGCAGAACAATTGGCTCCAAGTGCCCTCCTGGCTTTTTTATCCTAGGCAAAAGCTCAAAGACCATTTCCAGCACAAGCAACTTGTATTCACTTCAGCTGCCCACATCTGAAAGTAAAGTACTGTTATCTACTTTCAGCCTAGGGTTTTTTATCTTCCATCACCCTGCTGAGTTTCCTGACTGTTGTCCCTTCTGGCTTCCTCCTGGATAAGGAGGTCATGCAAGTTTCCCACTGTCAAATGAACTTTACTTGGTCTCCAAAAATAGGCTGTGTGGCATTAAACCTGCATCCTCGCTACCCAAATGTTTGGCTAGCTGAGCTCCATATCTCAAAACCTCTAGTTTCTCAATCCCTTGAAGTTCAGGAAAGAAACCAAGTAATAACCTCACTTGTACATACATTACATAGGTATCCTTTCACTATCAGGAGCTTCTCTTGCTGCATTTTTACAGATGTTCCATGTGCCTTTTCAAAAAGTGAAGAGGGACCAAAAATCAGGTAGAGGGAAGCTCTAAGAAGCAGGAACTAAGACTCGGCCTTCAAACACAGGCTAAAGCCCTAATACAACAAGGAGAATGGCTAGATGGCTGAACACCATTACTTAAAATCATTTGAGTGCTCAAAGACTGCAAAACATTGTCCAGCTGCTGAGCTGTTTCCATCCTTCCCTCTGAAACACCTCACTGCTCCTTCTCCCAGCTCAAAGACTGAGGCAGTGAGCTATGAAGGGAGACACTCGTGCAAGTAACTGAAAGAGATCTAAGAAAGGATGTGGGAAAAGATTGCTCCCTCATATGGATACAGGCATTTATATCATGACAGGGTGTCCCCAGAGCAGCAGGGTTTTAGCAGTCTCTTGTGCTAATGAAGTGAGACCACAGTCATAAGGAATCATAGGGGAAAGCTGTGAGCTGATGGAAGTGAAAGATTTAAAAGGGAAACTATTTTTAAAAACAACAGTTAACTCCATAATTTCTGCAGCAAGCAACAACACTGGAACAATAAGAATAAATAAGTGGAGGGAAAATATCTACCTCCATTTAATGGAAGAGCCTCCACACAAAGCAGAAAGGCAATGTCCTAGACAAGAAGTGGCCTAAGAGTTGCTTTTTTTCCAGCATGCTCTGCTTTTTCCAGGGGGATTCTTTCCTCCATCATTTGCTGGCAAACTCTAACTATGGCTCTGATTCGCTATCCCGATGTCACTCAAATATGATGTCCTGGAGAGCTGCCTCAGAATTTTGTGTCTCCTGCTGCTGCATCTTTTTTTTTTCTAGGACCTTCTAAAAATCTCTAAAAACCTTAAAACCTCTTGGACATATACTATTCACTTGTCTGCTTCACAAACAGCCCCTTCTTCAAATTAACCTATTTCTTTTTCAAAGAAGGCCTACATTTTCAGT
>JAYRBT010000001.1:26426461-26484626 GCA_036023395.1 Myiotriccus ornatus
ATCACAACTGCTAATCCAGCTGACCAGTGATCCTGATGAAATGACAAATTCACAAGGGGAAGAAGAGCCACCCAGTATGGTTAAACAAAGTCCCATTTAGAGAGTCCTTTCCCCACACAGCTTGGACCTGAATGTTTTTTTCCCTCCTACGTGTACATGTACATCTATGTATGTGCCCTCTTGAAAGGGAGCAGCTGAGCATTAGTGTCCTCCACTAGCTGACAACAGCAGTGCAACCTTAGCCAGACCACTGCTTGTGAGGCAGGCGCCTGACTGCTATATATGCTTGCAAATACCTTTGCCTGTTTTTTTCTTCCTAAAGCCTCAGGCTGCTCTCTTTGATGTGTAATACCTTAAAGATTTTAATTCCTCTTTACATCAGCAGAAAGCTTTACTGAGCCCTCCCCACAGCTGCAGCCATGTAGCAATTTCCTGCCCTTTCTTAAATCAATGAGCTACAAAGATCAGTAATTCCCAACCTTTTCAGGAAACTGTCCAAATTCACTGAGCTAGGACCTTATTAATGCCTTCCATGTTAATATAGCCCGCCATGTACCTGGAACTGCATCAATCCCTCTTCCAAACCCAGCCCCCAGTGCAACTGTATCTCTGCACACAGGGAGGATCTTGTACCTGGGGCACATCCCACTTCCCACACTCAGGAGAGGAGAGCTGAGTAAAAGTCACATATGCCTCAAGGAGAACTGATGCTCCCAGTGGGGATTAAACAAGAGCTGTAACATCTTTTTGCACAGCTTCTGTAAGATGAGAACAGAGGAGCTGAGCTAGGAAGTCTCTAGGTCGGTTAGGTGACTTCGTGATCACAGAGAGTGTAGCATTAAAACGTGTGGTGGAAAACACAGGGACTGAACACTGTCCTTACTGAACCGTGAAAGACATAGCGGTCCTGAGGAACACACGCAACAGGAGAATGCAAGTAAAAACTGAATTACAGTGCCCATGGGGACAGCAAATTAGGGTTATGCACGTGACTTTCACTCTGGCCTGCGCACTCAGAGTCTTGCTTTACAACCCTAGGCTTCTTGTAATGTACTCATATATGTCTAATTCTATAATTAATTTAATGCTTAAAGCCTTTGTCACACTGATTTAAAGGATACCCACATCATTTAGATCTGAAATACTCAGATCTGCTGCAAATTCTTCAGGATTCATGAATGGCAGAAAAAGTTGAAACTTTGTTTTGATTTTTTTTTTCTTTTCTGATAACTCTGTAATGTTTTTACTATCACAATAAGGGTTTTTGATTAAAGCTCCTGTGTAACTATTATCCTGTTAAAATACCTTTTTTTTCTAAATAACGCTCAAGGTGTTTTATTTAATCTTTTCATTAAAATCCTGGCAAAAATCAAGCAACACAGTCAAAGTGAAACAATCTGACAACACTGGAGAAAAACAGGAATTGTTTGAAATGAGAACATTTTTGCACTTTTATCCTGTGAACGTATTGGAAAGTCATTTTTTCTTCTAATGTAAAGCAAACATTTGCACTCCAAGTTTTGGCAATTCCTGTGAAAATTAAGATTGAAAAATGCTCTTCAGCCAGCTCTACATATAATAAAGAATAAGCTCTTATTTTGCACAGTGTTAGACTGTGACCTATTTGTCTGTTTTACAATCTGCAATCCTCCATTTTTCTGTCTCTGCTCTTCATTTTAATAACAAAAAACAAACAAAAAAAAATTTAAGAAACTATGGTATCTTTAGAAGTTCATTAACTTTACCTAATTCTTTAGATATCA
The DNA here is from genome assembly GCA_036023395.1 of Myiotriccus ornatus. NCBI lineage: Eukaryota > Metazoa > Chordata > Aves > Passeriformes > Tyrannidae > Myiotriccus > Myiotriccus ornatus. The sequence continues at coordinate 26,428,225 of JAYRBT010000001.1, forward strand.
TGGCACCACATCAGCAATTCATGAACAGTGTACTCATAACTTATCAGAGATGCTAAAGAATGTTTTAAAACATCAAAATCATAGAAATGAGCATAAATAAATTAATTATCCAGGACATAGAAAAAGGAAAAAAAACACCAGCAAAACATTTATACAAAAAACAGAAGGGACACTAAGGTAGAAGCAAACAGAGAACTAAATATACAGCAGCAAAAAAATACAGTCACAAAAAAATATTATCAAGCAGGAAAGTGATAAGCTGTCTTTACAGATATATTGTCTAAGAGTATCTAAACCCCCTTGTGAGGGTTTGGGACTGCAGGATCCAGACAGAGGAAGGAGCAGCACTGGAGGAGACTTCTGAAAAGAAATGGCGTCAGTCTAGCTGGCTAACCTGGAAAGTATTTCCTAAAGAAGTCATCATTATACATTAAATCTGTTTAGGCAAAATAAAACAGTCCTTCTAATTCCTCTAAGAACTACTCTACAGCAAATTTCTCCTGTAAAAAGTAAATAGGATCACAAGATGCCTTCCTCAAACTTAGACACATGCTCTGTGTGCTCATCAGGGAAAGAAGGGAAGAGATCAGCGAGGAAACACAAACAAGTTCCTGTTACCTGTTTCTCCCAGAATCTCTGAAACCTTTAGCAAAGGGGTTTCTGTCAATTTTTAATCTGGTGATCTAAAAGGAAGAAAAAGATAATTAGCTGAAATCTTCAAATTTTTCTCTTTGAACAAATGAAAACTATGGATGATTATCACTCTCACCCAAGCCACCTGTACAGTGATCTTCCATACTTATCTCCCCAGACTTCTATTAAAGTCACCCTTCCATTGTCCATGAACACACCATCTGCTTACCAGAGAATGGCACCAGAGACAGAAACCATGGCAGCATTAGGAAACCTGGCACAGCACTGGGGGTGAGAAGTTGTTCCTGAGGGAGAAGCACACCTTGGACCCAGATGCAAAGCCCCAAGAGCTGTAATTCATCAATGTCCATGTGATTTGGGAAGCAGGCATACTGCTCAGGTTTGGCTGGTATCTGAGTTATCCTATCCTCAACAGCCTAGATATCCAGCAGCTGGATGCACTCATGAACCTTCAAACAATGTTAAGGAGAAAAGGCATAGATAGCAAAGCACAGGCTACAGCCCCCAAAGATGGCATTTGGCCGCCTGGTCACACATACAGGTTGCTGTTGTCCTGGTCAGCATCTGGGTAGCCCCTCAAGAGTTTTCCAGTCTGGGAAATCTTTTTTTTCTTTTTTTTTTTTTCTTTTTTTTTTTTTTTTACTCCTTTAAATAAATGAGGGGACAGCCAGACTTTGAGGGATCTTCCTTCATGATTTATTTTTAAGCATGAATTCCATGTTAGTAAATATGAAAAATAGCATGAGGATTCTGACATTACAGCCCATGATATTCTACTCACTGTTGGCTATTCCACAACCTGGTGTAGCACAAGAGCTTTCCTCTGCCTGCCTAACCTTGTCCTGGAGATTCTATCTCTAGAGTGAAAGGAGAGTGAGGTCTCCAGACCCTATCAAATTTAAGGTGTTTTTGCTGAAACTGCTCAGAAAGGACTAGTTTAATACAGTCTGATCTGAAGTGGATTTGCAGGTGTTTTGCTTCTGTCAGAACTAAGCCTTTACTCTGAATATTAACCTCAGATCTGGAATGCAGCTCCTATTTTTGCAGAAGCTTAATTTGTGAACTTAATTTCCGCTGCCCTGACTTTGCAGCTGTCCTGGGACTTGTGTGTACAGAGACAGATATGTTCTGTGGAGGATGGAATTACAGCAGAGGGAATCCCTGTGGTGGATTTGCTAACATTTTACAATTGCTTCCAGAGACACTTCTCCCAGTAAGACAAAGTTTTACAGCCACTGGAGGGCATGCCGGCAGATTCAGGGGATTTAAATTTGGTTTTAATGAAAAGGTTTCTCCAGCCCACCAGAACCTCCCTACTGGTATTATAAAAATGTGATTGTGTCCCCCAGATTTTTCTGGACAAAATCCCCAAAAGTTTGGAATTCAGAGAGACAGAAGTTTTAATCCTTCTTTACAGTGAGGCAGCTGCCTACGGTACCAGTCTGTGGCAGGGATCCCTCCCTCAGCACCTCCCTTACCCGTGTAATTATGCCTTATAGGTCTGGTCATGAAGGAAAAATGACAGGCTTATTTCCTGTCATTTCTTCTCCTTTCTCTATTCTCTTCTCATGTCTGGGTTACAGCTAAAGTTTTTGGAGTATATGCATTTGGGTACGAGGGGCAGGAAATTTCCCATACTGCAATTACACAAAACCCACCATCATGTTGCAATATTTTTTATCCACTTTGGATCCTTATTTAAGTCAGTTCGAGCAGACCAGACTGAGAAAAAAAGTTAGTAGTAATGGGAAGAAAAATAAGCAGTCATGGGAGCACTGTCAGCATGTATGCTGTCCCATATGTTGCAAAAAACCCCCCCAGATTATGACATTTCACTAAACTGTTACAATTCACAATTGTTAGAAATTGCTTAAATATTACAATCTGCATTAAGATGATTTAATGCGGGTCAGTCCTTCAGTCCAAAAATACTAAATATAATGACATCCACTGAGTTCATGAAGTAATTCTCCACAAGCACAGTTGTTGTCATGGAAAAATATTAACTTCATCGTTTATCTTCACCAGCTTTTTTACATTCAAGACTCCTCTGCAATTCATGGCAGGAAACTGTATAATCTATTGCCCTAACAGGTTTGATAATACATTATTTTTGTTCCAAACTGGTGTGTACCCTCATTCTAGTTTTACAACAGTACCTTGCACTCTCTAAGTGGACACACTATTAATGAAGCAAAAATCTTCAACAACCAGTATTCTGTTTCACATGGCTGGGAAAAAAAATTACCTTATGCAGCCCTTTTAATGCCACCACAACCCCTATGCCAGGGAGGAGGAGAATGGCAGGAAAGGGAAATGGAATGTGCCTCTCACCTGAGAATAAAATAGGGAATGTGTGCAGACAAACAAGAGAAGGGAAACTCCCTGAACCCACAGCATGACAGAGGTTCTGTGAAGGCAATGAGAATCCCTGAAGCAGGGGCAGCTGGAGATGAGCAGTACATAAGGAGACTACGAAAAGAGTGGATGGATATAAGGAGCTATCAATGTGTGCAAAGAATGTGCCTGAAGAACTGATGAAGCAGGACACCTCATCAAAGAGTAGGACACAATCTTTCACTGGCCACTGAAGGACAAGGGAGAGCAAATGTGTTCAGAGTCCCACCCAATCTGGTCTTGAACACCACCAGGGATGGGGCATCCACAGCTTCTCTTGGGCAATGTGTCCCTCAGCACCCGCACCACAGTGAAGAATATTTTTCCTAATATCTAATATAAACCTACTCTCTTTTAGTTTGAATCTATTCCCCCTTGTCCTGTCACTACACATCTTCGTAAAAATATCTCTACATCTTTCTTGTAGGCTCCCTTCAGGTACTGGAAGGGCACAGTTTGGTCACCCAAAGCCTTTTCTTCTATCTTTTTTTACAGTGGGAAGCATTTTGTTTCCCAGTTCCCATCCTGCTGTCCACCCACTCAAGAGGTCAGAGGAGAGGTTGCCATTGAAGACTGATGCAAAAAAGCTAAGTACCTCAGCTTTCTCCTCCTCTGTTGTTACCAGTTCTCCAGCACTGTTTGTTGGAGAGGTACATGTTCTTTGACCTTCCTTTGCTGGTTAACATACCTGTAGAAGCCCTTCTTGTTATTTTTCGTGTCCCTTGCCATGTTCAGTTCCAGCTTTGCCTTGGCCTTCCTCACCTGATCCCTACACAACCATACTTAATCTCCTTCCTCTTCCCAGGTTACCTGTCCTTGTTTTCACTGCCTGTGCATTTGCTTCTTTCCCTTTAGTTTGAGGTCCCTACTCAGCTATGCCTGTCTCTTGACTTTCTTGCTTCCGGGAATTGCTAACCCTTGGCTATATAGAAGACTTCCTTAAAGATCTGCCATCTCTGTTCTATCCCTTGTTCCTGAGGGCAGTCTCAAAGGGGATCCTATTGACTAACTTCTAGAAGAGCTGAAAGTTTGCTTTCCTAAAGCTCAGGGGCCTAACTGGACTCCTTACCTTAGGACATTTATGCACGAGGTTTTCAGTTCATATGCAGTACAGGTGATCAAAGACTTATTTTGTCTACAAACTGATGAGATTGCACTTCTTTAAAAGTTTTTTCTTCACTGCTATAAAAAAGCCCAACTATGTGTTTTCTCTCTGAGACAACAGATCTGGACTAGTTGTACTACCTTAAAATTATAGCGTGGACAGGACACTGTAATTTGTATCATGAAACACCAAGGAAATTTGAACGCAATACATCTCTTTATGATTGATCTCACCTACTTACTTGACAGAAAAAGCTACAGCCGTCTTATCTCCAAGGTGGTTTTCTGACTAGATACTTGATGTCTACACACTACCCCATAGCAAGCATTTTCTTTTTTAGCCTGTAAAACATACACTCATCTTTTGCTTTGTTTCTTAGAGAAGTTAATGTCTCAATCACAAAGGGCACACTGATATTTTTAGGAGCACACAACGTAAAAGGAGCCTGAAGGCACACATCTTTACCTGTTGATTTTGGTACGCTGTCACTGTGGTGAAGACTGTCTCAGGGAAATTAAAAGTTTTCACCCCATCTCCTGAAGGAACTGGCTTTGTAGGAGAAAGATCACTGCTGAAATCCTTGCGGATGACATGAACACGGGGCTGGTATTTATGCATTGAATGTAAGATTATCTGAAGAGAAAACAAAAGGAAAAAGACTTTTTTTTTTCCCCAAATATTTTACACCACATCCAGATATACAAGAAAGCAGGGATGGAGTAAGAGCTAATATGAAGAAAACTATCCTTTTCTTACAAGCATGTATGAGACAAAGTTTGTGCTATGTGCAGAGAGAAAGTTACTTTATTGCTTTATAGGGCCAGGCAACATTTCAAGGAAAAGCACTAAAATAGGGAAAAATCTCCATAACTCTGGAAAGCAGCTACAGACGTGAGCCCAACAAGACAGCGGAGCATCAAAACAGCAGCAGCACCCTTTCAAGACTGAAAGGAGCAGGGCTAGGACTGCAGGCACCACAGTTAACTTCTAACTTACATGGCCTTGATCATCAAGCTCGTTGTTGGTCAGCTTGAGCTTGTCAAAACTGACCACCTGCCTCATCCAGGTGTCTCCAGAAGCCAGTGAGTCGGGGTGGATGTAAACCCTTGGGGGCACTGGAGAGTCAGCATTGCCAGCCACCATCCACTTGGAGCTGTGATACACATACCTGAAAAAGGAAGGGTAGACCTAAGGGAAGTTGTAACTCACTCACTGTAGGAATATGTCCAGAGCTCCTCCTCCGCTGCCACCCTACCGCATGCACCCCAAGCTCTCATTTGCAGTCAGGGGAGAATGTGCTTTACTGCAACCTCCTACCTTCTAAATGAAAGCCAGATTATCCCTGAGCCACTTGTTCAGACTTGATTCCTTATTAAAACCACCTTGCGGTTATTTTCCCTGTAAAACTCTGCCACATGTGCCTTCTCAACTCCTTAACCCTCTCTGAGCCAGGATAAGAAGCTGGAAAATATGGATAAACAAAGTGCTCTCTGAAAATATTAATAAATGCCCTGTAATTTCTGGAAATCTGCACTGGATCCCATACCAGATTTTGCAAAACACATGTGGCTTCACCTAGAAAGAGCAAAAGCCAATAGATACCACTAGAACAATTGCTAAAACAGAATTTCTGGTTTGAAATGTTGCGAGACAGGAAATTCCATATGGTATTACATACATTGGGATTAAAGGAAAAAATTATTTTTGTGTTCCTGATCTAGCCATCCTATACATGCCGTAAATTTTTCTACCACAGCTTTGCCTCGACACTTTTTTTTCTGTTCTGTAGGTCCTTCCATCTAAGGCATTTCACAAAGAGTCCTGCTGACACCTCTAAGTCCTGCCCTGTGCTGCCCCTTATTGGGTCTCTACTCAGCTCTGCTAAGCTGTTTCAGTCTTTACCTAAAAGAGTGACTAATTTCCTGTATTTTCACAAGAACTGAAAAGGAAAAAAAAGTCTGTTCCTTTAACTGATACTTTGCTCTAAGGACAGAAACAAAGGGTAAGACAATATATTTATTTTCAATGTTAATTTTGTCAGAACCACACTCAAAGAAAGAAAAAAAGCATCCAACTGAGTATCACTGTCTTGATGCTTCCCTGGGAAAAGCGTTTTTCTGAGAATCACTCTGCACAATTTGAGAGCAAAAATGTAGTATTTAACATTTGAAGCAGAGGGACAATTCTGAATCCTTGAAATGTGGTTCAATCAAGACTGTTTGGGGAAAAGACTTGCTCTCAGGGGTCTTTTAATAAGAATACATAAATCACCTCTGTCTGGATAGTTTTCTGGGATGTAGGGGACCATGAGTTTTTCAGAGTACTTTTTAGGGTCAGAAACCCGTTATTATCAGAGCAGTCTCTTCTTCCTGTCTTTCAGCTCAGTGGTAGAAGGTTTCTCAATGACTCCACACAGTAGGTCAGGGACCAATCTTCACTGCAGCTGCTGGGCTAGACAGTGAATCCTCTTAAAATTGAGATCACCCAATTCAGTTCAGGCCAGACCTGAGGTTCCTGTTTTAGTTCATCTGCTGCTTGCCCATTCCTTTCTTGCTGAAGTAGTTTTAGAGGTTGCAGACTCCCCACTGATAACTCCAGTAATCAGTTCCCTCAGAAAGTTGCAGTGAATCATGCCAATTAGGAAATGCATGACAGGGAACTCCTCAATTAAAAAAACTGCTATTTGAAAAGAGAAAGATTTAAATCCAAAATTGCAAGAGAGTACATTAAACCTCTGGATTTGTGTCTCATGATTCTGGTCAAATCAACCACATTGCTATAAATCAACATGGTCTCCTCCAGCACACCTTTGCAATGGTGTATAATGGCAGGTGTCCTTGCTAGGCTGTCATTAACAGTAAGTTATTACAAGATTCCTACCTCTGCACTTAAAAAGCTTACCTGTATCTCTTGTTATCCACAGGGACAATGTCCATGGCAATATAATACTGCTGGTGGGGATCCAAGCCTGTAATTTTCACCCTCATGGCTGGAAACATTCTCCTAGGAAAATAAGAGTAGAAACAAGGGGAAAAAATGGTGAATAAGGATGCTGAAGTGGGTCTTCATACTTTTTTCTGACACCAAGAGCATGCTACTTTACACAGCCCAGTACTTGCTATGACTCCTCTGCACTTGGTGTGGGTAGAAAAGACTGGGCTGGCAGTGGTTTGAATCTTCAAATTTTTCTGACTTAGAAAAAGGGGTAGCAGGATGTCGGGGATAGTGTGCTTATGGCATAATTTCTCATTCTTAAAAGTTTTATGGTGACCAGTAGACCAATTTCCATTCTATACCTCCCTCAAACAGCATGCTAAGGGAATTGCTTGTGCCATATTATATTTGAAAGTAATGTGATATTTTTATGTCTTCATGGAATCTGAGGAGCAGAACTGGGTGAAGAAGAAATCAAGCAGCAGAGCAGAGCACTGAAAGAAATCCTGCTTTGTTTCACTGGCTATTAGCTCAAATCTGAGCTCTACTTGACTATCTTCTTAGCCCTTATCTGGGAAAAACTTGAGCAGAAGTCCTATAAGATGGTGTTACTCAGTTGCATGACTTCCACTTAGAAAATGCAAAGCTTGGGTAGGAGACACTCCAAAAGTACTGCATGATCATACAAAATTACATTTTACTTCTCTGACAAGTAGGCATATCCTTATGGAATGAAGGTATTTGGAAGGAAGGAGGATATTAAAGGGGAATTTAAAATTATAATGCCAAAATAGTGGAAAAGGGTACAGGAAATGTCTGCTTTTTCCAGGAGCCACCCCTAGAAACCATCATGACACTTTCTATTTAGTGAGAAGCAGTGAAACATCAGAGAAGAAGATTTAGTTCTCCCAGAATTTCTGTTTCTCAAGGTATTGCTAATGGACACAGCCTGGAAGAGGGAGAAAACAGGAAATTTCATGTCAGCGTCTCCAGACATGTCTCTCAAACTTTTCACTGCAGCGGTGTGACCATGAGAAGATATTTTATTCTTTCCCGTCCAAGCCACGTAGAGCCACTTGCAGAAGAGAGTGGGAGAAGGACGTTGGTGTTCAGCCTTTATTTTAATCACAGCTCTTTCATTTCAGGCCACATTTAGAAGATAAGTTCTGATCTATTAATTTTATTTGGAAAAGGGCATTTCTCATGGGGAGTGGGGAGAGCACCACAGCACAGCTGCCACAGCACAGCTAACCCAAGTTATGAGAGACATAAAACTGTCAGAAAAATAGTCCGCAGAAACCCTTCAAGGACAAAGCAGATTAGTGCAACTGATGGTGTGAGTTTACTAGTGGAATGACTTGTGGGGGGGGAGGAGGGGAGAATAATGGATTAACCTTGGGTGGCTTGAGGGCATTACCTTGTTTCTACCACAATAACTCATTAAATCTGCCAAGCCAAGTGGGTACAGGATGTGGCATTTTACAGTCCACCTCCCCTTAATTAGAGAGAGGTGGCTTGGGAGCAGCTAAAGAGGCAGATCATGTTTCAGAGGGTTGATGAGAAACCCAGGATTACATCTGAGTCTCTTTGGGTCCAAGACTATGCACTGTATTGGGAAAATTGAATGCTATATGTGTCCCAAGAAGCTCTCTCCAAGTCTGCAGCCCCGTGTAAAGTTGCAGTATAGCCTGTGGGGTTGTTGCTGATGAAATACCTTGTAAAAGATTACGCAGACCATTCAGCAGGCTTAGAGGCTAATCTCTAAAATGATCGGAGAGAGCTCAGCTGATCCCATTGCTTTCTCTAAGGTTTAAGTGTACTTTTAAAGTTTCGTAAATTATTGCTGTTTTTCTTTTTCTGTGGGTGTAAGAGTAACTTAGGTTTCTTTGCAATAAGGATGTGGCCTGGAACTCTCACAGCAGGTCTCTGGCAGCACTGCTGCATGGAAAGGGGAAAATGGAAAAGGCAGAGGCAAACTGGTGACTTAGGGATGTACCACGTGTAACCCTGGTAAAGTCCCTGTTCTCTGCATTTCCTCTTGGCTGGCTCTTGGTCTCCCAGAGGCACCAGTCTTATAGAAAACAAGGGGCTCAAAGGTCTGGAAGGAATTCAGGCCATTTGAATATTGCTTATGAATGTAATATTAATAAACAGTCAAGAATCTTTCATCTAGAGAGGTATCAGCTGGCTCTATAGTCAACAGCTACAGACACGAAGTCTGCCTGTTTTCATAGGGAACATCTGATGACATCTGATATATTTTAGGAAGAGGTTTTATATCAGCAGCAGTTTGGGATGATCAAGTTATTTATATATTAGCTTTGCCACTCAGCAGGAAAACAAGTCTTCCTAAACTTAGACTGTGAACTTGCACACAGTACCCTTTTAGGAGAAATATGATGTGATATGAAATAAGTTATTACTTTTGGACCACTTAGAAATGTTTTAGAAAGAATTTTAGTAACAACCATGTGCCTCAATCTACTCAATTTCTCCTTCCTTCCATAATGAGAGTGAGGTTTATGAACATCAAATGTGAAGAAAGCTAATGATATATAAGCATCCCTAAAACTTGATCAAAATAGTATTGTCCAGCACTGTAGTGTACTGATATTTAGAACCATGTTTGGGAACTTTCAACAAAAGAAAGAAGTAGTTGGATCTTGACAACTAGCACTATATTTTTCTTGTTGTTGTTGTTTAAAATTTTCATTTAACAAAAAAATAGAGTTTGACATTCCTTTGTGAAAATTTTTCAGAGAAGGTATATCAGTTGTAACAGATGTATCCTCAAACCGGATTTTTTCTCCCAATAGAATAAAGCTTCAGTTTTCAACTCTTAAATTAGAAACTTAAAAAGCACTAAATTTGCATAAGAGTGACATGTGTTCAATACCAACCCTAAAATGAAGGGCTCAGTTGTAGCAAAAGACAATTTGTCTATTGACAGCAACACAGTAGTCATTTCCCTGTCATAAAAAAATATGATTGAGAAACTCCACAAAATAATCTGGTTTAGGTTTGCAGATTTAGTGTGTACAGTGTGTACAGTGTTAACAGTGTGTGTGAGCTTACAGGGCAGCCTGAAATTATCATTGCTATTTCACATCTCATATTTCCTTGCATTTAAGACTGATGATATTTCCTTATAAAAAACAAATCTGTGATGTGTGAGGGAAAGAAAGGCAATGCAAGGCCAGGCAAGGCAGGGCAAGGCAAGATAACAGAGGAATGCCTTTCTGTTTCCCTCTGCAGCATGGGATCATGTAGAGGAGCTGTTTGTTTTGAAAGGAAAAGCTGAGGGCAGGGCTTGGGAGCAAAAGAATTTATTGTTTATGAAGGAGAGGGAGATTAGCAGATCTTCTCAATTGCTCCCAAAGAGGACATTTTTCTGGAAGCTCGAGAAAGCTTATCTGACCCACTGGGCCAGGACCTCTAAGCAGCAGTTTGGTAGCGGTAGCCTGCCAGCCCTTGAATTCCTCTCCATGGACCCCTTCAGCATCAATAGAGCTTCATTACAAAATCCCTGCTGCTGTCACTAACAGAAGAGCATTGGAAATAAAAAATAATGCTTGGTAACGTAAACAGCCCTAAGCACACGTTTCAAACAACTCAGACTCATGATTTCAGGAAGGCAGGGAAACTCCATGCAAAATACCATTTTGCATACAGAAGGGGTCAGGAGAGGACAAGGTCACAGGTTCACAAGTTCCACTCACTGCTGGCTTTTTCCACTCTTATTACCAAGCCAGGCCTCAGCACTTTGGTTTGAGCCATCCTGCAGTACAGATATGATAACTGTGGTATGACAGATGAGATCATTTCCCCCACTGTTGAGATGAGATCCTGGTTTTTGACAGGTAAAATTTGGATTCCCAGAGCAATGTGGATGTGCTGGTATGCGTGGTCACACTCATAGAATCATCTCCATAAACAGTAGGCAGCCATTCCCCCACAGAGGAACACTCCAAGCACTCTTTATAGTGTATTCCCACCGGAATAAGTGCACACTGTTTCCCACTTTGGGCAGCACTTCTATGCATCAGTTAACAGTTACCCCTGCAACTCAGATGGCCATAGACTTTAGATAGGGATTTGAAGGGTGACAGGAGGGATTCAAATTCCTCTGCTGATGTTGCCAGGGAACAAGCATGATCACTGTTATTAAAGAAGGGTAGATTAAAAGAGTTAAAGATGGTTTCAGGACGAGCTGTTCAAATCAGTATGGCTTGGTGCTTAAGCTGAATTTATTTTATTTTATACAGGGTCCAAGATTGCCTTTCAAACAAAAAGGAGATAAAGGTGATTGCAGATTTTAATGCACTACAGCTGAGAGCCATTTGCATCTTTTGCACAAGGAACAAAGGTATCTTGTTACAAGCATCTAATTAAAATCTGAATAACAATGTTTTGATGGAAGGGAAGAAAGGTAAAGTCATAAGAGGACTGAAGTAAGTTTATGGAAACAGACAAAAAAAAGGACATCTATAAATATAACATCAAGAAAAGGAAAAACAAAGCAGAATTAAATATGAGTGAGACTGGGAGTCTAAAAGTCAAAAAGTGTAGTCAGCCTGACGTAGTCAGGATATAGCTCCAGAAATATGTTTGAAATGAGAACGTAGGCTAGAAACTAGCATTACATAGCAAGAGCAGAAAGATATTGTGTGGTCAGGCAGAAACCAAGCAGTGTCTTACAAGTCATAGAAAATTAAGGAGCAGCTGTAGTTTTAGGCAACTGAATCTGCAATTATAATGGCTTCCAAAACAGGAAGGTCTTACAGGATTCAAGCAGGGTTTCCAAAGAGAAAGCAACAAGACCAAAATCTTCTGTGGGGAAGGAAGCAGATAGAAATTACACTGTGCATCTCTCACAATTTCAATAAGTAGTAGGAAATCTTGATGAAAGAACACAAGCTCTGGTATTTTTTTCTGGAAATTATACATACTAATCTGTGGAATGCATCATATATCATGCATCCCATATGGAGAAAAAGGACTACCTGAATCAGCTCTCACCCATCACTGACACATCTTCTCTGAAAGAAAAATGTTTAATCAGAGAAGTTAAACATCAAATTTGTGAATTTTATCATATCTGTAAGGTCCATCCTCAACAAACAGGCATATTACCTAAACAAACTGCCCAACTCTTCATTTTGCTTTGCAACAGTCAACCTACAAATATAGTCAACAGGGAAAAAACACACAAACAAACAACCCAAAACTCTCCTATATTATTAACATCACTTCTGGAGAAGAATATCATCAAGCAGAAAAAAAATACATTTAGTAGTTACAGCTACATAGATTTTCTGTCGGTAGCCAGTGATGAGACAGTTGGCCATCAGAACTCCAGTAAGCGTCTCCTTTCAAGGAGAAAGAATATTATTTAGGATTATAAAGAATTTTTGATTTGCACAGTAAGACATGTGATATATGATCTTCCGTAAGTGGAACAAGTATCCAGACTGGAGCTTGCAAAGGCACTTGAGAATATTTTTAATGGTGTTATACGAAAACAGTCTTGGAAAGGGAAGTATTCTTGACAGTCCATACAGGTTTTCCTATGCCTTTTCCCTTCTGAAAATTATCAAAAATAACTATTGCTTAGGACTCCTTAAATAAAGTTAGTGTGTCTGTCTTTCTTCACATGTGCTATTAAACACCTCTGACAGTTGCATGAATAAGAAAAGAGGTATTTCATCAGAAGATGCAGACCAAGATTTTGACCAGAAAATAGAGACCTCTCCTCTAAAACATGAGCCAAAATCTAAGAAAATCAAAACTTATATATGTTTTTTTTACTTGGGGCCAGGTTGAAACAAAGAGAAAAAAAATCAGGTGAGAGAAGTGAATTTGAATGTTTGGCTTTGCAATGCTTCTTTACTAAATGGGGCTCATTTTTCCTGGTATGGTGCTTCTCTGAAATTGTAGTTCAGCTCCATCATGTACCCACACAGAAGGAACTGTGTATACCTCACAATAATCCTTAATCAACTTTCTGTGATTACTGTGTAATTAGGAATAGGTATCTATTGTTTGGTATGGCGATATGTGATGTAGGAAGATGTATTTGTCTAAAAGGCAACATGAATGGCAAATTCCAAGAACCATTGCTGACATTAAACATTTCAATTCATATATGTCAGAACAATAGTTTTATATCAAAAGTGTCAAAATACAAAGTTCAAGTCAACAAATAAGAGTTTACAGCTTAAGGAGAGCTGATGAAAATTTTCAACTAAGAGCTGTTAAAAAACCCCAAAACCAAATAAGCCAACAGTGCATTTAATACTGTGTATTTTCCTAAAAGGAACTACAGAATCTTTTTTTTTATATATGTACATCAGGCTGACCAAACTCTTCCAAAGTATTTCATTTCGTTATATCTCTCCAGAATGTTTCACTGTGGTTTTTATTCCAGAACCCTTCCTTTTCCAGGATCCCTGCCAATGATGTCAAGGCTTCTGTGAGAAGTTGCACTGAACTATTTGCAAAATTCCAGCAGCATCGGTGTTTCAACTTTTTTGGTGAGTTTTTTTAAAAAAAAAAAAGCAGCCTATGGTCAGGGTATGGCTTTTGAAGATGTCATAAAGGTCAGCTACTCCATTCAGAAAAGTGTGAGCTGATGAGATAATCTTCATACCACTAAATTCTCGGCATTTTAGTTTGAACTGGTGTTGGTGGGCTTTGAGATATTTATGCTGCTCTTTAGTCTATCTACTCCATGTATCATAAGAGAATTAAATATAGTTAATCCAACAGGTAATAATGAATTATTTTACATTTCTGAAACAACATGGTTCAGGCACCAGGACAATAAAGTCAGAAGCAAGGAAGTTGGTTCTTCCAGTGCCATATTTAATGATGTTGGAAAGATTACCTAATCTGTTTAGGTCTCGATTTCTCCCCCTATGAAAGGGGATAATAATACATTTCCTCTGTGTTTGATTCAACATCTCCAGAGAAAGGGTGTTGAACAATAGCAAGTGATATAATTCCTGTTACCTTGCCTCTTCCATTTGAGGCAGAAGGGCAAAACCAGCAACCCACCCACAGATGTTCCCTGTGCCACTGAGATCATATATCTAACACTGGGAGCTTATCTGGCTCTGATAATCTTTTTTAGGGATCATCTGGGTCATTTGTTCAATATATCTTTTCTCAAATTGTCTGGACTTTACGGGGCTAGAGAGCAATAGCACTAACTTTACAGGAACGGAAAACAACAAGTCTAGCTGTTCTGAAAAATTCTGAAAGCACAGATATAAAACAACGCTATAAACAGTGGAACACTGTGAGTTTTCCCCAAAACTTGGGGGAGAATCTCTTCTGCATCCTTGAAGCAGGGTCGGGACAGCTCCTGGGGCAATCACGGGATCTACTCGCCGTGGCGGGCTCTGTCCGTGGTGCTGACATCTTCCTTCACTCCGTCAATCGGAATTAAAATCTCATTAGGTGGAGGTAAGGATCAGACTGTCAACGCAAACGTGGCTAAAAATCCTAGTTTGGGGGATCTAGAAATGTATACCTATCTTCAGGTTTTGTTTTGGCAAACAGACGTCTAGCTATTTTTTAAGAGTGGACAGCAATGAAGATCTTCCCCTTTGCTAACATCATGGCAGAGTGGGGTTTTCTCTCTAAAAGAATCCGGTTTATTAGGGGCTTTTCCTAATCTCAGCTGACGTAGTATCAGATGCAATAGCCGGGGAAAACATTAGGCCTGCACATTTTTTATACAGGAATTCATTAATACTTTATCTATTTAGAACTGCAGGAAGACATTCATTTAGTGCAAAGGTGAGTTTGAATTTCACTGTATTTGAGATTAAATCAACTGGCTCATGAAGTGCTATGGAAACTTGAAAGGAAACTCAAATGGCTTACCCTCAAATTCATAATTCATCTTAAATTCAGTACAGCCAACAATCAGGATCATTTCCTGATTTATTTGCTCAAGGAAAAGACCATTCTCAACAGTTTCCTGCAGCTGTGAGTTCTCCTCTGGAGCCACTTACTCAAGTAGTAATGTGAAACAACTTTACTTAAGAAAGCTAGTAGGAGATACAGCTCTGAAACTCTGAGAGCCATTTTATTTTCCCTGTGTATTTCCTTGGGCTTATCAAGAAGGCAAAAGAAAGGTTTCTTTCCTCAAAAACATTTACTTTTAGTTTGTTTGGTTATGATTTCTTTTTTAACTAGATAGAAATGCAGAGATGTCTTACCTGCCTGCTTTTGTGATGATCATCTCTGTCCCAATGTCATGAAATCTTTTCCAGAGGTCAGCACACTGCAGCTCTACCTGGATCTCTTCCATGGATGAAGGTGGAGGAGGCTGAGGGCCTGAGCCACCAGATGTAAGGTCAGAATGGGAGCCAAATGAGCAGGATGTCCTTTCTGCCAGCACCTCTGTGTCTGACCCAGTGCTCTGCTCTGAGTCTGCAAAGTAAAGAAGTCAGGTAAGACACCACAGTTCTACCTACTGTGAGTGTTAAAAGGAGGGAAGAGGGAAGTCAATACAAAAAGTGCCAAAGAACAGTACAATGCCCTTTTATAAGGTGTGTGTATATATATATATAACACATATATATTTATGGTTTGTTGTATTTTATAGTCTGATCTGAGGCTTTGGGTTTCCAACAGGATATCTCGCATTTTTGTGAAGTTTTAGAAACAGTTGAAAAAAGGGCCCTCAGCATAAAATAAAAATAGTAGCAAGCAATGCAGGGGATGAAGTACAAAACATAGATTCAAAATAAAAATGAAAAAAATTCATTCAAAAATTCCAACGTTTCAATCTAGGATTAGATAGGCTCACTGGAAAACTACATTCCATTTAATTGAAAATTGTTCCACACTACTGTTGAAAATTTGGTTATTTTTAAACAACCTTTTTTTTTCATTTAGTATCTTTTTCATCGAAAACAATGAACGATTTTTTATTTTGTTATGTGGCAGCACCATTTTGGAAATATTTTATTTGCTCCTAAAATAACTTTTTTTTTTTTTTAAGAATGATATTTCCTGAGAAGATAACCATGCAGCTTCTGGTGAAAAAAATGCTCTAGGCTACTGAAGGACAAAAAAGATAATAGTAAATATATAGAATATATAACCAAGGAAAGTAATTGAAGCAAAGTGCAGAAAAGAGTGCATGACACAACTACCTCTATGGGGAAGAAGAAGGAAAAGGCTTGCTCAAAAAACAAGCAACCAAACAAAAAAAGAGATGTTCAACTAGTTCGATAGTCCAGGCTGTCATATTGGGTCAGGGAGCCATTTCTTTGCAAAAATATCTCATGAATGTGTTAGGTAGGTACAGTGTTTATATACAGCCCTCATTCTCATACAATAGGGCTAAGATGAAATTTTCAAATAGCAGTGTTATTTTGAAATAGGGTGCACACCCACATTACATCAAAATAATTCACAATACATTCTGCAAAGCAATGTGTTTATGTCTTGAGCCTGATTTTTGACAAATTTGCATTAGTATTATAGAGATGATTAGCAGCAGAATAAAGTGATGTGACGCACTCCACCAAAGGGCTCAGGAAGAGCTCTGTGGATTTCAAACAAGATTCAGAAACATTATTTTGGAGTGTCCTCATTGATCACATAAGTACAAGCAATCTCAGTGAAGGAATAAAACGGCTATTTACATGTGTTCTCTGCACTTACAGAAAGAAAGAAATATCCCTGTCTGCAAGGGAAACCTAAGGAGAGGAAAAGTAACAATCTGTGCTAAAAATGTGATTAAATCACACCATCTAAAATTCCTTCCATACCAAGCAAATGCCTTTAAAAACCCTGAGGTCATGAAGGCTGTCTCATGTTTACAGTGTTTCCGAGGGACAGTGTCTGCAGGAGCAAGCTTGCACATCAGTGCAGAGGGCTATGGTCAAGAAGACGCAGGTGGTGAAGACACTACCTGTGGAATCACCTGCCCCACCTCCTGCCAAATAAAAACATTTCTGGAAAATCCATTTTGCTGCAATGGTACGGACACAAACTGTTTGGCTGATAGTATAAGAGAAACTTCCAGCCCCAAGTGTCAGCAGGAAGCATTTATCTTTTCTGAGAGCCCTAGGTGACATCTCTGGACAGTGGACATTTTGCTCAAAGGATGTTTCCAGAAAGCTTTGTCAGTTATTTAGACAATCTGCCAGTACAATGTAGAAATTCTGTAGGACACTAGAAAGGTTCAGGATGTATTGCTCCCGATCCATTTTGAACAGAGAGTCCTTATGTCTCCCACAGACTTCCAAGTTGGGCTGAAGCCTTAATAGGTCCATCCCTCTAAAGGAATAGCACAAACTTATGAATGTAGGATTGTTACATAGAGACAAGTACTACACTCAAAACTGATGTCCTAGACACAAAGTGATTCAAGATAATACAGGGTACTTGCTGAGATTCTGTGGCCACAAGACAGATAACCAATCTGAGAATACAGAGGGGCCGAGACATTTGCTCCCTGCTTCACTACCCCAGGGATGTAGGAATGAGGTGATCCTTATCTGCTTCCTCTAGCTCAAATTATTCCACCTAAAAGGGTTGGAGAAGGTAATCCTGTATGCTTACGTCTTCCTAGGGATGTTTAATCACTTTGTCCTTCAACAAAAAGGAAGAGGATGCTTCACAAATCACAGTAAGACCTTTCTGTATATCTGTTCATGTGCTGAACCAGCAGTCTTACATCTTCTCGAGGTCATAGAATCACAGAATCCATTGGGTTGGAAAAGACCTCTGAGATCATCAAGTCCAACTACAACTGATCATCACCCCATGTCAACTAGACCCTGGCAGTAAGTGCCACACCCAGTCTTTCCTTAGACACCTCCAGGAACAGTGACTCCACCACTTTCCTGGGCAGTCCGTTCCGATATCTAACCACTCTTTCTGTGAAGAAATTCTTCCTAATTGTTAACCTAAAATAAAGCTAAACTACACTGAGAGTCTAAAGAGACTGGACCTAGGGAAAACTTTCCATTACGGAGTCCTCCTTCTGAAATGAGGTACCAAACTGTAGATTTGAATCTAAAGAGACTGGTTTAGGCCACATCACTTGTGCTTGGTTCAGGCACTCAGAAACTCAATGCGTCCTCTGAAGCAGTATGGTAAACGGCCAACAGATGGCACTTGGCTAGATGCTGTCCCCACATCATGACAAAAATGTTGTCCAGCATTTCCTGGACAACCTTTCAAACCGGGCATATGGCTGGAGCCTTGGGGATCCCTGGGAATTAAGCAAAATTGCACGCTGCGGAAAATTAAATATCAGAAGCTTAAGCCCCCTCTCACTGATTTCATACTGATATCATCTCACTGACTTTACAGACCTTTGGAGGTTTTTTTATTATTTTTATTATGGAAGTGGAAGGAGAGCCACAACCTTTCCTTTATTAATCCCTTTCCCATTTCTACTGTCTCCAGATCACCCTGGAAATCCTCCACTCAAAATTTCTTTTCATCCACAAATTCCCAGGCTTCTTGTTGGCAGGTAGGAAGTAAACACCATTCTCACAAGCATGGTGACTCCGAGGTCAGCATCCCCACTGAGTGTCTCAAGATAATGGACAATAACCCCAACCAGTTTCATGCACCAATACCGTGTGTCCTGGGATCAGATCCCTCTTACACAAATCAGTGAGCTGCTACTGCCTGACTTCTTTCTGCAACTCAATGGGCTAGTGTTCCTTGTGTAAGTTTCCTAGGTTTTCAGCAATCTGGTACAAGAGGCAAACGGGCGTGTGAAATGTTGAAAGATATTAATTTTCTAAGCAATTTCATACATGAATCTTCAGAAGAATTTTCAATGCAGCTGGAGCACAGCAGGGATAATGCTCCTCTTATTTAACCGATAAAATAAAACGAGCTCAATTTAGTGCTTGGCCATACCATGCAGCTCATGAACTCAACAAATGTTGTACTCCAAACTACCAAAGAATGTAAACTACAGGAGTGAGAACAATGACAAAAACCTTATATATATAAAACACCACCTGCCCAGAGCAGCCCAGCAGATTTAGTCTCTTCCTTTCATTACTTTTTTTTTTTCTATGCATGTATATATCTAATGTAGATCCTGTCAGATTCCATTAGCATAAAGATTTCTCTTGGGTGGAATGTGGCAGCTGTTACAAGCTGTTAAGGGTTTGGTTTTTTACTGTTTATTTTTGTTTGCAAGGTTTGTGAACATTTAGTGCAACAGGTGGTCCTTCACTCTCCCCTGCAGTTGACTCGCTGGCCATTGGGACCTGCAAACTACGAAGAAGGTACAAAATCCTGAACATGTAAGGGCTAAGAAAATTTGGAGGACTTTGTGGGGGTTTGGGGAGGGTTTTGTCTTATCAACTCAGCAGAAATTAGCAGAGCTGACACCTTGCTTTTGCTGCTGGTTGCAGATAGATCTCATGGTTCTTTTTAGGTTTCTAATTTTTAAGCTGGCTTACTGCCACCCCACAAAATCAGAAGCAGAAAACCATGCACATAGAAGTGTGACCATACTGGAATCTTGAAACAAAACATCACAGTCATAGAAAAGTGAAAGAACAGAAACTCACTAAGTCCAAGCACTTTGGAAGAGTGCAAATTCATCTGACTGTGGTGAGGCAGCTGCTGGTGCAACTACTCCAGGTACACAAGAGTTTTCCCCTGATTAGTAATCCTTGGGCAAAAGCTAAAAAAAAAACTCAGTAACTTCAAAAATACACGAGAAGTCTGGCTGTGGCAAAGACAGCAGGAGAAGCAGAGGTGAAGCAAACTGCAGAAGAGTTTGGAGTTCAACAGAGCCGTTCAAATTAGCATGGTATATTTTGCACAGCTGATCCAGCAATTGCTCTTGCTGTAGGCAAAGGTTTCTAAACACTTGGTGATTGTAACCATATGGACCCACTACACACAACAAATAACACAAAGATAGTTCTGCAGGTGTTCTTATATATTATTTCATCCCCCTGAACTTTTCCATTCACTCACATACCCTACTACATTAATCATCTCTTCTTCCAGCACTAGGCCCATTTTCAACTTCACACAGCTAGAATTTATAAACTGTTTACTACAAATAATAGAGCTATAGAATGATTTGGGCTCAAAGGGACCTTTAAAAAGTCATCTATTTTATCCCCCAATAATATTCATTATAATTATGTTTGTGACTACAAGCTGCAACCAATATCAGTATTTTACTGATATGGAGAGAATACGAGCTTTTCCAAACCAAGAACTTCCTCCATACTTCTGCTATATTGCAATCTTAGGCAGCCAAAAGAAGCATTTAAGTAATTCATTTCCAGCCTAAGACCTTTTTCTGAAACCACAGCAGGACAAAATGACATTAAGATCAGCAAGACTCAAAAAGACAAAACTAGAAGATGTTGTAGAGATGGGGAAATGTGGCATAGACAAATGAAGAGATATGTTAACAGACACAAGTGAAATCAGTAGGGGACTAACTGATTCTGAAGGATTGCTCCAGCACTTTAACCTCTAAGGCTTCTTCACCCTCCTGAAATATAGTTTTATAAGGTGTTTTTGTAAGACCAAAAAAACATGTAAGATACATTAAAAAAAGTCTGCTCTTACCAAAACAAAAGCTGCTCTTACAAAAACTAAGGCTGAGTATAAGGCCAGTAGAGTTGTTACACATCTATAAACCCGTGGCAAACAGAAACAGTAGGAAAATATAAAAATAAACAGAAAGACAAAAAAACCCCATGGTGGCCTTGTCTCTAAATGCAAGTCTTGCATCAACTTGACTATGTACTGCCAAGAACTGACTTATTCTTATACTGCTTTATTCTATGTAAGACTCAACAGATAGAAATAAGACCCAGCAAATTAAAAATCACTCTGATTCAATGGTATGCTCCAGCTGCTCTGCTCCACTCCAGCAATGCAAAACAGCTGTAAACCTGGTTTAACCAGCAAGTTAAAGTGGGTTTATGGCTTCTTGGTATTGGCAAAGAAGTACAAAGCAGCTGGTGCTTACTAGTATACTTAATCCTGGGGGTTTGCCCTTAAAAGTTAACTTTTGCTCCAGCCGGAAGAAAGAATATCAGCCACACTTAAACTTTAAAATGGGGTTTTATCTCACAATCTATTGTAACTTTTTAAGAATGCCAAGAGAAAGAAAACTTACACATTATGCCAACATACAGTTTAGGACCATATATTCAAGAGACCAGATCCAGTCCTGAGCTGCATTAGCTGAAAATAGGGATGTTGACTGCTGGGCTCTGAATTGGCAAATACAAATTTTCATTACAGAAGTGTAGGCTCAGTGGCCAAGAGTGTTCTGAGTAGTGTCACAGCATAGGAGTTCTTTTTAGGTTTCGTATGAAATCCCACTGTGTTCTCTCAGGAAAACTGCCTGCAACTCATCAATCCATGCTTTAGACTACATATCATAACTAAAAATATCCCATCAAATAGATGTCAACAAAAAATCTGTCCTATAAACTTTCCTATCTATGGGTTTTTTGTTTAAAAGTAGCTTATAAGCATATTTTTCCCAGTAGAGGCTTTTGTCCAATCATATTTCAGGAGAACAAAATCCAGTGAAGTAGCAAAACTTGGACTCAGAGTTTGATGTTGCATTATTGTTTTCTGGAAAACAAAAATAGCTTGGGTCTTCAGCATGTCAGATTAGCTTTGAGGAAAATGCAATTTGAAATTTAAGTGTAAAGGAAACCAAGAGATTCCTAAAATTCCCTGAGGAGATTCTCTGCAGCTGTCAGTCAGAATTGACTTAGGACAAGGAATCACCTGCGCAGCCTCACAAAAAGACTGCTCAGTAGCAAATATTTAGAAAGCCCATACTTAAAATAGTACAGACCTTAAAAAGGGCATGCAGAAAAGTAAGATTCAGTTAAATGAGAAGAAAAAATTAAAGAGCATAATACTGGAAAAAATGCAGTAGAACACAGAGAACAGCAACCTTAAAAAATTTATGATGTAATAGGGAGAAAGTGGGATGTTATTAGAAGAAGGAGGTGAAATTGATGACAGCTTTAATCTGGCCAAGATCCTGAACTGTACAGACTACAAAGAATTTGTCTGGCCCATGTCCAAGAGTTTGTGTAAAATTAAAGAGTGGAAATGCTCTCCAAAGTTAGGGAAAGCTACAAAAAATAAGAGACCAGGCATTAGATACATTATATGCTGTAGCCTGTAAACATGGAGTCATTATTCTTATAAATAAAACCATACAACAAATATTTAGAGACCAACCCAAATGAAAATGTTGACTCTAAATAACCACAAATTGTGAAGGAGTCTGAAACTAGATCCCAGCTCTGTGGCAGGCCCTTCCCTGATGGAAACGGGCACCAACTCTGGGACAGTCTGTTTCTGGATTTTGCGGCTTGGGCTGCTCTCTGCCAGATAGGAAAAAAAAAAAGGCGTTCATAAAAAAAAGAAAACATGACACAAGATTAATGCTGCAGAGGTATCTATTCTGTCTGAGACGAATGTGAAATCGTTGAGAAATTTAGAATGCCTGCAAAGTCCAGAAAATATTGACCTTTTTGTAGGCATAAACAGAGCTCAAACAAATGAAGCCTAACATTTTAAGTACATTAATATTTAGCTGATATTTGGTGGCCTACAAAACACAGGGAATGAGACATCATATATGTTTCCCTATACCATGGGGGTTATCAGGGCAGCAGTATCAGGGAGCCAGATGCATCTTAATAACAAGAAAAGTCCAACCCTCTCCTGAGTCCTGAACTCTTGATATTGCTGTCATGTGGCAGCGAGTTCCATCATTTAACTGTGCACACAAGGAGACAAAAAGTACTTTTTCACTTTAAAATGCATTGCCTTTATGATATGATTGTCCATTTGCCGCAGTGTTATAACAAAATTAATACTACTCTATATATTTCCTTTCGAAGTGCAACTATTTCAGAAGGAAATCATTAGAAAGTTTCCACAGGAAGGGTTTCACAAGGAAAAATGCATTTCCATTAAGCTGAAGTTTCAAGTTTAAGTTGTTCATTTCATTCACAATCTACCATTTTCTTTGGGGAAAACAGCAATTATCAGGCTAGTCCTGTTGAACTGATGTTTGGGTTTGTAATAGTTCAACAAATCATTAGAGTACATTTTTTTCCTCCACGTGCTACATTAGCCAAGCTGTCTTTCAGACCTCCCACACCCCTTTCTGAGCCAGACTTTGGAAGACTATCTGCCCTTACACAATTTTGATTGCCCTCTATCTAAATGTCTTGACTGTAATCCAAATCCTTTCAGATTTTATTCATAACAAAGCTTCTTCTTGACTCTAAACATTTTAATTGCTTGCTGGCTGAATCTGTCCTATTTTTGTTACATGCATGCGTACACACACAAAGAGACATAAATATATGTATGGGATTGAATTCCTAAAAATGCATTTGGGTTTTAAATCAATGATCTACCGCTGGCTTACATAGCAGAAATTACAGTATTTTTAATGGTACTTTCCATCGGGAATGTCTCTCAACCTAATGTTCCATTTACAGTTTTGATCACCTCTGCAGAGTAACCAGACGTTTTTATTAAAAAATGAGCCTGGGGTATTTTTCACAAGTGATAAACATATTCTTCCTTTTATTTGCTACACACAAAACTGACTTGCATTCAAACCAGCCAATTTTCCTGCCTCTGACTATGTAGCGATGCAAGTAGTGTTGAGAAAAAAGATTCTTCAGAAGCATCTGAGTACGGTGCTACTGTTTTTTAGCTTCTAGTGTTTCAAGACCAGAAACATAAAAAAATATTTTTAAAAGCAACAAAATGGGGGATAGAGTTGGTATGAGTTCAGGGGGAACAGAACCATGAGAGACTGAATAGGTTACAGCACTGCATTACAGGGGTATGGTGTATGGACCAGGAAAAGATCAAGCTTGTGCTATGAAAGGCAACTGTGTCATATAAACACAATTTAATTTGAAATCTGAAATATCACACACACATGCCAAGCCATAAATGGAATTTCCACCCTGAAGCTATCCTAAAATCCTGTGGCTTCCATGTTCTTCAATAGAGGAAAAGTACCACAAAACTGTTGACTTAGCAAGAAGGATCAGTCTCAGTGCATGTATTCTTTCCTTTTTCCTTAACATCCGTGCTCCTTAGATGTGTATTTGTGGCTTGGCTTTTTTTCTTTTCTTTTAGTAACTGTCTTCAGCTCAAGCTCCCAAAGTCACATCCTGACACACTCTACCAACCACAATCCCACACGTCAAAGTCCCTGCATGCAATCACACACATTGATTCCAGGAAGCGCACGCTGCTGGACTTTGTTGCCTTCCACTGAGCCACCCTGATTTACGCCTGCTGAAGCTCTGGTCCCGAGTGTGATAACACCTACACTCCACAGTTGTTCCACATGTGTATATCCTATTATCCAAACAACAGATGCACCAGCATGCGTTCACACACATAAACCAACATCTGGCAATCACAGCTAACTGTAATAACTCCATGAACTTCATTCATCTTTACAAAACTCACAAACACTTCATCTAAAGAACCACTGAAGAGGTGCCTAACCTTTTTCACTTCACTGAAAGAAGTATATGCTTTTAATGTGGCATTTACAGTCACACACAGGGAAATAGAACCAGTCACTTGCAGTTTCTCTAAAAGCACATATTTAATCCTTCTGAACAACAGGGCATGAATGGCTCTTGACATAAACACTTCACAGGTGTAGCACACAATGTGCATACAGATATACATCTCTCTCAGTCATACCTGTACATGTGCCTACATGCCCTTACTGCTATGAGGCTCACTTTTCCACTTTCTGGTTAGAAGTCATGCCAGAATAAAACTGATAAAAGGAAATGGCGAATCACAATCAAATATCTGTTAACTTAAAAACACCCCACTGCTTAACACTAAAATTGATACTTGCATAATTTACCATTTCTGGTTTTAGGAAATTTCCAGTCTGTTTTCCTTGGTATCTCTCATTCACGTCTAATCTAAATTATATATTCAAGGAGAATATTGGCAAAAACCTCTAATAGTTTGTGTTTGTTATTTTATGAAAAATACTTTAATTCAGAATCTTTGTGCCTGCCTGACTCTCAGTTCAGGACACTGGAAACAGTGGGATGCCCCACAGTGATATTCTCAGCAAACTTTACCTTACAGCAAAATATGCTGAAAAGTGCACAGTGTGAAGGCATTGAAGTTGCAACGGTCTCAGATTTGCCTGATTCCCCCACTGGTAATGTCAATGCATCAGCGGTGACCTCAGAAACTGGTTGGCTTCTGTGACCTCAGATAGCACCCTCTAGGGCTGTAGAAAACAGGGCTAGTAATTTTCTGTGTATGAATACCCATACATTTTCAACCATGCAGAACTAAACTATTTTGTAACCCATTCTTTTGAAACCTTTAAAATCATGTACTACACTTGGAAAATTATACGCACATTTTGAGTTTATTGAGGGGTTTTTTCCAACCATCTTTTCTCTAAAAAAGTTAAGGTTTTTGACAGTGGAAAGATCAGCTTGCTGTATCTTACTGCGTATGCGAAGAAGAAATTCTACTGAATTACTTTGGAACTTCCTGTTAGAAGATGAGGATGAACATTTTCATGTGGAAGGGATATCTGCAAAATTCTCAAACTTCAATCACAACTACAAGTAAGAATGCCAATATTCCATATATTTTTGAAGTAAAAAACAAGAATTTACATCACCATTAATTTCTATTTTAGCCTTCTTGATGTGAGTTTAAAACAATATCAACAGATATGTGATAGCACATTGAATCTGCAGTCTCCATATGTTTCCCAAAATGCCCTGTTCAACCTCACTCTGCCATCCAGCATTAGAACTTGCACACTGAGACATTCCTACCACACTTAGGGGTTTCTATCCCAAACAACTGTGGCACAGAGAAAGCTGATGGTGTACTACTGCAGAAAATGCATAGAATGGAAAGTCAAAATCATTCAGACTAGAGTCTAGAGATGGAAAGATCCCTATGGACACTGACACACCAAGAATTCAGTGCCTGCCAGTCCTATTAGTACTTCTTACCATTTAGCATATCCCACACTAAAGGTCTGAATGAAAAAATGTGTGACTTTCCTGATATCCAGATGATTCCTCACTTTCTTCCAAGACTCTACTGTAGATTTTTCTTACTGTTCATCTCAAGAAGAACACAGAGGAAAAGCAGAGTTTAATCTGTCACTGGGGTTTCATTTAGAGCAAGGTATAAGAGCACAAGCAGCCACATAGCATATCCCTTATTATGCTTCCAAACATAGTATTTCACCATTTAATTTATTATCTCTGGTGCTCTTGTGCATCCTCCCACGCCCTCCTTACTGCTGAAATGCTGCCATCTGTGGCTCAAAACTTCCTTTCAGCCCTTCCCATCCTGCAGCACGAGATGGCTGGAGAGAAGCACTGAACTAATGAGAAGCACTGAACTAATAAGAGTTCCACCCGTTCTCGTGTGGGAAAAGACGAGAAGCAAAAAGACAGTTTCAAAAGAACATACTTTCCTCTCCCTCTCCCAACTTTCCCTTCAATCATACTTCTATCACCTTCTTCTTGTGTGGTAAAATTTGATGTGAAAAGCAGCCCATGCTTTCCTCTGATGCTGCTAAGCTTGACCATGTGGTTACAGGAGGAGGCAGCAATTTCCTCTCCCAGTACAGTCTCGAAGCCCCACAGAGATGCTTCAAAGTGAAGCTGTGACCCACCCCTTCCAGCCTGGAGCCCAGCAGGGTCTGAGAAGCAGCTGGGCAGCTCTTCAGTGAGATGTGTTATGGAAGGCAGAGAAGGAGAGGGAGGGAAAGGACAAGGCTAAAACAGAAGTTAAACAAATATACAGAGTAAGAAAGAAGGAGGAAGAGGCTGGGGATTAAGACAGCTTATTGGAATTGGCTTCTTGGCACCAAATGCTGTAAAGAGAGGACAGTCCAGGAAGCATCACAACCTGACACCTTCTCACAAACTGCACCAGCAGAAAGAATGACAGTGAGCCAGTCTAATGTCCTCAATGCCACACAATTCTTTCCCTCCCTTTCCATGGCTCATGTCAGACAGTTTTGCTTTCTGACTGCAGGTCTGATCTGCTGAGCAGATCAGCTCATTTCCTTCTGAGTGCATCAGGTAAGAAGGGATCTATTATCCCCTCTCAGCAGGTTTCTTGCCAATTTACATTTCATGATGGAGAAAAATATTAACATAATGGGGAAATGCAGAGTGGTTCAACAGGACACTCTTGGTTGCTTAAAGCACCCAAAATCCTGACTGGAAATCTGTTTTATTACTTCTGAGACTCTGGTTTTTACTTAAATTTTATGGTATTTAGGGCTAAAGAAATTAGTACTAAAAAGCCTTTCTCTGAGAAGACAGCATGCCTCACAACCCTCCTTACTAACAGCACACTACAATTACTGGCAAGTTCCACTGAGGCATAGAGATAAAAACCAAAATGAAATAAAATAAAAAGAAATCAAATCAAATCAAATCAAAGTGGCTGGCTGAAATTAAATTACTATTTCCATGACTGAATCTCAAGATGTCTTTGCAAAGTGCCAGTTTTGTAGCCACTGTTGCCTTTCTCCTACTAAAACAAGTCAGGATATTTACAGAAATGTAAACTAATGAACTTTGTTGGCCTCAGTGGAAAATAGGAGCAATGCATTTTCCCCAGAAAGCAGCAAAGCAAATCCAGCATTTCATCTATTACATCCCCTTCCTCTCCCTAACCCTCTGTGCAACCAAGGCAAGCCCCTCACAAGCTCATTATATTGAATATTTCACAGAAAGACTTACTTTTATGTAATTTACTCTAAAAAATGTGCCTTTCTTACAAGGAAGACACAGCTAGAGAATAACCAATCCCACCATTTACTTAGTGGAAGGAACTGGGAAGGTCAGATCCATGAGAGATGCCTTGTGTAATACCTGTGGTGCTTCTAAATCCAGGAAGGCGTCTCCGTGTGGACTTACAGAGTTATTTAGATAGCAAGCATGACTTGGTGGTTTTTCTTGAATAAAGAATATCTTACACCGATTGACAATCAAATAAATATTCTGTATGAACTTCCTGTGCAGAGAAGCCCTCAGAGTACAGAGCAAGTATCCTGTGCAGGATATTGCTAGGTCAAACTATGGTGTCCCACCTACCTCCACCCCACCCACTCATCCAGCCTCACACCCCCGAGACTTGTACATCTCGGGTCCCTTGTGTTTCAAGCAGCAAGAGGTCACTGAGCACTATCTGGAGGGACAGGTGGCAGAGTGCCTCCCGTTCCACAGCACAACCAGGAGGCACGTGCTGTCCCCCACACTGAAACCTGAGCCACAGCAGTCCCCTCCTTCTGGAAAGGCTGCAACAAAGAGCAGTGATCCCTCATCCCAGGGAAGACCATGATTCCCTCCTGCATGTAACACAGGGCACATGCACCAGCACATGCCTCTTGTAACCAGCCAGGTGTGCTGCACCTCCAAACGTGGCATCATGCTGCTCCCTTGCTACCCTGTGATAACCCATTGTACAGCAGCAAGTGTTGTCAGATACACAGCGGTGAAGGGAGATGGGAATGGGGCTTACGGTCAGTTCATCACATGTTTCTGCCACTAATTCCTCCTTGGGGAGAGGAATCCTTTCCCTGCTCTAGCATGGAGTCCCTCCTTCAGGATACAGTCCTTCACGAGGTTCTCCAACATAAGTCCTTATCACAGGCTGCAATTCTTCATGAATTGCTCCAGCATGGGTCCCTTTACACGGAGTGCAGTCCTTTAGGAACGGGCTGCTCAGCGTGGGTCCCCACAGGGTCACAAGTGCTGCCAATAAACCCGCTCCAGCATAGGCTTCTCTCTCCATGGATCCACAGGTTCTGATGAGGCTCTCTACAGGATTACGGCCTTCTTTCAGGCATCCACCTGCTCTGGTGTGGTGTCCTCCACAGACTGCAGTTGAATCTCTGCTCCCCTGTGGACCTCCATGGGCTGCATGGGAACAACCTGCTTCACTATGGTCTTCCTCATGGGATCTGCTCCAGCACCTGAAGCACCTTCTCCACCTCCTTTGTCACTGACCTTCATGTCTGCAGAGCTGTTTCTCTCATATATTCTCACTATGCTTTTCTCTGGCCACAATTACTTCTGCTCAATGATTTTTTCCCTTCTTAAATATATTATCACAGAGGCATTAATGCCATCACTCATGGGCTTGACCATAATCTGCAAGATTCATCAGCACCAGTAATTATAAGATTTGTCAGTACTGGAATGTTGTTCACTACTAAGTAATTTTTAATGGAATTTAACATAGCTTTTCTACAGTTACATTTGTGTAAAACACCACTGCAAGGATAAACTCCTCATTTTATTCCAATGGTCCCACCTGACCTCTGCTGTACTGTACTCCTCTACTCTCTTCCCTTTTTCTGGCACATCATACAAAAAATTAAAATGTCCTTTCAAAAACCTATTCTGTGTCCCTCCATACCCACTGAAGGCATTGAAAGGATTTCAGCACTAGCAGCTATTTCCAGAGTGCTACAGGCCTCTCCAACCATCTCTGTGACTTCTCCTGTGGCACCTTTCACACACAGGAGGAAACATTTACACAGACAGATCACTCTTCTCCCTTCAATCCTTCCTTCAGACTTGTCTCCACCAGACACATTTGCAAGTCTTGGGAACAGTTATTGTACAGCCCAGCTCATCACAGTCACCCACTAATCAGTGTCATCTAACGGGGAAAATGTTCTGGCATAATCATGTCCCTGTAATTAAACTACTATAGTCTAGGAGTTTAGCTAAACAGTTTAGACAACATAAACAGTCTAGTTTATGCATGATTTCCAGGAACACACATGCAGACCAGCACCTGTGAATGAAGGAGATGAGCTGCAAAAAGTGTGCCACTTTGTCTCATTAGTTGATAAATGATGGCACTGGGGTCACACTGTAATGCATAGGCACCAAGGGAAACTGAGATCACCCTTACAAACTCTTCCATGTATTTTTTGCTTTTAAGGCCTAATTTCCAATTACATTCCTCTAATGTTTAAAAAACGGTATTTGCTTGCAGGAGTCAACGTATTTAAAAGAGAAGAATAACTCCCCGTTTTGTATCAATTAAGTTAGGAGATGCACTATAGCATTCAGCATCACTTTTGTCGTTCCCCCCCTCTTGCTGTAAACAGGACTGGGCAGAGGAGCTTGGGAACTGGCAGGGAACTAAGCAGGAACTCCGAACATGCAAACCTACAGGCAGTGAATACTGCTTCTGTCTCATCCCCACACACTGACCCACTAAATGAGTTCTGCAGACTGTCGGTGCAAGGACTGTGTGCTACTCTTTCACCCTCAGAGCGAGAGTGGCACAGCACTCAGGTTCGGAGGAACTACAGTATGTGTACTTACAGCTAAAATGTTTGTTTAACTGCTATACCGAGCTGCTGCAGTGGAGAAAAGCAGCCTTGATGCTGCTTAGCATTTGACCCACTGTTTTTTCTGATTTTATTATATCCCTTTTACAGTATCATTGCTATTTCACACTTTATTTCATTCATAGTCCTTAGACTGTCTATGCACTCCCAGTGATTTACTGCATGTGATTTCCTCCCATTTATTTATGCAATCAAATACTCCTTAACTTTTTATTTCAAAAGTCTGAAAAGCACTCAAAAGAATCTGCCAGAAATGTACAGCTCTTGAGTAAAAAGCATATTACACTTCATAGAAACCAGTCACACAGGCCAGCACAGTATGTCTAAGAATGAACAGGGCTTTTAAACTTTATAAGGCAACATGGTTGCCTTGATAGTTCAAACCACCAGAAAGCAAAAACCTCTGTGGCAGCACTGACTGTTTTAGTACAGATCCCAATATCCCAATAAATGCTTTATTTTTCTCATACAATTTAAATCAATTCTGTGCAGAATTTCTGACTAGAAATTCTACTCATCACTGTGCTGAAAAACTGGAATTTCTGAGAGAAAATTATCATATTCCAGCTTCTTCAATTCAATTGTTCCAGCAATTTCTTACTTATTTTAGACCAAGTTTGGTTTTAGGGGGTTTGCACAAGGGTTAAACACGTGCAAGAGCAAAGACACATCTACCTACATACAAGGTCCTCAAGCCACTGCCAGGAGTGCCTGTTCAGCTGTGCTAAAAGCCTTGTGGGGAAGACCAAGCTGAATCACACTTTTGAGAATTGCTCGGATTTGAGCCATTCCCTCATAGGGGCCATGATTAATTCACAGTTGCTGCCTCAAAGCAGCAGTAAATCCATTAACATTCACCATTGGCCAGGAAGCCTTCCTGTATAAACACAAAACCCTCACCCAGAAGTCGAGCTCACTGACATGCCTGAGGACTTGCACAGACTATCTCAAGTTATTGCTTACAGCACCACTCTCAGCTTTATAGCAGACAGATCCACCACACCCTCTTAAAACAATTTCACCTTGTTAATGCTAGAACCAATTCAACAGCATTTGCACCCATGTATTTCACTCATAAAGGACATCCTGCACAGGGTGTGGAACAAGGAAGACAAGCTCCAAGGGAAAAGAGATATGAAACCAGCTACAGACAGGAGGAGACTGGTCAGCAAAACCCTTCTCCCAGCCTGTATTCCTCCACGCTCTTCTCTATTTCCTTGCCATAGGCAATAGCAAGTGGCAGTCACTGATGCTTCTGAAGGCTGCACTTGAGTGTTCAGCAAAGTAAACAGACACAACAGGAAGTTTTCTTGCTCTGCTCCTACAGTCAGAGCATCCAGCAGGGAACATTGCAGGAGAAACACAGGTGAATTTTAGGTTCAAACCAGTTACTGTCTTGGGAAAGTTAACCTTCAGACCTCCTATGCCAAACACTCCAGATTTTAATTTTTAATATCATAGAACCTGTTTTTTAGAGGTGTAGGGCTCTTTGCTCCCAGTAGTTTTAGATGGAGCAAATAAAGTCTGTTAGGGACAGTAACGGCAAGAAGAAAACAAAGAGAAAAAGAGTACTTTTTTTCTTCTACAAGAAGCAAGATGAAAAAGACCTAGAAGGACACTGTGGATGGAAATAGAAGATGTGGTGAGGTTATGGGGAGAGAACTAATTTAAGAAAGAGGACAAGAAAATAAAAACAAGAGGCCAAGGGTTTGGTGAAATAAAGGAATAGGGGAAAAATAAAGCAGAAAGAGAAAATCTGCCCATATGTACACAAAATAATTGAATGACTGCAGATTTACTAAGAAATTAAATCACTGAAAACATTCTCAAGAATTTCCTGTGTGGCTTGAAAGCTAATGCAAACACTCAGGAGACACCTCTCCTGTCACGGGGAAGGCTACAATACTTTTTATTTACTAAAATTAAGGCTTCAACTGTAAGAATCCCTAAAAGACCTGTTGGCTCATATTCACCCCAAAACTCTTCAGACCATCCTGAGTACTGGTGTTTGCAGGGGAAACAGGTAGAAACACTGTTGGTTGCAATAGTAAGAAAGAGGAGAAAGCACAGGAGAAGAATGGAAAAAAGCTGAAGAAATCAGTGGGAGAAGAGATTAGAAGAAAACACCATAAAGATCTATAACAGCACATTTTTTAAAAAACATAGAGCAAATAATAAAGCTAAATAAACATAAAGACACTAAAAGAACATTAGAAAGATGTAAAAACATGAAAGAAAAGCATAAAGAGAAAACAGATTATGGAAAATGCAAGTGTGAAAATGCAAGCTGAAATTCAGAAATTACTCTGACACGCTAAATGGTTTGAACACCTTCCCAGCACTCCCTAGGTGTAATTTCTACACATCTGTCAGATGCCCACATTGCATGGAACAGACAACCACATGCAGGTGGGCACAAAGCCACATATGCTGGATTATGGAGGAAATCTATGAAACTCCTCTAATATTGAGTCTTAGCCCACCAGTGTATTTCTCTGTGTGTTTTTAATTCAGTACAAAATAATTCCTGTTCTCACCTCATTCACAGCGGTTACATTATCTACTTCAATGGCATTTTTCCTCATTAACAGTGATACTAGAGATTTTTAATTGTTCTCCACTGTGCTTTTTTTCTGCACAAGTATAGCTCAAACAGCAAAAAAAAAGGAGAATGAGCTCCGCAGCATAATATACTAGAGAAAATATTTCTACATCATATCTCAAATTCAAATGCTCTTGCAGAGGACCTTGGAATGGACTTACACAGACAGCCAAAGCCAGGACTTTCCATACTGTCCTGTGGAAGGTCACATAGAAGCAATTAAGGATTGATTTGGAAAACATGCAAAGATAATGTGCAAGAAAACAGACGACGTCACATAACCACTGTCATATCATTTGGGCCCAGAGGTATGTCTTCTCCCTTCTCTATCAACAGAGGCCTCCAATACCAGAAAGCACACACAGGAACCCAGGGATTAAACATTCTGAGCTGCTCCAGTTTTTGCAGCTGTTAATCCAGCAGAGGAACAGGAGAAAACATTATGCACGGCCATCAAAATTCCCCTGATAGAGAGAGGGCAGGTCAAGATGCCTTACACAAAATGAGTATTAACTACAGAATTTATTGCAGTCCGTGTTCTTTTTTCCCTGTTTCCTCATCCACCAATACCACCAGATCAAAGCAGGTTGAGGCACTGTCAGCAGAAAGCTTGGCTGGGTCCCATGGTCCTCAAACATCAGTTTCTTGAGGAGAAGACTATAATCATGGTGTCCTACCAGGCTACAGGGCAATCACAATCCCTCCACACATGCCGTCCTCTTGCACCTTATGGGGACTCGGAGCAGCAGAAATATTTAGGAGCCTTTGTAAAACAGGGATTGTCACTGAAACATCCAGGATGCCTAAAATCATCTTTAAATATCTTTGCACCTTCAGCACAGTGCTGAACCATGGAACTATGGACCCCAATGACCCTGTTCACTCTGCATAGCCACCATAACTCACAGTACCAAACTAGCTTAGGAAGTCCTGCCCTGGCCCCAACTGTAAAATGTGGGATGAATACCTCACATGCAATTTTAACTTTGGCTTTTTGTTCAGCCTGCAGAAGAACCCTTCAGGGATCAAGCTTTTTTCCTGAAATGCTTCCCCTTCTGCCTGAGAATGCACAGAGAGGAAAGTGGAGGTGGGAACAGATGTTCTGCGACACCAAGTTCTTGTCATCAAGCAAGACCTAAATCTAGCTGGCTACCTGTAGCCCAGCCATGGGGTTGGGTGTGGGGTTATGTGTGCATTTGTATCTGCAGCGAAGGACCCACTGAGAGAAGGAAGGCAGCAAGGGCACTGGATGGTAATTCAGTAATACAAGATACCTGCATTTTTTTTTTACTCTTTGCTGTTCTACTCCACCCGAAAAAGTGATGGCAAGATGAAACTACAGTGAAAACCTACTGATTAAATAGTTTTTCTTCAGAAAATGCCATTAAGAGTAGAATTGTATCAAGGAGCTATTGTTATTGTTTCATATCTGAAACTATGTCTAATTCTCTGTTTCATTTTGATGATTACAAACCTTTTTGTACCGACAATTGCAAAAATGTCAATATTAAAATGTCCATACATTTTTCTGAAATGTCTTGTATTTTCCCACTTACTAAAATATTTTACTCTGTACTATATACACTGATACAGGAAACAGAAAAATAATGTAGATACCGGGCAGAGCTGTGGAGTAAGAACAGATGTTGAAATGATCCAGCCAATGGAAAGAAAGGTGAGCAGCTCTTGTTCCCATTTCACCATAACTTGATTTTGCAGGTGCCCCGCTCTGCTGCAGGCTCCATTTGGTGTGGGAAGACTGTATGGCCCCATGGCTGTTACAGTGTAAAATGACCCGACAAAGCACAGCTGCTCCAAAAAACCTTCGGGTCACCAAGGACGGCTATGTTGCCTACTCTTCAATCATCTCTAGGTCAAATTCTATCAATTTCTCCGTTGTTTCTCTTGATTTTTGGGGAGGAAGTCTAACCTTGCAAGCTGGCCTGGGCTTTGAGACCCAAGCTGAGCTACTTCCAAAAGCTTCCCCACCACTGAAACAGACATTATTCTTTCAATTCCAGCAACACCTTTCTTAATGGAAAGTAATCTCACTTCTCTCTAAGAGTAGCCCTCCATAAAATAGAGGTATTTGCACATAGTGCTCCTAAGATTACAGGAGATTTTTAATTTTAGCACAGGTTTTTGTTTATTTGTGGAGGTAGAATTTGTAAGTAGTAGTTTTGCTTTCTGACTAAGATTCACTCTTAAATGTCAGGACATAACCACAGAAGTAAACAATCTTTCAGAAAGTACTAATTCAATTCCTCTAAAAACCTGTACTGTAGCATTATGTTAAGACAAACAAACAATACTATCTGTAAGTATGCCCTTATGTAACGCTAAGTCTAAAGAAAAGCTCTTTCTTAGCCATTAAGGGTGAAAAACAATATTTCAGTGTTATTCACTGTTGTTTCTTCAAAATTCCCTATGTGTTGAATCTAGCTCCTCGAAACTCCTCCTATGGAGCAGGCAGGCATGAGCCAGCTGAAAGTCATCTGCAGCAATCTTCTGTCCCGCTGCCTTATTTTTGTTCGGGTTTAGCGAGGCTGGTTTTTTTTAGCATGAGATTTCAACGGAACTGAAAATATCTCGTAGCACAAACTGCAGCATGCTGTGAGTAATTTACAGCTGCCAAAACCATCTAAATCAAGTCCCATGAGGGATTCCTCTTTCTTCGACCCATGCACGTTAGAAAACAAAAATGGCCAGCAGCCATTCTCTTTCTCCTCCTCCTCTTTCACTGAGCAGATTCCTGCAGCTGGAGCAATGTCATTAGAAGCTGCACTTATGGGCTCCAAGGCAGAAGCATGGCAGAGTTTACAGCAAGCGTTTCAATTCATAACGACAGCTTCACCTCATCTTTACTTTTTTTCCTTTTTTTTTTTTTTTGAAAGTGGGAGAATTTCAGAGGTAGACCCTGTGATCTGGATTCTGAGCATTGCACAGGGTGTTGGCCATACAAATATTTGTAACTGCAGTTCATCTGACTGCATGACATCTTGACATCTTTTTAAGGCAAACACTGAGAAATCTATAAAACACCATGCAAACCAAATACACACGCACAGCAATTCAGGTTTTTCCTCCAAAAACACCCACAGGCAGTTTTGAAAAATGTGTGCCTTGATACACTGATTGAGGAAGTTGTTTTTAAGAAGGTTTTTTCCCCTCGTTTTTAAATTTTCAGCCTCCAAAGAGAAGCCTCAGGTCTATGTATGGTGGGTAGTGTGTGCAAGGTGGGGAATTCACCTTCCCTAAAATGCTGTAGAGTGCTTGGATGAAAAACAGCAAAAGACACAAAGTATTGGATGAAGTCCTTAGCCATAGAGAAGACAGAGAAAGCAACTGTTAGGCTGACAAAACAGTGCTTGAAGTATAATACCAAATGGAAAGAGCAAATCAAAGCAGAAAATGAACAAAAAGAAAGAATGCCATAACAGGTATTCAGAAAGAAAAATCTAATTGCAAAAGGACTTAGTGAATTGTAAATGTCATGCTTCATGACTCATGGGCAAAAATCCCCACCCAGTATCATCACTGCACTTGCTCAATACAAAGGAGCCCAAACAGAGGCTTGCATGACCCAGAGCTTGGTGGGGCACTGTGGAAAAGCAGACAAAGGTGGAAAGGAGGATAAACAGAAACACTACTGCCCACAGGGCCTGCTCAGCTGTGGGCATGCTGTGGAGAAGGTTCAAGGTAGTTCTTAGAGTTTCCTTTCCTCCACTCCTTCCACCCCATTTCAGACTAGGAGCTGAAGTCTGGGTTTAAGCCCTCTGCACATTTAGCTTCTACGTAATTGTTATTTCAAATTGTGCTTGTTCCTATTAAAGGCCAATAACAGCTATTCTGTGAACACTGACAGAAAAGTGTTCTGTTCTGAATATCACATGTGGGCAGTATACTACCCAGCCTAGCTATAAACTTCTAGTTTCTTATTTTTTCCAGCATGACACTGTTTTCCCTAGCTCTAAGGTGATGGGCAAGCTTTTTTTCCACTTCTGGTGGACAGAAGGCTTCCAGTAATTTACTTTGTCTTGGGAAACTGAAGGAGTGAAGCTGTCCTCCTCTTTTAAAGCAGTATGTGATAGTTTGCTCACTTACCTACACTTCTTTTTCCCAATCAATGCCACAGAAAATACTGATTCCTCTTTCGCTGCACAATGCAAATCTGTAACAAGAGATACTGGCTTGGTTCCTTTGTGGGATGATTCCCATGGCCAGATCCTATGGTCTGCTCCACAACAAAATGCAGACTAGATTGTTTTTTGGGTTTTGTTTTTTAAAGAAACTTCTCATTGTCTTCTGTGTCCCTCAGGCCAAAAGCAATTTTCTCCAACATTCTTCTACCACCGCCTGCAAGGTTTGTGGTAGAAGTTCATATATTTGTAAGGTCCTATTCAAGGATATTTTCAGCACACCAGAAAATGAAAAACATTTTAACAGAGCAGGAAAAAATTAGCAACATATTAGCTAAAACTGACTTCCAATGTAGAGCCATCAGTAACCACTGTTATACTTAGTACAGAAAATCTTTCCAGTTCAGGTTTGGTTTTGTTCTGTAATTCATTTCTACAGAGTCACTGTGACCTGAACTACACCTTCCTTATACTTCCCTTGTGCAAAAGTAGTTTTGCACTCCAATCTTCCCAACCCCCAGTTTTCCATTATTTTTATGATGATGTCACTTTTCTTTCCATGATGACCTTTTTTTTTCATAATGAAAACTTCTGAATATGTTAATTACAGTGGTTTTCATGCCTCTCCTTCTTTATCAGGACAGCAAACTGCACTTCAAAATGGATTGTGCTTTCTGCAGAATGTCTCACTTAGCCTCCTTCCTCCAGCTCCATGCAGTCCCAGTAGATTTCCATCTTGCTTATATTAGCTTCCCTTTTATCACCAGAAACTTGCCTGGGTGTTCTCTGTATTTGAAGAATTCCTTCTTGGGCTTTAGAAAGATTCTAATAGAAAGAATTATTTAAGCAATGTTACTAAGCAGGCCAGCACTAAACCTTACACTCTCCAAACTAGGTAAAAAGTAAACTATTTCACTTTACCTTATCTTATTATTTAAGCCAGTCTTAAGGTTGGATATTAGAAAGAAATTTTTTACAGAGAGAGTAATCAGACATTGGAATGGGCTGCCCAGGGAGGTGGTGGACTCACTATCCCTGGAGGTTTTTAAAATGAGACTGGAAGTGGCACTTAGTGTCATGGTCTAGTAACCTCGGCAGTGCTGGATCAAGGGTTGGACTTGATGATCTTGGAGGTCTTTTCCAACCCGGTTGATTGTATGATCTGATGATTCGAGAAAACTGAAAAAAATATCCTTGCTGCTTTAATACTTACCATCTTTACAGGAATTCTTTAAGGCACTATCTACACAGAGATGTTCAGGAAAACTATACTAAACCAACAAAGTGGTAATTTAAAGCGGATTTTCTAAAATGCTATAAACTATAGAAGTTGAAATCCCTACTGAGAATTAGGATGACCTTGACCTGATTTCACTTACTCCATCTCTAAAGAGTAGATACCCAGGATTTTTGTGTAAATTAGCTAATGCTTTCTAAGGAAACAATCTTGGAA
This sequence comes from Myiotriccus ornatus, assembly GCA_036023395.1. Taxonomy (NCBI): domain Eukaryota; kingdom Metazoa; phylum Chordata; class Aves; order Passeriformes; family Tyrannidae; genus Myiotriccus; species Myiotriccus ornatus. The sequence goes on from JAYRBT010000001.1 coordinate 26,466,949, forward strand.
AATCCATTTGTTTCCCTACGTTTCATTGTTCTGTGCAAACGCAAATGCATGTATATTGGCATGCATGGACACATGTCCAGTTCAAACTAAAAAATTCAAGAAAAGCTCTGGTAGCGCACATTTTCTCCTTCTCCAGTTCTTGTCTTCCCCTAGGAAAAACAAGATACTGCTGCATCTTTCCAAGCTCCTTCCCATGGCACAGTAAAGGAGTTGTATGGTTGGAGTCTGCCCACCAAATCTGCGTGCTCATGGGACAAGCCTAGAGAAAGCTTAAATGTTGTTAATTTGTACCAAATCTGAATGGAATGGAGATACCCCACTGCAGGGGACTGAGCAGAGATTAACATGCATCATTCAGGTGGTTGTTGGTTGTAAGTGAATGTTCCCCCTATTTCTTCCTTTCACCTGTCATTTTCTTCTAACACTGACCTGAAGAAAAATGGTTCCCTCCCATAAATGTTTAAATGCATGCAACTGTAGCAGTAGCCTGATTCCCAGTTGTGGGTGGGAAGAACAGACTCAGGAAGAATTCAAACATATGGAAATGATGGTTTGTTCCGCAAACTGAGCAAATATCAGGATCTCCTCCAGATCATGAAGATGGAGACAGCACCCTGACATGCAACAGGGGTGACCTGGTAGCCACCAACCCCAGGTCACAGGACCAAATAGCAAAGGCCCTGTGCCTGCATGAATGACAGCAGAACCGAGAGCCCCCAGTGCCGAAGCAGCTGCAATTCTAGTATTACAGCAAACCATTAGCACGCACCAAGGCTTCCTGATAGCAGGTGTGAGTGCTTCCATTGAGATAATTGCTTTCATAAAAATAGTTTTCATTGAGGGGGGGAGGGGACATACAAAAGATTAACACTCCTCGTGGTTAACAGTTTAAGGGTCGAACTGTGTTCTCAAGCCTGACCTGAAAACTGGTTAAAACTCCATGGGTATGTATATTTAGAAATAACTCATTTCAAGGTCCAAGTGAAATTCTGGAGGAGAAGAGTAGGGGTCCATAGGAACACAAAGCATGCAAGAAGCAATGAGTAAAGGAAGCAATTTTGGCTAGAGCTTTAAATGATCTGACTGAGTCAAGCCAAAATCAGCAAGAAAGCCTGCATTAGTAAGTGCTAAATGTGTCAGGGAATTTACAGGCATAAAATTCTTCATCAGAAAACAGCAATAAATATTAGCTTGTAGCCTATAAAACTAAGAATGCTGAATTAATAGGATCAATGCACTCAGACACATTAATATAAATACAAAAAAACAATTACTCATGTCTAGGTCTCAGAAGTAAGACAACACCATGTAAGAATGCTGAAGAACATTTATATTTATTAGTAACAGAGGAGGATGCTACATAAATTCAGATCAGTCCCCTAGGAGTAAGCATATTCAAGTTGGCAGGCCAAGACCACTTGTGCATAACAGTTCTAAAAAACTTGGCTGAAGAGATCTCTGGCCTGCTGTGATGGTCTTGAAGTATCTTGGAAATGTGAGGGAACACTGAAAGACTAGAACAGTGTCAATATTAAGTGAATGGGATGAACAGAGGAGCTCTGCTGACAAGTCTGATATTTCTTCTGGGCAAGAAAAATGCAAATGCTGGGAAGGGATCCCATTCATAAAATAGCCAAAGAATAAAGATATAAATAAAGCATATCACATATTTCAGTGGAACATAAATCTTGTTAGTTAAACAGGGTATGTTAAAGAAGACAAATGCAAAGTTGTGTATTCAGGAACAAAGAATGGGAGCCAAACCTACAAACTGAGGATTGTGTTTTGAACAGTGGTGTGTCTGAAAAGGGATGGGGTGTCACACTGACAAAAACACCATACAACAAGAGCATTACACATTCTCAGTATAGCGCTCTGGAAGAAAACCAAACAACTGTGTTTAAACTGGGGAGTATTGAGTGGTATTTGAGGTAGTTTTAATTTAGATTTTCAAAGTTTTTAAAAGTAGAGGTACTGTTAGTGGAATACTGAATACAGCCCTGTGCACATACTTTTTAAAGGATGTTTAGAAGTTCAATGCGATAGAGAAAAGAAACAGCAAAATTACTTCTGATTTAGAGAAAAATGTGTTCTAGAGGAAGATGCAAGGACCTCTGCCTACTTCATGTACCAAAGGAAGAAGGGGTGAGTTTCTTACAATGCAGGAATATGCATACAATATAAAACATTAAACATAAGAGAACTCTTTAATTTCCTGGAAGAAGGCATGACAAGAACCAATGCAGGAAACTGAAGCCTTTTCTGAGGGAAAGAAGACATATGTTCTTAGCAGTGTGGTGATATCTCCTGCTGCAGGTGGTGCTGAATTCTCCAGCTTCTGAACCTTTCAGATGAAGCCTATGTGCTTTCCTAGAAGATGATCTTTAGCTAAATAAAACGTTTACTAAGATGTTGCAATCTGATAGATGGAAAGGTAATGGGATGATCTAATGGTCTCCTTCGTCCTTGATATCCATATATCTACGTTGCTGTTATTTATCATGATTAGAAGGTAGGTGGGTCTCTGTGGATTTTCAACAAAGTAACCAAGAAAGTTGTTAAGGCCAAAAACTATTTTTTACTCCACACAAGGAAATGTAAAGCTACAGGCATGTCAGATGATTTCATTAAGAGGAAGTAGATCTTTTAGTTCTTGTTTTAATTGAACTTAGAGGCTTTTATACTAAAGCACTGAACAAGGAAAAGCTTGGGTTTTGGATATGATGATGGCTTCAAGGGTGTTTCACAGCCCAATTTCTGTCTGAGGCTTTGATCTTCTTAATATTAAAACAAACAAATAGAAGTTCAACATGTGTATTTTCCCTAATGCCATGTGATTGCCAATATAGGAATGGTGAATACCACTTTACATTGTAAAATAAAATACAAGCTGCTAATATCATTTATTGGTAGAAAATTGTAAAATACTGTAGCTAATCAGCATAATATGAAGAAAATCCTACAAAGACCACTGGAAGGGTATTCAGTCTAAACTCCTTGTGGTTTACAGCATAGGGTGGTTTACAGCTGCTAGTGGAAAAGGTGATCTGCAGAGTTAAAGTATAAACGCTTTCATTAGCACTGAAAAAAAAAAAAAATCCACTCTTGGAAAAGAACGGTTTTAAAGCCAGAAAAAAAAAAAGATCTTGCTAGATTTCACTGCAAAGGGAACGCAGACATCAGTTGTCTGTCCTACTTAGCTCCTCTGAGCTTCAAAACCAGAGGCAATTTGAATCAGAAATAAAGCTGAAAAAATCTCAGAGGTAAAGCAACCTCTTCCTCCAATGCAGATGGACCAAATTCCATAATGCCCTTCAATCTCCCCTGCCAGTGGCATGAATCCAGAGGAAGTCTGTTGACAGGAGAGGTATTATTAGGAGTACTATCTGAACCCGTGTCCATGCTAAAGACAGCTCTCAAATAGATGGATATGACACTAATTTTGCAGAAAAGCCTATGAGAGTAATATCATGTTTGCATGAGGTTCTGAATTAGGTTAATTTGCTCTTTTTTTTTTTTTTTTTTGCATCCTATAGTGTCTAGTGTTCTAGCCTATCCTATACGCTCCTCAACAGACTCAGATGGAAAGAACAGGGAGAGGTATTTCTGCTTGCACATTTGTCATGCTTTACATCTTGCAATGTTTATGGCTTTGATGTGACTTTTTAAGGAAAAACTAACACAGGGCTTTGCATGGGCAAATTTTCCAGATTCTCTCACTTCATGATTTCATCCAAACCATATTCCAGAAGTTCTGGTTTTAATATCCTAGTGCATTTTTTTAGTTCAGAATCACAGAAAAATCAATACACAGGAAAGCAACACCCTCAGACAATATAGAGTTCCCCTGTTAAATTACCATCTTCAAGCTCTCTTGATCAAGTCTGATTTCCTCTTTAAACCCCTTTAAAACCTCTTATGAGCCCAGGATACCACTGTGGAGCATATCATGCTTTCAAACATGCTTTCACAACTGCTCACAGTTTCAAGAGACTTAATAACAAGCAGCACTTCCCCCGTCTGGGCAGCAGAAATCTCTCGAGCGAGGCAGGGTGCCTTCCTTGCCTTGACTTTCAAAGAGAGCAAAAGCTCTGGGGACACCCAAACACTTCTGAGTCGCCAAGTTACCCCGGATAGTGCGGCCCCTTCCATATGTATGAAACAAAACTCCTGGTGGACACCATCCTCTCAGCAGTGGGTTCGTGACATGAGGAGGCCCCATCTTGAGAACGGCATGTTGCCGCTCGGGTTCAGGCAGTGTTTTAAACCTTTTCCTTCATTTTATTTGAATGATTTGCAAGATTGGCAGGCAAAGAGCTGCTTTGTGTGTAGGCTGTCAGGCAGGATAGCAATTAGCTCCCTGGTCAGGACAGAAGAGCTTCTCAAATAATTATGTCCTCCCTTCCCTACTCTCCCATCATGTCTCTCCATTTTGCAAGTGCCTTCCACTTTAGTGGTCAGTGTCTTCTGTTAGCGAGTAATTTCTGGTCATTTAAAGTTGTATTTGTGCTCCAAAGGGCATAGGGCACAGCAGAGCCTGAAGAACCAAAAGGCTAGCAATCAGTTATTTAAGACTGGAGAAATTTAGAATGGCTAATGTTAATGAATTTTGGGCCAGTGCTATGGTATGAAACACAGGTAGCAACAAAATAAACAAGTGTAGAAGCCTGAAAAGTTATTTAAAGTTTTGTCATCTGGTCTATCTATACCTCTCCCTGTTCTTTCCATCTGAGCCTGTCGAGGAGAGTATAGGATAGGTTAGAACAGTAAACACTCCAGGATGCAAAAGAATAGCAAAGCAACCAAATTCGGAACCTAATGCAAACATTAAATTACTCTCACAGTCTTTGCTGCAAAATTACTGTCATATCCGTCTATTTGAGACCTGTCTTCAGCTATTGCAACAGGCTGTATTGAATTGTTTATGAGAGTATTAGCTGAAAGGACTAGAATAACAGCCTGTAAGTTTAATTGTTGGAAAAGCAACAGCTGGAAAGCCAGTAGAATAGATGAATCAGTTCAAATGATGTCTTTAAAAGGCTAAATGATTGACCAGCTTAGGTCAACATGTTTTACAAACAATTAAAAGAAAATTTTTAAAATTAATAACATAACTGTGCAATTACAAGAAGTTTGTTTGCGGACCAGCAATGAAAGCTTCTTGATATGCAGTAGGAGAATATACACCATACTGCTCATCAGGCCACCAGGAGCAGAGGTGGCAATTTTATTAGTCAAATACCTCCTTTTCATCCTAAAAGCTTAGTGTTTGAAGATGGCAGATATATTCTGATCAAAGACTTCTAAAATGTTAACTTAGAAGAGTGTATACTCCGTACTGTTCCATGCAGGGAAAAGATTCTTTCATTTCCCTTTCTTTTTTTTTTTTTAAGAATTTTTAATAAAATTTAGAACAAAAGAGAAAATGGTTGTCAGCACATGAATCCAGTTCTTGATAGAGCAAACTGATCAGGATTTGCAGATAAGAAGGTAACTTAAAGCTAGTCACCTTGTTAGATGCTGGTTATGTTCAAAAGGTGGTAAGATCTTAACTCAGGGGATGCTCTTATTGCTGTCAACCATGTGATGCATATTCAGGCACTGATGTGTTTTCTGTCATTAGTAACCTGCTAAATACAGTTATTTTGATCTCTCTGGATGTAATTATCCAATACCCTCAGTCCCCGTACCAAATTTTGAAAGAGTAAAATTTAAACGAAATTGTATTGATGGTAACTGGAAGAAACTTTGCCTAGAACACAGGGCAAAATAAATATCTGTAGCTTTTTCCGAGTTATCTAAAAATACCCCAGTAAGCTCATTGGGGTAAGAAACCTCTGTGGGTTGGTTGAAAGGCAAGGATAAGTGGTGAAGGTATCAGTAAAGCTTTCCATCTTAAAAAATCAAGAACCAGTGAAGGAAAAGCCTGGTGATCCCTTTCAACCTGAGATAAGCAGAAAGTTACTGAAAGGTTTTGTTAAAATATGCATAAATCCATAGGGATTGGAGGGACTGGATTTCTGCAAATCTGTTAAACAGAACCAACCTAAAAATGCATAGACCAAAACATTATATAAGGGAAAGATGGTGGACAGGCTTTTTAAAAAGTGGATAATATGGCAGTTTCCTTAAAAGGGACAGCAAAGGACATCTGGTAACATGCTGAGAAGACATGCTAGGTGATCTGAGACAAAAAGGTTTTATTTATTGTGGGTCAGGTCTCCAAAAGCCAACAATTTTTAAATTGCTTTAAGGACTTTTTTCCCACAGAACCAAGAAGGAAAAATTATATATATATATGTAGAGAGAATTCTTGGGTAACCCACTTAAAAGGAGGAAGTGAGTTCTATCACAGAAAGTCTGAATGCAAATAAGGCAGTAGGAACAGATGGGTTTATGACCAAATACAATGTCCTTAGACATATTTACCAATATCATGTGCAATGAAAGGATACTTTCTCTTCCAGAAGAAATAAATCAACTAAAATTTTAAAATGCAAAAAACTGCAAAGCTTGAAATTATACAGGTTGGGCTTCTACTCTCCAGATGTAGAAATAATTAAGTAACGGGAACTTATAGTCACGACACTAAAAATATGATTCCGAAGATATGTCAAGGACTGGCACTCACTGTCTATAAAGATCCCACAGCTCATCTGTTAGTGGGTTGAATGTCTTCAAGAGGAAGACAGATGATTAGGTCCTACTGGTAGCTGAGAGCTGCTCATTTTGGCCATGAGGATTTAAGCAGAATTCTCAAAATTAAGCAGCTTAAGGACAGATCAGACGTATGACCTGTGCTAACTCTCTGGGAAACATTCAGCACAGGATGCCTCATAAGCAGTGGAGATACAACTCAGCTTCTACACATAAAATTATTAGTCAGGAAAGAAGGAAAGTGTTGGATTTATGCATTTTCCAAATAAGATCAGATACATAATTACCACGGATTAAAGATTCAGTGAAATACTTGTATGTCCCAAGTCCTCAGGAACTTTAAGAAATGGAGTAAGATCGGGGATTTCTCAGATGGGCTAAAAAAAATTTGTGAAAATCAATATACTCCCTCACATTCCTTTCCTGTTTCACCACATACTTGTATGTGTACCAGACAGCACTGTAAAGACTTGAAAAGCTGTTGTCATTCATTTCATCTGGCAATAGACAGAGCCACAACCAAACAGTTCCATACTACTAAGGCCTCCCACAATGGGAAATCTTACAGGGCTGAAAGGCTAGCACATTGTTACAGACCTCAGCTGAAATAAAGGATTTGGCTGAAGGATACTTTATATTTCAGGACAAAGTCATATTTGTAGGCTAATACAGAATGAGAATGGTGTGAGAAAATTTCTGAGATGAGTGCTGCATAAGAAAGAGATTAAGGACAAAAGAAATAAAAAAATAAAACCACCTCTTTACTTGGCCTTCCTTAAGATAAAGATAAATAGGAAAACACTCTTTTCCCTTCATCTTTTTCACTTTATCAGCTTGGTAATCCTAAAAATAAAGAATTCTTCACTCAATCTAATGTTTATTTCTCTTTGCATTATGACAGCTGTCATCCATTTAGATTAACCCTTTCAGAGGTGGATATCAAATATTATTTTTAAAATTGTGATAATTTATAAAGTCTTCTATCAGCAATAGCAATCAGCAATAATCATATAAGAGCTCTCATCTGACCTTTTTGCACTTTTGAGCAACTGATGTAGATGAACACAACAAAAAATGGAATAATTTCTAAAACACGTGTAATTTTAATGAAGAAATAGATACACCAGCACAGGTAATGAGACTGAGAACACATGAGCCCCCAGGCATGATTTGCTCAAAACCAACCTTAACAAAGTTCTATCTATGTATCTGTCTCACTAGCAATTCAGTGTATATTCTGTGGTGGTGACTTTTTCTACTGGAAAACCTCTCGAGATGCAAACTCCTTTCCTGTCATCCTGGGTTGGGCCAGGGACCCGGGGCGGCAGAAATGTTCTGAGAGGACTTGACCACAGTCCTTGTATATCCTTGGATATACAATATACCTTTGGACCTGCTGGGCTGCCTTCTGCCTGTCCCTTGCATGGAGTTCACTTGGTGCAGAAGGAAGAGATGATATCCCTCTTGCTGGGAGACCCTAAGTGTGGAATGATCAAACCTGGAAAATATCGTTTCATCCTTCCATCGAACTGCCCTCTCCTTTCCTCCTTAAAGGTGCAGCCTGCTAATTCTGGGACACCTTAGTACCAGATGGAGAAGCCCATCAGTTCACATCTTCAAAAATTTAGTCAGAAGGGGAAAAAGTGTTTTTACATCCAATTTCTATTGTTTACTCACACAGAAGGCAGAAATTCAGCATGTAGTAAGCCCAAATTCTTAGCCATTACATTTTTTATGAGTAATATTGGTCATTTACATATTGCAGATTTCTGCTACTTTTTTTTTTACATTTGTTAACAAACATAGTTCTTTCATTAAGTGACTCATATCATATTTATGTCTTTGTGCATCTTGAATATCTCAGATTGAAATTTCTGCATGTTCTAGCTGTGTTTTGACTGGGATTTTTTAGTTGTCTAAACAAAAATTGTCTTTGGTTTTGTTTTTGGTTTTGAGTTGGTTTTTTTTTAATGGAAGGTAAATAGGTTAGGAAGTGCCTGGCCTGATGCTCATTTACCAGACAACATCTGGGGAGAATTATCAGAGTAATGTTCCTGTAGGCAAGATAGTCTAAGCATGGAGAGTTTTCTAGGGAAAAGCAAAGAAAGAGGATTCTGAAACGAAAGAGAGAAGCTGAATAGCTGGGAAAGATGCAGTAAGAAATCAACTGAACAGAAAATAGCTGAAAGCAGCCAGGAATAAGCAAGAAGGAGAAGGGTTGATATGTCCAAATAAATTGTTATTTTTTCCTAGTCAGGCAGGTACACCCTTGACAGAAAAAGTGTGTCTAGCCAGGAAACTCTTCTGTGCTTTTCATCCCGATTTGCTTCTCTGCAAAACCCAGAGGGACTAGGAGAGATCCCACAGAGAGATCTTAATAGACCAAGGAAGTAAAAGGCTCTAGGTATGTGAGATCAAATTCAAGCCTTTAACCCACATCTTAAACTCTTGTAGGTTACTGAGAGGCAGTCATAGTCACACAGAAGAGATGCAGAGCAGTCTGACCTCTGTATGGCTTGCACTGTGCAATTCTTACCTTTATTGAACAAAAATAAAAGGAATTTATCTCAAATTATACAGATAATGCTTATCTTTATACAGATAATGCTTATCTCACTGCTGTTCTGGCTGAGAGCTACTGTATATTCATACTTCTGTCTTTCTGGGTCAGTCTCACATAGTATCAACAAGGGAAAATTCACTCAGGTCACTGGAACTGATTTATAGCCACAAGAATGTGGATTTTGTCTTTTGTTTTGGTTTTGGTTTTTATTTTCCCTGTATGCTACTTCCCTTTACTGTAATTTTTTTAAGATTTTTTTCCTGTAATGTTCTTTGGCTTCATGTGCCTGATACTGCAAAGGCAGATACAACTAACTTCAAAGGCCAGTCCAACTCCAGTCATGGCTTGCATGGTATGGGTTTGGCCTGCTGAGCTCATGAAAGCAAAGTTTCATCTGTTTTGCGGATTGGGCTCTTGACCTGCCATAAAAATAAATGCTATCTTCTGCAGTTATTAAATGGTAGACTGTTTCTTGTTACTACTGTGGTATACGTGTCTCTTCCATATGCCTGTCATTAAAAATAATAAATTGGGTTCTCTTATCTCATGGAGATCTCTTTTTTTCCCCTCCTGTTTTGGTCTCCTGTTCATTTCCCCATGGCCTTGCTGACAGACTCACACAGTTTAGATTAAAACAAAATGCAGCAGCCTTTTCCCCTCTGACAGCAGAGACATGAGCACTTCACACCTTCATCTGATGCTCCACTTAACCAATAGCACTCTCTGAATGCACAAGGGAAGCAAGACAAAAAATCCTGTACAATACAAAAGGAAATAAATTTGCGTACAAAGATGGTATTCCAAGTATGCTTCACCATTGTCGAAACGGTAATTGATTTTTTAGCATGCTGCCATTTTGTGTTGTTCTTTGTTAATTAATTCTGTGTGTATTCCTCCAGTGCCATGAAACTGCAAGTGTCTATTTGTACCATGCAATAGCTGTTCTGATAAGTTATCCATTATCACTAACATATTCAACACAGTCGCTGCATTGACATACTGCTGATTCTTAATAGTCCTCCAGACTGTATTCTTTATGCTTCCTCCAGTGAGCATTACACTTTGCAGTGATTGCACCATAACACACAGAATTGTTGCATCAAAAACAGCAAACCTCCTTCTATTTCTATATGTAAATTGAGTATAGTAGGTTTCTTTAGTGAAAGATGAGAATTCACAAGTTATGTTGCACCAGAGATGTACTTTGCTCTATCCCACTCCAAGTACCTAAAACAGCCCATTAATTTTACACTATTAACATCCATTGCAAATGGTCGTTCACATACTTTTCAAGATAAGAAATTGTCCAAATGCATTTTCTGTCTTGCAGATTTGTCCTTTTTTATCCTTTAATTATGGTTAGCTTAATTTCTCAGCCCTAAATTATTCTTCTGTGAAAAAAGGCAGCTTTTAAAGCCCTCAAGTTCTCTCTGTTTGAAAAAACTCATTATGTTACATTTCTGACTAATTTCTTATCAAAGCAGCATCAAAATATAAAAAGTAAAACCACTCAAGATATATTACTGATCAGACTGATCAACTTATTCTTTCATACTAGCCACCACAATCTTATTTTTGTGTCAGGAATAACACTGTCTCTGAAGTTCCACTAGACTAACAAATGAAAAATAGCTGAGAAGTTGTGCTGATGAATGCGATGTGAATTCATTAGACATGTGCTGAAATGATATCCAGAAATATGTCTCAATTTCTATATCACTGGCCACCTAGACGATTTGAAAAAAGAACAACTAATGGCCCAAACCAGATGACTTTGCTCAATGTTTTTCCCTTAAAATCAATTAAAAATTTGCCATAAATTCAACGTTTATTTACTATTTTCATTTTCACATATTATTTTGTAACTCACAACTGTACTTGTGTATTCAGGGTGTTTCACACACAACCCATAAGTTCAGTCCCACTGCTATTTGGTATCAGGACTGCTCCTAGGAACTGTAATTAACTGCTACCATTAACTGCAATATGTGTAGAAGCTGACTCAGTCACAGTTACATGGAAAGTCATTTGGAAAATGTATAAATTAACATTATCAGTGGCTTTAGCTTTGTCTGTATTGAATTCATCTGCTGAGCATCCCTTTACGTTCACTCCATGGTATTTCCATGCATTGTTCCACTCTCTCCCCAGTGTTCAGCTAGAAGGACAATGGGAGAAAGTAGTTCCACATTTCCATCTATCTATACACAAATGGAATCAGCCTGTGAATTCTTTCTTTTCTTTCCCCCCCCCCTCTAAAAACCTCCCAGGGCAGAAAAGGAATGCTGGATCAGGCCTGTCCATAGTTGTGTGTTCCCTAGCATCCCACAGAGGGATGTTGTTGCTATTATTTTAACAGCAGATCTCTGATGTTGTTGCTATTTTAATGGCAGATTTTAAAGCTTCCGCTGACATTGGTACAGACCCTGAAGCTCAGCTAGAGAATCAGAGGTGGTGAGCAGATGGTGATACAAAGGAGGAATGTTGTATCTATATATATTCTGATGAAATTCATATCCAGTGTTCCACACCAGAGCCAAGACACTATACTAAACCCTTAATATGGGTTTTTTAATTAGTCTTAGTTGGTAAACGGGTTCTTAATCTAGGTTCCCTGTTAGGGAGATTTTCACTCAGACAGTGTAACTATTTATATCTAACCAATGAAAAAATTATGAAAGCTTAATTCTGTATTAATTATCATGAGAAAAATGTTACCATTTACCAAATAAGGGGAAACATTTCCTTCTGAGTTGTCAGGGCTTCTAAAACAGTCTGAGAGAAGGAACAGCGGCTGAGACACAGCAATCACTGGAAAAATGTTCCTGATCAGTTTGTCACAATCAGCATTATGGCACTGTTACCGTATCACCTTCTGGAGCCTAATATCCTTTAAACCAAGTCTGGACCATATGGACATCTGTGTAAATCTGCAATCTCTAAAGTTATAGTTTTGACTTTTGATCTACTGTTTATACCTTAAGGTGCTAATTTCTTTGCTAATTGTGATATACTGATTTTTGACAGCTCTCTCCTTATCAAATATTGTGGGAAAGAAGAGGAAATGTTGTTTAAAAGACGCATGTCAGGAACAAAATGGCAGAGAGAATCAGTGCCTCTTAGCAGCATATGCACAAGTATTGTGCAGTTGGTTTTGTTTCCTGAAGTGGCACTAGGATCTGAAAGTCAAAGAATGAAGCTACACAAATGGCAAAAAAATGTGTGAAGAATTATTTTTTCATCATCCTTTCATAAGCACATAAAATAACTCTAGCCTAAAGCACCTCTTTTGAACACTGGGCTGCAAAAAGTAAGATTGTCTGTCTATGTATCAAACATTTTTTCTCTATTTCTTAGGAAATTAGGCTCACAGAAGGCTATCAGCTGATTAATATTCCTTTCCCCTTAATCTTCTGGACCCCCTGCTCCAAACTGACTCACTTGTCAGCTTCAAACAACTTTGACAAAGGGATAGAGGTCTCAAATGAATTACAATTCACATTTTGTGCAAATGAATGACTAAACAAATTAGCACCCTCAGTGAAGAGGCTCTCTTGGCTACTTGCTCTATGTGCTTATCCCGGCAAAATATCCTAAGACAGGAGCCAGATGGAAAAAATGCTTTCCTGTGCCTGGCTGTAGTAGAAGAGACGGGACTGAAATTGGGATGCTATGGGGTATTCAGGGAAATGTATACGAAGCGAAAATATTGGTAAACAGTAGGATACGAACATCGTGGAAGGGGCAGGAGGAACTAAAATTTCTGGTGACATCAGGACATGAGGCAAGTCATTTGACCAGCTTCTTGCAAGAAGATTGTTTCTCTCTCTGAAACACTCTTTAAAAGCAATCAAGAGCTCAGGACCCAGAGGAAGAGCAAAACTAGGCCTTTGGAATGGAAAATGCTTATAAAATCTTACTGGAGTGCTGCTATGCGGTCCTTAGTATTTTATATTACAAGATCTAAATAATGACATCTTGCCTGTGCTCTGCAAATGACTGTCAGTAAAATAGCTGCACCAGTGTGCAAGAAGAGAGAACAAGAAATAAAGATTACTTCTCTTTGCCATAACTTTGCTGCAGCTGAAGTCCAAAAACTGAGTAATAGCAAAACACCTTTCCCCAACTTCTACCTCAGGCTGATAGCCAGAAAGAAAGAATCTCTCACCTAATATCTCAGTCCTCTATCATTCCCATTCTTCATGTTGGGTCTAATAGCAGTTTGTGCTATTAATAACTTTACCAAGCTTTGTAAGAGGATGGCAGGTTTGTAGTCTTTATCTCAGCCAGATCAAGCACAAGGCAAAGGTAGCATGTTATGGTTAGACTAGATTTTTCGATTATGGTCATGCATGGCAATACCATACTTCAAAACTTTATAGTATCTTTGAAGGCGTGTAAATAAATTAAGTTCATTCTTTTTTGTCTCCCACCCATTTTCAAATGCCAGTTAGGCTTTTAGGTTCAAGTAAATGCTTAAATTGCATCTGATCTACTTTTCAGCTCACAGAGACATACAAGAGGTCACAATCTAATTTTTTTTTGAACGTTCTGTCTTTTGTTACGACCAAAAAAAATTATTTAATAAATACTGCAATTTCTGAGTGGACTAAAGTTCCACCATCAGAACTGCTAAATGTGCAAAATAAGATCATGCATGAGGGAAATAAAATCAAAGTCGCACTGGCATTCAATGGCAAACAACAAAAAGGCTTGACAGTTTTACATTGAAAAGAAGATACAGGATGAAAATAAAGAACCTGATTCCTCATCTCACAAGTAAAATAATTTCAATATATGCTATTTTAATAGCTATTTCTGCTTAAAACTGTATACTTAGAACATGAAAAATTAAATTTCTTTCTGAAGGGTGTATCTCCTACTAAAGTTACAGCTGAATTCTATCGCTTTTATAATTGAAGTATTAAAGAAGTACCTTTTACTCCATATTCTCTATTATTTATTTTGTGCCACAGACAAAACTCTGTACAGTTTCCATTTCCCCTACAATTAGGCGCTGCTCCTACAAACACATAAATGTGAGCTCACCTTTCCTGCTGGGAGGGGTTTGGATGGGAGAACCGCTGCAGTAGAGGACATGAATACATTTTGGCAGGATCAGGGCCTCAGATAGTGAGGAGGAAACTGGCTAACAGAAACCACCTTTGCAAACATAAAGAGGGAAAGGTCCCAGGAACAAAAATTAAAGTTTTGTACACTTCTAAGTGCCAGCCAGAGTATTTAAAGAGAGCAGAAAGTGGAGGACATCAGAACCAGTCTTTCTTTTGAGAGTGTTGAGAGCATCCCTGTAACGATTAACAGCATCGCACAGCCCAGGGTTTGCTTCATTTGGCTTTGACTAAACTATTATTTTCTTTTGCTAAGAAATTCAGTGACTGAAAGCGCAGCTTTTTCTTCCTCACAGCTGTTTGCTCCCACATTATCAAATATTTTCCCTCCAGCTTTTGCCCTCGCCTTGCTCATGGGATGTAAATGATGCAGGAATTTCAGCTGCTCTGCTTCAGTTTAGCAGCGTGATAATCTTAGGCAAATGCTTACAATCTGTCTTTCATTAAAAGAGTTTTTTGCACTTCTGTTTAACACCGAGAATTTTTTGAATTGCCCTTCTAAAAGAGGATTTCAAATACACTTTTGCCTGGAGGAAAACCCTTGTTGCCACAAATATATCTGCTAGATGAAGGGAAATGTTCTTGGTTTTGAGTAGTTCTCACCAAAGACAGCAAAGACTCAACTTCTGAACATCAGGTGCTTGCTGCAGACTTAATTGGATAAATCAATATATAAAACAATGCTTCTCACATTAAAAAGCAAGGCCTTCTTTTCCTGCTCTATACAAAACCAGGTGCGAAAATTCCATTGTAAAATGAAAGGAGTTTTCATTATCAAATGCATGAAACCTCTTGCAGAGCACGATTCTCTTATTTTTAGCCACCAAATGTAGCATTGGTATCTAATACTAGTTGACATAAAAAACTGTAAGTGCAAAATAGGAACAGAGAAGACTGGTATTTCTAAAATACTTAAAATATGTTAAATGATTAAATTTGGTGTTTTAGTTGCCTTAGGAAAAGATTCTACTACATTCCTATAAAAAATATTAGTATAGTATTATATATAGTACATATATGTAATAATATATTATATATATAATATATACATATACATACTATAAATCTACCTATAGAGAGAGAGGCTTATATATGCATACAATGTGGAGAAAGTGTATAGCAAGTAAAATGGAATTAGAACTCCGATCAATATTCAAGAGTCACTTTTTCTGAGCTGTTAAGAGTAGCTGGAAAGTCTTCCCTGAAACAAAATCCTCAATTATTAAACAAAAGATATCCTAGAACAAAAGCGAAAGGAGAGAGGGAAAACTATATTTATTAAAAATGGGGAGTATTACATACTTTGTATATGTCATTGTCACTATTATGCTTGTTTTTAAAACAGAATGGGTTAGAGTTCTCAGCTGCTTGCAGAATTTGGCCCCAAATAGACATCTACACACTCTTCTGAAGTGAAACAAAGAAAAAATATTTTAAAATAGCTTTTGAAAATCATGTCCTTATAAAAAACAAACAAACAAACAAACAAAACAAAAAAAACCCCACCTTTATATTTGCGTAAGACTAGTCAAAAATTAATTGAAGAAAATGAGAATGTTAGATCTCCAATTTGGCAAATTCCTTGTGCAAGGGACTCAATCACTGACTTATTCCTATGATTTCCTTCCTAAATAAGGTTGCATTTTGAGCCAACCATTTGAATTTGGAATCCTGTTATTTTTAATTGCCCTACGAACTCTGCAAACTAAACCTTCAGCTTCATATTCCTCTGCCTTTCCAAAAAAGAAATTACTGCTTTCTATTCCCTGGTTTATTGTTAAAATATACAAGAAGAAATGGTTTTTTCCCCCAACATCTTAGGCAGACGATGAGGAAATGTAGCTCAGAAATTTCTTTTTTTTCTTTTTAACAAAATATTCCTTTATAAATGGCAATTTCACCTGTAATTGATTGTTCACTGAAACAGAACAAGACCTCTGTTCTACCTCACAAAACTCCACTTTCATTATTTCTTCATTTAAGGTTTTCACCGTACCGAAATTTAAGTTCCTACTCAAATATCATCAACCATGCTTTGAATTTATTATTAAATTATGTCAAACTCAGACCACAAGTAAAATAATGACAAACCCTGGTTGAAGTCCCTTTTTCCCCTGTGGTGGAGGTACAGGGGAAGAGTTATGAGCGTTTGACCTGCTGTGCTCAAAGAAGCAAACCTGGCACGTGCAATGAAAATCCCATCTTAGTATGTACATGGGAAAAAACGTAGCCAACCACAGTGTAAACCGTTGCTGTGAGTGTTGTCCTATAAATAAAGGGTGAGTAACCGGCAACACCTTCAAAATATTATTCTTTGTGCAACTGCAGTGTCCTGAAGTCCTGGATGTGGATTGATGCTCTGCTGTACTGTTAAATGTAAGCAGGGGAGATGATCAGGCTGTCACGAAGAGTCAACAGTCTAAGTACGTGCAACGGCCCAAGTGCTAACAATGAATCACTTCTTGCTTTAGAAATAGAGCTGGACAAGTATCCTGACATATAGCAGAAAAATCATGACTCAGACAAGTCAAAAATACTACTACTGTGGACTTGGAATAAAGAAAAAAAAGAAGTGGGAATAGGAAAAAAAAAAAAAAAAAAAAAAGAATGAAAAAACCCGCACAATTTTCAGGAAAGAAATACAAAATAACTGGTATACACTTCATTAGATGACCATAATAATAAGCTTTTTCTTACCATTTATCTGCACAGCAAACATAACTGTATAAATGCTACAGCAAATAGCAGCTATCTGAGAAGTAATTACTTATATTTTAATTCAAGACTGTCATGCATTTTCATGAATACTCAGTAGCTGTTTGAATATTCATAAATGAAATGATTGAGGATGAGCTCACAAATAAATATTCTCATTCCAATACAAATAATTGTAACAAGAAACCATTGTTACTATTTGTAACTCTTGATTTAAGTTATGGGGTCCTAACCAGACAGGCATTTTAAAAAAAATCTGCCTCCCTCTTCTCTCCAACCATGCCCCCAGGAAAAACACACAAATTAAAAAATAAGTAGAAATTCTGAGTAGGGGGAGAAGATTGAATTGTCTGTAGTGCTTGATTATCATAAATTGAGTTTAATTATGTTCTTAACAATAAGAAATGTGCTATGCATTATTTAATTAGCAATTAGAAATTGCCTCTAGGTATACCTATAGAATAAATAACTTCACTCATTGCAATAATGACTAACATAGTCTCTCAGGCATGCAAAAAAACTTCTGTATACTGACAACTTAAATACTAATACCATAAATCACTGAAATACATGATGTTTATATGCAATGGAAATCAATAATGTACAGCCGATGC